>OZ026524.1:72824071-74024071 GCA_964019695.1 Loripinus fragilis
GAAATATATACACAATAGGAAGTAGAGCGAGTAACATCTCCATCAAGAAATGGGAAATTTACTATTTCAAAATTAAAATCATCGAGTTTATTATAACTTTTAGAAGAAACTATGCCATTAGTTATTGACAAGTTCAAGTCCAAAAACGGAGCTTCGGAACCTGATTTCTATGGTGACTTGGTGTATAAGTTGAAGAGGATTGTTGGCTCTAATAATTTTTCAGCGCAGTTCATTAAAATAATTTCCCATTATAAAAAGATTGGCTATAACATTAATGTATTGCAACAGACTGCATGCTTGGTAGTCAACCCAATCACGGTTGGCAACTTTGCTTTCCTCTTTAATTGCACGCCGGTGGGTCGGACTTCAGACTCTATGATGGTTCCGACTTAAAGACTTATCTATTGATGAGATGGTAGGGGCCTGATGCTTTGGCTGTTTGTCGGGCCCACCGGGGTTTACCTGTTGGATTTCTTTTGCTCCGGTATTCAGTTTAATTTACTGTTGAGTCCTTATCCTTGCTTTATCTCCTTGTTATATCTTGATTTATATGTTTTAGGAGATGATGCATTGATAAGTTAGGGGTCTTTTATGCAAACCAAATATCTATGTGTCTTGATCCACATCTGAATTAAGGGTGAGGTTGGCGCCGTTAAACCGGTTTAAGCCCTCCAGTAAAATATTTTACTGACCGTTCCAAGGCGGTACTTCTTTTGTGGATCTTTTATGTTTTTGTTCTGTCTTGTGTTTGCTATGTTTTGTGCACGTCTGTTTATATGTGCTTTGTGGTCACCTGCTGGGAAAGGGCTGACCTCTTGGCTCTCGTTTGTGGTGTCTTCTGTGAGTTTGTCACTTTCCCATTGGTATCCTGGGTCAGGTGTGGTACTTGATTGTATCGATTCCTGATCTTTGCACCATTACTTACTTTCAGTATCAGAAGAATCCGCCTTATTTAACTGAAGTTCAGTGGGATATATCTGACCTACCATTTGTTCAAAATAAGGATTATCAATATTAAGTAAGTCATCTAAATATCTGGAGGTTGAGTTAAAAGCTTCAATAATATCAGCTTGATTATTGTCTGACAAAGACAACATAAAGTCTCTCTCATAACAAAACAAAAACAAATCTGCAACAAGAGAAGCACAATTAGTACCCATTGGAATACCGACAATTTGTCCATATAATTTCGAGCCAAATCTTATAAATATATTGTCCAAAAGATAATGGAGCGCATCACACATTTTCTGACATGACCACACTTTATATCGTTTAGGTTGTTCAGAAGTAAATAAAAAAGGCATTTTTATCATTACAAGCCAAATAAAGTGAGCCCTCTCTGTTAAATGTTTGTTCAATTAATTATGTTAGTTTTTCTTTTAATAGATTATGAGGCAATGTAGTATAGAGAGTAGAGAAATCATATGTAGACAAACCAGATGCTATAAAACCTCTAGACGAATTTCACCTGAATTTTTTAATAGACCAAAATAATTTTTTACCATTTCTTTCATAAACTGTTGTGCAATATTTAATGACATGGTTTTTAATTGCAGTGAGGCAAGAAGTCAAAAGAATAGACAACTCAGTAGTTGTACATATACTGGGATTAGCAATAAAACGCCACTTATAGGGCCGTTTATGAAGTTTAGGTAACCAGTATAACGTAGGAAGCTTGCTATGGTCCTCATCAACAAACAAACCCAAACTTAGCTGCCATATGGCATCGATGCCTATCAACGATAAACGTCTCATCAAGCCTGTTATGCTCATATTTTTTTTGCAGTGCTAAGTTCTTGCTTTAGGTTGTTAATATAGTATCTTTTTCAAACGACCACAACATTGTTAGCAGCCTTATCTGCGGGGGCGAAAACAAACTTCCTATGGAATCCCTGGATCCCTTTCTTCAAGTGTCTAAAAGTGAATGTAGGTTTAGGTGGTAGAAGATCTAAATTGTTGCAAAAAATGAAATTCTACCATCAATAATTTTGAAAATATTTAGTTTCCAACTATTTAAGGCATTTGACTCAACATGCTCTCGTTAAAACCTGACATCCAACGCACATACCATAAGACTATTGGAAGTCCTTAGTCAAATCCATTCATTATAACACACTAATTTACTATTCTGTGAGAAGCTATTGTTTCACATTGTAAAGTATAACTTTTTGCTCTCTGTAAAGGGGGTAACTTTAATATTCATATCTGGGCGTGGTTCTGCTATTTTTATCTATATATACAAGGGAAATCAGGTTCTGTTTATAATTTGGTAAAGAATTGATAAGCTGTTTGGGCCGCACAAACGTGCGTGCATTTCATGAAATTCCTAACCGTATACACACTGAACTCGCATTTATTAACCCTTAAAGCGCATAATCGCAAAATGTATGTTTTTGTCGTCTCTACGATCATTTTAAGTAGACATTTTCAGACGCAGATATTTTGCAGGCGTTAAAAGGACTAAATAATGTGTTTTGCAAGTATACTGAGGTAGACCAGTCTTAATTACGTATTCAAGAGTTTTGTAGGCATACTCACAGCTAGGCCAATACAATGGGCCATAAACGGCCTGCTAGCGAAACTGCATTTAAATCGTGTTTTGCTGGCGGCTGATGATGACCCGCTTTTATCTAGGCTGCAAGTTTTAATGTTTGAATATCTAAAGTTCAGGATTTAGGTCCTCATCAACAAACAAACCCAAACTTAGCTGCCATATGGCATCGATGCATATCAACGATAAACGTCTCATCAAGCCTGTTATGCTCATATTTTTTTGCAGTGCTAAGTTCTTGCTTTAGGGTGTTAATATAGTATCTTTTTCAAACGACCACAACATTGTTAGCAGCCTTATCTGCGGGGGCGAAAACAATTTTTCTATGGAATCCCTGGATCCCTTTCTTCAAGTGTCTAAAAGTGAATGTAGGTTTAGGTGGTAGAAGATCTAAATTGTTGCAAAAAATGAAATTCTACCATCAATAATTTTGAAAATATTTAGTTTCCAACTATTTAAGGCATTCGACTCAACATGCTCTCGTTAAAACCTGACATCCAACGCACATACCATAAGACTATTCGAAGTCCTTAGTCAAATCCATTCATTATAACACACTTATTTACTATTCTGTGAGAAGCTATTGTTTCACATTGTAAAGTATAACTTTTTGCTCTCTGTAAAGGGGGTAACTTTAATATTCATATCCGGGCGTGGTTCTGCTATTTTTATCTATATATACAAGGGAAATCAGGTTCTGTTTATAATTTGGTAAAGAATTGATAAGCTGTTTGGGCCGCACAAACGTGCGTGCATTTCATGAAATTCCTAACCGTATACACACTGAACTCGCATTTATTAACCCTTAAAGCGCATAATCGCAAAATGTATGTTTTTTGTCGTCTCTACGATTATTTTAAGTAGACATTTTCAGATGCAGATATTTTGCAGGCGTTAAAAGGACTAAATAATGTGTTTTGCAAGTATACTGAGGTAGACCAGTCTTAATTACGTATTCAAGAGTTTTGTAGGCATACTCACAGCTAGGCCAATACAATGGGCCATAAACGGCCTGCTAGCGATCCTGCATTTAAATCGTGTTTTGCTGGCGGCTGATGATGACCCGCTTTTAGCTAGGCTGCAAGTTTTAATGTTTGAATATCTAAAGTTCAGGATTTAGAAAATTTTGAACTTTCACCTTCATGTACATCATTAAGTAAAATGATTCTCTATATATCTACAAGTAATCAACGGTAACATCTGATAACTGAATAAGCTTCCCATGGACTAATAGTTTAACTTTCACTCATGTGTATATCTAAATGTAAAATGTTTCTCTATATATACACAGGTAATCAACGGTTACATCTTATAACTGGCCAAGCTTCCTATGAACTAAGAGTTGAACTTTCAGACTGGGAAGGAAATACTGCCTATGCCAAGTACGAGGTGTTTAGAATTGAGGATCTGACGGCTAATTATACTTTGGTTGTCAGCGGATTCTCTGGAGATGCAAGTAATGCATTACATTATTATTAATACATCATAATATGGCCGCAATACAATGGGGCAAACTTTATAATTCTGAAAGTAAAGATTGGGCATGGGCGTAGTTTTCCTAAGGTTCAATGTACGCAATTGTGGGGACGTGGTCAATTCGTTTATGCACAAACTTAAAAAAAGGTTGCATTCACAAATACCGTAAACCCATAACGTGGTGTCTCATCGGGGTCTGCACTATTTGCCTTATTTAGTTTGTTCTCAGTAAAGGTGGACAATATTAAATCTTAAGTGGGTGTTAAGCCTTTAAAGAGTATCTTAGAGCAGATAATGCCATCAAATATAACCCAACCAAATTGGAATCAGACACGTTAGAATTACTTTACAATATACATTTTGTATGCGTATCATCAAGAAACCTTCAGAACGAATATAGAATTATCCTGATCTGGTTCCAATTAAACATGTTTGGGACATTATAGGGGGTAACGTCAGGTGCCATCATGATGTTAGAACACGTCCTCAAATGATCACTGCGTTGCGTCATGAATGGCCCATTACCCTCCAGAATGACATCAGAATCATATTTGGATTTATGCGTCGCTAGTACACTGTCTGTATGCAGGCTGACGATGACCATAACTCTAATTAAACAGTCTGTGGCATTTAAAATGACCCCTACCCTGTTCTTTTACAATTTACTAAAAAGTGTTTTGAGTCTAAATGTGTGAAATTCATAGGATACACTATTCAATAAACACAATTAAGACCAGTATTAATAAAATAACTGAATTTATTGCTAGTTTCACGAAAATTGGGAAATGTTACTGCATGCATTTCTGTTTTTCTTTTTGTCAGGTATATAGCAGTTCATCTATACCAAACTAGGTTTAATGCATATATTTTACAATTCCTATTTAGGGACAGTGTACATATGTGGTGTATCAAAGTTCTCGATCAAACAAATTAAGACAAATACCGTAGTTTTATTGTACGACCCTTTGGTCTGCACTATAATCAGTATGTGAGTCAGTATGTTTGTCTGTCCACCCATCCGTCCGTTAGCAGTTAGTGAAAATCTCATAATTCTTAAACCACAAGACACATTTAATCACATTTTGCAAACAAATGCAATTTAACATTATCTAACCATTGACATGGGTAACAGCCTTTTTTGATGGATGAGGGTTTGCTGAGCATCATTTTAGCCGGTTGTGGTCAATTAGTGAAAATACTCATAGCTCTTGAACCGCATGGTATACCTTGGATTAAATTTTGAAAACTTATTTTTTTACATCTTATTTTTATAAATCCCAAGAAAACCTCTAAAGTTATATCAATTTTTAAATGGGCCGATCTTATAAGCAAGTATTTATATCAAGGGATATAACGAAGTCTACAAATTATGCACAGACTATATCAATGCTACTTAAAATTGAACAGGTCCTTTTATTATTGTACTACATTATAATCACTATGTGAGTATGTCCATCCGTTCGTGATGCCCATCACGGGCTGTGTACATTACTGTCAGATGATTTGATATCATTTTTGGCACGCTGTGATGCTGGTTACAGAAATATGTGCTGTGGCACGAGATTTCCAACAATGTGGCATTTTGACAAGTGTAGACTCAGACGAGCCTCTGCAGCCTCCTTTTAAGCTTAGAAACTCCAAGTAGTTTCACACTCATAAAATATTCAAGCGACTAGCAAAGGCTCTGATCAGACGGCGCGTATGCGCAGGCTGATCTGAGACTTTGCTGGTCGCACATATTATATTGTTGGAAATCTCATGCACTGGCTCATATTACATAGGGAGCAGAACGTTTGAACCGACGCTCATACCTTTCTATTAGTAATTCAAGCCGTACATATTGTTAAGAAAATATGAAGTTATGAGGTTGGAATGTTGCTAGCCTCTTTGAATGCCATACCTGTGCCATAAGTAAACATGTACATTTAGTACATGTTTACTTATGGCACAGGCATGGAATTCAAAATATTGATCAGTACACGAGACTTCGGTACTTCTAGCATCAGTGAAGGCAATCAGGTGAGTCTGCGCATAAGCATGCGCAAACATGCCAGAGCCTTCACTGCCTACATACACAATGATGACATGGATCAAATATTAAACCTCTAGAGCCACTGGAAACGTAAGCATGGAGGTTAACTATATGTTTTTGCGCATGTGCGATAAGTAACAAAATCTCATCTGGTCTTAACCCATTTATGCCTAATGTATCAATTGAACCAACCAATTTCCATTTTTAAGAAGTGTTGTGTGGTATTTTTTTTTCAAATTTCGATAGAACCTTTTATAAGCAAACAGTGGAGACGCTGATCAGACGCCGCATTATGCGGCGTCAGATCTGTGTCTGCACCATTTGCCTATGTCCTACAAAAAGGACACGAGGCTTAAAGAAGACAGCAACATTGAAGGCAAATGATTCTGAAATATTATTCAACCATGCAATCTGCCACAAACCCAATCAAAATCGGATGAAAAATAGGAACGTTACAGATATTTGTGGTGTTGAGAATTGAAGTTATTTTTAAGCTGAGTGACGTTACAAAGCCCCAATTAAATATGCATAAACATAATAACTAGTTTTCTTCCACCTGTTTTAACTTTGCTTGCATTTTTATTGATTCTTCTGTTGAAAATTGTTGATTTGAAAAACAATATGTACAATTTGCGATGAAATTGGAGATTTTATTGGCTTTTTAACATTTACAGAAAGTTAATTAAATATTCAAAATGGCGACCTCCATTGACTTATTAGAAGTCAGAATTTTGATTATTTGATTGATAGAACTTTCTTATTTTACATTCGATTTTGATCGGGTTTGTGGCAGATTGGAATATTTATTAAGGGCTTGCATTTCAAGAACACTTGTTTTCAATGTTGCCGTTCCCTTTAAAGGGGTTAGTTATATAATTGTTTCGTCTTGCTCTTCAGGAAATGGTCTGTGGAGTCACCATGGAATGCAATTCACGACAAATGACAGGGATAATGACCATTGGGAAGATGGCAACTGTGCTGCGGATAAAGCATCTGGGGGTTGGTGGTTCAAGAGATGTTGGCAAGCCAACCTCAATGGTATCTACTACCCTAGCAGTGACACAGGCGGGAATTATTCAGGGATCGGTTGGAAATATTGGAAAGGAGAGTTTTACTCACTGAAGACTACAGAGATGAAAATACGCAGAGTTTATTAGATTTTCGCCTGTATGGCATATGCCAGCATCGTATCGTCTATGTCTGTATTGCACATGCTAGCAGCGAAATATAGAAGTTAATGGAAAGTCAGTCTTTTAAGGGCAATTGCGGGTAATACTTCCCACATTAAGATCTTTTTGATTCTTTGCATACAGCTTTTTATGTATGGACTGTCAATTTATGCAATAAAAAGGATATGTCACCACGCTTTATTTTTCATAATCTCACATGGAAGTTTTCGGCATTTTACAAGTTTTCTGAAAAAGCCCAGTTTAAATAGTTGTAATCGCCATCCAGCTTCTTTAATTTCATTTTAATTATTACGGTCGGCCATGGCCGGCCGTATATATAAACTTTGTGCTAAAAATACATCAAATTCAGGTTTTGACCTAACCTTTATGCCGTGCTCAGGCTAGTTTTTATGCGCTGCCGAACAACGAGCGGGGTACCAAATATCGTGGGTTAACCTACAGCGCGAGGCAGAACTGTCCGTGAATCTGTAGGGCAAACTCGTTATCGATTTTGATCTGTTAGCATAGCCGTCGTGCGGTCCATTGAAACACCCATAACCACCCAAAACCATCCCAAACCCCACCAAAGCATCACCGTACATATAATGCGCTAAATTTCTTTTTTGGATACCCCAAACCTACCCCAAACACCCCAAAAAGCACCAAACCATCACCGTACATATAATGCGCTAAATTTCTTTTTTGGAAACCTACAGCCTCGAAATACCCCAAACCACCCCAAACACCACCAAACCATTACCCTACATATAAATGCGCGAACTTTTTTTTAGGACACTCACCGCAGCCTCTTCGTGGGGGGTAGGGGCACGTGTCCCCAGCCTCCCCCCAGTCCGGCACTGGCATTGTGCAATAATACATACAGTGATAGGGCTAAACGACCGCCAGCTTTTTTTAAAAGCTAATACTTGTTGCTCATGTCATCAAGCTTTTTAGGAAAAGGGAAAATTTATTTGTTTTCCCAAACCGCGAGAAGATACTGAATGACATATTTTGGTAATTCCCGTAAAATAGGAATACGATTTTTAGATTAAAGAGACTAAGTCTGTAACTATGAACATTTTTCGAAAAAATTCTTTTCTTTTTAAATAATTTGTAAAAGTAGAATTAAGTTATGTTTTCACAATAAAAATGTTGAGTACAGCAGAAAACTGCGTGGAAAAGTGAATTATCTTATAAAAACAGATGTTTTTTTCTCTTGTTGGTAATTATTTACGCCCCTCCAATAATTCTAGACGGTTGATTTTTAACATAAATGCAGTTGTTTTGATAGTGATAACTCGTTAAGATTTACAAAAATGGTAAAATGTTTACCTGAATTTGAGTTTTTTTACTGTGTTCTTGAAAAATAAAAACATTTTTTCTAAAAGTAGAAGATCAAAAGTTACAGACTATGCAGCTTTAAATTGTATATTAAAAGATCTGGCATTAACAATCTTAAAGTTTTGTTTTATTTCATAAATTTTTATTTTACCTTTTAGAAAAAAGAATAAAAAAGGGGGTCACCAAACTAATTTTCTCTCAGGAGAGCAAAATTTACCCCTACCCCCACATATTTTGAGGATAATTCAATATTAAACGTTATGGAGTGTACTTTTTGTCACTTATATAAATTCTATAAAGCTGAAAAAAGAAGAAGAAAAAAAATAAACTTTAAAATTTAATAGGTGCCAACCCAGGAATAGACCCTGGCCCGCTGGTTCAAGAGTCAGCTAACACGCTAACCACTAGGCTATGAGGTAAGATCGTGCGCCGCCCAAATTAATCGTATATATTGGACACACAATCTGAGTACCGGCCACATTTTGTATACATTTTAGTTACTTTATTTTGTTCAAAAATGTGGAAATATTCGTCTGACCTAGGCGTATCTAAAAACTGTATTGATGTGAATTTGAAAATGGTCGAACGGGACCCAGACAATTTTCCTCGTTTCCCGCCACAGGAATGGCGTGCGTAGACAATACCCGAAATTACCCTTAATAACATGTGTGTTTAAATAGATACTCTATGCCAGTATGATTATCAAGAAATACTGACTAGAAACACCGTTAAAACGCGATAACGTAAAAGCATTAATAAAAACATCAAATTGTGAAAACTTGGTCTTTTATTTCTCGAAGAAAGCTTAAATTGCAACATTTGCTGTGCTTTTTTTGGTTTTCTGTGACCAAATCATCGCTTGAAAAAGGTTTTGACTTCCCCAAATGATCAGAAATGTCCACGTTACCCGCTAGTCTTAAAAACTAACGTCACTTTAGCTCGGCCACTGTGTTTGGTAATTCTGTAATTTTTTAGTTGAAAATTCTAGTCAGATCATCGGCGCTTGTATCCGTATGACTAAAAAAAGAAACTTGAGATCTGATGTGGATGGGCTCACCCACACGAAACAATTGCTAAATTAATTTTGCACAGTATATTTTGACATATATTTTAATAATGTCTAGACGCTGGTAGGCAAAATGGTGACGGGGTTTCACCTAGCATCAGTCTAGCTGGGCGTAATCAATTCCTGAAAACTCTTGAACCGCATGATATACTAGAGGACTTTGAAAACGCATCACCATATTTTTGCACTTTTCTTGCAAACCCTATATGCGATTGAAAATTTACTCATGTGCATCCCAGAATTGGTATGAATCAGCCTTTAATTTGACTGCACTATCACGCGAAGCTGCTGATGACGTCACATGGGTACATGCAGCATCCGGCACCTTTCTTCACAGTAAGATGAAGCTTTTTGATTATTTTAATGTTTAAACTGTGGCGTGTATGATGCCATATCACAAAAAGAGTTTATAGACGTTTTCTAATAAAAGTAAATGATAACTTCAATAAAACGGAAATAAACGCCAATTTTGAACATCAATGTATAGCTCATTTTTAGAAACATCTCCATAAGTTACATTTATGCACGCTTTCATTACTGATATTGACTACATACACTGGCAGTCATGTTGGGAAGACGTTTTGATGTAAATCATGGCAGGAGATCTGCTGTCAAATAAAGAATTACGTTATCGTCACTTGCACAATACAAAAGACACGTGATACCAGCGTAATTTATGCATAATCTGACATTTGTGTATGCCATTAGCCTCTTCCAATAAAAAATATCGGTATTTTTAAAGGGGTGTAATTTTGAGCATACCGAACTGTCAATTCATTTCTAATCGTTCAATGATGAATGTGCAATTGTGAAAGAAGCGAATGACTTAAATCTGTTGAGTCAGGAATCAAAACCAACGTGTGTTAACTTGCATCAGTTACATTGGCTACCCGGATATCATTCGAAATTTAATACCTATTTTTTTCTATTTCGCAAAACCTTAAAAATATATATAGATCTTATTAAAAGCGTGTTGAAGTGGCTATAGTTATTATTGAATACTGAAGGTAGCGTTGTAAGGCATATAACATCAATATGACTAAAACAGGCGTGGTTACATGCTATCTAGTTTAACACATTTAACACCATATCGAGATGAACACAAAGTGGTTTCTGTGTGGACATGTTTTGTATGCAGACTTCATCAACCTGTAAATTCAATTTACGACTATCATTAATTCCTTTTTAGTACCTATAGTCATACATGTGGTTTTGTTATAATTGAGTGGAAGTTTGTTTTCTTTGCATTAATGTTTTGCATTATTAAGGTCTACTTGTAACTTGATTTCAACGGTTTCAATGTTTTATCATGTGTGTGCACAGTCCCATCATCAGCATAAAAGTCTGATAAACAGAAATCGAAGTTAAGTGGTAAATCATTTATGAAAATAAGAAAAAGTGTAGGGCCTAATATAGATTCCTGAGGCACATCATACCGTATATTTGCAAATTCTAACAAACCTGTCTCACTCAGTATGGCCTGATGACGGTCATCTAGTTATGAATCAAACCAAAACAGAGCTTTAAACAATTTAACACCCGATTATCTTACAGAGTTATTGACACCCTTATCAGAAATCAATTCATTAAACTTAAGATCGTCTGCCGAAATAAGGGAAATGGGCTGCTACACATACCATTGTCACGTACGACACTCTTTGATAACTCATTTGCTTGCTCAGCCCCAAAACTACGGAATGTTTTACCTCAAACGGTCAGGGCTTCTGGTTCTCTGGTGACTTTCAAGAAAAATCTTAACATTGTTTTAACTCTTAATCAAAGAGATAATATCTGGTTTACTTCAATATGTGATCGCATAGTATTCAGCGATATCCAGAGACCCTAACAGTTACTAGACTCCAGATTCTTATTTATGTTTAAATGCAGCTATTTTAAAAGTTTCAAAAATTGCAAAGTTTAATGCGCTCGTTCTATAATGTTTACTTGGTCTTAACATTATGATATGGTGTAAATCACTTTTAAGTATGTTTTAGTATCATTCACTGTGATGCATCTGCTGGTCTGTGTTGTATATATGTTTTATTGTTTAGTTATATGTTGCAGAGGGCCGCAAGGTAGAATAGTTATCTTAGCTAATTGTGTCACCCTCTATAAAATTTTGTATAAATAAATAAATACATTTTAATGCAAAGTTTAGTTCATTTTCTTCAATGCATTTTTATAAAGCCAAATTTGGCATCGCCGGGCAGTAGCCTGAGCACACGCCCAGTCTCGACAAGGCAGCCGTCACTGTTTGTAAATATATTATAGTAAAGACAAAAATGTAGATTTAAAAAATGAATATAACTTAACACCAAATTGGGTGGAATTCTGAAATGCCGCTGACCTTGATACCCCCTCTCAACTGCTTTAACCCTTAAAGCGCCATCACAAAAAATCATCTGCTTTTCTCGTTTGCCGAAACATTAAAGAAGCCTCTATTACAAACAGTGTGGACCCAGATCAGACTTGGAGCAGTCTGGTCCGGGTCCACCCTGTTTGCTTCTATACTTAGATTCTCCAGTAATGTTTGGCAACTATTTGCAGCAGACGACTTCAGCAGACGACATTATCATATTCATTTTCTTGGCACTTTAAAGGTTAAATTCGACCTGTATTGATCCATAG
This sequence comes from Loripinus fragilis, assembly GCA_964019695.1. Taxonomy (NCBI): domain Eukaryota; kingdom Metazoa; phylum Mollusca; class Bivalvia; order Lucinida; family Lucinidae; genus Loripinus; species Loripinus fragilis. Next base: position 72,836,335 of record OZ026524.1, read on the forward strand.
AATAACTACAACATTAACAGGTAGATTTTTAACATCATCACTGGAGAAAGTTGGCCTCATATGGTTTAGTGAGAAACTTCAAAGTAAGTGTAAGTTTACATCAAAATGGGTGGTAACCTCTTTTGGTGTTGGCCTGTTATTCTTTAGATTGCGCCATGCGAAAAGATCCAACCCCTCGCTTTGTTGCATTTCTTTTTTCCTTAAGTATACACTGTTTGCTATACTCACCCATATATCTTGCCCTGTGACGGCATGTTTCTCAATATGCTATTTTAAACAACCCATTCAAGGCCGTAAATCAATATGCTATTACGCTATGTATCTTGTGATCTCGCTGGTACCTTCATTTTCATTCTATGATATGTGTGTAACATTTGCTACCCGGAGATCATTAGAAATTTAATACCTATTTTTTTCTATTTCGCAAGACGTTAAAAATATATTAAAAGCGTGTCGGAGTGGCTATGATTATTATTGAATGCTGAAGGTAGCGTTGTCAGGCATATAACATCAATATGGCGCTGGGACGGGTGTGGTTACACGTTATCTAGTTTAACACAATATCTAAGTTAATAAAAAGAAAATAGTGAGGATGGCATGATGCAGGCGGGAAACCCACAAATCGCAGCATGGCGAGGGGGCGCCGTCCAGCTGTCACAATCGGATATAGGTAAATATTTAAATACGTCAATTATTGAAACTGATTACATTTTATTAGCTTTTGGGAGCGCAGTGGCTCAGTGGTAGAGTGCTTGACTCGAGACCGAGGGGCCGCGGGTTCGAGCCTCACCGGCGTCACAGCGTATAGGTCTTTGAGCTAGACACATTTATCCTAGCTTAGTACAGGTTCAACCCAGTAAAGACCCGTCCCTACATAACTGAAAGATTGTTGATGGGACGTAAAGAATCAAATCAATCAAACAAACAAAATTTTACAAGCTTTTCGCTGTAAACTATTTCATTTCATAATTTATTCAGGTGCACAGTGACCACCCAGACAGGCGATAAAAGAACTACATTGTAAAATATGCGTGTAAGTTGTTACACTGGTACAACGTACTGACTAGGGTACGTGTACTATGCAAATTAGAAACCCTGTAGTTTGTGATGCGAGTAACTGTAGCCTATATAAGTAATAAACCATCCTTGGAGATGAGACTTTAAGCCGTGGCCCCGTCTCCTGAGACGCTTTAAGAACAGAACCACTGGCGGTTGAGCCTTCGGGTGCTTAAAAAACGGCCAGTACTAGCCAAGGAACATGACCACAAACAATAGGTTTGTGAAACGCTTTAAAATCAGAACCACTGCCGACATAAAACCACAAAACCATAAACCCACCCGGCCAGTACTGATTATAGCCAATGCAATAGGCTTGTCGGCTAACGCTACATTCTGTGGGATAATGTCAACTGCCAGACCAGAGTTGCCTTACATGTACCCATGTACTTCTCAGGCCAAGTCTGGGGTCGAGACTTCTCGGAGGGGAAAGTAATGTGACGATGTGCAGTATTGGTCGGGAAATCATCCCAACGTGACTAAATTGTTGATTGGGACGTAAATCATCAACAAAGTTGGCCATCCAGAGCCTGAAAAAAAATCTGTTGGCATTTTTGAGTACATTTTGGCATCCATGCTCAAAGTGTATCTTGATGTGTTTTAAGAAGGATAGGGGTGGATGCCAAGTCTGGAAATGCCCCAAAGTCCAAAAATTAGGTCAAAGGTCAACTGAGTGCAAATTCTTGTATATACGTCTGATTTTAGCGTTTTTATCAATTAGCTATCCAAAATTATGATTCAAAGTAATGGAAAATCTCTTTTGGATTATACAGCCATGCTATTTAAACAAACAGCATCATCAAGGCATGATGTGTGTTTGATTTACCAGGTTTCCCGCTGTCAAATATTCATAATAGGCATGTAAAGTACTTTACTGTATGAAATCAATTAAAATGTAATACAACTAAGAATAACCATTTCATTTTAAAGAAATATTTTTTGCTTAATGCTTTGTATGAATACGTCATTTTATGCAATTATCTATCCTTTTATACATAAGATGTGTTTAAGTTGTTACTTACGTTACATTTTACCATCTGAAATTGAGTCATTTCCCGAAGGTATATGTTCCTAGCTACAGCTTTCATGAGGACTTGGCCATGATTTCATACTTATAGGACTAAAATATATTTCTTTTCTCATTTCACACATTTGTTGTGTTTGTTCCCATCTATGAGTAATTGTAAAACACTTTTTACAAGGCCACTACCTGCTAATTGCATATACTAAGCAAAGCTTCATGAAAACACAAAGACCAAGCCTCCTTTCATAAAACATCAGGAGTGTTGAAACTATGATAGAATATGGTAAATACCATATACTGGAAGGAATATATCCTCACATTGGTCTTCACATCAGCCTGTTAGCAGATGGTAACGTACATAGCATAAAGCTAATATACAGGTACATTTCTAATAATGACCATCCAGTGAAACATTGTTAACTCTTTGTGGGGTATATCATGGAAATAGCCCTGACATTAAGGGTAATCCTCCATATAACTTTAAACATTTAATTGTAGGGGTTTCCTTTCATTTGCATATATTAATAAAATGAGATGGATACAAAAGCAGCATTTCTTTGAAATCAGGCTGCTTGTGTAAATGTATTCATCCATATATAGAAGTAGTATAGATATGATATTAAAGGTAACCTCTAATTTAAGATACCATAAAATATATATCTATGTCTTTCACATCGCAACTTTTTATACATTGTAATTGTTTCAGTGTCGATAAATTCAATTCTAAGTATCATTTTTAAACATATTTTGCTTATTATGTTTTGCAAAGATGATAGAGCTCAAATGCCATGAGGTAGTTGGCATGTGTTTCTTTATGTTATTCTTTTTAACTGTAAAAGGCCAATGCAAGTTTTATTCCAAATTAAATTTCCCCAAAACAGATGTCTGGTGACTTCTTGGAAGCACAGGCATTCACCATATTGGAGCATCTGATGATTTGATTGTGTTCATAGTTTTCCATCAGTTTGGGGTCATTTCTTAGTATTTAGAGTAAATGTGTCCTGAAATGGTTATCTAATATGTACCTTTACTAGCATAATCCATTGGTTTAACATCTCCGATTTGCTTGATGTATATAACACCCTAAGGTAGTTAACTCGCCTGTTCTAGTGTAGAATCTATCTGTTAACCATGACACTTTGCTAAGACAGGGATTGATTGCATATAGGGTAGGTGACTAACATTAATGTATACATCTACTGCTCGTTGATACAAGTGCAATATATCAGATTGGATAGTACTTGTAACTGGTAACATACTCGAAATGTGTAGTTTTAATATGACATTACTCTTGAAATAAAACTGTACTACTTTCCTTTCACTATTTATAAGACAGTCCTCGAACAGTGTTAGTCTTCACAAATATCTACAAGGATATAGGTACAAAAGTGAGCAAGTTTATGCTTAAAATGCTTTCTGCAAGTTGTTGTCTGCAATGTTGTTCACATTTTTGATGGTTTTGCATATATTTTTAAGACTATCACAATGAGCCTAATTAAGTAAACCTTTTAAAACCAACAAACAGACCATAACTCACATTCCATAGGACATATATCAAACATGTACTATAGTTACAAATAGCTCAATAAAATGAAATACTGCATAAACAAAACTAAAAACAAAATACCTTGTGAATAAGAAAAGGAGCGAAATCAGCTGCGCGTGACACTACTTAAACATTCAGTTTAATCTGTGAGTTTTAGAGATGCAAACCATACTAGTGAATTTTGGGAGTCATGTTTTTGTTTTATGCTTAAGAATAAAACAGTTAATTGATCTTTAAAATAAAGTATCACTAACGTTCGAATGATTTGTTGGTTATGTTCAGATGTTTTACAAGACTGCTACATGGCTCAGGTAACCTTACCTCAACCAACCTTAGTCTAAGATAATTAACAAGCAGAATAGTTTCTATCACAATTGCTGCAGAATATAATAAGGTAAGCATCTTTACAATATGATATGAAATCTAGTTCAACAAAACATAGAAAATTTTAATGGAGACGAATGATAAATTAATTTTAAAATGTAATTGTCAACAGTGAAAAGTGAAAATTAAAAGAATTCAGCATACAAGGAAAATCTTTAATACATAGATCATGTAACATCCTATATTTGGACATAAACCATGCTGGATCTGTACGACGATGTTATATTTGTAATCTTCAAAAACCTATACCTGCTATAGAAGACACTCGACACTACATCTGCCTTAATTCCTGCCTTGCCACTAGATGTATGAAATATTGCTATGCTATTTTAAGTGAGTTATTGCTATTAAGTCAATATTTAAATCATGATGTAGATTGCATGTTTATCGTTATGTACCATTGGTAGAAATCTGAAAACTGCAATATGAATGTAAAAGAACCAAGCAAATTACAAAAAGTAATTGAGTAAGACCAGGAAATGACACATTCACATATTGCAGACCAACCCATAGCACTGTTTTAAATTAATTCTTATATGGAATAATATTTGTGTAGTATATGTAAGCGAATTGTGGAGAGCAGACCCAAATTTAAATAAGCCTTACAACAATTTACTACCTTTATCCATTTATGTAAGGCACCTTTTGTTACCGACGTTACATCATTAATATATATGTGCAGCAATTTAAGATCCATTATTGTTAATATAGTTATAATTTGATTTCATTATGAAAGATATTTTGCCAATTCCAATGCAATGTAAATAATACGAAAATGAATCTGTAAGCAGCTATGCGTTACATGCAGGAGCCAGTACAAAATTACATACTAATTAGCATATTCAAATATTTACTTGATTTCACTTCATTGCAAGTTAAAAGTTGTAAACAACTTCAAATATATGAAAATGAACAGCGGATAAATTTTCATTCAATTTTAATTCTGAATTGTTTTTCAAAATTTATTGTGGCGGAATATTCTTCTGGACTCGGGTCTGTGTGCTTCGCTCGATCAACGTGATGTCACCAGGTGGTTGTGGTCGTAGTTTTATTGTGACATCTCATGTTGTAGGCGTTTACATGGATTTGTGCATCAGTCTCAAAGTCTGGGATTCAGTGGTCCATTACTGGTCATGGTCAGCATTAAAATTTTCCAACTTCAAAATTATAGTGCAATTTATCGACCCTTGTCCAGTGCATCAGAGAACACCATAGACCTTCTGTTTCCTTTGAGAGGCCATTAAATATGGTTTCTCAGTGGGAGCCAGAGGCCATTAACCTTGGGTTCTCTTTCTCTGCCATTGTGGCCGTATTACGCCATTTAATAAATCAAACACTCTATCTTTGTGTTTTGTCAGTCTAGCTTAAGGTGCATGTTGATTTTCCCAATCACTTGTAGAGCGTTGTGTTTGGGGTTCATCATATACACTGTTAATAAGGAGACTGGTTTCAATTTGGGGTAACTAGTTTTACTTATTTAGGTATACACAGATCTCCTTATATGTAGGCTGAAAATGAAACATTATTATAAATAAAAGTATGTAACACACACGTTATTTCAGTTTATTATTTTCAGCGAGTCTATTGAATAAATGAAAATGAACATTTTCAAATAGAATATAGACCAATATCATGTATATTTAAGGTCATGTATCATGGTTTATTCTAATACATGTAATTTGTAAAGTCATTATCTGCAATTTAGTATAAAATGTAACATACGTATCGCTGACGAGCAGAAATACATAGGACAGATGTACTCAATTGATTTTTATGTCTAGTTTAAACATTTTATGCTTAAACTGTTTCACTAATACTATTAAAATAAATCAACATTAGCCTTGTACTGTGTGTACTGTTATTATCAATGCCAGTAGGGTAACGTTGATTACAGGTGATTTATAGAAGAATGACCACAGAAAAGTTATTAAATTATGGGTTTCTAAGGCCCCAAGACATGTCCCAAACTGAAAATAGTTTTACTTTCTGAGAGTGCAGCAAACTCTCAAAGTAGCCCATATATCTCAGTTTAGCCCAATTGAGGGAGAATTTCCGTCAGAATTGCACAAAACTTACGATGTTTGTCTTTGTAAAACCCATAAAAGGAAGCTTCCAAAGAGGTTCCTTTAATTATAAATATGTTAATTGAAGCCTTCTGAAGGACTTCTACCCTTTTTAGAGTTTAAAAAGCATATTGTTGTTGGACCAGAGAAAAAAAGAAACACAGTTTGTAAAAATGCTCCGATTATAGCACTTGATGACCTTTGACCCCATTTTAAAGTCGACATATGTACATTTTGTTATAAAAAACATTTTCTCAATGTTTTTCAGACTTATAACTATGAGCATACAAAATTTGGCTTGAAATGAAATATGTTTACATATAAAAAGATAAAGTTGTTTTACAGTAGTAAATATTTTCTCATTTTTGCACTCAATGACCTTTGACCTAATTTCTGGCCTTCATATGCAAATTCAGACTTGGCATCCACCCTTATGGCTTTGTACACATGCTAAATATTATGTTAAAAGTGGTCTAACAAATGTAGTCAAAAATGCCAACAAAACCAAAAATATGCATCTTTTTTCGATTCGGATTGCCAACTAACACAAGCAAACAAAACAAATGCATGTAAACAAGAGTATTCGCTGACCAGACGTCACAAATACTGATAAACTGAAGACGACAAAACAGCCAGCAAAAACTAAATGTTCTTTGCTTTGCTACAAGAAAAGGACTGCATCTGTATCCTGTGGCGTTACCAGCAATTTCTTATCTTGAGAAAGTAAGACATGAAAAAAAACAGACAATATACGTCACTGATTGAAACAACACTGTTTCTATACAGATCTCATTAGCACTGGCGCCGCATCAATGTTGACCAGACGATGTTTCAACCCTGCATGCCCGCTGTAGCGTATTCTGGGGAGTTTGTCCTAAGACTCTGTTTGCTGGGAGCTTTTAATTTTTTGTCCATATTTATTTATTAATAGAAGCTTTATAAAGACAATTAAATAGATAGTTCTGTTCTTTTACTTCATGCATATTGGTTTGGTGACCAGAAACTTAATACTGGACCAAGTAGATCAAGGGATCGCGAGTTTGATCTCTGCCAGGTCCCATACTTTCCTGGAAACTGATCATGAAATAATTTCTACCGCCATTCTCCTTCTTCCGCTGATTCAAGAAGGGTTGCTGTCAGTTACAAGTGAATGAATGCACATGAACTTCGTCAAGCTTGCCAAGGAAAAAGTATGGTTAGATGAACTGACCGTCCCAACATGACCATATCTGTTGACTCGGACGTAAAGAATCAAAACGAACAAAACCAGAAAGATAAAGACACACCCCATACTAAAATGACGTACACTGTAAAATCAGGAAAACAGATGCAATCAGACTGCGCATATTTGCAGGCTTATCAAGGCATTTACTTGCCCGGAAATACTTCACATTTATACAAATAGCTTATTACGATGGCAGAGCAACAGCAAGGCCAAGGTCAGCCCACACAAGGGCAGTATGGTCAATATTACAATCCTCCACCTCCATATAAAGCGTAATACCAAGTATTTACTGTGGAGGTGGATTTTATGATGAACACCATTTTTCACAAAAATTTGTCAGTTACAGATATAAATTTATTTTTTGTTTGCAAAATAAGTAAAGATTTGAAAAGCGTAATTGAAAATATTTAAAAGGGTGTCATGGGATGAAAATTTTAACATATTTTCAATTATCATTTTTCTACACATAAAGTGGGTGTGGGTTAGTGACAATTTAAGGTTCAGTGACTAACACTGAAACTTAAAAATGTATGGGTCATTATCAAAAAAATGGAGGAATCCAGAAAGACTAAATCATAAAAATAAGTGTCAAGATTTTCAATCTTGCTGCAACATTTATATTAAACATACACGGGGGAACTAATATTGAAAATATGCGAAGTTTAACTCGAAGAATTATGGGTCAGTTAATAATTTTATGCCTGCTACTATGGCTAAAATGTCAGTGCAGTCACAAACAAACTTTTTATCATTAAATCAGTCTCTATCGAGATGTTCATTATCTCAATAAGGTGATCTACAAAACTGATCATAAACCTTATAAGACTCGAGTTTTATTCAATTTCGTTGTAACCTGTGTGAGAGAGAATTGTTAAAGTAAACTTACACGAAAAAATTGTATTTTCAAAGTGTGGTGTTTTATGTTCAAAATTGTGTAGATTTATATACTAAATGATTTCTGTCAAAAGTTTAGTATTTCATTATTGCATAGTCAGATATAAAAAGTAAGTACATTATAGCGATGGACTCTATGTAATTTGAATAATACTTGAACGTGACTGCATTGACATGAATGTGACTGCACTGACACTTCGTCGGGGGATATCAAATATGTCACAGAATGTAACTACAGTAACAAAAAACGTATTACTTTGAAGGGAATTTTTCATAGAAACACATATTTATTTTAAAAAAAAACATATGCCACCACGCTAGTTTTCCTGTTTTATGTCCTTTCTTTCTTTTACATCAAAAATATAACATGTTTGGCTTGTCATATCTGTTTCACTGATTTTTTAAGTCAATGGGCGTAGACAAACATAGAAAAGGTGTTTGTTCGAACAGCAGTAATGTTTCTTTCAGCTAATATTTAACGTTATAGAAAACAAATAACAGTAATGTCATGATGCTTACTTAGGTGCTAGCCAGAACTGAACAGTAAGGGTACAGGTATTGCTCAATTACACAAAACAATAACTGCATAAAGGGAGCGCAGTGGCTCAGTGGTAGTGTACTTGACTCGAGACCGAAGGGCCGCGGGTTCGAGCCTCACCGGCGTCACTGCGTGGTGGTCCTTGAGCAAGACACATTTATCCTAGCTTAGTACTGGTTCAACCCAGGAAGACCCGTCCCTATATAACTTAAAGATTGTTGATGGGACGTAAAAGAATCTAAATCAGATAAAATTACTGCATAAGGCTCAAATCAGGGACTTCTAGACCTCAAGTTGTGCACACTACCACTGAACCAATGGGTAAAGCAGGTATGCTAAGTGACCATATCTGTTGACTCGGACGTAAAGAATCAAAACGAACAAAACCAGAAAGATAAAGACACACCCCATACTAAAATGACGTACACTGTAAAATCAGGAAAACAGATGCAAACAGACTGCGCATATTTGCAGGCTTATCAAGGCATTTACTTGCCCGTAAATACTTCATATTTATACAAATAGCTTATTATTCAAAATAAAGAAGAGAATAAAGATCAGCAAGTTATAAAACCAAGCACCACACCGGACCCGCGACACCACATGACAAACCAACAAAAACACAAGAAAACACCACAAACAAGAGGTCAACCCATCCCAACAGGCGACGACAAGGCTAACGGAACAGACAAAACGACCTAATAAATACATGTACTGACATAAAACATAAATAACAAATGGGATCCCCAAATGAAGCACCGCCATCGAACGGCCAGTAAACTGTTTTTGTGGCTGTTCCTTGGCTTAACCAGTACTGGGCCAGGCGAGAGGGTCTGGATGAGGTATAATGATTAGTGAATAATGGCCCTTTTTTATAATGAATAGTTAATAATGAGCCAAAAAAAAGAACAGTGAATAATGAGGGCCTAAAAATTAATGAATAATCCTATTTTTTAATGAATTGAAGAAAAAGATAATGAATAGTGAATAATCAGATTTCTTTGCCACCTTTCATACTTAAATGAATAATTGGTCTTATTTTAATGAGATGAATTATGGGCTAAATTTTTAATGAATAGTGAATACCAGACCCCCCCCATCCAGACCCTCAGGTGGGTTTATGTATTTTGTTGTTTTATGTCCGGGAGCACCCGAAGACTTAACCAGCTGTGGTTCTGGTTTTAAAGTGTCTCAGAAGACGGGAGGCCTCGACTTAAAATCTTATTTGACATACTGGGAGAGCCGGGAATTGAACTCAGGATTCCTGGGTACAATACGAGCGACTTATCCACTACATCACGACGGCTCTCTCTCACGTGCAAAGAGTTAGCTATAGACATGAGTTACAGATATCTAACGTCAATTGTTATATGACAGGAAAGAATCCCGTCTCCTGATTGGCCCAATTTGTCTTCATAAATCTCTATGTCTACCTGGACACTGGTCTAAACCGGTCCACAAGTTAATATTGCATGAAAACCAGCTGGAACTAGTTTCCAGAAGTTAATATTTTTGACACATCTGCAATATTACCCTCTAGAGAGCTAAAAATAGCATGATGAGTGTGAAAGTAGCATGTGCTGCATGAAATTGACATGATTTGCTGTTTCACCTCCCAATAGGTAAACTAAAGACTTTCATGAATTTCTACAACAGTTTTGTTTTATGATAACATTTTATATTCCCCATTAAGAGAATTAATATATATTTGAAAATGCAAAATACTACATTAAAATATTTTAATAACAGTTGCTTAAACTTGTGAGAAAGTCCTTAGATGTCTTAGATTGAAGGTTGAGTATGTCTTTAACAACAAAAGTGAAAGTAGCAAAATTTTTATTCTTCAATGAAAAGTCATATAACAAAACAGTTATTGACTTCAATTTCGGTAGACATAAGGATTTATGTACCCTTAAAAGTGATATTCACCTCGGCCTAGCGGCCTCGGTGAATTATCACTTTTTCGGGTAGATAAATCCTTATGTCTACCTCGTTGAAGTCAATAATTGTATATTATTAACTTGTTTGACCATAATTATCTGACCAGGTATCACTCGAACCCATTGATGGATTGAACTGGTGCCTACGGTTTATAGAGATTTGTAGAAGGCTTTTTGTGAACGCCAATGCTTGTGTAAAAAAAATAAGATAGCTCTTTCTTTTATTAAACACGCGGTAATTCGTTAAAGCTGAATAGTCTGTAACTTTTGATCTTTAAATTTTTGAAATAATGTTTCTGCTTTTCAAGAACACAGTAAAAAACTAAAATTCAGGTATACATTTTACCAATTTCGTAAATCTTTACAAATTATCAGTATCAAAACAACAGCATTTATGTTCAAACTTGACTGTCTATAATTATTGGAGGGACGCAAATAATTACCAACAAGAGAAAAAAACACCTGTTTTTTATAAGATAATTCACTTTTCCATACGAGAACCCCCCGTGGTGTAGTGGATAAGCGCTATGCCTTGTAAACCAGGAGTCGCAGGTTCGATTCCCGGCTTCTCCATAAAACCACTTTCAGTTGAGCCTTCGGGGGTTCCCGTCATATAATAAACACACAAATCATAAACCCTCCCGGCCCAGTACTGGTTTCTACCCATGGAAAAGCCACAAAAAGTTAGGGTTTTTTTTTACAGTTTTCAGCTATAGTGAACAGATTTGTTGTGAAAACTTAACTTAATTCTGCTTTTACAAATGATTAATGATTTAAAAAGATTTTTTTTTTCGAAAAATGTTCATAGTTGCAGACTTAGTCTCTTTAACATAAGTCCTGTACCACCTTAAAACAAAAGAAAACATCATGCCCCAATTTAAGCCAAAGAGTAAGCTAGTGTTCTTGTTTCAGATAAAATGCGTGAGAAACGGAACCTGGGCTTACGAAAGTTGAAGACAATCGGCCTCGCCAATGCTACTATCGCTGTGATAACACTCGGTATTGGCGTAGGAATTCTGATAGTGAGTAGTCGTGGTAAGACGGGCTGGCCTGTCTTCAACTTCGGACCAATTGTTTGTGGCCTTATAGTAAGTACACAGAAGACATTTGTGATAAAAGGTCCCCAGATAAGAGTGCGCATGTGAAAATCATTTATCTCTTTTCAACAGAAACATATGTTGTGGGTACTCAAAAGAATCGTCTCAATGAGACGGTAGAGACGATTCTTTCTAACACCCAAAGCACATGTTTAAACTGATGGATAAGAGAATAGTTACGTTTTTACTTACAAAAATTTTATTATCATAGGCTTCACCATAAGAATTAATATAAAAAGAACAAGAAAATCAAAAATAAAGTTATTTAAACACTAAATGCCATATTAAAACACTAAATACGTCATTTTAATGGCTTGTCGTATTGTACAAACTTGCTATGTAAATCCGGCTTTATTTGGTTATTTTATCCATTTTGGTACGTATCGCATATTCGAGAAGCAAAGTCCACACTGGTCAACGGAAACGCACAGGCTTCTTCTTTCGATAAAGTGCATCACTTCTCGAGAAACACCGAGACTTCTCAAATAGACGCACATGGTTCAAAGAAAATGGCGGTTCTTGATAGATGAAAATGGTACAAATGTATGGAATATTCTTTCTTCTTTTTTTAGAGTTGTTCACTGATTGCAAATTGTATTGCATACTGCATACCCATTTGCTTTTACAGCGGCAGTAGCCCAGTAAGCACGTAAAAATAGGCCACTATCTGCTCGCCAGCGAAAGTTCGCTGGCGGGTCGATAGTGGGCCGAGATTGGATGCTGGCTGGAAAGGTAGGTTCGTTGTAAAGAAAATTCAGGAACTTTTTCAGGTAGGGATCTGACATTATTGGGGGTGCCTTTCAACTTCATTATCTTGCCTTACAATTCTCTGAGCATTACATAAGATTCGACCGCGTAATTAAGAGGAAACTCGGCAAACTATAGGCAATTTAGGACAAAATACCTTTACGTCAAAATTGAGATAAGGGTCCATTTTTTTCATTTTGAAATCTGGGGACTTAAACTTACTCCCGTTGTAAAGACAAATGGGATTAGACGTGCTTTAAGGTATGCGTCACTTTACAATCTTTGAACAATTGTAAAACAAATAGAAAGTATGTCCCATACCCTTTTCGCCCGTCAATAATCCGCCATTTTTTTCTTTGAAGCCGGTGTGTCCTATTTTAGAAGCCTCGGCGTTTCTCGAGAAGCCTGTGCGTTTCCGTTGACCAGTGTGAAGACTCAGGCTGCCAAAATAAATCCTTTATTTAGCTTGTAGTATGGCGCAGGCGCAAATAAACACGTGTTACTGACACCTGACGAAATTTACATTCGCTCCTCCTTGTATCCGGCCTAAGCGGTCAATTATATTGCATTTACCTACGGGTTAATTTGTCGCTATTTAGGAAGTTCCCGCCTACATCGATGTTTAATTAAAATTGAGAGTTAGAGTACGGTTTAAAGCTCCTCCTTCGTCGTTATTCTAGGGTGTCTGATTTAAACATAAGCAAAGATCGAAGAAAAAAGAATCGGCCATACTACAATGATAAATACCACCCAATAACCCTAAAATTGGAAATGGACTCGTCCAATAAATAAGGATGAGAAAATACATTCGCACAAATGGGTTAAACGTAGTAGATTCTCATCTCCTGCCAGAAAATTATATTCTGTTTTAACATGTTTGATATGTAGCAGAAAACTGGGATCACATACGATAAGCTGAGAGCGTGCTCCGTGAGATGTAAATTAGTTTGTCTTGGAAGAATTCTGCACCGAGACAAGATTTTCTTTATTTATTTCCATTGTTTCAGATGTTTATTGCTGGTGTTTTGGCCATATGGGTTGGAAAGAAAGGTGAAGGCATTGAACGTCTTCCTATTGAAGAAACTCCTTGCTCAGTGAAAGGACTTGTAAGTAGCATTCCTCCCTTTTTAACTACTCGGCTGCTAATCGCGAGCAACTAAAAATATAGTCCTGTAAAGTCTGTTAGTCTAAAAAACGTCACTGTAGCAAAACAGTGTGGACCAAGACCAGATTGCTATTATCAGTCTGGTCTGGGTCCACACTGGTTGTACGTAAGCCGAAATTAGACATTGACTAAACATTTACATGCAGACGAAATTTCAGATGAGGCAATGTTTTATAAATGCAGTTGTACCGGGTCCATTACTAAACCTTACACACCATTGGCCGCCGGCTTGATTTCACTTAGCATACAAGATTTTGGGTACTTATATCGCATATGTGCACCAGCCTCCATGAACGGCTATGTTGACCTATCCAGCGAGACTATTACTGTCGTGCCAACCAAGAGTGACAGTGACGTAAATTTTGTTTACAATTGCTTAGTAAAACATTAACTTGTACACAGCATTTGAGCTAACGTGAATCAATAGCCCATTTGTGTATTAATTTTATTTTTGCGAATAGCGATAAAAAAGACATATTTGCGACGTTAAAAATTCGCGACTAAGGCATGATTTACCAATATCAGTAAACTTTAGAGTGATTTTGCCATTTTGCGAGGATTTTATTTTCACGAAACTTCGCATATATAAATATATAAAACCCTCACTAAAATTTCCGAATTTACAGTATCTATAGATGTACCAGGACCTCTGATTAAGACCTTTGGGTCTTTCTATTTCAAAAGATCGATGCAGAATGCGTAAAATGAGCCAGTCGGGCTTGAACATCTGTGTTTGCCAAAGCTTTTATGATAATAAATGTCTGAAACCCTTTTTTCTAGAACATATCAACATATCAATAGTGTAATACCGTCACACTTCAAAGCTTTTGGTTTATCTGTAGTTTGTAATTTGTCTCTTTTCAGTTTATCGCACAATACGTGCTATGCGTGATCGGCATTACAATTTGCCTGGTTTCTGGAGTGTTTTGTATTCTGAGTGCAGCTGTCTGTGGCAGTGAGAGCAAGAGGTTCGTGGAGTACTGTTATCCTGACAAGGGAGCTAACATAGCACTAGCAGCCATTGGAGGAGTTACAAGCATTATCTTAGCAGTTTTATGCATTATCTCCTCCTGTTTTTTCTGCATCTACGCAAGATCTTTTGGATTCAAGAATCGCTATGAAAGGGCTATGGAACGTCAAATGGGCATGATGATGCGAGCAATGGCAGAGCAACAGCAAGGCCAAGGTCAGCCCGTACAAGGGCAGTATGGTCAATATTACAACCCTCCACCTCCATATAAAGCGTAATTCCCAGTATTTAATGTGGAGTCGGATTTTATGATGAGCACCATTTTTCACAAAAATTCGTTAGTTACAGATATTAATTTATTTTTTGTTTGCAAAATAGGTAAAGATTTAAAAAGGTGTCATAGGATGGAAATTTTAACACGTTTTCAAATATCATTTTTTACTTTTCCTATCAGCACCTACAGTGCGTGTGGCTAAGTGGCAATTGTAAGGTTCAATGACTAACACTGAAACCTGAAAATGTATATATACATGTACTATACTATAAACATGTTCTGTATCTAGTTTCCATACCACAGCATGTCAACAAATACAGCTCACCATTAGGGGGAGCGGCAAACATAAACAAACATTAATACAGCTTTTTGCCTTTCCAGGCGGAATAAAAAACTTATATATTCAGGGACAGTGGGAATAACACTATGCAGACGAAATTGTCACGTCGATCCCTACAAGATTGAACCCTGCTTTAGAAATTTTCCAAAATTCAAACTAATAATGCGCCACACTTTTACTTAATACAAACAGGCGTAGGATACTGACGGGACACAGTCAGAATTCCTTTATTGAAGCCTCAGTGGGTGCATAAAACTGGGTGTGTCTGTGCGCTTTATATGCATTACACGCCGGGGCCGCAACACCCCCGTCAACAGAACCGTAAATAGTAAAGCATGTCAACAAAACAAAATGATTTTGTTGTTTGTTTCTTGAGCTTGGGTTTAACAGCATGTCAAGATTATTTCATTCCTTCTGAGCTGAGACAATCATTTGGTTGGGAGAAAACAGATCACGAAAACAAAAACCTGACTACCCGCAAGCAGAACACCTCTTATTATGCATGTACTCGCATGTACATCAAGTGATGGTCAAGCCCACAGGGAATACAGTTACTTCATGCCTGCGTGTAGTTTAGTCAAAATTATTACCCAACCGTCTATATATGGAGGAATTGTTAAGTTAAAAAAGTTAATTGTTCTCAGACCCTCATCTGTTTCAAATGTCCTTCATCTGTCTTTATTCGGACTTGGAAAAAAAGTGGCCTCATCTATTTTTTTTTCAGATGCCAAAATCAAAATATTGGCATTCTTATGCTTAAAATAACAGGTGCCCCATTTTGTTTCGATCAAATAACAAAAAGAAAAAAAAGTGGTCTCATCTGTTTTTTTGGAAAATAAAAAACCTGCCTGCCTCATGTGTTTTTCATAAAAGTGGCCACATTTACTTCTTTATAAACAATGGACTTGATGAAAGGCCTAATGATGCATATAATTGGTCAGGAGCAACACTATTTTGGATTACTACAATGTACTTGAATTAGTATCTTGTATTTGTCACACTTGCTGCAAGATAAGAAACTGTATTTAACCCAAATATTGAGACAGATATATACCTGAGCAAACCGTGCACACCCAGATCAGGAGCAGTCTGATAATGGTCTATACTGTTCGACATTTGATCTGCATTCTGACATATACATGTATGCATTGATGAAACATGCTGATCACTTTTTCAATTATGTCAATAATTTTTGGTGTGCAACTATTTATGAATTTTCCCCTCAAACATGCATTTTATTTAACTGTTTATTTAACTGTTACTTAATAATACTGTTTTATTTAGTGCTTAAATGGTTAATAACTTGTATCAGGTTTTATCTATAGAATCTTAGATGTCACTACTATGTATGTGCTTGTAAATATTATAAATAGATGCAGCCTGTTAAGTTATTAAATTTGGCTTTTGTCTTAAATTTTTATTGCATACTTTATAGTACTCATAGCACTCAGATGTACTCATGATTACTTTTCTAAAGACCTCAGTACTTACTTAAGTACATTTACAAAATGTGTACTCAGTACTTACTTAAGTACTATCAAAACAGTCAGTACTCAGTACTTACAAGTACTTTTTCTTAGTACTTGCTTCATCCCTGCCTATGACCCCCACCAGGAAGTCAGGGGGGTGGGGTAAAATTTTGATTACTGTCATGCTTATCTACAGGCACTGGGTAATCATGGCCTATAGTGAAAAGTTGTCAGATATAGTAGTTTTGGAGAAATGTGAAGTTTATTCCACAAAAATGCCAATATAGCTTTTGCATTAGCCTAAACCTAAGTCAAAAAAAGGGCCATAACTCAGTAGAAAGTTTGTGAATGACCTCCAAATTCAAAAAGACCTGTAGTTTATGATGCTTTACCCTTCTGTAAACTTTGAATGAAAGTGTTGCATCCCTTCAAAAGTTATTGATTGGAAACCACAATTTAGCCAAAATCTAAGTCAAAAAAGAGACTTCCGATTACCCCCTTTTCAAACTTGACCTGTATTTAATGATGTTTGACACTTCTGTAAAGTTTGAAAGAAATTTATGCATCCCTTCAAGAGTTATCAATCGAATATCAAAAGTGTGACAATGCGGACGATGACAACCCTGACAGAGTCATGATCCCTTTCCCAGGTGAAACAATTATATAAAATGTATATATTTGTTTTATGGAAGGCCACAAGGAAGACTAGCTATTGGAGCTAAGCGTGCCACTATATTTAAATATTGTATAAATAAATAGTGGGTGGAGCCTAGCATGAATATTCATGAAGTAAAGGGTTCAAGCAACAAGAAAAGTGGAATCATTATAGACTGTGTATTATTACTTTATAACAACAGCATTTTAATGCAGATTCCGCAATCATATTAACTAAAACACTTCATTCAAAATGAGCCTCATCCCAAGAGAAACTGACTTTGATGCATGCCAACAACAAAGGCACAGACCAGATTGTGCCTCCACACACAGGGGCGGACACAGGATTTCTGGAAAGGGGTTCATATGTATAAAGGTGTGGGGGGTTCGCTTTGCCGATTTTGTCATTTTTCTCAAATATCCCATTAAAATGAAATAATTTTGGTCTCATTGAGACCAAATTATTTCATTTTCATAGGATATTTAAAAACTAGGTGGGGGAGGGGGGGCTAGGGGTTCAAGCAAACCCCCTGAACCCCCTCTGGATCCGCCACTGACACAGTATGATCACTGCCTTTGTTATTTGCTTTCTTGAAAGTAAAATAGATTGACATGCAATATTCCCATATTCTTGCAAGTCTCTGTAGCTGAGCAGGCTGGAATGACCCTTACCTTATTGCAAACCCCAAGACAGGTTTTCTCATGACAAGGCCCATATATTAAAATACACATCAAATGTGTTACTTTCACAACAGTCAATAATAACACCTCTATGATAGTATAAACTATAGTACCATATTTACTCATACCGGGCCGCATAGCGCAGTGGGTAGCATGTCTGGCTGCAGATACATGTCTGACTGCAGATCCAGGGGTCCCGAGTTCCATCCCGGCCCAGTCCCATACTTTCGTGAAGATGGATAATCAAACATATTCAATGTTCATTCTCCTCCCTTGCTGGGATTCAAGAAGGGTTGTCAGTAATGGTTAAATTCTTAGTCAAGCTATCCCAGGAAAAAAGTGTGGTTGGGTGAACTGAGCGTCCAGACATATCATAGCTGTTGACTGGGACGTAAAGAATGAAACCAAACTCATAAGTTTAGACAAACAACATTTTTAAAATTGTTAAAAATTTCTTACCCATCACTTTTAACATGTTTTGGGTGCTCAAAAGAACCGTCTCAATGATTGAGACTGTTCTTTTGAGTACCCACAACATATGTTTTGGTTGCGAAATAAGAAAATTATTTTTTGGGGTACGCATTTAACTAAAGATAGTGAGTATGATCAGGAAATACCACAATCACAAACCGCAGACAACCCCATAGAAGGCCTATTTACTCCACTGAAGAATGAGTTTTCTCAAGACGGATCAAAATTTCAGGAATTCGTTCGGATAGAGCGCTATTTATTCAAATTGTTTTCGAGAGATTCCAGGTAGCTTTGCTGCCTTGCCAAAGATCTTATTCTCTTCCAAAAATCACATTCTTTTTATATTCTTTTGGCGTGAGATAGAGATTTTTGGATTCATTTTAAATTCCAGCAAGTTTGCTTTCCTGCTCAATATCTTCTAAATTGTTGGAATTGTTTTGGAAAAGAAAAGACTTGGTCTTACAGTTGAATAAATGTGGTAATGAATTCTGTATGATAACATTACAACGAGCATTCGGAAATACATTATTAAACATTCTGTAATAAACAACTAAACATTCTGTTATACACCATTTAAAATTCTATAAGACACTACCGTAACTGTAAAACACTTATTTTTGGTGAGCATTATATTTGGCGGTATTTGCGGTTAAAACAAAAATCACCAGAATATGAATCTTTGTTATTTGCTTTTTGGAAAGTATCGTATGTAAACTTGCTACCGGTGAAATTTCAATTTTCTAGCAAGTCTCTGTAGGTGAGGAGACTGGTTTGAAACTCGCTTTTTCGGAAACCCCGAAGACAGGTTATATCACTCCCAGATGTCATCTGATAAATGCTTATACATCAACCCTCCTCACTGTGTCCCCAAATGTTTTCTCCTTTGAAAAGAGTATACATTTGTGCAGCAAGCAAATTGTCAGGCCTGATCACAAAGGTTTAGATCAACGCAATTTTTGAGCGTGAAATGTAAATACTTTCTTACCCATGTTTTAACATATGTTTTGAGTGCTCAAAAGTACCCTCTCATTGAGACGGTTCTTTTGAGTACTCACAACACATATTTTGGTTGAGAAATAAGAAAATTATTTTGTGTTACACACTCTAAACTAAAGGCCTGTGATCAGGATCCAAAATTCTTTGACACCCTGATGGTATTCCTGGAAGTTTTTTTTTAAAAAAAAAAAGATAATGGACTGGACTATGTGTGCTAATAGAGGAGTCTGTATGTGTTAGGTCAAATACTGTATACATTATATTCAACATGTATTTTCCAGCATTCTTTAATTCATATATATTAAATATATTTTTCCACATTACACCTCAATTAACAACAAATATACATATCACACATAAACCTCAAGTTTAGGCCACTCTGAATGAAACAGATATAATCAATAAATCACACTTATTAAAAATCACACCTACTTTAACAATCAACCTCTTATTAAACTACCATTAAACCACATTTACATGTACAGTAAAACCTGTCTTAAGCGGCCACCCCAAAGAAAGAACACAAAATATTGTTTTTCAACGCCGATTATCGCTTAATGCAGGTCAGATGTATTGCAGAATGCGTCAAGGGGAGCATTCTGCAATACTTTCAACCTTCGTTAAGGTACCACTTTCCATGAAGACCTTTGTTTCGTCTATTTTCAAGTGGCTGCTTAAGACAAGTTTTACTGTATTCGCACACTTTGATATATCTTTTCTGCATTTTACTCCTATTTTTGAACAATTAATCACATATTAATTTTGCACTGTTTTCACATAGTCTTTGCACTGTTTTCACATTTCATTTGCACTGTTTTCACATATTCTTTGCACTGTTTTCACATATTTGCACATCTTATTGAGTAATTTTAGCAATGGAGTACTAGGGGTTAGGGGTAATTTTTGACTCCCGATATAACTTATTATCTTATAAAACAGTCTGCACATTTCCTGTCTGAAGGCTGAAGGCATGGTTGAAAAATTAAAATTTCCAAAATCTCGAATCTTAACCCTTGTCCTGCTGAGCCCAAATTTACCCTTGTTTTGAAAACAGTGTAGATCCAGATCAGATGGCTTCTGATGAAGCCACCTGATCAGAATCCACACTGCTTCCCACTCATGCTAAGAACTGATAACAGGATAAAAATTGGGGAGTAGTACATAGAGGATCTAACACAAGTAATCATTTCATATGAAATTTATTAAACAAGACTTTGGCGAGTTTAATAACTTTAATATGAAATGATCATGAGTGTAAGATTCTGTTTATCATATGACCTTTAAACCCATAAGGTGCCACCTATAATTTGCAGCAGAGGACAATTTAAAATTTTGCTGCTTTTTCAAAATAACAACTAAGGCATGATATTTCATGAGAATCGTCTGCCTGCAGCAGACGATTCTCAAGAATTATCATACCTTATTTTTTCTAAAATTAGAAAAGATGTTGCAAAATTTGTCATCTGCTGCTGTCGTGATTAGCATTTTAAGGGTTAAATGTAATTTTATGGCCTTCAAAGATTGTTTATTTCAATGACAATTTACCTTGTTGACATGGACATTGTCATTACATTACTTGTTCCTCCTTAAAGTATTTTGTAACATGTGGTCATAACATTATTAATGACATGACGTTATCCACTAAATAACAGTAACATCATATGATAAAAAATAAAAATATTCAGAATGACAAGGATTGACATGAGTTGACACTATACAGTACAGTCCCTTTATAACACCCCCACCCCTATTAAAACATGGAATTGGATTTAAAACAGTCACATTGTGGCTCCCATACAATTTTACAAAAGAATTCAAGAAAAATGACCATGACATGGTTTAGGTTGGTTTGATTTGATTCTTAACATCCCAGTCAACAGCTATGGTCATGTTGGGACAGTTAGTTTACCCAACCTCACTTTTTCCTGGGCAAGCCTGACCAAGCGGTTAACCAGTACTTTGTGCACATACTTTCGCATGTAACTGACAACAACCCTTCTTGAATAAGTGGAATGGGGGAGAATGGCTGTAGAAAATATTTAGAACTGAAAGTATGGGGCCGGGCCGGAATCGAACTCACAGCCCCTGGAACAGCAGTCAGACATGTACCTGCAGTCAGACACGTTACCGACTGCGCTACCTGGCCCAGCCCTGGAGAGAAAACCTTGAGACGGTCATTTTCTTATAATTCCATATGAAATTGTCAATTTATAACATAATTCACTTATAACACTGACTCTCTATTCCTATGGACTCGAAAAATAGCATTATAACAGGACTGCATTGTATGTATAATAGCAACATACAATCACAAATTCTCATTAACATCGACCTCAGGCCGCAACAAATATTAAAACCTCAAACCAATGATTGAATATGACGCTCTAGCCATTTTACACTATGAATGGTTAAAAAAACAGCCCTTCTTAGCCCTAAAGGCTTAACCCTCATAGAGACACCTTTTAACGCTTTTGCAAACAGAGCAAACCCAGATCAGGCAGCTCTTGTAAGAGCTGCCTGATCAGGGTCTACACTGTTTGCTTATGGAAATAGGATATATCTGATCCTACACTAGTGGACCTGACAAGTAATTTCTTTGTTCCATGTACCAACATGAAAGTTTGTTTATATAATAATTCATAGTGGGTGGAGCCTAGCATGAATATTCATGAAGAAAATGATTAAAGAAAGAGCTAGGAGTTGAAGCAGACTATTTTCTCAAAGTTTGATTTCATGTTTAGTTGAGTTTAGCATTAAATATGTTTTATACTCTAAAAGCCTGGTCTTTGAAAAATAAAATAAGACCAAATCAGGATAATTAGGCTGACTTTCACAGGAAGCAGAAAATCACTTATAAGAGGCATGAGAGTAAGTTGTTCATTTTCTATAAATTTGCAGAAACAGTTGTCTGCTGTTTTCAACTTTTGTAGGTTCTCAATTTCTGAAGGGTTATTTTGATACTTTATGTGAATCTTCTGCAAGCAAATTTGGTCTATTCTCAATTAAAGTTCATAGGAAATATCAAAACTTACAACCACACATCTACCAAGTTAGCAAATACATGTAGATAGTTTATGAAATCGAATTTAGCGATTTAGCTGTCATGCAAATATTAACAATATGCGGTATTTTAATACTGATTGCCTTCTCAAAATATTTTAATACCAATAGGCAAAGACAATGGAATGATATTTGGTTAGTGTGAACTTCATAAAAGTGTTCCTTATTTTCAGAAACATATGTTGTTGGTACACACTGGAATTGCCACACATAGGCAATTCCAATGTGTACCAACAAAATACTTCTTTTCAATAAAGGAGGTTTTAACAAAAACCCTTCTTAAAACAAATTCTATACTACTTTCTTTGTGAAAAGAGCATGTAGAAATGAACAAGTTTTCATGTTGTTTGGTATACACCTGTATGACAATAAAAGACTGCCTATAAAGCATACCTTTTGAAATCTTATCTTGAGACATTTCATTGGAATATATTGCTAAATTGGTAGTTACATGGTTGTATAATGCATTATCCCCAAAATTGAAGAAATATGTTGTCTGTTGCAGTCCTAATTGATGCTAAAAACATAATAATCATTCACACAACACTAAGACACGCCAGGATATATCTCGCCATGAAGAATCACACCAAACAGTGTGTGAGACACTTCGCCGGACACAACACTAAGACACGCCAGGATATATCTCGCCATGAAGAATCACACCAAACAGTGTGTGAGACACTTCGCCGGACACAAAACTAAGACACGCCAGGATATATCTCGCCATGAAGAATCACATCAAACAGTGTGTGAGACACTTCACCGGACACAACACTAAGACACGCCAGGATATATCTCGCCATGAAGAATCACACCAAACAGTGTGTGAGACACTTCGCCGGACACAAAACTAAGACACGCCAGGATATATCTCGCCATGAAGAATCACATCAAACAGTGTGTGAGACACTTCACCGGACACAACACTAAGACACGCCAGGATATATCTCGCCATGAAGAATCACATCAAACAGTGTGTGAGACACTTCGCCGGACACAAAACTAAGACACGCCAGGATATATCTCGCCATGAAGAATCACATCAAACAGTGTGTGAGACACTTCGCCAGACACAAAACTAAGACACGCCAGGATATATCTCGCCATGAAGAATCACATCAAACAGTGTGTGAGACACTTCGCCGGACTGCTGTATTTGGGTCTGTGCTGTTATACAGTACCGTCTGACTGTCTGCATTAGCTCGGCAAGACTCCAACCTCTTGTGATAATTGTATCAACCACCTCCTGGAACTGAAACAAGATACAGTAAAACCTGTGTAAAACAGCCACTCTCAAAAACACCACAAATTGGGTTTCAAGACCAATTATCGCTTAATGCAGGTTTTGTTTGATTGATTCTTTACAACCAATCAACAATCTTTCAGCTAAAGAGGGATGAGTCTTCCTGGGTTGAACCAGTACTAAGCTAGAATTAATGTGTTTTGCTCAAGGACACAACACAGTGACGCCGGTGCGGCCCCTTAGTCTCGAGTCAAGCACTCTACCACTGAGCCACTGCGCTCCCTACTTACATGTAATGCAGGTCGAAAGTATTGCAGAATGCTCCAAGGGGAGCATTCTGCAATACTTTCGACCTTCATTAAGCTATCATTTGTTATCAAGATCTTTGTTTTGTCTATTTTTGAGTGGCCGTTTTACACAGATTTTACTGTAGAACAATATTCACTGTAGAACATCTTCAGTGTTATCCCTTATCTTGCCAATATTTTTATCCTGAAAATGTCGTCTGCTTATTACGTCTGCAGCTTGACAACCATGTGCAGGACTTCCAATACAAACCAATTTATCACATGAAGTCGCATCTAAGAGTGATATAAATGTACCATCATGTATTAAAATCGATAAACCACTTTAGTAGCATTATAAAATGAAGTCCATAACGTCGCGTATAAAATGACAAAAAATTAATGTTTCACCCCAAAAATGTTATTTTAAAGTCATTTTAAGTCATTTTAATGCCATATAATAAAAAGAATCAAACACTCATGCTTTTGTATTATTGAATTTATCAAACTTGTTGC
The DNA here is from genome assembly GCA_964019695.1 of Loripinus fragilis. Taxonomy (NCBI): domain Eukaryota; kingdom Metazoa; phylum Mollusca; class Bivalvia; order Lucinida; family Lucinidae; genus Loripinus; species Loripinus fragilis. Next base: position 72,860,972 of record OZ026524.1, read on the forward strand.
AAAAAAGACAAAATGCGCGGCAAGCCTCACATTTTAACTATTTTCCCCAACTTGTTTAATGATTCAATAATACATGAGCATCATGTAAGACCACTATGCACAACCCTCAGGACAACATGGGTGAATAAAGAAAAACTCTAAGATAGCCTTATGCAGTGGGCCAGAAAAGAGGGGTGTGATTCTCATTTCTATACCAAAACATATATTGTGGGTACTCAAAAGATCCATCTTAAACATGATTCAACTTATCAATAAGGCTAAACAGTGCAGTCCCTTTATAACACTCTGTTTGGGGTCCATTTGTTCCATGCAAATGCACCAAGTTATATGTGAGCCATGTTATAAATGGACAATGTTACAAAGTAATAATAGGAAAATGACCATTTTATGGTCATTTTCCTATAATTCCTTTGTAAAATGGTAAAAATGTTTGTAAGTCACAACATGACAATGCTTTATCCAAATTGGTGTTATAATCAGGAGTGTTATAAAGTGACTGCACTGTATTGGCTATTTCATGCTCAAAAACTGTGTGTGTGTGTGTGTGTGTGTGTGTGTGTGTGTGTGTGTGTGTGTGTGTGTGTGTGTGTGTGTGTGTGTGTGTGTGTGTGTGTGTGTGTGTGTGTGTGTGTGTGTGTGTGTGTGTGTGTGTGTGTGTGTGTGTGTGTGTGTGTGTGTGTGTGTGTGTGTGTGTGTGTGTGTGTGTGTGTGTGTGTGTGTGTGTGTGTGTGTGTGTGTGTGTGTGTGTGTGTGTGTGTGTGTGTGTGTGTGTGTGTGTGTGTGTGTGTGTGTGTGTGTGTGTGTGTGTGTGTGTGTGTGTGTGTGTGTGTGTGTGTGTGTGTGTGTGTGTGTGTGTGTGTGTGTGTGTGTGTGTGTGTGTGTGTGTGTGTGTGTGTGTGTGTGTGTGTGTGTGTGTGTGTGTGTGTGTGTGTGTGTGTGTGTGTGTGTGTGTGTGTGTGTGTGTGTGTGTGTGTGTGTGTGTGTGTGTGTGTGTGTGTGTGTGTGTGTGTGTGTGTGTGTGTGTGTGTGTGTGTGTGTGTGTGTGTGTGTGTGTGTGTGTGTGTGTGTGTGTGTGTGTGTGTGTGTGTGTGTGTGTGTGTGTGTGTGTGTGTGTGTGTGTGTGTGTGTGTGTGTGTGTGTGTGTGTGTGTGTGTGTGTGTGTGTGTGTGTGTGTGTGTGTGTGTGTGTGTGTGTGTGTGTGTGTGTGTGTGTGTGTGTGTGTGTGTGTGTGTGTGTGTGTGTGTGTGTGTGTGTGTGTGTGTGTGTGTGTGTGTGTGTGTGTGTGTGTGTGTGTGTGTGTGTGTGTGTGTGTGTGTGTGTGTGTGTGTGTGTGTGTGTGTGTGTGTGTGTGTGTGTGTGTGTGTGTGTGTGTGTGTGTGTGTGTGTGTGTGTGTGTGTGTGTGTGTGTGTGTGTGTGTGTGTGTGTGTGTGTGTGTGTGTGTGTGTGTGTGTGTGTGTGTGTGTGTGTGTGTGTGTGTGTGTGTGTGTGTGTGTGTGTGTGTGTGTGTGTGTGTGTGTGTGTGTGTGTGTGTGTGTGTGTGTGTGTGTGTGTGTGTGTGTGTGTGTGTGTGTGTGTGTGTGTGTGTGTGTGTGTGTGTGTGTGTGTGTGTGTGTGTGTGTGTGTGTGTGTGTGTGTGTGTGTGTGTGTGTGTGTGTGTGTGTGTGTGTGTGTGTGTGTGTGTGTGTGTGTGTGTGTGTGTGTGTGTGTGTGTGTGTGTGTGTGTGTGTGTGTGTGTGTGTGTGTGTGTGTGTGTGTGTGTGTGTGTGTGTGTGTGTGTGTGTGTGTGTGTGTGTGTGTGTGTGTGTGTGTGTGTGTGTGTGTGTGTGTGTGTGTGTGTGTGTGTGTGTGTGTGTGTGTGTGTCTTCATTTTTTATCAGACTTACTTTTTCCATTTTCTCATTGCCAAAGGTATAGTAGATCATACGGGGAGTTCCTGCATAGGAGGCGGCCATCCACTGTAACAGCGACTTCAGATGAGGGTCACCACGGAAGGCACCACATCCCCAATTACCTGTGGCTATTGGACGGCCATACAATTTCTAAAAAGAAAATATGAGGATAATAAGCACAAAGAAACGATCAATTTTTTTCTTGCTAGCTGCAACTTTTGTCGTCTGCTGATAAACTTTTTCACAACAGTTTGGACCCAGATTGTTTGACACTGAAATAGAGTTCCTGAAAGAATTTTTTGAAAAAAATAATTTTGAACAAGAGTGCAATCTGAAAGACAGCTATAATCCCCCGCCGCAAGTAGACAGTCACTTATGTGTAACATTTTGTTGTTGAAGGAATGGCATGACAGGGGGCTTGGATGGGGTATATCAGATATTTTTATATTGATTGGCAATTTCAAGGGCTCTGCACACTGCCTTACTGAGATAAGCATTCGACCAAAACTTTATAAAAAATCTTTCAAATGGTTCAGGAGATATGGAGTGGACACAAAATTCAAAGGTAATCACTCTGAAACCAATTATGGACAGAAAAGACAGGCCAACAAAAATCTTTGCATCCTTTGGGACCCTTACAACAATAAAAAGCTCATATAAATATTTGATCCTTGATCTCTATTGGTTTTAAGCTTAGTAAACACAGTGTTTGGCATAATCAATATGGACTTTTTTATGAAAACTGTGAGTAGTAAAAGCTACCCACATTTTTTTACAAAATGTAACAGGCTTACCCTGTAATATTTTGCAAAAAAAATGTGGGTAGCTTTTGCTGTCAGGGTAGGATTTGAAACCACTTTTATACTGCATACATGAAAATTAACCCTGTTCTGCTCTGGTTTGATGTGTCAGTTAAAAGACGATGTTTAATTTATAGTTTGGAACCTTCAACAAAGGCCGCAGCGAGTCATTGGGACACTATTGAGGGTAAATGCTGATTTCTTAAGTTTCAAGTGTGTGTTATCAAAAATTTTAAATTTCTTATTTCACAACCCAAACATATCATAGGGCCAGTTAAGCAAATTTTTTTGCGTAAAGTTGTGATTATTTTCTTACCCGTCAGTTTAAACATATGATTTGGTTGCTCAAAAGAACCATCTCATCGAGATGGTTCTCTTGAGTAACCACAACATATGTTTTGGTTGAGAAAAAAGAAAAATATTTTTATGGTATGCACTCTTATCCAGAGGTCTGCATATAATATTGGTACTCAAAAGAACAGTCGCATTGAGAGTTGTTTTAGTACTGTAGGGCACTTATTATTTGTGGAATCAAAAGTTGACGATCTCAAAAGACTTACATATCGGGGTTGTTTAATTTTGGCAGTTTCTCAATTTATTAATAGTCTTTAAAATTATTTTTTATTCTCATAGACGCTACCAGGCCTTTAGTTAAGAGTGCGTACAAAAAAAAAGATTTTCTTATTTCTCAAAACATATGTTGTGGGTACTCAAAAGAACCGTCTCAATGAGACGGTTCTTTTGAGCACCCAAAACATATTTTAAAACCGATGAGTAAGAAAATATAGACAATTTTAAGTCTAAAAATTTTGTTTATCTAAGCCTATGGGCTACTCTTAAAGGAAAGAATATGCTTCTAATGGGGAGCATATTCTTTCAATTAATAGTAGCCCATTTCAAGACCTGATTTCTTCGATGTTGAAACATACTCTACTGTTCAAAATTTGGTTTATCGATATAGATACCAACAAACTAAGGATGTTTGTCCTTTTATTGCTTATCCTGTAACTGAATTTGAAGCTGTATTTCACTGCATTGTATTTTGGAGATTTTTGTTTATACCGCCAATAGGCCAAATAAAAATGCCTGTCAAAAATGAAAAAAGTCAATAAGCAATGCTTATTAGATACCCCCCGCACAGCAAGAGTCAGTGAAAAAATTTGGCAAGTTATAGTTCAAACCAGCAGACCTTAGTTTTGAAAAGAAGATTTCAGTTGAAACTGTGCAATCAAAAAATATTAACTCCTTTATGCATATGTTCAATGTGTCTACATTGTATTGGCAAAGTATCAAATTGTTCCATCAAAAGCTGTGGTAGGAGTTGATCGGCTCATAAAGGCACTATCCATGCATATACAAAAGCCATATAAGGGAATAATTGTCTCAGTTCTCATAGATGTCATTTTGTCAAAAAAAATTTTTTTTCAACCAGACTCATTCATGCATATGTTCAATGTGTCTACATTGTATAGGCAAAGTATCAAATTGTTCCATCAAAAGCTGTGGTAGGAGTTGATCGGCTCATAAAGGCACTATCCATGCATATACAAAAGCCATATAAGGGAATAATTGTCTAAGTTCTCATAGATGTCATTTTGTCAAAAAAAATTTTTTTTCAACCAGACTCCTTCATGCATATGTTCAATGTGTCTACATTGTAAAGGCAAAGTATCAAGTTGTTCCATCAAAAGATGTGGTAGGAGTTGATCGGCCCATGAAGGCACCATCTATGCATATACAAAAGGCCTATTAGGGAAAATTTGTCTAAGTTCTCACAGCTGTCATTTTGTTAAAAATTATTTTTTCTGAACCACACTCCTTCATGTATATGTTCAATGTGTCTACATTGTATAGGAAAAGTATCAAAAGCTGTGGTAGGAGTTGATCAGCCCATGTATGGCCTATAATAGCATAAGCATTAAACCCTATAATAAAAGCCATTTAGAACTACAAAGGGAAATAACTCTAATAGAATTAGCCCCTAGCCCATACTTTTTTGTCTAAAGTATTTGTCTCGCATATATTAACATGTTTGCGAGGTTTGATAAAAATCCAGCAATGACTCTTCAAGATATTAAGGAAACAAAACCCCTAGCCCATACTTTTTTGTCTAAAGTATTTGTCTTGCATATATTAACATGTCTATTTGCAAGGTTTGATGAAAATCCAGCAATGACTCTTCAAGATATTAAGGAAACAAAACATTACGGACGGACGGACAGACGGACAACGTGAAAACAGTATACCCACCACAAACAAAGTTTGCCGGGGGTATAACAAACAAAGTTTGGGGGTGGGGGGGGTATAATAAGTGTATTACAGTAAGCAGTGACTAAGCACCCATAACACCTGTTTGAACTGACAGATAAAAAAAATAATAATTTTACATGTAATTTATCACATTACATCACGTCTGGGAGTGATATAATGCCATGCAATAAAAAGGATAAACCACTAGTGGTTTACAGATTTTCAGGAAACATAATGACGTCCATTATAACGTTGCGTAAAATAAGGGAAAATCTTGACGTTTTCACACCCAAAATGCAATAGTTAACTATTTTAATGTCATGTGATACATAGAATCTAGCATTTGTGCTCCTGTGTTTGTTTGTTTGTTTGATTTGATTCTTTACGTCCCATCAACAATCTTTCTGTTAAACAGGGACGGGTCTTCCTGGGTTGAACCAGTACTAAGCTAGGATAAATGTATCTTGCTCAAGGACCACAACGCAGTGACGCCAGTGAGGCTCGAACCCGCAGCCCCTCGGTCTCGAGTCAAGCACTCTACCACTGAGCCACTGCGCTCCCAAATTGTCTCGCATTTTATCTCTTTTCCCCAACTTGTTTAAAAAAATCAATCAAACATGAGCACTCATGTAAGATCCTCTATTTTTCATAAAAAATAACAATGTACTTACCCTCAGTTGAGATTCTTGTTCCCTTTTTAAAACAGATACGGAAGTCACTATCACATGACTCGCCAGGTTCTCTGCAAAACACTCCAACTTCTGATACGGTAAATCGAGAGCGTCCTCGTATTCCAGAGAACTTGTCCTGTCTGTGCTTGATCTGTCTGTATGACTTCCCTGCCCATCTGAATCCAGGTAATCTGATTCCTCATTACTATACTCGAGACATTCAGTTTCTTTCCCCCATGTGACCATCTTATTTTGCTCCAGCCAATCAGAGCACACCATTCTATTTTCTGCCTCCAACATGGCTGCCTTAAGAATACTGGTTGCCAGTTTATTGCTATATTCATTCAGGTTACAGCATCTACTACTGGTTCTCCGCCTCTTACGCTTTCCAGCATTGTTACTTGAATTTAAACTGGGCTGTAGATCCTCTCTAAATATTACGTTAAATGCCTCAAATAATATTCTTCTTGATAACCTATCTGCAAAATTTGAGATATCATCTGGGCCAGTAGCTCCAGAATTAGACCTCACAGACAACCAGGACGCTGCAGAAAATTCACTGTCAAATGAAGCTCCAGCATAGCGGCTGGGGAAATTATTATCTGAGTTATCATTACCACTTGCCCGTCCTGGAAAGCATAACTGACCTTTCTTATTTGACCATGAAGACTGAGTATGAGCGGACGACTTGCCAATGCTGGAGCTCAACAGTTCATCCTCGAAACCGGCTAATAATGGGTCCCTGAATGAACTGACGTTGCTACATACTGATTTACTTGACTCACTTGTACTAACACAACCATTTAAAAATTGGAATGTAGGAATAGAAACATTTGCTTTAATCAACTCCTCCGCAAATCTGAAATTTAAAAAAAAAATAGATGTCAGGATAGGTTCAGAGTAGCTAGAGTTTTTGTGTGTGTAAAATTGTCTTCAATTTAAACATGTGCTTTAAATGCTCATTGAGACCGTTATTTTAAATACCTATACAGTAAAACCTGTGTAAAACGGCCACTCAAAAATAGACAAAACAAATATCTTAATAACAAATGGTAGCTTAACAAAGGTCGTAAGTATTGCAGAATGCTCTATTTTGTCTATTTTTGAGTGGCTGTTTTACACAGGTTTTACTTTTACTGTATTTTCAATGTCAGAGATGGTTGTTATAAGTAAATTCAGTATATTTTATGATATGAAGTAACTGGCCCAATGCTCTGGTCTGAATTAGTGTTCCCTAGGGACCAAATTTCGGTTCAATCCCAATCAAAAATGTTTTTTGTCAATTTCATGTTGTTGTTGTTTTCTATTAGTATTAGTATTTTTCTTTTTTTTTTATTTTATTGATACTTTGATGCTTTTTCTACAGGGCCTGGAATATGATACTTTGTTTGATTTGATTCTTTACATCCCATCAACAATCTTTCAGTTAAACAGGGACAGGTCTTCCTGGGTTGAACCAGTACTAAGCTAGGATAAATGTGTCTTGCTCAAGGACCACAACGCAGTGATGCCTGTGAGGCTCCAACGGGGCCCCTCGGTCTCGAGTCAAGCACTCTACCACAGAGCCACAGCACTCCCGGAATATGACACTGATGTTCAATTGGCAAAAAGTCATACAAAGCTAACAACTAATCTAAAAGCTTTTATTTAAGTAAATTGGCATTGGCGAAAACAATCTTAAAACCTAGATTTTGAGGTTAAATTTTGTTCCATTTTTATGTTCTTGTTGACAGTTTTTCACAGGTTTAGATAAGCAAAAACTGTCTGCGTAAAATTGTAAATATTTTCTTACCGATGATTTTTAGCATATGTTTTGGGTGCTCAAAAGAACCGTCTCAAACTTTTTGGTTGAGAAATAAAAAAAATATTTTCCTGTCACACACTCTTAACTAAAGTACTATTTTTCCAATTTCCACAATCAAAAAATTATTTGCCCAATTTTAGACGGGCTTTTTCCCAAAATACCTGGATAAATCACTTCCCATTTTAGCCCTTAAAGTTAAGCACATTTTTAAGTGTAAAAATGTCATTTTTTCGCTATCTATCAATTTAAATATGTGTTTTGATTGCTTAAAAGAACTGTCTCATCAAGATGGTTTTTTTGAGTACCCTCAACATTATGTTTTGTTGAAAAATAAGAAATATAATTTTCTGTTACGCACACTTATCTGGGGGCCTGCTTAATGCACCAGCAAAAAAATGCATCTGAAAACGCCTTTAGCATAAGCTGTCTGCTGCATATGTTTGCTAACAACATTGACTAACGTAAGAGTAGAGACAAAGGGTATGCTCCTACAGGAGCAGGCTGATCTGGGTCTACATTCTTTGACCAAAAGGCTCCTAAAACTTTTCAGCAGACTGCAGTTCTTGTGATTTGTGGTTTAACCCTTAATCTCATATAGACGCTTTTGCAAACAGATCAGGGTCTACTCTGTTTGCCTATGGGAATATGATTAGATATGATCCTACACTCTAGTGGATCTGGCAAGTATTTTCTTTCTTCTATGCACAAACGTGAACGTTTATTTATATAATTATTCGTAGTGGGAGGAGCTTAGCATGAATATTCATGAAGGAAAGGTTTAAGCTAAAGTTCATGCAGCATTCTTGTCCCATCCAGGCCTCCAGATAAGAGTGCCTACTTGAATATTATTTCTTTTATTTCTCAACCAAAACATATGTTGTGGGTACTCAAAAGAAATGTCTCAATGAGACGGTTTTTTTGAGCACCCAAAACGCATGTTAAAATTGAAGGATGAGAAAAAATAAACAATTTTACGCTAAAAAATGTTTTTCTTGACTTGGTAAGAAAATATTCACAATTTTACACTGAAAAATGTTGCCTATCTGGACCTTTGCCCATCAATGTGACCTACCTTGATAAAATTGGATCTCTAAAGCCACTGCCGCTCTTCCTATGTACAACATCACAGCTTGCACCATGACGGGACAGTTCTTCCGCAAACGTCCCAATATCCTCAGCAGTTTTACTCTTTTGAGTTCTTCTGCCGTTCACATTTGGCACGGAATGTTCAAGTCTCTGTAAAGCTGCACCATTTGATATTTGCATTGGTTCGCTGCTACGCCGGGGTAAACTCAGAATATCCCCGTCGCCGGTGTCCTGCACCTGAAGAAAGACATTAGTCAACAAATCTCGAGACAGACAGTTAGCAAACTGATCATAATTCTTTTTGCTTCTTTGACCATTAGCAGGGGAGGCAATTCTTTTATGCCCAGAGTTACCTTTCTTTGATCCTCTTGTTCCTCTACTATGTGATGAGCTATTACTTCGAGATCGCGAACCTTTTGACCAACTGGAACCTGATTTAACTGACTTTGGCGAAGAGCTAGTTGGGAGTATATTTATTGGGGATATAGTAATACTGTCTCGTTTCGGACTTGAACAAATGTTCATAGATTTTTCAAAGTGTGAGCTGTTGTTAGGTGATTTTGATAGAATACTTCTTGTAGACAATCGTCTCGGACTAGAATTCTCTTTATTATGCTCTGCATCTCCTTTATTATAATAAATATTTTGATTGACAGGAGAACTCGATAAAACTTGACTAGAGCTATCAGTTATCATATCTGCAACATTTGTAACATGTATCACATCTCGTTCATCATGTTTAAAACTATCTACGGCTTTATCAAAACTATCTCTACTGCAGCGACTATGTTCTCGTGAGTAATTTCTATGTTCTAGAGAGTAACCACTATTGCTATACATGTATTCTTGTGAGTAATTTCTAAGTTCTATAGAGTTATCACTATTGCTATATTCTTGTGAGAGATCACTAGCAGAAAGGTGTGAAATTTCAACAGAAATATTCTCAGTTTCGTCCAGCACCTCCTGACTTGCTATCACACTCTTTTTATCACTTGTCAGAATAGTATTATCACTTGTCAGGACAGTTTTATCACTAATCAGAACAGTATTATCACAGACGGCTTTCAATGGAATTATGGCAAATTTATTATTTGGAAGCTTTGGTCTGGCGCCGAGATCGTGCATCTTTGGTCTGGCGCCGAGATCGTGCATGACAGTTGAAGGCAGTGCTGTCGCTGAAGTATCTTCAGATACTTCAGCAACGGCACTGCCTTCAACATTACCAAGAGACACCCCAGCACCTATAGAATAATTGTCTTCATTCTCGTCAACGCTGGAACATTCAGAAGACCGTGCTGAGTGGTTGATGTTCCTATAACCGCTGTACATATATCTCTGTCTATACTCTACTAATGCTTCTGTGAAAGCTTTCAATACTAAATCATTTGCAATGTTTACCAGGTAATGCTCATCACTGTAGTTTTCATCAAACTCATCTCCCACATCAGAATCGGAATCCGAACAAACACTATCTTCATCATCCTTATTCCCAAGTACACGGCCCACATCCAGTCGTCTCTCTGTATCACATGTATCTGAATACATTATACTTGTCCTCAATTCACATTGAGCTTCTGACCTAGCAGATGATTCCGAATCTTGAAATGGCCAAATTTCTAAGAACATATTATCTACAAACTTTCTAATTCTATTTTCATCTTTCCCTACCTTGTCGATGTCATCGTCTGTACTTTCCGAATTATCAGTGTTCACCTCTTCTGATTCAGCAATTGCTTTTTTCACTGGCGCAGGTTTAGCAATAACACTCGTAGGCTGAATACTGTGGAATTTTCTAACTCCTGTTTCAGATTTGGCATGAGCAAAAGCCTCCGTTCCTTCTTTTAACACACACTGAGCCAAACTTACAGCAAACTCGTTGACCACAGAGGGCCCTACTTCCTCTTTGATTGTGTGATATTTATATTTTTCCTGCTGTTGGAAATTGTCGTAATATTCTTCAAACTCTGAGCTGAATTCTGAACTATACTTTGTACTGCATCCGCTGCTTCTTCTAGATGATGGAAGATCGTAACTACTTCTACGAGAACTGAGATCACTCAGATTAGAGCTTCGTCTTCTATAGTGAGCCAGCCAATCTCGGAAATTCACTTCCAAATGGTCCATGGGAATCTCGCTGTCTGTGGACGCTGTTGATGCCATTGACGCACTAGACTTACTAAATGACGAGTCTTGTGCGTCAGTTTCTTGAGATGATGATGAATGATGTACATGTGCTGGTTTCCCTATCTTCTCTGCAGCTTCATAGACAGCAGTTTCTACCGCATTGGCAACCAAGTTTTCAGCAAAAAGCACCAAAGTAAAAGAAGGGTCATACTCATAATCTGTAAATAAACGATATCAGGTGTTTAGATAAGAGTGTGTAACAATGTTTTCAGCAAAAAAGCACCAAAGTAAAAGAAGGGTCATACTCATAATCTGTAAATAGACATTATCAGGTGTTTAGATAAGAGTGTGTAACCAAGTTTTCAGCAAAAAGCACCAAAGTAAAAGAAGGGTCATACTCATAATCTGTAAATAAAGGATATCAGGTGTTTAGATATAGTCCGGTAGAAAACCAGAATGACCTGGAACTTGATTTTAAAGTTTTTTTCTTTGTTGATTCTTGTTGTTGAGGCATTGTACTCAATGAATCCAACTGATGCCACTCTGACATCATTGAGCGTTTTGAAATATTCAAGATGGCGTCCAAGATGGCCGTCAATTAGGCTCCTAAGACCTATATGACCAACATACATGATCAAAAGCATTTTAATTTTGACTTTTCATGAATGTTTTAGAGGCTAAATGTTATAACCAAATTAAAATGGAATATAATTTTGATTCAGAAGGTTGGAATATTAAAGATGGCGTCCAAGATGGCGGTCAGTTAGGCTTCTAAGACCTATATGACCGACATACTCGATAAAACCACTTTAATTTTGACTTTTTATGGATGTTTAGAGGCTAAATGATACAAAAGATCAAATAAGGACATGGTTTTGATTCAGAAGGATGAAATTTAAAGATTGCGTCCAAAATGGCCGTCAGTTAGGATCCTAAGACCTTTCAGACTAAAACACTTGATATAAAGCATTTTAAGTTTGACTTTTATCGGTGTTTAGAGGCCTAATAATACAAATGATTAAAATGAAGCATTCACAGGTTTGATTCACAAGGTTAAAATATTAAAGATGGTGTCCAAGATGGCCGCAATTTAAAGCAAATTCAACCTGAAATCAATTTCGCAGTTAGTAACTATTTTCTGATAGTTTTCGATTGTATTTGGAAAATTTGACTGGCATGTAATTGTTGTTTTTCAGCGTTGTAAAATATTTAAGATAACGTCCAAGATGGCAGCAATAACAAGGTGGGGAATCACATGTTTTTTTTTCTATGATACACTGCACGGAAAAAATAACAGACTCTTATTTTTCGCAATGGTAATCATTTTGTATTTGTTCTAGGAATCGTATCCATCAATGCATGCACCATCTACTTTCCAGACCACTTTTGGCCGGATCTGATAATACCATAATATCATATTATTCTCATAAAATTCCTACTTTGGGAAAGCATTCCTTCAAAAAATGAAGTGATAAATGACAGGGTATACTGAACGGACGATATCACTGAAAACTTTGTGATAGACTGATTGATCAAAGTACAAACCTTTTTTAAATCAGAATGTGGAAAAAGTCAGCTGGGTGGATGGATAAAATTAACAACAAAAAAATACTTATGGAGTTAAGTGTATCAGCACAAAAAAACAACCCCTGAGTCCCAGTGGGGGGGGGGGGGGGGGGGGGGGGGTACTCTCATTTTTTCTTCATACACAGGCTCGGGCCCACCTTCTACCGTTCACCCCAAAAAAATAACAGGAATTTTTAAGCACCCCCAAAAAATATTTGAATTTTAGCAACAAAAAAAAAACTCCATTCTGTACCTTAACCTTAAGAAAAGACCCTAAAAACATAGAAAATGACCCCTAAATATAGTCCAATTTTTGTGATGACCCCAAAAAATATCCACAAAATCTTCCTACCCCCACAAAAAAATATTCATTTTTCTGAAAACCCCCAAAAATATAGATATTCAAAATTTTGAACCCAAAAAAATGACCCGAGCCTACGTATGTATATAAATATCAGAGTACCCCCTCTAGGCACTGAGTAAGGTATCTGAATGCTGCAGATGCTCGTTACCATCTTGCCTGCTGGTTGGTACGGGTCTGCTTGCCCGGTGCAATTGTAACAACCATTACTACTTCTCTTGTCTGCAACAGACAGCACAGACGGTTGGCTATTGCTATACAAAATATGATTGCTAGTCTGGTGCAAGTGTATCAGATAATTATGTTTGTAGGCACGAATTTACAGACATGACTGGATGTTAGATGCAACTGTTAAATACATGAGAAATGGCTGGATGCGATTGTTACAGTAATGGCTGATGGTCGGGTGCAATGTAATATACATGGACCCTGATAAGATGAAACTGTAACAGACATGCATGCTGAAAGCAGACATGTTAAGATTAACGGATCTCCCGTGTCACTAACGGAAAACTCTGCCGTTTTCCGCAAAACGGATTTTTTAAAAAAATCACGGATTTTCAAAAATCCGCTCATTGTCTTACCGTTTTTTTTAAAAAGCCATTTCTTGTGATAATTTGGCGGAAGTCGCCGAGAAAAATCAATATTGCATTCTCGCGAGACCTGACGATACCATATGCGTGCTGCCTGTTTGCGACAATGATCAATATTGATTTCGTAAGGAAGCTTGGTAGTTTCGAATAGCTGTCAGGTAAAGCATCTCAAAGTCACTGAAAATTCGATATCAATTAAGGGCTTGAATGTAAACCGAATAATACAGGTACAAATAATGCAAGCGGCTGTATAACTTGATAAACCCAACAAAGATGGCGAAACGCGAATCATCGCCAGGGATTAGCCCAGCAAAATAACGAATACGGTATAGAAGGGGGTCAAATTTTAATGCAGAATATACAAGAACGTTTGACTGGGTTATGGCCAGCGACCGGGGCAAGCAGCAGGCGTACTGCAAGGTTTGCAGTAAGCATTTCAGCGTCTCTCACGGCGGGATTGACGACGTCCGTAGACATGGGGAAGGCAAAAAGCATTGAAAACGGAATTTTAAAAAAAATCACGGATTTTCCGCGCGTTGTCCCGCATTTTTTTCCAGAAACTTAACATGAAAGTATGCAACTTATAAAGACATGGCTGCTAGTCAGGTGCAACTGTAAAATTTATGCATGATGGTCTGGTGCGATTACGCTTACTAGCCCGTTAGTTGGGTATGAGCATAGGGACATAACTGCGGATTTGAGGCAAGTATAACATATATACTACAGATGTGCTTGTAAGTCAGTTGTAACTGATTCAAACATATCTGCTGGTAGATGCAATTCTAACAGGCATGCATGCTGGTCGAGTTTAATTGTTACCGACGCACCAGGTGGTCGGGTGCAACTGCAACAAACATGCCAGGTTCAAAGCATCGTTTAAAACATAGGTACTGCAACATGCCTGCTAGTCTCGAGAAGCTGTTACAGACAAAACTGCTTGGTTTCAGATATTTGTGCTGGTCCAATGCCACATAATCAAACATGCGTAATGGAAAATATGTCTGCTGACCCTGTGGCAATTATGCCTTGGTAGCTGGTGGGGAGAAAGTAGATCGGACATGCACACTGGCCGGATGTAACTTGAACAAACATAACTGTTGACCCAGTGCAACAGTACCCATCATTCCTGTTAGCTGGGTTCATTTGTAATATACATTATTGCTGGTGCGATGTAAATAACACGCATGACTGCTGGCCCTAAGTCTCTTTAAACGGCATGTGTGCTGGTTCTGTCCCACATTATTAAACACGTGTTTTGTTTGATTTGATTCTTTACGTCCCATCAACATTCTTACAGTTATAAAGGGACGGGTCTTCCTGGGTAGAACTTGTACTAAGCTAGGATTAATGTTCTTGCTCAAGAACACAATGCAGTGACGCCGGTGAGGCTCGAACCCGCGGCCCCTCTGTCTCAAGTCAAGCACTCTTGTTTGTTTGATTAGATTCTTTACGTCCCATCAACAATCTTTCAGTTATAAAGGGACGGGTCTTCCTGGGTTGAACCAGTACTAAGCTAGGATTAATGTTCTTGCTCAAGGACACAACACAGTGACGCCGGTGAGGCTCGAACCCGCGGCCCCTCGGTCTCGAGTCAAGCACTCTACCACTGAGCCACTGCGCTCCCTATTAAATACGTGTGATGTTAAGGATGTCGGATATGATGAGCTGGTGGCTTTACATGGCCGCTGTTCAGTGAAACTTCAGCAGATATGCCTGCGAACTTGGTACTATTTACTCAAATATGCCTCTTCGTCCATTGGAAATCAAAGAGAAAAGCTACTTGACCGATGCCCCTCCATCAGACATACCAACTAACACTGTGAAGACTGTTACATTGTCAATACAACATACATGCTGATTAGAGAGTTTTTATGTCGCAGCAGCTGCAACATATATGCCTGCTGACCGAGTGTTACTGTCACACACACCGCTGCTGTTCAAACATGCCTACTGGTTGAGTGCTGCTGCAAGGTGGATGCTTGCTGGACTGTGGCGACTCAATCAGCATGCCTGCTGACCTTTTGTCACTCAATATTGCATGTCTGCTGGCATTGCGCTTCTCTGTCTGTTATACCTGCTGGTATGGTGTCAGCTGTGTCTGCTGGTATGGTGTCTCACTATCAGCCGTGCCTGCTGGTGTGGTGCTTATTATAGGTCATGCCTTTTGGTTTAGTACCTCGCTATCAGCCATGCTTGTTGGTGTGGTGCCTCACTATAGGCCCTGCCTTATGGTGTGGTGCCGCACTGTAGGTCATGTCTTCTGGTATGGTGCTTCATTATAGGCCATGCCTGCTGGCATGGTACTTCACTATAGGCCATGCCTGCTGGTCCTTTTTTGCACTTCAACTGACATTTTGACAAGTTGAGTGCAGACGAAAGAGGGATGGCTACAAGTCTGGTGCTCCTCCTACAGAGGTGCCATTACATCAGACATGTCTGCTGATCCGGTGCCACTCTCAGATATGCCTGCATGTACAGTGCAACTCCATCAGACATGCATGCTGGGTTCATTTATTCATATACGCCTGTTTGTAAAGTGCTTCTCTATCAGGCAAGACATCTGGTATGTTACAAATCCACCAGACATGCCCACAGGTTAGGTGTGGCTCCCACGGGTTTTAAAACTTATCAGCTACCATACTGGACGACATCTTGAATATATCGAATTCTGAGTGATGCCTTAGCTGCATCACTGGGATGTTACAAGGACGATGTATGTAACTCAAGAATCAGTAAAATCAGCATTTTGCATGCGAATCTCTTGAGTTTGCCAGTCTCAGGGAAATTTTTCTTATATTTTTTGTAATAAACTGCCATTTTGGCGGCCATTTTGTCTAAATTTTTATTTCATTTTTATATTTTAGTTTTAAGCTTAGTGTCTTCAACTAGATTCCAACGTCATATCTTACAATTTAGAGAAAAAAATTGGTTTGAGACATTTTCCCATATCACACAATTTTTTAACTTATAATTGGCCTCCATCTTGGACGCCATCTTGAATATATTGAAATGCTCAATGATGCCAGAGTGGCATCACTCGGATTTTTCAAGGACAATATATGCACTACCAGAATCAACAAAGAAAAAAAGTTTAAAATCAAGTTCCAGGTCCTCCTAAAATTCGCCCAAATTCTGCCGGACTAATATGTGTGTGTGACTATAAATGAGCCGCGACATGTGATTTCCAACAATGTGGCATTTTGAAAAGTGTTGACTCTGACAAGCCTGTGCAGCCTACTTAAAAGCTTAGTAACTCCAAATTATGTTCAGTCAGCAGCTTTACAGTCATAGAATAGACAAGCGACTAGAAAAAGCTCTGATCAGACTGCACCTATGTGCAGGCTGATCTGAGGCTTTGCTGGTTGCACATACCACATTGTTGGAAATCTCATGTCACAACTCAAATATATTTTCTTTGTTTTCAACCAAAATATATGTTGTGGGTACTCAAAAGAACCATCTCAATGAGATGGTTCTTTTTGGCACCCAAAACAAACGTTTAAATTGATGGATATAGAGAAATATTAACAATTTTACACCCAATTTTTGTAGTTATCTGGACCGAATGTTAGATATCTTATCATCATATAACACTATAACTACTTTGAAATAGTGTTTTTGTATGAGAACATTAAGATTTTGCCATATACATAAGAGCCACAACACAACATAACCTGTCTTTGGGGTTTCTGACATTTTTAGCGAGACTCAAACCAGTCTCCTATTAGAGACTAGCTAGAAAATTGAAATTTCACCCAAAACAAGTTTAGATATGATACTTTCCAAAAAGTGAATAACAAAGGCACTGATCAGTCTGCACAGATTCTCCAGCTGGTCTGCGCCTTTGTTGTTTGCAAACCGCACGATAGGTTTTCTCATGTGGAGGCCCGATTTGTTAAGTCCCTTCTTGATAAAAAATGTTTTTGCTATTCTGTGAAAAGAGATATGTTCAAATGGTTTATCTTTAATTATAATACAAGTTACTTTTTTTATAAAGATTGTTTTTTTGCCAAAAAAAAGTAAAAAAACATCACAATGTATTTTTGTAAAAACAAAGGGTTACTATAATAATCAATCCTTTTCCCACCATTCACAGCAAATGTTGTCTGCTCTTGCATCTGCTTGTGTACTTTGTTTGGTGGTCTTTATTGAAAACACTATAAACCCAGATCAGACTGCTCCAATAACTGCTCTCATCAGTGTTCATAATGTTTGCTTTCAGGGTAAAAGTATTCTGAAGTGCATTTGAATATATGCCGCAGACATAATAAGCAGACGAAATTTTCAGGACAAACAATATTGGCTGGATAAGGGTTATTAAATTACAGGTTTTATAGGTTTTTCATCCCACACAAATAAAGGTTTTTAAATGATTTCAACAAAACTAAAGGTCTGACAGATTCCACTAGGATACATGCTTGTCTTACCAGTCTGATCACTACTGCTTTCATCTGCCGTATAGTACTCTTCCTCAGCAGTGTAGCATTTGGCAGGCAGCCTCACACAAAATCCTGAAAAACAAGATGTATTTGTGAACTTATTTTGGCACTTACCCAATCATCTTCTCAAGCCAAGGGTACTAACTCCACTTCGTTCCTTACGTAAGGAACGAAGTGAACGAAGTGGAGTTAGCACCCTTGACTTCAGAAGATGTCCAATATGCATGGGTGAAAGTTCAAAATTTCCAAAATCCTGAACTTTTGAAATTCAAATTTTAAAACTTGAAGGATGGCTACACAAATGGATAATTTAAAGTTAAAATGATTAATTGTGTTTGGATAATCTGAAAACTAATCAAAGAAGCTACTATAATCTCCTTAATTCAGCATTTTGAGGCTGACTTTCTATGAAATTCAGGATTAATCCTGAAAACTTTTACCCATGAATATGTGTTAAGTCATCCTCTAACTTTCTCCTAGATAGTGGTGACTTATGTCATATGCTAAGGAGAGCCCAGTGGTAGACTTGAGATCAAAGGGTTGCTGGTTCCAAACTCACAAGAGGCACTGCATTGTGTCTTTGAGCAAGGCACTTTATCTTCTGCTTAGTACTGGTTCAAGCCAGCAAGACAGGCAACCGACCTGACGTGTATATACACAGCTATCAAGTGAAGCTAGAGGCCCTTCATCTACTCCATTCTCTGTGTATACAAGTGGCAAAAAGACCTGATAAGACTGCAAAGATGCTGTTTGTTTTTTATTTGATTTGATTCTGTATGTCCCAGTCAACAATCTTTCAGTTATGTAGGGACAGGTCTTCCTGGGTTGAACCAATACTAAGCAAGGACTGATGTGTCTTGCTCAAGGACACAATGCAGTGACACCGGTGAGGCTGCCGTGGCACAGTTGTAATAAGTACCAACACCTCATGCATCTTAGGTAAAAAGGCAAATTCAACGTAGATGAAGATGAGACAGTTCCTATGATCTAGCTCATTGTAGCTGTTTCATCTGGATCTACAGGACTTTTGAAAGACTATCGTACAGCTTTCAAGGACTACAAAATAATGATTTACACTAGTGAAATTCAATTTTCAAAATAATGAGATAATGGAGATATAGAGTATATATGAAAATTAGCAAAATTGTTGCTCATACGAGGGCTGTTCAAATATGAATGCAAGTAGCTTCATAACTTTCTTCACATATATGCTACGACAAAATATCATACCTTTCCGGAAAGAACGATTTGTCGCCTTTAAAATGACACCCAACATAAAGAAACTCTCACTATATTTCTCGAGTTAGAGACCCTTATATAAAGGCCATTCGTGTATACTGAAGATTTTTAAGCAAATTAAAAGGCACGTTTTTGGTACATGTGGGGATATAGTGTTATATCTTTGTAAGTTTTAGACAAAATGGCACCAAATTTTAGATGGAAGTTTAAATAACAATCCAAAAGTTGTTTGCAGGAAAAAGTTTATAAAATCCAGTTTCAATGTCGAGTAAACAGGCACGTTTGTGACGTCATTAATTTTATGATAAACGTCATTTTGAGTTATCTACTGGTGCTGGAATAATAAACATCGCTGTGTTGTTTTCTTTGCGCTTTGCTGAAAACATGCTAAATATGTCATAAGGGAGTTTTCAAAACGCGCAGTCCTTTATTTACAGAGTTATCACATTTTATATAATTTTTCAAGCATTTTTCTGCTTCTTAATGACACGAATACATTAATTAAAATATGTTCAATCTGTCAAGTCCTAAAGACCAGGTGAGTAATTTTATTGTAAATAATGTCTATGGTGGTCAAACTTAAAGTTGACGTTCAAATTTAGAATAAAGCCACAATGGTATGACAAAAAAAAATAAGTATAAATTCTATAACTCCTTCACTTAAGGCATTTTTGACTTAATAAAAATGCTGTTCAGCGTTTAAAAATCACCCTATATCCATCAATAATTTGTAGCAACAACTCAGTATGAATGATCAACGTATTGTTTTTGAGTTAAAACTAGTTTAAATGTTGCTTCGTGCATTTTGTTATAGATAAGTTTAACTGAAAACTGAAAGGTGGTGTTTTGTTTACCATTTATTTGCAAGCATAAGGAGACTTTAGTGAAAACGATTCGTTGTAATTTAACAAAAGCATGTCGGATTTTCGTAACTTTCACAGAAGTATTATGTAAGAATATGAGGACACTTTCTAAAAAAAATCAAGAAATATCACCTATTTATCGAAGGATTATACGCTCGTCTCTATCACTGGTATATGTTCGAAGCATTGAGTTGTTAGTATACAAACGTGACCCTCATTCAAAGGGCTATAACTCGATAAGTATACTGTTTTTTTCTTTAGGTCTGGTGCCAGGCTAAAGGTGACATATAGTCCTTTTTAGAAACGTTTACCATTTTGTCGTAGCATATATGTGAAGAAAGTTATGAAGCTACTTGCATTCATATTTGAACAGCCCTCGTACATTTATTTTGGTTACATTTAAACAGTGTGTGTGTGTGTGCGTGGGGGGGCGTTCAGCCCCAAAACCTTATGATGCTTTATATTTTTTATTTGATTCTTTACATTCCGCACTCTACCACTGAGCCACTGCACTCCCATGATGCTTTATATGAAATTTGATCAAAATTGGCTAACTGACTTGAGATATACTTCTTTGATAATATGGACAGACAAAAATGACAATGGATGGAACAATTGGCACACTAATATCTCACTTAAACCTTTGGTTCAAGTGAGATTAAAAGCATCAAAAATTACCCCGCAAGGAAAGAGTTGATATTCTCACCTGTAAAAGCTTTGTTGAGATCTCTCAGAACAAACTGATCTGTGTACTGCTTCTCTGCTCCACCATGACTATATGACACAGCATCTATAGCGCAAAGTGTGCTCTTTAAGTTGCCATCATTGTCCACCTGAACAAACACAATTACTGATTATGGAGTCATTTGCAATGATTTGACAATTATACAATTGTAGCTGAATCTGAGGACACTATCAAGGTATACATGGGTGAAAGTTCAAAATTTTCAAAATCCTGAACTTCAGAAAATCAGAATTTAAAACTTGCTGTATGCCTCAAAATTATCAAAAATTCCAAATTTAATGGTCAAATACCTTTGGATAAACTGAAACTAAATCAGAAAAGCTATTATTACCTGCAGAATTCAGCATTTAGAGGCTGACTTTCTTTAGAAAGTCAGCCTCAAAATACTGTATTCAGAGATAATCCTGAAAACTCAGGAATAATCCTGAAAACTTTCAACCATGGCTATATGGACTGCCTAAGGGTCAGGGTCTGGACTGCTGGGGCGATATTGACCGAGCCATAGACAGTCCATGCCCTTGGCCAGAGGGCAGCCCCCCATACACCTTGATGATGCCAGAAACATAGGTTTCTTTTGCTTTTAGTGCATTAAACAATAAAAACATTTACACCACTATCAAAATTGATGCCAAATAGTGTTACACTGTGTGTTCCTTTAGGATGTCACATACTATATTTTTCTTACTGACATCAATTAACATGCTTAAAATCAGTTGAAATGCAGAACAACAACCATAATAAAGCTGAACTAAACTTATATTCTGTTTTTGGAGATTAAATATTGTAAAAATCAGGGATTATTCAAGAAGGGGCCCTGCGCTAAAAGATCACTAAATTTTCTTAAAGCCTCCTCCTTCTAGAAAACATGGGCCTTTTTATAAGGTGAGTGTATAGGGAAGTGCTGCTGTTTGCAGTACTTTTCTACGAAATCCTCTCAAAAAAGCCCATCATGTCTATGACCAAGAATTATCCCTGAAAATGCTCTTTCAATGCTTTGTGTCCACCAAAAATGATTCTTTTCCACACTGTGCACTATCATGTGAGAGTGACTGGTCAGCTTTAAGTTGGCACTATCATATTTATTATGATAGTGCCAACTCTTGCAACTATCATATAAAACTGATCCATCCATGAATTAAGCCATGGAAATTTGTGTGAAATGTGTAATATGGACTTAATATCAATATTGGTAAGGAGATGGTTAGAGTAGATGAATACTGATCAACTTTTAACCCTTTTCCCCGCCATTCCCTTAAATTGTCATCTGCTCTCTCATCTGCTTATGTATTTTGGTAGCCTATATTGCATACAATGTGGACCCAGATCAGTCTGCACTCTTAGTGAGTAGTTTGGTAAGGGTTCTTAGCCTTTGCTTCCACAGGCCTTCAGATTTATGGTGGGCCCGGGTCATTGTCCCATGACGTCAAAGTATGAACCATCACTTTCCAAGGCAGTGGGCCCAGTGGACCCATCATTTTTAGTTGTGAAAAAATCTCACTTTGATAAAAATCTTACAGCGAGTCTACAAACTCCACAAAACAGAAAGTACATGCAGTCAATGTCAATACAGTAAAACCTGTCTTAAGTCGCCACTCAAAAAAGGACAAAACAAAGATCTTAAAAACAAATGGTAGTTGAATGAAGGTCAAAAGGATTGCAGGACGCTCCCCTTGGAGTATTCTACAATACTTTTGACCTGCATTCAGCAACAATCGGTCTTTAAAACCAATTTTTGGTCTTCTTTTATGAGTGGCCTCTTAATACAAGTTTAACTGTATCATCAGCAGTCATAATACATATGCATACAAGTGTCTGTGTCAGTGTGTAGGTAAAGTATACTACACAAATGTCAGCTGTGGTAAGTTTGATATGCTTGGGCCCATCATTTAAGAAAATGACCAAACATTTTTTGCTCCATGGGTCACTTCCGCCCACCAATCTTGACAAAATTCTGAAGCCCTGTCTACAGTAAAGTATTCTGGAGTGCATCCCAATATTATGCAGCAGACTTAATAAGCAGATGACATTTTCGTGAAGCAAATATTGCAGGGTAGGGGTTAAGGTGAATACTTTAACTTGTTTTTACATTTGCATTTCCCAGTATTAAATCATGTACAACCACATGTGTGAAAGTTCAAAATTTCCAAAATCCTGAACTTTTGAAATTCAAACTTAAAACTTGCAGTATGCCTTTAAAATATTAGTAATTTCAAGTTTAAATGATCAATTGTCTTTAGACAACCTGAAAATAAATCTGTAAAGCTATTATAATCTGACTTAATTCAGAATTTTGAGGCTGAATTTCTATGGAAAGTCAGCCTCAAAATCCTGAATTCAGGTATAATCCTGAAAACTTTCACCCTTGCAACCACATGAAATGAACATGTAACCTTTGCACTTTTGCACAGGTTTTATATTTTGTACATTTCTCTAGAATGAAGAGTAAAATGTAACTATTACATGCATATTATGAAGCTTATATATTATAAACATTATGTCATCTCATTCTTGAAAGTATTTGTAAAGCGTATCTGGTTCTTCACTACACAATTGCAATGAAGAGCAAATCTAACCGCATAATGGATACCAGCAAGTAAGAAATTTTGTACATTGAAATCATTAATGCAGTGTTGTGCCTAGGTCAAGATTTCTGGTGTCCCCCTTCTTGAATTTCAGAGGGACATTTGCAAATTCTGGGGACACACCAAATCCATCTGATTTTTACCTGTAAAATTGAAAACAGTTTTCTGGAAATTTCTGTTCATTTTTATTTAAATTTGAGCTCGATGTTGATAGTTTTGGCTCAAGACAGTGAAGTATTTTCTACATTGTCATAGTTTTGAATTCCCCAGCAAATATTCTATTTCTACATTAAAGTAGCTTTTCTGGCCTTCAGCTGAATAAAATTGCCTTTTCCGCCATTGTTGATGTATTGGACTGGTTGAGAAATCAATATTCAATGCAACATTTATCATCAGTAAATACATGTGCACAGTCTAAATTGTGTTTTTTACTTCCCTTTACTGGGTTATGCTAAATATGAGAACAGGGTTTAAATAGCAAAAAATCAGCAATTTTTTCAAGGGTGTGCATGTAGGCCTGCAGTGGGTGCATTTTTAAGGGATATCAATGGTAAAATCGCGGGAATCCCGCAATGCTATACTCTAGGCACAACATAGCACTGAATTCAGGGCGATATGATGGATTTTTATTTTATGTTATCATATCTAGCCCTGATTTTTTAAGCCGCTATCTTTTCCCTTACTGTTATCGCAGACGTAAACCAAGTTGAAAGAAAACATATTTCCAAACAGTGTCTTCCTCTAACACTACTCATTTCTGTAAGTTTATAGGTTTATCTATATTTTGCTATTTAGTTTGCCGCTGATGCATACCTGATTAGTTCTAAAAAGATAAAATACTCCTATCCACACAGAATGTTTACACTATTTGTTTTCAAAACATGGCTTCATTTTTGTCTTCTGAGCTGAAGAGCATGCTTTTTTTGAGGGGAACTAAAATCACACACGAATTTGTTTTGGTAATTTATGTACCGACAGTGACCCGTTCACTCTCCGTTTTCTGAATACACATATGTTTTAACAACTTTAAATGCCAAAATCAGACTTATATTTACATCTTTAATGTCTATTAATATCTAAATACAACCGCATAGTGACAAAAATGAAACAGGGCAAAATACCTTTTACATGAAATTGATCATACTGAGTCTGTTGAGATTAAAAGAATCCAATACCATCTCACCAAACATTTGTTACATGTAGATATGACCAATTACCGATCTAACTGGGGCCGCCTTTTACCAATTTGTTGACATCGAGAACTACCCAGTTGGATATGTACAAACTGTGTCCTAGGAGTTCTTAATGGCAATGGATGGGATCATTTTTGTGCATACAGGTCGATTTTTATGGTGACCTCTCTCACCATTTGTAATAGGTTTTCTTTTAATATCTTGATGAATGTCAACGAATATAGGTCAATCTTCAACCTAGTATGCAAATTTTTCACCCTGGTTCTGTATTCCGACGGATGTCACTGGATAGAAAATTGACTATTTTCAGATAAGGAATTCCCCCACTTCCGCTAACAGGAAATACATAGGGGAAAAAAAGCCAAATGATTTTGCATATTCAAACAATTACATCATTCTACAATTCTAATCTTAAACCATTGCGCACATGTTCAAAAAGAAGGCCAAAACACCCAATGTCTCTATATAAGATTCATGTGGCGCCTTAAAAACGATCGGTACCAACTGTGTGTATTGACTGATAGCCTATTTGAACATACGCGTGTGATAGTAAAGTTATTCAACTTGCAGCAAGGTTAGCCATGATATAAAAAATATTTTCCATCACTAATATCTTACTGATCACTGTGCAAAAGTAATTTGATTCTGATCTTTCCAATCCATTGCTTCTTGTCGTAAACAAGCCGACCCCCTCTCGGTTCAGAAGTCAATGCACTCTTGCATTAGCTTGCTACTTTTGGCGGTAAACTTGTCACGTGAGCACATGATCAGGGGCAGACTTGATTTAGCTGTTCTCTTTACTCCTTCCACTCCGAACAGGCAGAACAGAAATCAAGTCCACTGGAACATCTGTGCTTGCGTATGCCGGAGTACTCCATCTTCCGAGGTGGTGCAGACAGAACAGTCACGTGACCTGTTCCAAAAAAGATGGCGGATCATTGCCTGCATGCACGGAAATATTTTTAACGCTTGATTTATTCCGGAGTACTCCAAAGTGCCCAGTTTTACTTGTTTTTGTGGCTGTTCTGGCGTACGCCGAGTACTCTAAAAATTGCTAAATCAAGTCCGCCCCAGAATAACAATTGTCCACCATGTTGGAAAAGTCCATTTTCAGTCTGATTATGACATTTTGGGACATGACAAAGCTTCCTTTCCGAAAATTGTATTTATATGGGTGGGGTATGTGATTGTTTAGGATTTCTGTCAAGTAAGTATCTCATTTTCTTTGGCATGCTATATTAAATTGAAATCAAGCCATTCTTGGAAATCTACTTTCATTTTCTGAAATAGGTCATTTCTCGTTATAAATTAAATAGAAAATAGGGGGCGCTACAATGCAGAAACAAGACTGCTGCGAGTGTACCAACATTGAGCAAGTTAAAAGAATCAATAACTTTAACAATTTTGCACTGATTTTCAAAATTCAAACACCAACTTGTTTCTTATAATGTCCAAAATCAACTGTTAATCTTATTCTAATAATGTACTGAGTTTTTGAAAAAGCGCTGACATCCTTTTCCTAGTCATGGGGAGTATAACCAGTACCGGGTTTTATTATAATGTTTCTCAACGTTTTAGTAAGTTCATCTCATCAAATCAACATCCCAAATATATCGCAAAAACGTCATCACCCCTAGCTCGTGAAAAGCATGCAAAATGGCTGCGATGAGCCGAAAAACAACAACAAGAACATAATATTACAGATTGCATTGATCGTGTCACAAAAACGAAGCAAATGGTAACATTTTTATAACTTTGGTCGTGTATGTAAATCACATGAAGAAGTCTGAATGGTTGGATTGTCAAAGAAACGAGTTTTTCCCAAAACAAAAGGGGATTCCATCACTGGTCAAGATAGAGCACAAAAACACTGCAACTTTAGATTCAGCCAGATCGAAAAAAAAAATCTAAATTCTCAGTTCTGCAACTAGGCATAACACTGTTAATGTGTTTTGGTTGATATTATAAAAGAAAAATACACTCCCTTATCTGGAGCCCTGACTTACATGCAGCTGTTCTCTGCAGTCCCCAGCAAACTGTAGCCCTGATGCATAGCCTGTTGTCAGGGAGAACTGTTCATAGCCTTTTATCACTATAGCTTCATTGTCTTCCATAGTTTCCATGAACAGCATAGAAGTGATTAACTCAGGACAAACCATGAACCGAATCTCTTCCTGAAATCATAGGAGCATAAAACTGTACGTATTTTCTTACCAATAATTTTTAGTACATGTATATGTTTTGGTTGCTATAAATGCAATGAGACGGTTATTTTGAGTACCTTAAACACATGTTTTATGTAAAATGTAGCCCTGATGCATTGCCTGCTGTCAGGGAGAACTGCTCATAGCCTTTTATCACTATAGCTTCATTGTCTGTCATTGTTTCCATGAACAACATAGAAGTGATTAACTCGCGACAAACCATGAAACGGATCTCTTCCTGAAATCATACAAGGATTTATCAAAGGTCAAGATTGTTCAATC
This sequence comes from Loripinus fragilis, assembly GCA_964019695.1. Classification (NCBI taxonomy): domain Eukaryota; kingdom Metazoa; phylum Mollusca; class Bivalvia; order Lucinida; family Lucinidae; genus Loripinus; species Loripinus fragilis. The sequence goes on from OZ026524.1 coordinate 72,887,664, forward strand.
AAATAATATAACTGAGCCACCGCATGTGATTTCCAACAATGTGGCATTTTGACAAGTGTAAGACTCAGATGAGCCTGTGCAGCCTCTTTTAATTGAAGCTCAGAAACTCCAAATGATGTTTGGTCAGTGGCTAAGTAATAGAATATTCAAGCGATAAGCAAAGGCTCTGATCAGACTGCGCGTATGCACAGGCTGGTCTGAGCCTTTGCTGGTTGCTCATACCGCATTGTTGGAAATCTCATATAATGATGTTACAGCTCAATTATTTTATTGGCAAATCTTTACCCCCTTGTTTTGTTTGTATTGAAGCTTTACATCCCAGTCAACAATTACCAGTCTTCCTAAGATTTTGTTTGTTTGTTTGATTTGATTCTTTACGTCCCATCAGCAATCTTTCAGTTAAACAGGGACGGGTCTTCCTGGGTTGAACCAGTACTAAGCTAGGATAAATGTGTCTTGCTCAAGGACCACAACGCAGTGACGCCGGTGAGGTTCGAACCTGCGGCCCCTCAGTCTCGAGTCAAGCACTCTACCACTGAGCCACTGCGCTCCCACCTTCCAGCGATGAACCAGTACTTAGCAGAGGATAAAGTGTCTTGCTCACGGACACAACACAGTGACCCCAGTGAGTTTCAAACTCGTGAACCTTAAATCCCACTAATCTAGCACTCTACCGAGCCACTGCGCTCCTCACACCCTAGATTCTGTTAAAGCACATAAGTTATTAGCTCTTATGGAGGCTTCTTTAAATAACTTTTTCATTGACACTGCAGCTGCAATAGGAGGAACTGAAATTGGTAAATTACAGAGTAAAAGTATGAATTTAAGGATTTTACCTTCATGACCCTTAAGGAACCTGCAAAAAATCATCTGGAAAGGCCATCTGCTTAAGTCATCTGCTGCAGTTTTTGCTAACAGTATTTGACTTATATTTAGTTAGAGGCAAACAGTGAGGATCCAGATCAGACTGCTCCTACAGGAGCAGTCTGATCTGGATCCACAATGTTTCTCAAATAGGTTTTTAAAACATTGCAGCAGGCAGCAAAGCAGGTGACTTCTGTTGTGATTGGCACTTTAATGGATGTTTAATTTCTTGGCTAAGACCATAGACCAAGCCAGTGTATATCACCAACAGTAAAGCATGTGTTCCCAGTAAAGACAGTGACTTATCGACCTTCTGATTTTTCTCTGATGAACAGGTCATTTTGCTGGTTAATTTAAACAGCCATAAATGTTGTCCCTTGGAATTGATTTTATTTTGTTCCATAAACAAACCCAGTGTTAACTTTGCTAGCCAGTGTGATTAGCATGATTTTAGTGTTGACCCCTGGTGTCTTCACAGCCTCAAGAACAATTTCGGTAATAAATTTGTTTTTGTAACTGGCAGTGGGTGTTGTAAATTTTGACATGCAGTAAGTAAAAAAAAAATGGATTCAGAAACCATAACTTTACACACTATTGTTTTCCCAGGTCCATTACTTTTTTGTTAAGCACAGCCTGAGAATTCCTAGAAGCCAGTGATCTCAAATTACACTTTTTTCTCAAAACAGGACACATTCGTGATTAGCATGGTTACCCCTTTTCCCACTATTCATAAAAATCGTCAGCTGCTCTCTATTCTGCTTAAAAGTACTTTGGTGGCCTATATTGCAAACAATATGAACCAGGGTTTTCCCTCAGCTTTGTATTATAGAAGTCCTTGGGACTCTCACCAAATTGGTTCATGAAAGTCCTAGTGCAAATTGTAAGAGTCCCATGTAAAAGCACATCTCTACATATTGATATGGAGAACTAATTAACAACTGAAATGAAAAAAGAATTTTCAAATCTAAATTCAAAGCAGTACCTACTTTGCAAGCTAATTGTTTTCAAAAACAATCTATTTATAAATCAATTAAATTGTAAATTCCTTCTCAATTTTTGAGAGTCTTGTTGGACCTGCAAGATTATTATTTGAGAGTCCCAGACAACATTTTGGAAGTCTGACACTCTCAATCTAGAGTCCGGGAAAACCCTGATGAACCCAGATCAGACTGCTCCATTAGTAGCAGTCTGATCTGGGTTCATCAGGGTTTGCTTCCAATGGAAAATAAATCTGGAGTGCATTTGAAATTTCCAGCAGACATAATAAGCAGACATCATTTTCTGGCAAAAAAATATTAACAGTATAAGGGTTAATCCAAATCTACTGCATAGTAGAAACCATTTAAGCCAAATAAAAAATTGTGTCTGAAAATTTTAGGCAGGGTAGGCACACACTTTTTTTGTTCATTTTTTTTCTGGAAAAAAATATGATTTTATGCATTTTGAAAGGCATATCGCCTTTCAAAATGCATAAAAATATATATTTTTTCCTGAAAATCTGAAAAAATTATAAGTTTCACCAGTAAATTTAGGTAGGGTCGTGTTACCCTAAACACAGGTGTTTTTATGTGGCCTTATGTAAGCCGCAAATATTACCTGCACTCTTCCTCTTCCCAGAGTTCCTCCCCCTATCTGACGGTTAGCAAAATCAACCTGAAAAACAGCAATACATTCATTACTTAATTGAATGAGCTCAAAATCTTCAGTTTAGTCATGCTTCATACAGGTTAAGCTACATGTACAAAGTTCCAGGAAAGTAAAAATGTTTAGCGTATAATTGTATTTTTTTCTTCTCTTTCAGTTAAAACATATGGTTTGGGCGCTCAAAAGAACCCAAAAGAATCTCAATGAGCACCCTATACACATGTTTAAAATGAATAAACAATAGATCAGGAAAAAATCACAATTTTACGTTCAAAAATTTGCTTAACTAGACCTATGAGTACAGTAAAACCTGTGTAAAATGGCCACTCAAAAACAGACAAAACTAAGATCTTAATGACAAATGGTAGCTTAAGGAAGGTAGAAAGTATTGCAGAAAGCTCCCCTTGGACAGTTCAAAACTTTTGAGCCGAATTCCCGATAGGACTACGAATTGCAAGAACTTACTACAGACTGCGCGATTCAGCTAAGACCTTCATAAACGTTCAGCCACGAATCCAAATATTTGTCAATTTGTGTTAATTCGTGGGATTCAGGGCCTGTGTGGAATAGGGGTATTACCAATACCTAGAGACCTGGTTTGGTATACAGTCAAACCTGCTGTTGCGGTCACCTCTATTAAGCGTGACCCTCCCTTAAGCGGCCACTTCAGGGTCCCCCCAAACGATTTTGAATGCAAATGCACCTCTATTAAGCGTGCACCTGTCCAACGCGGCCAGTGGTCGGCGAAATTTGCCCCAAAACGCTGAAATTGTATCCATAAACGGCCACTTTCCATGGTTCTATGCGGCCGTTTGATTAAAATTAATCGATAAACTTTTTTTGCACCGGTCAAATGCTTGGAGCAATTAAACTCCCCAGCAGTGGTGTCTCCTAAAAGAAATTCTATAACGGCCGCCACCCTATGTTGAGGCTATGGGACGCAACAGTTGGGGTGTTAGTGTGCCACTCGAGACACAATGGAACTGAAATTTTTAAAGTTCGAGTGTTAATGCTAATCGAACACTACGACATGCTTCAAGAAACCTCCACATGTGGATTAAAAAATAGCGCCGTCCGTAACCTAAAACCTGAATACGCTAAACGAACACGACTTGTAGTTTTTGTGTATGCGGGTACCAGTGCAAAGCCAGTCAACCGATAAATTGTCAACATCAAAGCGTTTACCGCTGCCAAAGTTCATTCATCCATACCGTGGCAGATGTGTGAAAAACTAAATGCAAGTAGTAATACTCTTTGCTGGAGGCATACTTACTACACAAAGATGAAATGTTTGCTGGGGGAAGAAAACAAGCAATAGCTTTTGAGAAAAAAAATTGAGTAACAGAATAATTTCATACACCTAAATAAGTCTCATACACCTAAATAAATCTACAAATCAAACAACTTTCTCTTCATGTTCAGTAGCACGATGTCCATTAAACATGCCTTTGCTTATCAAAAATCAAGGTTTAGCTTTAGAAAAAAATGGGTATACCAGTGACAAGAAGCCTCTTAGTCTAAAGGCTAACTCTTTTGACAAACATTGATTTAAAAAAAAAAACAAAAAAAAAAACATATGGAATTGCTTTTGTTTTAAAATTACATATTTTGATATTTGTTTTTTTATTTATCTTTTTTTATTTCTATGATGCAATAACTGAACCCTACACTGGCGGTGTAGACCTAATTCTTCATAATTTTAACTCATATGGGAATATCCTCAATCATATGGCCATCTTACCTGAACCTCTATTAAGCAGCCACCTGTCTTAAGCAAGCGATTTTGGATTATCCCTTGGACACTTGCTTAAGACAGGTTTGACTGTATGCATATAGCCATTATTTAAACATGCTTGCTTGGCTATCTAGAGAGACTAAAGGCCTAAATTGTGTCATGACTCATGAGCCCTGCTTTTTGTGTGAGAGCAGTGAAAACTGTCAAGACTGTGAGCAGTGAAATCTCTGGTGAAAGTGTCCCTTTGTCCCTAGATAAAAGTGAGTGATAAAAAAATTTCTTTTCTTATTTCTCAACTAAAACATATCTTGTGGGTACTCAAAAGAAACATCTCAATGAGACGGTTCTTTTGAACACCCAAAACTTATCTTAAAATGGAAGGATGAGAAAAAATACACAATTTTACACTAAAAACTGTTGTTTATCCGGACCCTTAAAAAGGGCATCTTAATACATTTAAGCCAACTGGCAAGCATCTTTTTTATGGGACATCAGCAAACAGTGCAGAACCAGATCGGATGCTGCAAAACGCGACGTCTGATCTGGCTCTCCACTATTTGTTTACAGAAGGTTATATCAAAATTTCAGTAAAATGGAAAAAAAACATCCAGCTACCCTTAAAATGGAAATGGACTGGTCCAAATGATAAATGTGGGAAATCTCATCAAGATCAGGCATAAATGGGTGTACACAAACCTCGATAGTATTGTGACCAGCATCTTCAATGACTCCTGTTGTATGTACAGTAACAGGACACAACTCTGCCGTACAGTCCAGCCAGGTATCCAATGATGGTATCTCATCATGCTTCAATACCTGGAATAAGAGAATTTGTTTATTTTGTTGCTTTACGTCCCAAGTCAACAGCTATGGTCATGGCAGGACGGTCAGCTGACGTAACCACACTTTTTCCTGGGCAAGCTTGAACAAGCAGTTAACCATTACTTCGTGCACATACTTTCGCTTGTAACTGACAACAACCCTTCTTGAATGATTCTGCGGAAAGGAGGAGAATGACCCTAGAAATTATTTCTTGATCAATTTCCATGAAAGTATGGGACCGGGCCAATATCAAACTTGTGACCCCTGGATCAGCAGTAGACTTGCATCTGTTGCCAGACACGTTACCGATTGCGCTACGCAGCCCGGTGTAATAAGAGACTGATGCCTGGATGGTGTCATGTTAACTTTGAACATTCATAATTCCATGCATCCCCGAAAAACAAAATTAACTCTTATATTTAAACTTTGAATCTACACATTTTTTGGAACATTTATTCAAGTGTTTTAAAGAAAATCTTGTAATATAAGCAGTAGAGAAACCTGGCTAACAGATATTCAAATTCAATTTTCACCCATGTTAACAGGGTTATGTCTTACAGAAAATAGAAAAAAATCATTGACTTTTCCATGCTTATAGCAAGAATTTTCCTAGGCCTGACTTGGGACTGAATATCAGACCCTTCCCAATTAAAAAATGAGCAAAACCGTTCCAAAATGGTGTATATCATTCCCAATTTCTTAGTTCTACATTTTGGTGAAAATTTCATGAAAATCCGAACAAAAATACTTGAGACACGGATGCATGAAAATTTGCATACAAATGTAAATGAAAACATGTTTTCATTCACATTTTTATGCAATTTTTCAGAGTTTTTATGGTGGGCAATTAAAGTAACAAATATGTTACAGCTTTACACTGCTAATTTATTATATAGTTTTTAATCTGTTTAAAATGGCAGTCCAGTTCTTTTAGACTGCATCAAGTTTTCCAAATTTTGATGGTACAAATGCTTTTTTTCAAAATTCAACAGGCCCTCGACCCCGACTCCAGAAAGGTAGGAAAATCCCTGCTATAGTGATCCCAACTTTAATAGAATATTTCATTTTTCAAGGACAGTGAAGTCCCTCTTTATAACACAGATTTGGATAAAACATGGTGACATAATCGTTGCTCCCATTTTTTTTTTAAATTTTTCACCATGGAATTTTACAAAGGAATGTTATTTTTATGGTCGTTTTCCTATAATTCCTTTTGTAAAATTGTCCCTTTATAACACAGTTCACTTATAACATGGTCCAATCCTATGGACCCCAAACATAACCTTATAAAGGGGATGAACTGTACTTTTCTAGAAAACCCTTCTTCAAACAGGTGCAAGCCCTGTATTCTTTGCGTTTTGGAAACTGTAACATTGATTCTAAGGTTCAACATATGTGCTGTTACTTGTTTGTCTAAATATAGTCCACAGTAAACCCTGTGTAATATGGCCACTCTCAAATTGGCTTTCAAGACCAATTATCCCTTAATGCAGGTCAAAAGTATTGCAGAATGCTCCAAGAGGAGCATTCTGCAATACTTTTGACCTTCATTAAGCTACTACCATTTGTCATAACGATCTTTGTTTTGTCTATTTTTGAGTGGCTGTTTTACACAGGTTTTACTGTAGTTTCTGAAGAGAAAATTATTTTGTCAAAAAAGTAAAATAAATCTGTGTTGTCTTACTTTCTGTCTGCAATATTGTGTAACTTTTAAAGCCAAACACAACTGCAGTTGACAATATATTTGATGAAACCTTCCTTTAATTTGGCGGAAAAGTATAGATTAACTTGTCATATAAAACATCTGTTAGCAAATTATATCAAGCCTACTTGGGTTTCCTTAAGAAACAATATAAGCCGCGACATGAGATTTCCAACAATGTGGTATGTGCGACCAGCAAAGGCTCAGACCAGCCTGCGCATACGCACAGACTCATCAGAGCCATTGCTAGTCGCTTACATACTCCAGGACTTTAAACCACCTGACCAAACATTATTGGGAGTTTCTAAGCTTCAAAAGAAGTTGCACAGGCTTGTCTGAGTCTACACTTATCCAAATGCCATGTTATTGGATATCGTATGTCGTGGCTCATATAACTTACAAATGAAATGTCATCTGCAGCACATTTCAAGTTGATGCGTTGAGTTAATGACACTTTACCTGTCTGATAAAGATAACAGAGCCAGTCAGTCTTTCCCACTCTGAGCTAACACGGTCAAAGAAATTCAGAATACACTTAACCTGTCTAATAAAGATAACAGAACCAGTCAGTCTTTCCCACTCTGAGGCAACACGGTCTAAGAAATTCAGAATACACTTTACCTGTCTAATAAAGATAACAGAACCAGTCAGTCTTTCCCACTCTGAGGCAACACGGTCAAAGAAATTCAGAATACACTGTACCCGTCTGATAAAGATAACAGAACCAGTCAGTCTTTCCCACTCTGAGGCAACACGGTCAAAGAAATTCAGAATACACTGTACCTGTCTGATAAAGATAACAGAACCGGTCAGTTTTTCCCACTCTGAGGCAACACGGTCAAAGAAATTTAGAATACTCTTTACCTGTCTGATAAAGATAACAGAACCAGTCAGTCTTTCCCACTCTGAGGCAACACGGTCAAAGAAATTCAGAATACACTTTACCTGTCTGATAAAGATAACAGAACCAGTCAGTCTTTCCCACTCTGAGGCAACACGGTATACTCTTTACCTGTCTGATAAAGATAACAGAGCCAGTCAGTCTTTCCCTCTCTGAGGCAACACGGTCAAAGAAATTCAGAATACACTGTACCTGTCTGATAAAGATAACAGAACCAGTCAGTCTTTCCCACTCTGAGGCAACACGGTCAAAGAAATTCAGAATACACTGTACCTGTCTGATAAAGATAACAGAGCCAGTCAGTCTTTCCCACTCTGAGGCAACACGGTCAAAGAAATTCAGAATACACTTTACCTGTCTGATAAAGATAACAGAGCCAGTTGGTCTTTCCCACTCTGAGGAAACACGGTCAAAGAAATTTAGAATACTCTGTACCTGTCTGATAAAGATAACAGAACCAGTCAGTCTTTCCAACTCTGAGGCAACACGGTCAAAGAAATTTAGAATACTCTGTACCTGTCTGATAAAGATAACAGAACCAGTCAGTCTTTCCCACTCTGAGGCAACACGGTCAAAGAAATTTAGAATACACTGTACCTGTCTGATAAAGATAACAGAACCAGTCAGTCTTTCCCACTCTGAGGCAACACGGTCAAAGAAATTTAGAATACTCTGTACCTGTCTGATAAAGATAACAGAACCAGTCAGTCTTTCCCACTCTGAGGCAACACGGTCAAAGAAATTTAGAATACTCTGTACCTGTCTGATAAAGATAACAGAACCAGTCAGTCTTTCCCACTCTTAGGCAACACGGTCAAAGAAATTTAGAATACACTGTACCTGTCTGATAAAGATAACAGAACCAGTCAGTCTTTCCCACTCTGAGGCAACACGGTCAAAGAAATTTAGAATACACTGTACCTGTCTGATAAAGATAACAGAACCAGTCAGTCTTTCCCACTCTGAGGCAACACGGTCAAAGAAATTTAGAATACACTGTACCTGTCTGATAAAGATAACAGAGCCAGTCAGTCTTTCCCACTCTGAGGCAACACGGTCAAAGAAATTTTGAATACTCTGTACCTGTCTGATAAAGATAACAGAGCCAGTCAGTCTTTCCCACTCTGAGGCAACACGGTCAAAGAAATTTAGAATACACTGTACCTGTCTGATAAAGATAACAGAACCAGTCAGTCTTTCCCACTCTGAGGCAACACGGTCAAAGAAATTTAGAATACACTGTACCAGTCTGATAAAGATAACAGAACCAGTCAGTCTTTCCCACTCTGAGGCAACACGGTCAAAGAAATTTAGAATACACTGTACCTGTCTGATAAAGATAACAGAACCGGTCAGTCTTTCCCACTCTGAGGCAACACGGTCAAAGAAATTCAGAATACACTTTACCTGTCTGATAAAGCTAACAGAACCAGTCAGTCTTTCCCACTCTGAGGCAACACGGTATACTCTTTACCTGTCTGATAAAGATAACAGAGCCAGTCAGTCTTTCCCACTCTGAGGCAACACGGTCAAAGAAATTCAGAATACACTGTACCTGTCTGATAAAGATAACAGAACCAGTCAGTCTTTCCCACTCTGAGGCAACACGGTCAAAGAAATTCAGAATACACTGTACCTGTCTGATAAAGATAACAGAACCAGTCAGTCTTTCCCGCTCTGAGGCAACACGGACAAAGAAATTTAGAATACACTGTACCTGTCTGATAAAGATAACAGAACCAGTCAGTCTTTCCCACTCTGAGGTAACACGGTCAAAGAAATTAAGAATACACTGTACCTGTCTGATAAAGATAACAGAGCCAGTCAGTCTTTCCCACTCTGAGGCAACACGGTCAAAGAAATTTAGAATACACTGTACCTGTCTGATAAAGATAACAGAACCAGTCAGTCTTTCCCACTCTGAGGCAACACGGTCAAAGAAATTTAGAATACACTGTACCTGTCTGATAAAGATAACAGAACCAGTCAGTCTTTCCCACTCTGAGGCAACACGGTCAAAGAAATTTAGAATACACTGTACCTGTCTGATAAAGATAACAGAACCAGTCAGTCTTTCCCACTCTGAGGCAACACGGTCAAAGAAATTTAGAATACACTGTACCTGTCTGATAAAGATAACAGAACCAGTCAGTCTTTCCCACTCTGAGGCAACACGGTCAAAGAAATTCAGAATACACTGTACCTGTCTGATAAAGATAACAGAGCCAGTCAGTCTTTCCCACTCTGAGGCAACACGGTCAAAGAAATTTAGAATACTCTGTACCTGTCTGATAAAGATAACAGAACCAGTCAGTCTTTCCCACTCTGAGGCAACACGGTCAAAGAAATTTAGAATACACTGTACCTGTCTGATAAAGATAACAGAGCCAGTCAGTCTTTCCCACTCTGAGGCAACACGGTCAAAGAAATTTAGAATACACTGTACCTGTCTGATAAAGATAACAGAACCAGTCAGTCTTTCCCACTCTGAGGCAACACGGTCAAAGAAATTTAGAATACACTGTACCTGTCTGATAAAGATAACAGAACCAGTCAGTCTTTCCCACTCTGAGGCAACACGGTCAAAGAAATTTAGAATACACTGTACCTGTCTGATAAAGATAACAGAACCAGTCAGTCTTTCCCACTCTGAGGCAACACGGTCAAAGAAATTCAGAATACACTTTACTTGTCTGATAAAGATAACAGAACCAGTCAGTCTTTCCCACTCTGAGGCAACACGGTATACTCTTTACCTGTCTGATAAAGATAACAGAGCCAGTCAGTCTTTCCCACTCTGAGGCAACACGGTCAAAGAAATTCAGAATACACTGTACCTGTCTGATAAAGATAACAGAACCAGTCAGTCTTTCCCACTCTGAGGCAACACGGTCAAAGAAATTCAGAATACACTGTACCTGTCTGATAAAGATAATAGAACCAGTCAGTCTTTCCCGCTCTGAGGCAACACAGTCAAAGAAATTTAGAATACACTGTACCTGTCTGATAAAGATAACAGAACCAGTCAGTCTTTCCCACTCTGAGGCAACACGGTCAAAGAAATTAAGAATACACTGTACCTGTCTGATAAAGATAACAGAGCCAGTCAGTCTTTCCCACTCTGAGGCAACACGGTCAAAGAAATTTAGAATACACTGTACCTGTCTGATAAAGATAACAGAACCAGTCAGTCTTTCCCACTCTGAGGCAACACGGTCAAAGAAATTTAGAATACACTGTACCTGTCTGATAAAGATTACAGAGCCGGTCAGTTTTTCCCACTCTGAGGCAACACGGTCAAAGAAATTCAGAATACACTTTACCTGTCTGATAAAGATAACAGAACCAGTCAGTCTTTCCCACTCTGAGGCAACACGGTCAAAGAAATTTAGAATACACTGTACCTGTCTGATAAAGATAACAGAACCGGTCAGTTTTTCCCACTCTGAGGCAACACGGTCAAAGAAATTCAGAATACACTTTACCTGTCTGATAAAGATAACAGAACCAGTCAGTCTTTCCCACTCTGAGGCAACACGGTCAAAGAAATTTAGAATACACAGCAACTTGGCATTCTGGGACGGACTGAAAAATTGAAAACAAAAAAACTGTATATTTCAATCACAAATAAGGGCAAATTCATTTAAACATTTATTCTAACCCTTAGCTTGTCAATAGTTTTTGTCCTGCAAATGTTGTTTACTTTTTATATCTGTTGCACCCCCGAAACTTTTACCATGGAAGCAAACTTTGTTTGTTTGTTTTGTTGCTTTACGTCTCAAGTCAACAGCTAAGGTCATGGCGGGACAGTTGGAAGCAAACTTAAACACTATGAAGACTCATCAGACTGCTCCTAAGGGAGCAGTCTGATTTGGGTCAATAATAGTAAGTGAGTATGATCAGGAAATACCACAATCACAAACTGCAGACAATATTTTGTTTGGAGTATAAGCTACCAAAGTACATAAGCAGATGAGAAAGTAGACAACTATTAACATGAATGGAGGGAAAAAACATCATAAAACTCTTAAAATGTGTCGATATAATACTGACACCTGCGTGAACCTTATATTGCCTAGAAAGGGGTCATAATAAATTGTAGATTGAACTACAAGAAGATAATGACACATATTTCCTAATTTAAATTATAAGAATCCATTTCACACATCTTTAAGAGATATCACATGAAACCCATAACAAATCAGAAATAGATGCTTAAGTATATCAATTTATTCAGCATGGTAGGCTTAGTGGTTTAAACCCAAATAAAACTTTATCCAGCTATGTAAGAACAGAAATAAATAAACTTTTTTATACTTGTCCTAGGACAAGCAAGTAGAAATTTCTTCCTTGTCTAGTACTGACTGTGACACAGCCCTGCCTTTTGTACCTCAGGTCTCTAGATAAGAGTGCATAATTCCAAAATAATTGTCATATTTCTCAATTAAAACTTATGATGTGGGTACTCAAAAGAACTGTATCAATAAGACAGTTCTTTTGAGCACCCAAAACAAATGTTAAAACAGATTGATAAGTAAAAATTCACAATTTTCACTCAAAAATGTTGTTAATCTGAAGCAATGAAACTCTATTATAAGCCTATTTTCACCCAAAGCTATCCGATGTTTGTTTGTGTTGAAGCTTACCAATGTTTAAACTAGGACATGCGCAGATCCAGAAAGTTTTACCAGAGAGGGTCCAACTCTGACGGGGTTTTTTTGTTCTTTTATGAGGAAGAGAGGATCCAAATAGCACTAAAAGTGGGCCATTATCCGCCAGCCAGAGAAACACCATTTTAATGGTGTTTTGCTGGCAGGCAGATGATGGCCCAACATTGAATGCTCGCTTGGTAGCTTTGTGATTTTTCAGGGGATCCGGATTAGTATTGCTAAGAAACCCCATATTTTTGTGATTTCAGTCACCCTGTCCCCCCCTCTGGATCCGCGCATGTAGAACACAATTCCTATGAGCCAGCTCACAAGATTTTGGTAATTATGGCATATGCGCAAATGCCACTAATAAATGCCCATGTCGCGGTATCAGACGAAGCTTGGGGTCTAATTTTGGTCCAAGTCTTCAACTACATCTATAATTTGTGTATGCCAGCAGCAAAGGCTCTGAAGAACCTGTGTATATGCGGAGACTTTCCTGAGTCTTCGCTGCTCACTGATGCAATAAATACCAAAACCTTGTGCACTGGTCTATATGTTTATATGGGTATCAACGCGAAAAAATCTGTCTTCGGGGGTTTGTGAACACATAGACACAGACTAGCATGCACATCCATGCAGTCTGATCAGCATCTTTGTTATGCACTTATTGGAAAGTATTATATCTAAACTTGCTACAAGCAAAATTTCAATTTTTCTTGCTAGTCCATGTACCTGAATAGGCTGCTTTGAATCTCACTTTGTTGGAAACCCCGAAAACAGGTTTTATCGCGTCGCGGCCCATATAATACTTACAGTGGTAGGTTGGAGAAGAACTTGTTAAAGTTGATATTGTTCAACTTGTTTCCCCGTCCTCTCTGCTCATTAGGAAATAGACAGAGAAAGCCACAGGCTACTATTGAGACACAGAGTTGTCTTGGTAATGCATAGATCCCCTCTATAAAAGACAAAAAAATCTGAAACATATACACCTTAAGAGTACATTAAAACCTGTCTCAAGCGGCCACTCAAAAAGATGACAAAAATTGGTTTTCAAGACAGATTATCGCTTAATGCAGGTAAAAAGTATTGCAGAATGCTCCAAGGGGAGCAATCTGCAATCTTTTCGACCTTTGTTAAGCTACCATTTGTCATTAATATCTTAGTTTTGTCTATTTTTGAGTGGTCGCTTAAGACAGGTTTTACTGTATCCATCATGCATTGAATTGAACTAGCTAAGGCCTCATTTTTCATCATGCATCCAGCAAAGACACTGCTCAGACTGGGAGGCTTCTCAGGCTGATTTTTTATTTGTTTTGATGCTGTGCCTCACAGTTAACAATGTTTCAGTCATGTTGGAACAATTTCCTGTCTTCTTGGGTTGAACCAGTACTAAGCAGAGGATAAAGTGTCTTGCTCAAGGACACAACACAGTGACTGACTGACTGACTCCGCCTGGGTTGAGTCTCGAGCTAGCAACCTTTCTATCACCAGTTTAACACTCTACCAACTTACTGAGTCACTGCGCATCACTCTCAGACTCAGCTGAGTCAATGCTGGGTGCACATGTCATTTTGCTTTGTTTGAAATGCACATGCTCATGTGTATTAATTCTTTATTCTTTTCATACAATCTCAAGACAACCTTATACCAATAACACATAATGTTTTGTAGGCTTTCTGCAAGTTTTAAATTATGAGTTTCTAAAGTTTAATCAACAAGATTTCAGACATGTCTGAATGGGTCTTCCTAGGTTGAACCAGTACTAAGTACCATCAACAAGATTTCAGACATGTCTGAATGGGTCTTCCTAGGTTGAACCAGTACTAAGCAGAGAGTTATGTGTCTTGCTCAAGGACACAACACAGTGCCTCCCAGTACAACCCCTGGAACTCGAGGCAAGCACTCTACCACTGAGCCACTGCCCTCCTCATTTACATATATACATACTCTGACTTTTGCTTGCATGGGTGAGAGCTTAACATTTCAAAAATTCCAAACTTTAGAAACTCATAATTTAAAACTTGCAGAAAGCCTACAAAACATTATGTGTTATTGGTATAAGGTTGTCTTGAGATTGTATGAAATTAAATCAGCTATTATAATCTGCTTAATTCACCATTTTGATACTGACTTACTGTGAAAACTAAGCCTTAAAATGGTTACTTCAGGAACAATTGTGAAAATTTCATGCATGTGCTTTGCACACAGATCTCATTTTTTTGTTTTGTCATGTGATGCCTCGTATATGAATTCAGGAGAAAAACCATAATTATAATACATTAGCATAAACCCTTACCAACTTGTTGCTCACTGATTACAATGCCCTCTGTTGGCAGAAGAGTTTCAACCTTAAGTGCCAGCTCAATGATCGCGGGAAACGTAACCTTGAGGAAATGCTCTTTCTCATCACTCTTAGAGGGCTTTCTCAAGTACTTAATGAGCCCATAGAGGATACAGTTGCCCCAGGAAACGTCTGGCTTTCCAATCTGACCAATGTTCGTATTGAAGATTCTTTGGTGGCATTCAGCTAGCTTTGTCAGATCACAATTGTCCTGAAAAAAAAGCCCTATACATGTATAAATATGCTGACAGAAATAAAATGACAAAACCTATTTGCTGCATTGTTGAGCAACAAGTTTTATAAATTTATTAATACAAGAGCACGAATGTTATCTATTTCATCATATGATATTGAAATTACTTTAAAATCACATTTTTGGTGGGAAAACTTAAAGATTTTGTCATTAAGTACTCTATAGAGTAGACGTCAATACATTATGTTACTAAATATGTAAACCACTAGTGGTTTAAGGATTTTAATATCTCTCCAAGACACTAGGTCATGTGTTAAAGTATGTTTTTATGAAATGAAGATCTCAAGGCATACATACCTGCTCACTGAGGTTCTTTAGGTAGTGTAACTGATCTTTTACTATCCACCATGTTTCCTGGTCACAGGGAAAGACAACCCTTGTCATACTTCAGGAAAGGCAACTCTCATCATATAGCAGCAGTTGCAACCATCTTCATTCTTCCCTCCCCTTACAGCCAGATGACTAGACATACATATTGACTGTGGGATGTAGAAGCTGGACAGCATTTAACGTTTGATCTTCTCACTGGGGAACCTGGCGATTTGGGAAAGAAATATGGTACATTAGACTCAAGAAAACTATGCATTGCTATCATTTGAAGAGAAGTTCACAAGAATTAATGACGATTCAGTCGTGTGTTTTTTTTTCCTTCGTACCCCGGGGTTTGTACCCGATCAAATTCTGCCGGATTATTTTCAGCTATATCTTGCTTTGTACAGCCGTATCAAAAAAGCAAAACACCTAGGGATTAAATTATCAATCACTCATACAAACTTTCTACTGCAAAGTTTTGCCTCCTAAGCCATAAAGGTTTAATTTGCACTTCAGAAATTTATTGTCAGAGAAAGGATTCAATTATCAGACACACACTCAAAAAACTTTCTATCCTGCAATGTTTTGCATTTCAGAAATTCAATGGGACGAGGAATTATTTCTTCTATTCTAGGCTGTATCTTAAAACATGTAAGTGGGTGTGTATTTAAGTAGAATCTTATGGAGAAAATGAGATATATATGAAACTAAATTTGAATTTTTTTCCTGAGTAAGATACTGTTCTAATCATTAAAGCTTATTTTATATATAATTTCAAGAAACAATGTAAGCAGAGTTCTCACTAGGATTTTGAAAACAGGATTCATAGAATCCATCCCTGGAAAAAGTTGGGGTCAAAATTGAAAAATTGGAGTTTGACCTGGAAAAGTTGGAGTTTTTAGTTTTAGCCGAAAAATGAAAAGTTTTATTTATGGATGTAATGTCTTATCCTGCAAAATGGCAATTTCAAAATCCTTGTGAGGACTAGCTGTGAACAAAAAATATTTTAGACCAAAAATAAAGGTTTGTATCAGGTTACCATAACAAACTTAAATCCCCCTCTTCCACAACCCCTACACAATATTTTCTAAACATTGTTGGGGATTTCAAATGGATTTGGCTATATTGTTTTCCCACCTTCTCCATCAAAAATTTTTTTTTTACATATTTTAAAATTTCATGTATCATGAAACACATATTTTTATGTTTGGCCTTAAAATCAAAAGCTTATACTATTGATACATGTAGTTGTTTAATTCATTTACAAGCAGATAGACAGACGAACGGACAGACGGATAGTATAGATCTAGTTCAGCCATTTAATTATTTGCATGCAAGTGCTTTTTGCGCACCTAGTTTACGGCGATTGTTCCAAAATTAAGATGATTATTTTGATTTCCTACCTACGTGCGAAACAATTTCAATGGTTTAAAATGAACGGGTTTTCTTGCTGAGTCATTTGTTTGCATTTAATACCCTAAGAATAGTTTATTCCATGGAAAAACGCAGATAATTGATTGCATCACTCATCTGTTGGTAATGACGCTTCATTCGGAACGTTGCCATATTAGACATTATCCTATTTGGTTTACGGATGTACCGATGCCTTCAGCAAATCTTATTTTTATTTTATCAACCATCTGTGGAAGCAATTTCATGTGTTCAAAAATGTAAGAAGCATTTCAAGATTTGATTGAGACAGACAGTCACATATGCTCGACTATCATTTTGTCTTTACACACACTCGGAAAAGGTAAAACCAATGGACCATGTGCTCCTCAAATTTGCATAGGCGTAATTATTGTCCTGTCAATAAAGACGCAGACGCTGTGCGACGTTCTGATTGGCAGAGAACTAAATGAGATCACGCCTACTGCTATCGGACAACTGGACATTTTATGACAAACCCTGGGGCATCGGATTAGCGGCGATCTTCTGATCTTTTGTGGCGAAAGCCAAATTTGGACTCCCGCTGTTGTCTTCAGGTGTTTTTAAGGAGTTTGTAACGTGTCAGCAGAAAAAAATGGCGTAAATTAGACTCCCCAGCAGGAAAATGTATGCTTACTACAAAACCAAAAGTTGGCATAAATACGCCTGATTCGGCGTTTCCGAGAACTCTGGAAAGGTTAACTATTTGAATCAATCTAGCTAGGGAAACATAGACAAAATAGATCTTCCCAATTTTAGTCGAAACGCCGATAATTTTCCCAATTCCAAGGGCCCCGGCCCCATTCCCAAATTGGGGTGTGAGAGCCCTGCATAATCGGGCAGACAGCAGGTATTTCCTTCATTTAAGCATGTTTTGATCAGTTTTTAAATATTTCATAACTATTAAGCCACCCTGATTGATGGCCGTGTTAAGGAGTTTTAACAAAGTAAACAAACGGCTACATCTACTGAGGGCTCGTCCCTACCCATTTTGATTGGAACACAACCATCATAAAACTTTAAAAAAAGTTTAATTTTGTACATTATTTCACTCAATGCACCCAACTAGCAGTGGCGGACATGTTCTAAAGTCTAGCCTCTTCTGTCAAATTCTGCATACAGATACACTGCTTGTCAAGCCAACTACTGTACCCCACCCACCTATCATAAATCTAATGTCAAAATATTTTACCACGAAATTGGAACACTGGCTTGCTGGGATTCAAAGCATGACAGCTGCAAAATAAAACGCTGCATATAGAAAATGAAGTAATACTCTTGTACCGTTTGCAAAGCTAAGAACAAGGCCACTTTTCAGTATTTTCAAAGAAGTCAAAAAACGTAGTAGAATCCGGAAGTAAAGTTATTGCAATGGACCCGAATGAACCAAAACTACTGAACATTCTCATAGTCAGACAAGTATTAGCTTTAAGAACAGTCATGCACACACACACACTCACGCACGCGCGCGTGCGTGCACATACAATTTGTATGTTGGCGCCCTCTATCGTCCTCTAGACTGTGATACCTGGGAACATCTCTCTCAATTAGATGATTGTTTTTTCCAAGACACACTTGGCTAGGAGGAGATTTCAATCTGGGGGGGAACATCAACTGGACATACAACAGTGTACAGGGATCTGCCACCAAACCTGCTCTTTGCAACCAGCTTATTAGTATGACTTCTGACCGTTTCCTCAAGCAGGTGATGAATCAACTAACTAAGAGAATAATAATATAAGCTTCCAGCTTTTGTTCTAATCCTTTTACATTCTGTAACTTGTATATTTGTATGTGTATCTCAAGTGCGGATCCAGAGGGGGGGGGGGCAGGGGGTCCGGACCCCCACCCTGGGAAATCACAAGTTATATGGGTTTCTATAGGGAATAAGCAATTGGACCCCCCCCCCTGGAAAAAGTTGGACCCCCCCCCCCCACCCTTGAAAATGTTGGACCCCCTCTGGAACCTCGAAAAAAGATAGATTTCTTTGAAATTGACCATTTGACTTATGTAAAATAAGCTGAGGACTAAAAAAAAACGTTGACAGAGCTTTTTTGTCAGTCTGACCTGGACCCCCCTTGACGAAAATTCCTGGATCCGCGCATGTATCTTGATATGTTTAAACCAATCAACTAACCCGGATCATAGAAACTACAGAAAACATTCTTTAATAACAAAAGCTCTCAAGTAAACACCTGTGACATAATGCCAGGAATCTAAGGTCATAAAGCTGTGTATATTCTCGAAAGAAAATACAATATATGTATATTGCATTGAGGTATATTAAAGCTAGTTAGCGCCCTCACAAGACTCCGCTACCACCAAGGACAGGCTTTATACCTACAGCAGCATATAAAAGGACTTCTATAAAGACATGTCAGATATGATAACAGCTTCAGCGGTTAGTTTATGGACCATTTTTAAGAAACCAAATGGTGGTCTGATGAACACCACATACCTACAATGTTTTTTGTAGTTTCTATGATCCGGGTTAGTTGATTGGACGACTATATATTGTGAATATAGATTATTATTTTGATTGGACTTCACTTTGCAAAATGGCATATTATACTTCATAATTTAATCCATTTCTTGATTTTCATTTATCCCCCTTGCCATAGGATTGAATAATTGAAAGATTTTTAGCTTCTAAAAATGTTTAATTATGACGACGATTGGCTTAATTCGTTCTTTGGGTATTTCGATATTTAGTATAAAGCTGGGCTAATTTGGGGACCATTTCTATGCATTTTATAGTATTTTCTAAATATCAAGGTATACAGAATGGGGATAATTTTGGGGGTTGCTTAAATTTCACATACTTTTTGTGGTATGCCTGATATTCCAGATACTCTGGGGGGGGGGGGGGTAACAGTAGTTGCTGGTTCCAAGCCTACGTAGCAAGAAAAATGAGATTACTCCCCTCCCACTCCAAGATGGACATACCTTTATAAAACAAAATTTCTTTCACCAAGACAGATATCAATATTTTATCAGACAATAACTAAAATCTTCATGAGACCACTTTATTGCCCCTACAATGAGCTCTTAATCATCTCATAAAGATTGGCATTTGATCTGCTTGGTGTAGCCCCTAGAGAGAGACTGGTACCACTATTATTGAGTAAAATTTAGGTCTTTAAATCTGCCGTTGCTATCGGTGCGACTTTTGTCGTCTCTGATAACCTTTGCAAACAGTTAGGATACAGACCAGGACTGACAGAACGTCGGTCCTGGTCTGGATCTAAATACTGTTTTACACTCTGATAGCGTTCCTGAAAGAAGGACCTCGAACAGTCTTAATGCAGGATTGCCCATAAAATGGCCAGATAAACGTTTCAAAGAAAATAATATTATTACTGTGGAAAAAGTAGTTTGTTCAGCCCTCAAACTATCCACAAAAAGGCTTCTCACATTGGACAAATACTGATTGAAAATATTGGTTGAAATCTCTGTTCCTGATATGCAACATATAGGAAATAGATTTTTTATGTGCTTCCTCCCAATCCTCCCCCGCTCCCCTCCCCCCCCCCTTTGATCAAGCTAATCTTTTTGCATACAGTTGTAGTTTTACATAATATACATACTATAAAAATGGCATGCTTGATCAATGAGAGGAAGGCTGTCCAAATGCTCAAAAGAAAACTTTTATAAAAGCTCAAATTAGTCACTAATTTTGTACAAACCTGTAGCCTAACATCTATGTATAGTTTCGTGTATACAGTATGTAGATATGATACACCTCAGTGAACAGGTGAGACACAGAACAGGTATAATCTGTATGTCGGACATTTACCGGCATTAGTCAAAAAAAAGTTGTAGTTTTACATAATATACATACTATAAAAATGGCATGCTTGATCAATGAGAGGAAGGCTGTCCAAATGCTCAAAAGAAAACTTTTATAAAAGCTCAAATTAGTCACTAATTTTGTACAAACCTGTAGCCTAACATCTATGTATAGTTTCGTGTATACAGTATGTAGATATGATACACCTTAGTGAACAGGTGAGACACAGAACAGGTATAATCTGTATGTCGGACATTTACAGGCATTAGTCAAAAATTATGGACAACATACTTATTCATCAAACTAGACCCAAATTATTTGCAAACGCAACACTTTTGTCTCCAGTTTTGTGCTGCAGACATTATCATTAAATGTATTGAGATGGATACCTGACAAAACTTTGGTTTATTGCGAAAAAATGTTCACAAAATACCTTTAATTGTCCTGGAATTAATATGCAATATTTTCTAAATATAGTTATTTTGAGAGGTGCACTGAACGCCAGGTTTTAATTAAAGCACAACATATAGTTGTCAATTATACGTAATCATAGTCACAGGCTCTCAAAATTAGGGCAGATTGAATAGGAGACTGTTTGAGGTCCTATTAGTTTTTAAAAAGACAACATGAAAAGCATGAAAAAAACTACCCTGCATTCAAAGAGTTTAAGGAGCAAGCCAGAGATTGCTAGAATTGCACTAGGGTAAAGTAAGGTAACTTTGGACAGCGGGTAAATTCGGACAGCGACCTTGTTTCTTTCATTTTGAATTATTGGAATACAAATTAAATTAACTAAGCAAACAGTGAAAAGTCTGACCAGACGGCTCATCTCATCTGGATTTTCACTGTTTGCAAATGTATGTCCGAATTTACCCGCTGTCCAAAGTTACCTTACTTTACCCTAATATTTAGCTGATAGAGTAAGGGGGCATGCATAAATTTAACTGGTAAAAATCATAGAGAAAAGTCGGGTAAATTCGTATGGTCAGCTAAATTCGGACAGCGACCTTATTTGTTTCGTATTTTAATTATTGGAATAACCAATAAATTAACTAAGCAAACAGTGAAAGCTTTTCACTGTTTGCAAATCTAACTGATGTCCGAAGTTACCTGACTTTACCCTATCTGATTATAAATGTACCCATTTAATGTTGATCGAAGTGAATTATACCAATTACGTTTCGTTAAGATTAATGAGTTTAATCAGATATTGATTCTAAAGGGTCAGCTGCTTAACAGCTGCTTCTCTCATTCAAGGTTTAGCTTTTTGAGACCCCCCCCCCTACACAGGTAATTAAGAGTCTCAGACAGTCTGGAAGTATTTCTTATCTGAATTATCTGCAGGCTCTTGCAGGTACCAGACAGAAACTCTGATCATGCAGTCTGAAGATGACTGCCTATCTTAGCCAATCATTGCTTGCCATGGCCAGCTCAACCAGTGACATTTGAATTGCATATTTCATCCTACCCCAGTTCAAAAATAGTGCTGCAACAACCAACGCATGCTAATGTTAATTTTGAATTCATTTTTGGATATATGAAAGAGTATAAACTGTGAAATTAAAGAACTACGAGGGGGTTCAATATGTTATGAAAACCCACCACAAACGCGTTAGGATTCTATGCTATATGCCAAGCAAAAGATCAAAGCTTGCCCGTTTTATTGGTGCATAAAACATTATTTTATCTTTCGAAATTTAATAAGTTACAGACTTTTTAAAAAGCACACTCACATACACTGTGTATATTTTCCTCCGATTTTAAAGAAACATTTTAGCAAAGGTAGAAAGGCATGCTGTATTTTCTAAAACAAACATTTAACAAGCGTGAATCACTTATCCATAGTTTTTGGTCTCATTCCCCTTTTATCTGCTAAAATGCTGCCAACTTTTGACCGGTGTCCCAGTTTATCTTGCCCCCTGGACAGCTTGCCCCCCTGGGGGGCAAGCCAACCGCGGTTGGCTTGTACCCCGGGGGGCAAGCTGTCCCGGGATATCTTCCCCCCCCCACCCTGGTTATCTTCACCCCCGGGGGGCAAGCTGTCCAGGCCGGTTTATCTTGCCCCCCGCCCAACACAAGTAAAAATATATACATGTTATTTTGTTATTTTTCTGTAAAATTTTAATGAATTCAGATCCTCCATAAGTCATAAAGTAAGAAATTGGTGCCTGTGGGGTTAATATTGGTAAAACTTTAACATCATCTTGAGTAAAAATATCAAGATTAAGTGATTTTAAGCTTAATTATTTTGCTAATTCTACTTATTTTAAACTATCTGAATGTGATGATGTATCAATTATAAACATAATTCAAGTCAAATTTAGCTGTTTTCTTTGTAGCATTGTTCTGTATGCTTAGTTGCAGGGGTGGGGGGTAAGCTGTCCAGGCCAGTTTATCTTGCCCCCACCCACCTAAGCATCAAAGTAAAAGTACTGTGCCTATACTACTTATTTTAAACTATCTGAATGTGAAGATGTATCAATTTAAAACATAATTTAAGTCAAATTCAGCTGATTTCTTTGTCAGATTGTTCCGTTTACTCAGTTAAAGGGGTGGGGGGGGGGTAAGCTGTCCAGGCCAGTTTATCTTGACCCCCACCCACCTGGGTATCAAAGTAAAAGTATTGTGCCTATTCTTCTTATTTTAAACTATCTGAATGTGAAGATGTATCAATAATAAATATAATTC
This sequence comes from Loripinus fragilis, assembly GCA_964019695.1. Lineage (NCBI taxonomy): Eukaryota > Metazoa > Mollusca > Bivalvia > Lucinida > Lucinidae > Loripinus > Loripinus fragilis. Next base: position 72,910,796 of record OZ026524.1, read on the forward strand.
AAGTCAAATTCAGCTGTTTTCTTTGTCAGATTGTTCTGTATGATTAGTTGCAGGGGTGGGGGGGTAAGCTGTCCAAGCCAGTTTATCTTGCCCCCCACCCACTTGGGTATCAAAGTAAAATTATTTTGCTAATTCTACTTATTTTAATCTATCTGATTGTGAAGATGTATCAATTTAAAACATAATTCAAGTCAAATTCATCTGATTTCTTTGTCAGATTGTTCCGTATACTTAGTTACAGGGGTGGTGGGTAAGCTGTCCAGGCCAGTTTATCTTGACCCCCACCCACCTGAGTATCAAAGTAAAATTATTTTGCTAAGTTTTCTCATTTTAAACTATCTAAATGTGATGATGTATCAATTATAAACATAATTCAAGTCAAATTCAGCTGTTTTCTTTTTCGCATTGTTCTGTATGCTTAGTTGTAGGGGTGGGGGGTAAGCTGTCCAGGCCAGTTTATCTTGACCCCCACCCACCTGAGTATCAAAGTAAAATTATTTTGCTAAGTTTCTCATTTTAAACTATCTGAATGTGATGATGTATCAATTATAAACATAATTCAAGTCAAATTCAGATGTTTTCTTTGTCAGATTGTTCCGTATACTTAGTTACAGGGATAGGGGGTAAGCTGTCCAGGCCAGTTTATCTTGCCCCGCACCCACCTGGGTATCAAAGTAAAAGTGTGCCTATTCTTCTTATTTTAAACTATCTGAATGTGACGATGTATCCATAATAAACATAATTCAGGTCAAATTCAGCTGTTTTCTTTGTCAGATTGTTCTGTATGCTTAGTTGCAGGGGTGGGGGGGTAAGCTGTCCAGGCCAGTTTATCTTGCCCCCCCCCACCCACTTTGGTATCAAAGTAAAGTTATTTTGCTAATTCTACTTATTTTAATCTATCTGATTGTGAAGATGTATCAATCTATAACATAATTCAAGTCAAATTCAGCTGATTTCTTTGCTGGATTGTTCCGTATACTTAGTCACAGGGGTGGGGGGTAAGCTGTCCAGGCCAGTTTATCTTGACCCCCACCCACCTGAGTATCAAAGTAAAATTTTTTTGCTAAGTTTTCTCATTTTAAACTATCTGAATGTGATCATGTATCAATTATAAACATAATTCAGGTCAAATTCAGCTGTTTTCTTTGTCAGATTGTTCTGTATGCTTAGTTGCAGGGGTGGGGGGTAAGCTGTCCAGGCCAGTTTATCTTGCCCCCCACCCACTTGGGTATCAAAGTAAAATTATTTTGCTAAGTTTTCTCATTTTAAACTATCTGAATGTGATGATGTATCAATTATAAACATAATTCAAGTCAAATTCAGCTATTTTCTTTGTCGGATTGTTCTGTATGCTTAGTTGCATGGGTGGGGTGTAAGCTGTCCAGGCCAGTTTATCTTGCCCCCACCCACCTGGGTATCAAAGTAAAAGTATTGTGCCTATACTACTTATTTTAAACTATCTGAATGTGAAGATGTATCAATTATAAACATAATTCAAGTCAAATTCAGCTGTTTTCTTTTTCGCATTGTTCTGCATGCTTAGTTGCAGGGGAGGGGGCAAGCTGTCCAGGCCAGTTTATCTTGATCCCCACCCACCTGAGTATCAAAGTAAAATTATTTTGCTAAGTTTTCTCATTTTAAACTATCTGAATGTGATGATGTATCAATTATAAACATAATTCATGTGAAGCTCAGCTGTTTTCTTTGTCGGATTGTTCTGTATACTTAGTTGTAGGGGTGGGGGATAAGCTGTCCAGGCCATTTTATCTTGCCCCCCACCCACCTGGGTATCAAAGTAAAAGTATTGTGCCTATACTACTTATTTTAAACTATCTGATTGTGAAGATGTAACAATTTAAAACATAATTCAAGTGAAATTCAGCTGTTTTCTTTGTCGAATTACTATACTTAGTAACAGAGGTGGGGGGTAAGCTGTCCAGGCCAGTTTATCTTGACCCCACCCACCTGAGTATCAAATTAAATTATTTTGCTAATTCTACTTATTTTAAGCTTATTGATTGTGAAGATGTATCAAATATAAACATAATTCAAGTGAAATTCAGCTGTTTTCTTTGTCAGATTGTTCCGTTTACTTAGTTACAGGGGTGGGGGGTAAGCTGTCCAGGCCAGTTTATCTTGACCCCCACACACCTGAGTATCAAAGTAAAAAATTTTTGCTAAGTTTTCTCATTTTAAACTATCTGAATGTGATGATGTATCATTTATAAACATAATTCACGTCAAATTCAGCTGTTTTCTTTGTCAGATTGTTCTGTATGCTTAGTTACAGGGGTGGGGGGTAAGCTGTCCAGGCCAGTTTATCTTGACCCCCACCCACCTGCTAAATTTGACTTGAATTTATGTTTATAATTGATACATCTTCACAATCAGATAGTTTAAAATAAGTGGAATTAGCAAAATAATTTTACTTTGATACCCAAATGGGTGGGGGCAAGATAAACTGGCCTGGACAGCTTACCACCCACCCCTGCAACTAAGCATACAGAACAATCCGACAAAGAAAACAGCTGAATTTGACTTGAATTATGTTTGAAATAGATACATCTTCACATACAGATAGTTTAAAATAAGTAGAATTAGTACAATAATTTTACTTTAATACCCAAGTGGGTGGGAGGCAAGATAAACTGGCCTGGACAGCTTAACCCCCCCCCCCCCACCCATATAACTAAGCATACAGAACAATCTGACAAAGAAAACAGCTGAATTTGACTTGAATTATGTTTATAATTGATACATCATCACATTCAGATAGTTTAAAACGAGAAAACTTAGCAAAAAAAAATTACTTTGATACTCAGGTGGGTGGGGGTCAAGATAAACTGGCCTGGACAGCTTGCCCCCCACCCCTGCAACTAAGTATACGGAACAATCCGACAAAGAAAACAGCTGAATTTGACTTGAATTTTGTTTATAATTGATACATCTTCACAATCAGATAGTTTATAATAAGTGGAATCAGCAAAATAATTTTACTTTGATACCCAAGTGGGTGAGGGCAAGATAAACTGGCCTGGACAGCTTACCACTCACCCCTGCAACTAAGCATACAGAACAATCTGACAAAGAAAACAGCTGATTTTGACTTGAATTATGTTTATAATTGATACATCATCACATTCAGATAGTTTAAAATGAGAAAACTTAGCAAAATAATGTTACTTTGATACGCCGGTGGGTGGGGGGCAAGATAAACTGGACTGGACAGCTTACCCCCCACCCCTGCAACTAAGCATACAGAACAATCTGACAAAGAAAACAGCTGAATTTGACTTGAATTATGTTTATAATTATTTCATCTTCACATTCAGATAGTTTAAAATAAGTAGAATAAGCAAAATAATTTCAATTTGATACTCAGATGGGTGGGGGTCAAGATAAACTGGCCTGGACAGCTTGCCCCCACCCCTTCAACTAAGCATACGGAACAATGAAGCAAAGAAAACAGCTGATTTTTACTTGAATTTTATTTATAATTGATACATCTTCACAATCAAATAGTTTAAAATAAGTATAATTAGCACAATAATTTTACTGTGATACCCAGGTAGGTGGGGGGCAAGATAAACTGGCCAGGACAGCTTACCGCCACCACTGCAACTAAGCATGTGGAAAATGCGACAAAGAAAACAGCTGAATTTGACTTGAATTATGTTTATAATTGATACATCATCACATTCAGATAGTTTAAAATGAGAAAACTTAGCAAAATAGTTTTACTTTGATACTCAGGTGGGTGGGGGGCAAGATAAACTGGCCTGGACAGCTTACCCCCCACCACTGCAACTAAGCATACAGAACAATGTGACAAAGAAAACAGCTGAATTTGACTTGAATTATGTTTATAATTGTTCATCATCACATTCAGATAGTTTAAAATGAGAAAACTTAGCAAAAAAATTTTTCTTTGATACTCAGGTGGTTGGGGGTCAAGATAAAAAGGCCTGGACAGCTTACCTCCAACCCCTGTAACTAAGTATACAGAACAATCCGACAAAGAAATCAGCTGAATTTGACTTGAATTATGTTTTAAATTGATACATCTTCACAATCAGATAGTTTAAAATGAGAAAACTTAGCAAAATAATTTTCTTTGATACTCAGGTGGGTGGGGGGCAAGATAAACTGGCCTGGACAGCTTACCCCCACCCCTGCAACTAAGCATACAGAACAATCAGACAAAGAAATCAGCTGAATTTAACTTGAATTATGTTTTAAATTGATACATCTTCACAATCAGATAGATTAAAATAAGTAGAATTAGCAAAATAATTTTACTTTGATACCCAAGTGGGTTGGGGGCAAGATAAACTGGCCTGGACAGCTTACCCCCCACCCCTGCAACTAAGCATACAGAACAATCTGACAAAGAAAACATCTGAATTTGACTTGAATTATGTTTATAATTGATACATCTTCACATTCAGATAGTTTAAAATAAGAAGAATAGGCACAATACTTTTAATTTGATACTCAGGTGGGTGGGGGGCAAGATAAACTGGCCTGGACAGCTTACCCCCCACCCATGCAACTAAGCATACAGAACAATCCGACAAAGAAAACAGCTGAATTTCACTTGAATTATGTTTATAATTGATACATCATTACATTCAGATAGTTTAAATGAGAAAACTTAGCAAAATAATTTTACTTTGATACTCAGGTGGGTAGGGGGTCAAGATAAACTGGCCTGGACAGCTTACCCCAAACCTCGGTAATTAAGTTAACGGGACAATCCGACAAAGAAAACAGCTGAATTTCACTTGAATTATGTTTATAATTGATACATCATCACATTCAGATAGTTCAAAATGAGAAAACTTAGCAAAATAATTTTTACTTTGATACTCAGGTGGGTGGGGGTCAAGATAAACTGGCTTGGACAGCTTACCCCCCCCCCCCCCCCCACCCCTGTAACTAAGTATACGGAACAATCCCACAAAGAAAACAGCTGAATTTGACTTGAATTATGTTTAAAATTGATACATCTTCACAATCAGATAGTTTAAAATAAGTAGTGTATGCACAATACTTTTACTTTGATACCCAGGTGGGTGGGGGGCAAGATAAACTGGCCTGGACAGCTTGCCCCCCACCCCTGCAACTAAGTATACGGAACAATCAGACAAAGAAAACAGCTGAATTTGACTTGAATTATGTTTATAATTGATACATCATCACATTCAGATAGTTTAAATGAGAAAACTTAGCAAAATAATTTTACTTTGATACTCAGGTGGGTGGGGGTCAAGATAAACTGGCCTGGACAGCTTACCCCCCACCCCTGCAACTAAGCATACTGAGCAATCTGACAAAGAAATCAGCTGAATTTGACTTGAATTATGTTTATAATTGATACATGATCACATTCAGAGAGTTTAAAATGAGAAAACTTAGCAAAATAATTTTACTTTGATACTCAGGTGGGTGGGGGGCAAGATAAACTGGCCTGGACAGCTTACCCCCATCCCTGCAACTAAGCATACAGAAAAATCTGACAAAGTAAACATCTGCATTTTACTTGAATTATGTTTGTAATTGATACATCTTCACAATCAGATAGATTAAAATAAGTGGAATTAGCAAAATAATTTTACTTTGATACCCAAGTGGGTGGGGGGGGGGCAAGATAAACTGGCCTGGACAGCTTACCCCCACCCCTGCAACTAAGCATACAGAAAAATCTGACAAAGAAAACATCTGCATTTTACTTGAATTATGTTTATAATTGATACATCTTCACATTCAGATAGTTTAAAATAAGAAGAATAGGCACAATACTTTTAATTTGATACTCAGGTGGGTGGGGGGCAAGATAAACTGGCCTGGACAGCTTACCCCCCACCCATGCAACTAAGCATACAGAACAATCCGACAAAGAAAACAGCTGAATTTCACTTGAATTATGTTTATAATTGATACATCATCACATTCCGATAGTTTAAATGAGAAAACTTAGCAAAATAATTTTACTTTGATACTCAGATGGGTGGGGGTCAAGATAAACTGGCCTGGACAGCTTACCCCACATCTCGGTCACTAAGTATACGGGACAATCCGACAAAGAAAACAGCTGAATTTGACTTGAATTATGTTTATAATTGATACATCATCACATTCAGATAGTTTAAAATGAGAAAACTTAGCAAAATAATTTTACTTTGATACTCAGGTGGGTGGGGGTCAAGATAAACTGGCCTGGACAGCTAACCTTCCCCCACCCCTGTAACTAATTATACGGAACAATCCGACAAAGAAAACAGCTGAATTTGACATGAATTACCTTTATAATTGATACATCTTCACATTCAGATAGTTTAAACAAGTAGTGTATGCACAATACTTTTACTTTGAAACCCAGGTGGGTGGGGGTCAAGATAAACTGGCCTGGACAGCTTGCCCCCCACCCCTGCAACTTAGTATATGGAATAATCAGACAAAGAAAACAGCTGAATTTGACTTGAATTATGTTTATAATTGATACATCATCACATTCAGATAGTTTAAATGAGAAAACTTAGCAAAATAATTTTACTTTGATACTCAGGTGGGTGGGGGTCAAGATAAACCGGCCTGGACAGCTAACCCCCCACCCCTGCAACTAAGTATACAGAGCAATCTGACAAAGAAAACAGCTGAATTTGACTTGAATTATGTTTATAATTGATACATCATCACATTCAGATAGTTTAAAATGAGAAAACTTAGCAAAATAATTTTACTTTGATACTCAGGTGGGTGGGGGGCAAGATAAACTGGCCTGGACAGCTTACCCCCCACCCCTGCAACTAAGCATACAGAACAATCTGACAAAGAAAACAGCAGAATTTGACTTGAATAATGTTTTAAATTGATACATCTTCACAATCAGATAGATTAAAATATGTAGAATAAGCAAAATAATTTAAATTTGATACTCAGGTGGGTGGGGGTCAAGATAAACTGGCCTGGACAGCTTGCCTCCACCCCTGCAACTAAGCATAAAGAACCATGCAGCAAAGAAAACAGCTGATTTTTACTTGAATTTTATTTATAATTGATACATCTTCACAATCAAATAGTTTAAAATAAGTGTAATTAGCAAAATAATTTTACTTTGATACTCAGGTGGGTGGGGGTCAAGATAAACTGGACTGGACAGCTTACCCCCACCACTGCAACTAAGCATACAGAACAATCTGACAAAAAAAACAGCTGAATTGGACTTTAATTATGTTTATAATTGATACATCTTCACAATCAGTAGTTTAAAATAAGTAGACTTAGCAAAATAATTTCTTTTGATACCCAGGTAGGTGGGGGCAAGATAAACTGGCCTGGACAGCTTACCCCCACCACTGCAACTAAGCATGCGGAAAATGCGACAAAGAAAACAGCTGAATTTCACTTGAATTATGTTTATAATTGATACATCATCACATTCAGATAGTTTAAAATGAGAAAACTTAGCAAAATAGTTTTACTTTGATACGCAGGTGGGTGGGGGTCAAGATATAAAGGCCTGGACAGCTTACCACCCACCCATGTAACTAGGTATACGGAACAATCTGACAAAGAAATCAGCTGAATTTGACTTGAATTATGTTTTAAATTGATACATCTTAACAATCAGATAGTTTAAAATGAGGAAACTTAGCAAAATAATTTTACTTTGATATTCAGGTGGGTGGGGGCAAGATAAACTGGCCTGGACAGCTTACCCCCACCCCTGCAACTAAGCATACAGAACAAGCAGACAAAGAAATCAGCTGAATTTGACTTTCATGTTTTAAATTGATACATCTTCACAATCAGATAGATTAAAATAAGTAGAATTAGCAAAATAATTTTACTTTGATACCCAAGTGGGTAGGGGGCAAGATAAACTGGCCTGGACAGCTTACCCCCCACCCCTGCAACTAAGCATACAGAACAATCAGACAAAGAAATCAGCTGAATTTGACTTGAATTATGTTTTAAATTGATACATCTTCACAATCAGATAGATTAAAATAAGTAGAATAGGCAAAATAATTTTACTTTGATACTCAGGTGGGTGGGGGGCAAGATAAACTGGCCTGGACAGCTTACCCCCCACCCCTGCAAATAAGCATACAGAACAATCTGACAAAGAAAACATCTGAATTTGACTTGAATTATGTTTATAATTGATACATCTTCACATTCAGATAGTTTAAAATAAGAAGAATAGGCACAATACTTTTAATTTGATACTCAGGTGGGTGGGGGGGGGGGCAAGATAAACTGGCCTGGACAGCTTACCCCCCACAGCTGCAACTAAGCATACAGAACAATCCGACAAAGAAAACAGCTGAATTTGACTTGAATTATGTTTATAATTGATACATCATCACATTCAGATAGTTTAAATGAGAAAACTTAGCAAAATAATTTTACTTTGATACTCAGGTGGGTGGGGGTCAAGATAAACTGGCCTGGACAGCTTATCCCCCATCCCTGTAACTAAGTATACAGAACAATCAGACAAAGAAAACAGCTGAATTTCACTTGAATTATGTTTTAAATTGATACATCATCACATTCAGATAGTTTAAAATGAGAAAACTTAGCAAAATAATTTTACTTTGATACTCAGGTGGGTGGGGGTCAAGATAAACTGGCCTGGACAGCTTACCCCCCCCCCCCCCCTTCCACCCCTGTAACTAAGTATACGGGCATTCCGACAAAGAAAACAGCTGAATTTGACTTGAATTATGTTTATAATTGTTACATCTTCACAATCAGATAGTTTAAAATAAGTAGTGTAGGCACAATACTTTTACTTTGATACCCAGGTGGGTGGGGGGGCAAGATAAACTGTCCTGGACAGCTTACCCCCCACCTCTGCAACTAAGCATACAGAACAATCCGACAAAGAAGACAGCTGAATTTGACTTGAATTATGTTTATAATTGATACATCATCACATTCAGATAGTTTAAAATGAGAAAACTTAGCAAAATAATTTTACTTTGATACCCAGGTGGGTGGGGGGCAAGATAAACTGGCCTGGACAGCTTACCCCCCACCCATGCAACTAAGCATACAGAACAATCTGACAAAGAAAACAGCAGAATTTGACTTGAATAATGTTTTAAATTGATACATCTTCACAATCAGATAGATTAAAATATGTAGAATAAGCATAATAATTTAAATTTGATACTCAGGTGGGTGGGGGTCAAGATAAACTGGCCTGGACAGCTTGCCTCCACCCCTGCAACTAAGCATAAAGAACCATGCAGCAAAGAAAACAGCTGATTTTTACTTGAATTTTATTTATAATTGATACATCTTCACAATCAAATAGTTTAAAATAAGTGTAATTAGCAAAATAATTTTACTTTGATACTCAGGTGGGTGGGGGTCAAGATAAACTGGACTGGACAGCTTACCCCCACCACTGCAACTAAGCATACAGAACAATCTGACAAAAAAAACAGCTGAATTGGACTTTAATTATGTTTATAATTGATACATCTTCACAATCAGTAGTTTAAAATAAGTAGACTTAGCAAAATAATTTCTTTTGATACCCAGGTAGGTGGGGGCAAGATAAACTGGCCTGGACAGCTTACCCCCACCACTGCAACTAAGCATGCGGAAAATGCGACAAAGAAAACAGCTGAATTTCACTTGAATTATGTTTATAATTGATACATCATCACATTCAGATAGTTTAAAATGAGAAAACTTAGCAAAATAGTTTTACTTTGATACGCAGGTGGGTGGGGGTCAAGATATAAAGGCCTGGACAGCTTACCACCCACCCATGTAACTAGGTATACGGAACAATCTGACAAAGAAATCAGCTGAATTTGACTTGAATTATGTTTTAAATTGATACATCTTAACAATCAGATAGTTTAAAATGAGGAAACTTAGCAAAATAATTTTACTTTGATATTCAGGTGGGTGGGGGCAAGATAAACTGGCCTGGACAGCTTACCCCCACCCCTGCAACTAAGCATACAGAACAAGCAGACAAAGAAATCAGCTGAATTTGACTTTCATGTTTTAAATTGATACATCTTCACAATCAGATAGATTAAAATAAGTAGAATTAGCAAAATAATTTTACTTTGATACCCAAGTGGGTAGGGGGCAAGATAAACTGGCCTGGACAGCTTACCCCCCACCCCTGCAACTAAGCATACAGAACAATCAGACAAAGAAATCAGCTGAATTTGACTTGAATTATGTTTTAAATTGATACATCTTCACAATCAGATAGATTAAAATAAGTAGAATAGGCAAAATAATTTTACTTTGATACTCAGGTGGGTGGGGGGCAAGATAAACTGGCCTGGACAGCTTACCCCCCACCCCTGCAAATAAGCATACAGAACAATCTGACAAAGAAAACATCTGAATTTGACTTGAATTATGTTTATAATTGATACATCTTCACATTCAGATAGTTTAAAATAAGAAGAATAGGCACAATACTTTTAATTTGATACTCAGGTGGGTGGGGGGGGCAAGATAAACTGGCCTGGACAGCTTACCCCCCACAGCTGCAACTAAGCATACAGAACAATCCGACAAAGAAAACAGCTGAATTTGACTTGAATTATGTTTATAATTGATACATCATCACATTCAGATAGTTTAAATGAGAAAACTTAGCAAAATAATTTTACTTTGATACTCAGGTGGGTGGGGGTCAAGATAAACTGGCCTGGACAGCTTATCCCCCATCCCTGTAACTAAGTATACAGAACAATCAGACAAAGAAAACAGCTGAATTTCACTTGAATTATGTTTTAAATTGATACATCATCACATTCAGATAGTTTAAAATGAGAAAACTTAGCAAAATAATTTTACTTTGATACTCAGGTGGGTGGGGGTCAAGATAAACTGGCCTGGACAGCTTACCCCCCCCCCCCCCCTCCACCCCTGTAACTAAGTATACGGGCATTCCGACAAAGAAAACAGCTGAATTTGACTTGAATTATGTTTATAATTGTTACATCTTCACAATCAGATAGTTTAAAATAAGTAGTGTAGGCACAATACTTTAACTTTGATACCCAGGTGGGTGGGGGGCAAGATAAACTGTCCTGGACAGCTTACCCCCCACCTCTGCAACTAAGCATACAGAACAATCCGACAAAGAAGACAGCTGAATTTGACTTGAATTATGTTTATAATTGATACATCATCACATTCAGATAGTTTAAAATGAGAAAACTTAGCAAAATAATTTTACTTTGATACCCAGGTGGGTGGGGGGCAAGATAAACTGGCCTGGACAGCTTACCCCCCACCCATGCAACTAAGCATACAGAACAATCTGACAAAGAAAACAGCTGAATTTGACTTGAATTATGTTTATAATAGATACATCTTCACATTCAGATAGTTTAAAATAAGTAGAAATAGCAAAATAATTTTACTTTGATACCCAAGTGGGTGGGGGGCAAGATAAACTGGCCTGGACAGCTTACCCCCCACCCCTGTAACTAAGTGTACAGAACATTGCGACAAAGAAAACAGCTGCATTTGACTTGAATTATGTTTATAATTGATACATCTTCACATTCAGATAGTTTAAAATAAGTATAATTAGCAAAATACTTTTACTTTGATACCCAAGTGGGTGGGGGGCAAGATAAACTGGCCTGGACAGCTTACCCCCCACCCCTGCAACTAAGCATACAGAACAATCCGACAAAGAAAACAGCTGAATTTGACTTGGATTATGTTAACAATTGATACATCATCACATTCAGATAGTTTAAAATAAGCAGTATTAGCAAAATAATTAAGCTTAAAATCACTAAATCTTTATATTTTTATTCAAGATGATGTTAAAGTTTTACCAATATTAACCCCACAGGCACCAATTTCTAACTTTAAGACTTGTATAGGACCTGAATTCATTAAAATGATACAGAAAAATAACAAAATAACATATATATATTTTTACTTGTGTTTGCGGGGGCAAGATAAACCGGCCTGGACAGCTTGCCCCCCGGGGGTGAAGATAACCAGGGTGGGGGGCAAGATATCCCGGGACAGCTTGCCCCCCGGGGGGCAAGCTGTCCAGGGGGGCAAGATAAACTGTTACACCGGTACTGATTTCTCGTTATAATACTTAACTACTAAAGAAACCTGAAACTTTTTACTTGCTTTAAACTCGTAAATAACAAATTATAGAGCTAAGCGCATATGTTTTATTAATAACAAGACATTAGAACGTATTCTTCGAAAAAAATTCAAATATAGAACGATATTTTTTGAAATCTGTTTTTTTATGTATGCAAGGCCACTACCAGTACAGACAAAAGTGCATTTTAAAAATTTGCACTTTCCTGCTGTGGCGTATGATATGCGGGTTTTAAGTTGAGCTTTCGACGTTGTCAAAACGGTAGTGTGTTTTTCCTTTGTTTAAGCAATTTCTAGAATCTGAAATGACTTCCAGTCAACCAATCATTGTAAGAGAATACATTTTCAAGAATCAGAACTTATGTTTCGCGTCGCGTTATAGGGTTAAAGCGGAATAAAATAAATTAAAGTCAATAAGAAACAACATAAACTATGGATTATAACCGTTATTTCTGTGTCAACGTATGTCGCTGTTTGGTGTGTGCTGTCTAGTTTGTTATAGTGCCAATCGGCTACACTTTACATTAATCGCGTATGATTTTCAAGCTTTGAAGTATACACATATCAGCATGTAATTGTAACGCTTGACGCCGCTAAATGGACGTAAGCGGCAGCTACAGAGTTCAAAAGGACTGAAACATTGTCAAAATGCATTCCGAACATCATACAAAGTGAAAAGATTTGATAAAGTGACAGCGCTTTTTAAAAGGTCATTAACGCTGATAACGTAAAATTGATGTTAAAAAAGGCTTTTGGGTTGAACAATGCACGCATGCTTTATTTGAATGCCCAGAAGATGTCAACGAAATAACAAAGAATCACACTTAAGCGGTTTCTGGTGAATTTTACGTGATTTCTTTGTTCTTGCAAAAATTGATTTAGGGGTTACGTGACGTTCTGATAGCTGACGTTTAAAATTAGGTATTCTTTTCAAATAATCTCAGTGCATCTTAGACTACCTTTGTTCAACTTTACGCAATGGAAAGACAAGTGTGCATCGTATTCATTTACTACCAAAAAATTGACACACGGTATGTGTCAGGTTTCCTTAGTAGTTAAGTTTATTACGCTATCCATTCTTACGTTGACGTCGTTTAAAGCAATAGACGTAACACTAAAATGCGCACGGTTCTAGAAAGTCTGCATTTTGGCTTTGTAACAGGATCGAACAATTTTGATTGTATCGAAATTTTAATACACACAGTGCATAGGCAGAAGACCAGGTAAACTGAAACCAATATCTAGGGGCACATCATATTTGTGGTATACCTCTAAAATTGGCCAGCGAAGATTATTTACACTTAAATACGTGTAACAATGTCCAAAAAATGCACACGAATGCAAACATCGATGGCACACGGTATTTTGTCCAATAAATTTCAGTGAAAACCAGAGACGGCATTCTTTTAAGCGACTTTCTTATTTCAAATGACATATTAAGAGTTACTTTATGAGTCAGATTAAATATGAAAATTTCAAAAACAGCTGTATTACTTGCAAACAAACACCATAGCGACTAGAAAAATGTTACAAACGCTTTCCGTATACATTTTCACTATGTAATCGTTCACGCAAAAACGACTACGTCAATTGAATGCCAGAGAATGTTTCATCCAGGAGGACTTTAATGAAAATGGCAGCCTCATTATTTCATAGAATGTAAAGCAATATCAAAGATTTTTGCAGTTAAAAATCACCAATATATGGATATTTATCACAGGATGAAGCAGACTGAAAACATCCCTAGTTTATGTCGTTATCACCTTGTAAAAACATTTTTCATTTCATATCGCAGTGTAGTTCAGTACCTTATCTTGAAAGTGGCTTGTGTAAATTAGTAAAGGAGCTTTACATTTATATAGCCAAGAAACAGTCAATTTAATAAAAGTAATTAGGAAGTGTGTAAATATAAAACTTTTGGATTTACAGGCCTGTTTTCATTACATATTGAACGCCCCTCGTATGTACCATTTAAAACATGTCAAATGTGTGTAAAGGATTGTTAGTGTCGAACATGCTAATTAGCATTTAAATTTAGATGGCTGCCTGGGTTATGTAAAAAAGGGACAACATTATAGCTGAAATGGAGCAAATATCGTTGGAAAATATTGTAGAAATTTAGACAATGTCAGCAGAGGAGGCAGCAAAAGTCTGGGTAGTCCAGCATAGAATCAATGAAGATGCATTGGAGAAACTATTTGAAGAAGGATTTAATTCCCTAGAAGCAATCAAGCTCATAGAAGCAGATGATTTGCCAGAATCAAAAATAAGCAAAGGTCAACGGAATCTGATAAATGACTCTGTGCACAAGCTGAACAATGCATTAGCATGAATTGTTCACATGGAAATGAAGGAGCCAACCATGCAAATAAGAAGTTTGGCAGCCAGCCAAACGGCTACTGGGGGCAGTCAATCAGCCACGCAAACTGCTACAGGGATCAGTCGACCAGCCAACCGAACTGCTACAGGGAGAAGTCATCCAGCCACACAAACTGCTACTGGGTGCAGTCATCCAGCCAACGAGAACAGCCAGCCATCTTATCAGACTGTTACAGGGAACAGTCATATTCCACAACAAGGTTCACCAGCTGAGGACCCCTACCTTCAAGCCCTTATTCAGCAACTGCAGCCAGGAAAATCAAATTTACCAAACATGCAGATAGTGAATGCAGGAACGCTTAATTTAAGTGGTGTGAACAATAGTACACTGTTTCAAACTGGCCAGACAATGAATGTGCCAGCTATGGAATCATGGAAGGACCCACAAATATACTTGTCAAGAATTGTATAGGGTAAGTTCTCTCTTTCTCACTATGATATCACTGACTTTGTGACAAGAATGGTTGAAGATGAGATTATTGTAGGAGGAAATGGGTCACATCAGGTTGTCCTAAAGTCAGGCCCAAAAAGCCCAAGTTAGAGAATGTGACCCTGGCCCAATGGTGTGTAGCAAACAGTGCTATTTTGTACATGCTTATCAGTGGATCCAAGCTTAATCCAAATAATATGCTAGATTATATTTCTTACAGCACAAAAAATTGTGAATTGGTTCAACGTTTTACCTTGGTGTCAGTATCACTATATGATAGGAATTATAGACAACTCCAGGCCAAAAATGGTTTCAGATGGGGACAGATGTTCCTAACTTGCAAAATGTCCACCTTATCCCAAGAATACTCAGATCAAATAGCAACCAGCTACAAATCCAAAGCCCTCCCAGCCAAAAAGACCATATCAGAACCCTGGGCCTGTCACTCTTGATGGGCGGGTAATCTGCAAACTCTTTAATACCAAATTAGGCTGTCATTATAAAGAATGTCGCTATGTACACCAATGTTCCTATAATGTATGTCATCAAGCCCAATTCGACAAGAACCCATTATCAGGGAAAAAACTAATACCACTTGTTCACAGTCATCAAGTGTGTTATCTTTGGTCGCTTGGGAGGAGGAGTTGGAAAATGATGAAGACAGGGTTTTTATCCTTAATGGTTTACGAAATGGCTTTGACATTATAGATCCTGATGCCTATCCAGCAATGGTGGAATATGAAAATAATATTTCTGCAAGGCCTGGTAGTCTTTATTATAAAAAAGCCAATGCTCAGGTCTTAAAATAAATTGAAATGGGTCACTATAAGGTTGTTTCAGATCCCCCTGATATTATTAGCCCAATATCAATAATCCCGAAGCCAGATGGCAGGGTAAGACTTATTCATTACTGCTCAAGCCCCGAGGGCCTAGCTGTCAATGATTATTGCACGTCTGACTGGAAGCAAAATTTGCTAGGGTTGATGATGCAGCCAAATTAGTTACGTCTTGCTGTTTCATGGTTAAGGTAGATCTGAAACAGGCTTAAAGGGCTGTGTCAATAAGTAAACATAGTAAACAGGTAACAGGTCTAAAGTGGCAATTTGGAAATGACACAGTGTATCTGCATGATACAAGACTTTGTTTTGGATCTAAGCTAGCCCCTGGTGTTTTCCATCGACTCACTCAAGGGGTTGAGAGGATGCTCAAACGACGTGGTCTTAAGGCTACAGTGGTGTACCTTGACGACTTCTTTATTAAGGCAGACACATTTGCCGACTGTATAAAACACTTTAACACTTTAATTTTCTCCTTAGAAAGCTTGGTTTGCAAATAAACTGGAACAAAGTAGTTGACCCAATAACAAAGCTCATCTTTCTGGGGATAGAAATTGATTCTGTTGATATGTGTATATCATATACCTTATTCATGACTGCTCAAGGCCTAAGGGCCTTGCTGTCAATGATAATTGCACGTCTGACTGGAAGCAAAATTTACTAGGGTTGATAATGCAGCCAAATTAGTCACGTCTTGCTGTTTCATGGTTAAGGTTGATCTGAAACAGGCTTAAAGGGCTGTGTCAATAAGTAAACATAGTAAACAGGTAACAGGTCTAAAGTGGCAATTTGGAAATGACACAGTGTATCTGCATGATGCAAGACTTTGTTTTGGATCTAAGCTAGCCCCTGGAATTTTCCATCGACTCACTCAAGGGGTTGAGAGGATACTCAAACGGCGTGGTCTTAAGGCTACAGTGGTGTACCTTGACGACTTCTTTATTTAGGCAGACACATTTGCTGACTGTATATCTGCACTAAACACTTTAATTTTCTCCTTAGAAAGCTTTGTTTGCAAATAAACTGGAACAAAGTAGTTGATCCAACATTAAAGCTCATCCTTCTGGGATAGAAATTGATTCTGTTGATATGTGTTTGCGACTACCTGATGACAAGCCGTCTCAGGGTAGGCAAGAGCTATCTCGGTTTGCTGCTCAAAAGCATGCCTCAAAATAACAACATTGGTCCCTTGCAAGGAAGCTTAACTTTTGCGCAAGCGTAATTTCTGGTGGTAGAGTATATTTACACTGTATCATAGCTGTGCTAAATAGGCTAAAAGCAGATAACCATAAAGTAATTGTATGTGGTAGTATTAAAGCAGATATCACTTGGTGGCAGAATTTCATGGCTACGTTCAATGGAAAATCTAGCTCCTTGATAGAATTCATGTTAAAGTAAGAAAGGGTGCAAAGATCAGGAATCGATACAATCAAGTACCACACCTGACCCAGGATACGAATGCGAAAGTAACAAACAGTAAGACACCACAAACGAGAGCCGCCAAGAGGTCAGCCCTTTCCCAGCAGGTGACCACAAGGTACAAAGGCATAGCAAACACAAGACAGAACAAACATAAAAGATCCACAAAAGAAATACCGCCTTGGAACAGCCAGTAAAATATTTTACTGGAGGGCTTAGACCGGTTTAACGGTGCACCAACCTCATCTTTAGTTCAGATGTGGATAAAGACACATAGATGTTTGGTTTGCATGAAAGACCCCTAACTTATCAATGCATCATCTCCTAGTACATATAAATCAAGATATTAAAAGAAGAAAAAGCAAAGATAAGGACTCAACAGTAAATAAAACTGAATACCAGAGCAAAAGAAATCCAACAGGTAAACCCGGGTGGGCCCAACGAACAGCCAAAGCATCAGGTCCCTACCATCTATCTCATCAATAGATAAGTCTTTAAGTCGGAACTGTCATAAAGTCTGAAGTCCGGCCCAACGGCATGCAATTAAAGAGGAAAGCAAACTTGCCGAACGTGATTGGTTTGACCACTAAGCATGCAGTCTGTTGCAATGCATTAATGTTATAGCCAATCTTTTTATAATGGGAAATTATTTTAATGAACTGCAATGAAAAATTATTAGTGACACTAATTGTCTTCAATTTATATACCAAGTCACCATATCATTCAGATCCGAAAGTCCATGGCGCAAGAGGGATTTAAGTCCAGCTTGGAATTTAGATATCAAAGTAAGTAAGGGTGCAAAGATCAGGAATCTATACAATCAAGTACCACACCTGACCCAGGATACCAATGGGAAAGTGACAGACTCACAGTTAGACACCACAAACGAGAGCCAAGAGGTCAGCCCTTTCTCAGCAGGTGACCACAAAGCACATATAAATAGACGCACCAAAAGACATAGCAAACACAAGACAGAACAAAAACATAAAAGATCCACAAAAGAAGTACCGCCTTGGAATGGTCAGTAAAATATTTTACTGGAGGGCTTAAACCGGTTTAACGACGCCAACCTCACCCTTAATTCAGATGAAGATCAAGACACATAGATATTTGGTTTGCATAAAAGACCCCTAACTTATCAACGCATCATCTCCTAAAACGTATAAATCAAGATATAACAAGGAGATAAAGCAAAGATAAGGAGTTAACAGTAAATAAAACTGAATACCAGAGCAAAAGAAATCCAACAGGTAAACCCTGGTGGGCCCGACAAACAGCCAAAGCATCAGGCCCCTTCTATCTCATCAATAGAATTTTTTTTAAGTTGGAACCATCATAGAGTCTGAAGTCCGACCCACCGGCATGCAATTAAAGAGGAAAGCAAATTTGCTGAATGTGATTGGTTTGACCACTAAGCATGCAGTCTGTTGCAATGCATTAATGTTATAGCCAATATTTTTATAATGGGAAATTATTTTAATGAACTGCGCTGAAAAATTATTCGAGCCAACAATCTTCTTCAATTTATACACCAAGTCACTATAGAAATCAGGTTCCGAAAGTCCTTGGCACAACAGAGATTTAAGTCCAACTTGGAATTTAGAAATCAAATCATAGTATCGTCTATAAAATTTTGAAAATGTTTTGCAAAGTTTATGATACCTATAGCCTTGTTTAAGAAGTTTCTGTGTTAACAATTTATTGCAAGTGTTGAAGGGAGCAACATAGCTAGATGCTCTAGCAAAACGAATGAGTTGAGAGATATAGACTGCATAGGATGTAGAGCGAGGAACATCACCATCTAAAAATGGGAAATTGAAATTTCAAAATCAAAGTCTTCACGTTTATCATAAATTTTGGTAGAAACAATATCATTAGAAATAGACAAATGCAAGTCTAAAAATGCGGCTTCGGTATCAGAGGTATTGGCTTTATTCAGTTGGAGCTCTGAAGGGTATATTTGACTAACCATAGTGTCAAAATAAACATTATTAATATTTAAAATATCGTCCAAATATCTGGATGTAGTGTTAAACGCATTTTGCAAAGTTTATGATACCTATAGCCTTGTTTAAGAAGTTTCTGTGTTAACAATTTATTGCAAGTGTTGAAGGGAGCAACATAGCTAGATGCTCTAGCAAAACGAATGAGTTGAGAGATATAGACTGCATAGGATGTAGAGCGAGGAACATCACCATCTAAAAATGGGAAATTGAAATTTCAAAATCAAAGTCTTCACGTTTATCATAAATTTTGGTAGAAACAATATCATTAGAAATAGACAAATGCAAGTCTAAAAATGCGGCTTCGGTATCAGAGGTATTGGCTTTATTCAGTTGGAGCTCTGAAGGGTATATTTGACTAACCATAGTGTCAAAATAAACATTATTAATATTTAAAATATCGTCCAAATATCTGGATGTAGTGTTAAACGCGTCAATAACATTAGCCTGCTTATCATCAGAAAGAGACATCATAGTTTCCCTCTCATAACAAAACAGGAATAAATCTGCAACCAGGAGAGCACAATTAATGCCCATAGGAATCCCAACTACTTGTCTATACAGCTTGGTGCCAAATTGAATTTAAATGTTGTCCAACAGAAAGGTCAGCGCATCACATACAATTTGACACGACCATGCATGATATTTTTTAGGCTTTTCTGAAGTAAAAAATGCATTTCTGTCATTACATGCAAGGTAAGGAGAGCCTTCTCTCTGGAAGGTTCTTTCAATAAGATCAATAAGTTTATCTTTAATTAAATTATGAGGTAAAGTAGTGTAAAGAGTAGAAAAATCATTAGTAGACAAACTGGTCGCATTGAAATCTCTAGCTTTAAGTTTATCTAAAATTTCACCTGAATTTTTAATAGACCAAAATAGGTTTTTGCCGGATCTCTCATATACCTTTTCACAATACTTGATAGCATGTTTTTTAACAGCTGTAAGACACGAGGTTAACAATTTTGAAAGTTCTGTTGTCGTACAAGAACTAGAATTAGCAATAAATCTTGCTTTATAGGATTTTTATGGAGTTTAGGTAACCAGTACAACGTAGGAACCTTGTCGTGATTTTCTTTAGCTTTGACACCAAAATGTAGGGCTGTACGACAACCATGCCCATCAACAATCACCCTTTCACTTAAAGAAGGCTGCAGTTTATAGGCATTAGTTTCAACAAGCTCACGCTTAAGAGTATTAATATTATACAATCGTCAAACAACTACAACATTGTTAGCAGGTTTATCTGCTGCAACCAAAACATAGTTCATATGAAAATCCTGGATACCTCGTTTAAGATGACGAAAGAAGATTTAGGTTTAGGGGGTAAAGATGTGTATTACATGAGTAAAATGAAATACCAGTATCAATAATTTTAAGAATGTTAATCTTCCATTCCTTCAAGGCATCACGTTCAACGTTTTCCCATTTGCACCAACGATAACGAAAATCATAGTATCGTCTATAAAATTAAGAAAATGTTTTGTGAAGTTTATGATACTAATAGCCTTGCTAAAAAGGTTTCTGAGTTAACAGTTTATTGTGAGTGTTGAAGTCAGTAATATAGCTAGATGCTCTAGAGAAACGAATGAGTTGAGAGATATAGATTCCATGGGATGTAGAACGAGGAACATCACCATATAAAAATTGGAAATAATCAATATCAAAATCAAAGTCGTCACTTTTATCATAAATTTTGGTAGAAGCTGTATCATAAGAAATAGACAAATGCAAGTCTAAAAATGCAGCTTCGGTATCAGAGGTATTGGCTCTATTAAGTTGGAGCTCTGAAGGGTATATTTCACTTACCATATTGTCAAAGTAAACATTATTAATGATTAAAATATCGTCCAAATATCTGGATGTAGTGTTAAACGCATCAATAACATCAGCCTGCTTATCATCAGAAAGAGACATCATAAAGTTCCTCTCATAACAAAACAGGAATAAATCTGCAACCAGGGGAGCACAATTAGTGTCCATAGGAATCCCAACTACTTGTCTATACAGATTTGTGCCAAATCAAACAAACATGTTGTCCAACAAAAAGGTCAGCGCATATCATACATTTTGCCATGACCATGCATGGTATTTTTTAGGTTTTTCCGAAGTAAAAAGTGCATTTCTGTCATTACATGCAAGGTAAGAAGAGCCTTCTCTCTGGAAGGTTCTTTCAATAAGATCAATAAGTTTATCTTAAATTAAATTATGTGGTAAAGTAGTTTAAGGAGTAGAAAACCCATAAGAAGACAAACTAAGTCTGTTTTCACTGACAGTTGTAACTTGGCAGTAGGGGGTTCTTTGAAGGTGGCTGGTTTTACTGCAACTGGGAATTTGAATTGCCCCTGGTGTCAATATTGCATATAAACTCAAAAGAAATCCTAGCTGTCTATCTATCATTTTGCCGCTGGGCCCAATGTTGGAAAAATAAAAGGATCTACATCCAGTCAGATTACAAGTGCAGTCCATACGATAAACCGAGGCACTTCAAGAAATCCCTTTCTCATGGCATGTCTACGAGTCCTGTTTTGCCTGTCAGCATCTTTTAATTTTCATATTGCAGCTCGTTTATTCCAGGATTGATAAACACTTTGGCTGATGGAATTTCGCAATTACATGAGCCAAAAAACTTGCTGAGGTAACTCCATTTGTGCTACCTTCCCGGCTTGATTGCCATATGTCTCAGGCCAGTCTGTTTTATATCTTCAACAGACCTTGAAAACAGCCAGCTTGTCAGCAATACTGGATCTTGACCTCCAGTTATGTGAACGCCTCAACATAAGACTAGTGCCAATTTCATCAGCAGACATGGAAAGATATATAGCTTACTTTTCAAGCAGGCTTGTCTTCTCTTCCATTCGGCAGTACCTTAAAGCGGTGAGGTTAATGCATTTTTAAACAAAAACAATTATGACTTAGCTTTCATTCTTAAAATGACCCAACTCGCCAAAAACTTCCAATTACTTGTCATATTCTGCATGGAATTCTAAAATTTTTAGACTTGTCTTGTTCCTTGTTCCTTTGATATAACATTCTTGGCAGCCTGCTTAGTGTTTTTTATTCAATTTTTCGTAAGTCAAATTTGCTTATACCTTCAACTGATAGTTTTGATCTACAGAGACACTTATGTAGTGCAGGTGTCCAATTTCTTCCATCTGGAGTGATTCTCCTAGTCCGTTGGTCTAAAACTATTCAGTTCAGACAGCACACTTTATAAATTCCTCTGTCACATCTTCCAAAATCCCCATTTTGCCCATCTAGTGCATTGCTGATATGCTTTTGCATGTTGCCTAATGGAGCCGGACAATCCCCTTTATTCTGCTTACCATCCCAACTGGACCCAAGCCTATCACACATGCATTTTTAACATCTTCTTTTGGGCAGTGTCTGAAAAAAAACTTGGCATTGATCCCACCCTCTAATGGGGGGGACTCACTAAGAAGGGGTGACAGCAGCTATGCCCTGCAATGTGGGTTGACAGCAGATCTGATCAATCATCAGGGTGACTGGTCAAGCAATGCGTACTAACGCTACTTAGACCTTTCATTCTCTTTGAGACAGCAAGTAGCTCCTTTCACACGTTCCTGTCACAGAGTCAGAACTGAGAATGGGCGGGCTCACTCATTTGTAAATGTGTTTGTATATATATTTATAGCTCAGGGTATTTCATTCTCGTTAATTGATATTATCTTTATGCTTATCATGCTGTAGGTCACTCAATTAACTACACCTACCTGGGTTTGGGATTTGGAGATTATTACTATCATTTCTTTTGCCAGTGCAATATTAATATAGGCTTAAGCTGGCTCTTACTGTCTTACAGTACTATGCATTATTTAATCTATAATTATCATGTGCGCTTTAGCTTTGCATTAAATGGTCTACATTTCCCAAACCCAGTCTTAATTTCTTGTTTTACTTGCCATTTCATGTTTGACAGCCAGTTAATGTTAAGATTAATTAGTTTAATCAATTATTAGTGCTAAGGGGTCAGCTGTTTAACAGCTGCTTATCTCTTTCAAGGTTTTTCTTTTTGAGATGCCCCCTAGGTAATTGAGAGTCTCAGACAGTCTGGAAGTATTTTTTATCTGATGCTATCAGTTACTAATTGCAGGCGACAGAGACTCTGATCATGCAGTCTACAGATGACTACCTATCTTAACAAATCAGTGCTTGCTGTGGCCAGCTCAACCAATGATATTTGAATTGCATTTTTCATCCTACCCCAGTTCAAAAATAGTGCTGCAGCAAGCCAAACATGAAAATGTTAATTTTGAATTCATCCCTCCCTCCCAATCCCCTTTTTAGCAAAGTATACCTTAGTATTGCTTAATAAATGGCCTTCACTTTTATTGGTTTATGTTGTTGGCAGGCTTTTGTTTGACATAGTACTTAAAAGTATTGTATTGTATTTTGTATTATTATGTTTTTGTATGTTGTTTTACTGTAGTTAAATTAGTTGATTAGCTGACAATTTTTGCAATATTACAGTTAAGATTTCCATTTGAAGTGATAACAGCCTTAAGCAAATAACATTGCATAGAGCTACTGCCTAGTCATCGTACATGGCTTGTACATGGATTGAAGATGCGTTTAAGAGAATATTTTATGTGTGTGTGGAGTCACATCTTAAACAAAGTGACACATAATGCTTAAACAAACAAACTTGAACATGGTGATTCATGAGAGATCGACTGTAGACTCACAAATTGACACTATTTAGAGATGGACTAATGACTTACAAAGTGACAATGCTACAATATTGAAAGTATTATGGAGATTATTACTATCATTATTTTTTGCCAGAGCAATAATGATATAGACTTATGCTATGCATTCTAAGCTGGCTCTTACTGTCTTACAGTACTATGTAATATTTAATCTATAATTATCATGTGCGCTTTAGCTTTGCATTAAATGGTCTACATTTCCCAAACCAGTCTTAATTTCTTGTTTTATTTGACAACCAGTTTGAGAAATTAATCATTATATATGTGAATGGGTTAGAATTTCCCAAAGTTCATCATATATCTTTCCTTTAGAGTTTTCCTTGCGTAGTAGTTTGTTTGGTTTGCGGTTTAACGTCCCAGTTAACAGCTATGGTCATGCCAAGACGGTCAGCATAATATACTGAATGAATAGAAACATCTCTCGTGAGCTCCTACAAATCAGTATATATTATACCAACTCTCCTAGGCTGGTATGGCAGCTGCATACCTCTCGGACTAGGTTAATTTCCGTAGTCTCCGTCGCGTCATTACGATGCACGTTGGGATATGAGCCGTGACAATGTGGCATTTTGACAAGTGTAGACTCAGGTGCGCCCGTGCAGCCTCCTCTCCAAATGATATTCGGTCATTAGCTTAACACTCGTAAAATATTCAAGCGACTAGCAAAAGCTCTGATTAGACTGCGCGTATGGGCACACTGGTCTGAGCCTTTGCTGGTCGCACATACCACATTGATTGTCCGAAATCATATAATACCTGTTATGATATTTTTTATAGATTCCAATACTTGTTCTAGCGTATTTTTCCACAACGTAATAACTTTAAAAATAGAAAGTGTCAGCTGACACCCACGTGATACAATTGTTGATTTCCTACAGCTGATCAGGGAAAAATATTGGAGACTTGCAGAGAACCTTGAAATATATCGTGTAATATTGGATTGCGAAGGGGAGCTCTTAATATTCCCTTAAGGTAGGATTTCCCTTATGGGTTTTTAACCTTGTGTCCTCCTATTTAAGAATAACTTTCTGAATTAGTGATTATTTATGTATCGACATACGATTTAGTACACGGGCTGATAATGTATTAATGTGCATAACCGACATTAAGAGTACAAAATACTCTTCCAGGTTTTAGTGTTTGCTTTTTATAACTATCTATTGTTGAAATAGGCATACTTTTACAGGATTTTTAGATATTTTCATTCATGTTCTTCGATTTTTCTGCAACCGTGTCGCACCCCTTAAGTAGCAATGCTGACGCAAGCCCAGACAAAGAACATGTATTGATTCGAGTAAGTAATTCTTAATATCTTTTATTCCATATAAAATTTCTCGTGAAAAGCATTTGAAAAAAGTAGTTTCAATTAAGTTCACAAGATATGCTTTGGTGCTCATTTTCTTAAAGAAACGAGTGTCCGTTATCTGGGCCAAAGCATATCGGAACACAACTGATTCACTAGTTGGCTCAGGTTCAAAAGTTCAACATGAGGTGGGAGGGATCGAAGGTACAAATGAGACGCAATGTGAGGGAAAGGCTCTTAGTAGTCAATGCAATGAAAGGTCAGATTTGCCGATTTTCCTCATTTGATTTTATTTTGGGTCCTTGCTGTTTATCAATTTTAATATTAAGATAGATTAACCCGTTAACCTGTAAGGCTGTGAAAGTACGGATGCCAATCTGCGAGGATCTTAAAGATACATGTAAGTACGTTCGATGTAGCATTGATATTGGACCTTCCTATGTCGCTGCTTAGGCCGGAAGTGTCCTTTTCTCGAGCTAAAGCAAAATGTACTTGATAAACAGAATCGACAGTACCACTCATCTGATTTTTTTTTCTGACCGAGTATGGTAAAATTAATCCATGACTAAGCGCAAAAATCTTTTGACCTGCACCAGCCAGAAGTAGGGACTTGATAATAGTGACACCTAAGTGACCAGTAAAATGATGATTTTTGGCCATACAAAATATATTGAGCAGTCTCGAGCCACTGTCGGCCCTCCGGTGAAACGACATTCAAAGGTTAGATGTTTTCTGGGAATTCCAAGTATGAAATAATTGCCATGGTAAAAAAAGAATTCAACTTTCTACAGCACTCGCATTACGGCCGTATGCACCAGCGTTTATGCATATGCGACATACTCATATTTATACCATCCTGACCAACTTTAGCACGGACTATCTCGTGATGTGCAAAGTCTACACTAATGTAGGTGGTATAAAATAGTTATACCATGGGTTGTCCACCTGTACGTCAGATAATCCACTCGCTTAAGCTCGTGGATTATCTCCATGTACAGGCGGACAACCTATGGTATAACTATTACGTGTACCCGCGGCTAACATTCGCTGCTTTTGACGAAGAGGCGGTTAAGCTATATAGTATTGAAAGATAGTATTGATGGGTCTACACTTTTGTTAACTTTAGTAGGCTGGTTTAAATAGTATCTGGTCGCCTCTCCCAAACATAATTAACGCATATAAGTCTATCGTCCTTCTTGTGGGACTTGGGCAAACAGTGCAGATCCAGATCAGACGCCACAGAACGCGGCGTCTGACCAGGGTAGCCACTGTTTGCTTTCAGATTTGAATAAAAAAATGAAAAATAGCACCCTTAAATGGAAATGGACTGGTCCAATTGATAAGGGTGGGACATTTCATTAGGCATAAATGGGTTAAATTTACTAGTTTGCAAATATCATCAGCATACCACACAAGGACACTACTGGGAGATATGGTAGAATAAACCCCATTTCCTTGTTACCTCAATGAACACACCGGGTAGGTGGCAAGCCTGAACTGCCAATCATACCAGACACCCATCAGGCACAAGTTCGACGTAATGTTAAGCTTAGTCTTACCAGGTCGAGGGAGCATCGTCTGACTGGTTGGATGTGCATATGCTTGCAGACAATTGAACTTTGCAGCTGTCTATATAGCATGTAATTCCAAAATCAATATTATGCTTCTGCTAATGCCTGTGTCTGCCCATGTAAATTATCGGTCATATTGATCTTTCCAACTGTTTTGACCGGTTATTTGTAGGGTGTTGACAAGTACCGTCGTTGTTCTGATAAGTGCGCACACATATTGGAGCTCCTTTTACAGGTGCGTATTGGAAAATTATTTTCTTTATTTCTCACCCAAAACATATGTTGTGGGTACTCAAAAAACGTCTCAATGAGACGGTTCTTTTAAGCACCCAAACACATGTTAAAATAAATGGGTAAGAAAATAATTAAAATTTTACGCAAATAAAAATTCCTTATCTGGGCCTAGATCTATGCCTTTATTAACTTAAACATTTCTGGAAACTAGAAATGAAGAGGTGCATACAACGAAGATTTAAATCCGCACACTCTGATCAGTCCAGAGTCTTAGTTTTCTTGCAACACAATCTTCAACAACACCAGGGGCGGATCCGGGTTCTCGAAAGGGGATTCATATGTATAAAGGTGTGTGTGGGGTTGGGTGGGGGTGGGTTCGCTTTGCGGATTCTATCTCATTTTACATGAATATCCCATGAAAATGAAATAATTGGGTCTCACCGACCAAATTATTTCATTTTCATAGGATATTTAAAAACGGGGAGCAGTGAGGGGGATTCCCCTGACACCCCCCCCCCCCCCCCCACGATGCGCAACTGAACTCGGCGATGTTCATCAACAAACAAATGAGTCAGTAGGGCTGAATAATAAAGAAGAGGCGTTGGACCCTTGGCTATCCGTGGTATCAACTTGTATCTTTTCCACATCGGCTCAAATTAGAGTGACTACGTACGATGGCAGCACGTATTCTTAAAAGTCTATACCGTATTCGTCCCCTATAAGCGCATTATGTGTTTGAAGAATGAAGAATGATGAAGACCCATATCAACTGGCATATCTGGATCCAAATGCTGGTACACTAAAACAGTGAATAGGATACTGAATACCGAAAACGCGCTCAAAACACCTCTCCTCCACAAAATTCAATTAATCTATATAGTACGTGTCTAATCTGAAACTATACGTCCACAAAACGCTTTGAGGCGTGACTGTAACGGTAATTGAATTGAATGAATCGGGGGTCATTACCTAGAGGTCGTGGTAGAAGTATGCTTCTCATTTATTTAGAACAATACAATGCAGTGCAAAATCACATTGACTTCGTTTCGCTGGTTCCCAACATGCATATATATCGTATGTAAATAGGTACCAGTACCATCACTTTGGCATTGATCGATTATGCCATTATTTGAAGGGGTTATAGGCTTTCCATACGATATTTAACAATTGTATTAATAACTTTAAACCTTGCCAAAAACATGGTTGAAGTAAACGTTCGAACCTGGGATGTCACACTGATAAGTGGGTGTTGTACGTTGGTTTGTTTTATAGATCGTGGTTCTGAATATTTAAGTACATGAATTAGTAAGGCCAAATATTGGTTATGGAAGGAAGGTAGATTCTGATAACTGTAAAAGCGATTCTGATAATCGAGGTAGAGAGACCCTCTCCCAGCCAGCAGAGTGGGGCCACACTTCTATATCTTTCAGCTGTATATGTGGTTTTCATACATGAATGCTCGACGTTTCATCTTATTCTAGCTTATAAACTTATTTCGGAAAATACACTATTGCAAATTTTACATCCAAGACGGTCGATTTCCTGATTGATCCATATTGTTTTTCCTTTCAGATGTTGTTTGAAATTATTACCCTACTGTCGTAATAAAGCGTTTATTATGATTCCGCAATATTGATCAAGTGAGGTAGTAGATTGGTTCCCCTCGTTGATAAAGCTCCACTTCCGCTACGCATGTAACGACTGGTAACGCCTACTTAATTACAAGTAGAGAATCCTACTCATCCGACTGCGCATGCCCCAGAAAAGATTTTCAAACACAAACTTCCAGTATTTTTTCAGTTGCTATAATTTGATAATTAAGTAACAGAAAAACTATAAACTTCCAGAACAAAATAATCTTAATAAAACGGCTTGTTTAAAAATGCACTTTATGTCAAGGGTATTTTCCAATACCACGTCACTCATGACGTCAGTGTGTATGTTATACGTAGGCGCAATGGCGGCTAGTAGTTACCTGTCTTAATATGCTGACAAGCTATTAAAGGGAGAGAACCAGTCTAGTGAGGTAGCGCTTATTATGGTATATGATGAAGATCAGCATGTGTACACATACTCCATGGGCGTAGACAATCTCAGGCAGTGTCCTATTTTACATTGCAGATCACTGTATCAGACCTCCAGATAAGAGTGTGTAATTAGAAACAAACAAGTTTTTAAAGCGACCCATCGTTAGAAAACAGATATTGAAGCTAGGCTCTTTGCCTACTAGGATCGTCTGCTGACAACCATTGCAAACAGTTTGGACCTAGATCAGACCCGACGAAATGTCTGTTTGACATTCTGATGGTATTCCTGAAATATTTGGGGTTTTTTTTAAATGATATTAGAAAAAAATCCGCAGACGAAAAAGCACGCCGGAAAAAAAATACCCAGTAGGCAAAGAGTAAATGCAGCTCGAGTAGCCAGCCCTCTGATTACTTAAGTGTGATAACCCTTTCGGTGAAAAAGTTGTCCCGAGTTGACAGCACAAAATTTGAGCCAGGACATGGGATTTCCAACAATGTGGTATGTGCGACCATCAAAGGCTCAAATTAACCAGCCTGCGCATATGTGCAGTCTGATCAGAGCCATTACTAGTCGCTTGAATATTATATGACTGTTAAGCTACTTACCGAAAACAGTATTTTGAAATTCTAAGCTTAAAATGAGGCTGCACGGGCTCGTCTGCAGTGGCGGATCTAGGATTTCTGGAAAAGGGGTTTGTATGTAAATGTATAAATTAAGGTATGGGGGGGTTCGCTTTGCTGATTTTATCTTATTTTCCTATAACATTCCATGAAAAAGAAATAATTTGGTCTCACTGAGACCAAATTATTTCATTTTCATAGGATATTTAAAAACGGGGGGCGGGGAGGGGGGTTCGCTCTGGATCCGACTTGTCTGAGTCTAATCATGTCAAAGTGCAACATTGTTGGAAATCTCATGTCGCGGCTTAAATAAAGAATTGCAGCTGTACCCGTCTACAGGTGTGCTAGCACTTTGTTCTTGCTAAATTAATGGAGCTTGTTCAATCCAAATTTTGCGTGTCAGAAGCAGTTTTCAAACATATAAGATTGATTATTCTAATAATTACGTGAGAACATTGCATTTATGTCATAAAACTTCCGTTGTCACGTTCTTAAGAAATGCATTGTGATTATTTCTTAAAACAGCGTCCATGACTGAATATAGTTTTTGCAAAAATATATATTTCATAAGTAAATTATGACATCTTTCTATTGAGTTTCATTCATTAAAGGAAATAGAATACGAAATAACGCCGTGTTTCCGGAATATAATAAATACGTTTGCAAGTTATTTCGATAAACATCGGGAAGAAGTCAGATTTAAAAAAAAAAAAACACTGAACTTCTGCTTCTGCAGTTTTCCACCAATCATTTTGTAACTAAAGCACTGATTTTTATCAAACTGCGTTTCCGATCGCCAAAACAACGTTTACAATCACCAACGCAACGCAAAACGCAAATAACAATATCGATTGTTAAAATATAATGGAAAATGTCGTTTTAGGTGATCTGAAACGCAGTTTTTAATCTAAATAAAATTGCGCTCGGGATCGCCGCTTGCCCGGTGCGATCATCTTTTGAATATTGAGGAGCTACAGATTGCTAGAGCTCGTAGTTGCTTACTTATTTCTTTGGCATATTCTTGCTAGCATATGTAAGAACATGCAACCAATAAGGCCATGAGCCAAATAGCCGACGGAAATAAAATGCCGTAATCAACCGGGTAATGAAAAATAAACAAACAAAATTGTATCTTCAGAGGAAATTGGACTTTTCGTTTTTTTTTTCACAAAAAATGGGAATTAGAAAAACTGATTGAAAATTGCATTTTTTTATATTGAATATCATGTGAGATGATCGAAAAAAGGAAAAGGCCACGTCATTCTTAATTCTGAATAAATATGATTCTGTTGAGTGCGCTCTGATAAGGGCTTTTCATTCATATTAAGCCAACGTTCATAATTTGTTTATTCGCTCGTTTTTTCCCACACATTTTCACCCACTACTAAAACAGTGCTCAATGCAGATATTGAGTGCTCAGTAAGCCAAGGGTTCTTACTCGCAATTTAACTGTCGTTCCGCCATGTAATCTCCAAACCGTGATATAAAGGACTTAGGATAAATCTGTTATCTCTTCTATTCCAACAAGAAATCATTCATTATTTGTTATAAGTACAACACACCTATTCGTAGTACTGTATTAAACTATAAGAAATTTTCCTTCGGCAATAGACAAATGTCTTGAAGAAAATGCTGGTGCCTTACAAGAATTTTGTAAGCGATGGTGCAAGCGAGAGCATGTTGAATCTAATGCTTTAAATACTTGGAAACTAAATAGTTTTAATAATATTGATGGTAGAATTTCATTTTATTGCAACAATTTATAAGCCTAAATTCACTTTTAGAAAGTTCAAGAAAGGGGTCCAGGAATTCCATAGGTAGGTTGAATAAGCGTCTGCAGATAAGGTGTGCACGTTGTTTGAAAAAATGTGACACATAAACACTCTAAAGCAGCAAGCACTTAGCACTGCTAAAACATATGAGCGTAATTTGCTTGATGAGAGATCTGTCGTTGATAGGCAGCGGTGCCATATGGATGCTAAGTTTGGTGTGTTGTTGAAGAGGATCCTATTGTAAGCTTCCTACGTTATACTGGTAACCTAAACTTCATAAAAGACCCTATAAGTAACGTTTTATTGCTAATTCTAGTTCATGTACTACTAATGAGTTGTGTATACTTTTAAATTCTTGCCTCATTGCGATTAAAAACGATGTAATTAAATATTGTGAAACAGTTTATGAGAGGAGTAGTAAAAATCTATTTTGGTCTATTAAACATTAGGGTGAGAGTTTTAATAAGTCAAATTCTTGAGGTGTTCTAGCATCAAGTTTGTCTACATATGATTTCTCTACTCTCTATGTTACATTGCTTCATAATCTAAATAAAGATAAACTAACTGAATTAACTGAACACTTTTTAACAGAGATCTCACTTTATTTGGTTTGTAATGAGAAACACGCATCTTCACTTCTGAACAACCTAAAAGATATAACTTGTGGTAATGTCAGGATGTTTGTGATGTTCTCCATTATCTTTTGGACAATATATTTATAAGATTTGACTCAAAATTTAATAGACAAATCGTAGATATTCCAATGTGTACTTATTGTGCTCCTCTTGTTGCAGATTTGTTGTTGTTTTGTTATGAGAGAGTCTTCATGTTGTCTATTTCTGACAATAATCACAAAATTTAACTCTTCCTAAGATATCTAGATGACATGCTTAATATCGATAAATTATATTGCGAACAAACGATTACATACGATACTGAAGCCCCCTTTTTGGACTTGGACTTTGGACTTGGACATAACCATAACGAATGGCATAGTTTCATCTAAATTTATAATGAACGGGATAATTTTAATTTTGGACACTCATAGTTGATAGTTAATACAATATTGGTTTAAAAACTCTTCTGCAACAGAGCATATAGGAGCTGGTATTTTATGATTATTTAGTTTATACATTCAAAAGAATTGTTGGAAAGCCTAATTTTAGCAATCAATTCAAACAGATAATCATACACTATAAAAAAGGTCGGATATAAACATGGATACCATGCGACAGTCTGTTAGCCTGGGTTCAGAGTTTGATCATTTTTTCTTCGTTTTTATTTTTCCGCTTATTGATCAGTATTAATCGAAATCAATAACGGACGACCGATACCTTTGATGTGGTATCTTTCTTTATTTTAGAAAATACTGCCAAAATATTGTGGACTGGACCCAGGCTACAGTCTGTATGCCTGGTTGTAAACCGAATCACGGTTTATAGCTTTGATTTTCTCTTTAATTGCACGACGGTGAGTCAGGCCTCAGGCTCAATTACGGCCCTGGCGTTCAGCTTTAATCCGTGGGTTGGTGCCTGATGCTTGTCTTTGGCTAGGCCCATCGTGGTTCAACTTGAGATTTTCTTTAGCTCTAACCACCTGCGAGTTGTGAACCCTTTTCTTTGTTTCATCATAGTGTGGTTTGATGTTTCTCTGTGATGATACATTGGGTAAGTTAGAAAGCCTTCATGCGACCTAAACATTTTGACAACAGAAGCTAGGGCGACGATTTGGTACCAATAAAATGCATTTATGCCCTCAGTTGCTTAGGCTACTGTCCGTTCTGATGTGGTGGTTCTGTTGCTGTTGATTCTCTGTTTATTGATGCTCCGATTGTTTGTATGGGTTCTGTGTTTGGTACTTGTACTCAGTGTCCTCTTTAGTTTGACAACCATCTTGATGGGGAAGAGAGAACTGGTTGCTTTACTTTAAAAAGTGTCTTCCTGGTGTTTTGTGGCCACTGTTAGTGTTCTATGGGCTGGTCTGCAGTGTGCGATTGTGGTATTTCCTGACCATACTCACTTATTCTTGTTTCTTCTTCTTCCATGTAATTTGTTTACTTCAATATAACAACCAAGGTGTTTGGAACAGTGATACCTGGTGATAGGTTTTTATTATGTAAATGATAAAGTGACTAATGACAGCTGCAGCTAGGCTCAGCTTACCTATTGGAGGTCATGGGTGAGAACTCTAGCCTGGTGACATAGAACATTGGGTGAAATGAATCAGTATAAATGAGACTTCTCGTATGAAAATGGAAATATTATAGATGTGTTTATTTATCCTTATAAGCTTGTGTTCGCAGATATCTTGACTTCAGTTAAGAGTGGGTAACGAAAATTTACTTTTCTTATTTCTCAACCAAAACATATGTTGTGGGTACTCAATGAGACGGTGCTTTTGAGCACCCAAAACATATGTTAAAGCTGATGGGTAAGAAAACATTTACAATTTTACGCAGAATAAATTTGTTTATCTAAACATGTGTATAATAATAATCTAGTGGGGATAATTTCTAGTGGTGGTTTTTAATCATTCTATGTAAAGGGTAGGCTTGGATACTAGATAAGTACCCAATGAACCACGACATGAGATTTCCAAATGAACCACGACATGAGATTTCCAACAATATGGCATTTTGATGAGTGTAGACTCAGACGAGCCTGTTCAGCATCATTTTCAGCTAAGAACCCCCAAATGATGTTCGGTCAGTAGCTTAACAAAGAATATTTATGCGAATAGCAAAGGCTCTGATCAGTCTGCGCGCATGCGCAGGCTGGGCTGAGCATTTGCTGGTCGCACATTCTACATTGTTGGAAGTCTCATGAACTGGCTCAAATTCAGATGTGTTGGCTTAAATGTAGATAACATACGTGAAATAATGTGAACTTTTTGACCTGTACGTGAAATAATGTGAACGTTTGCCCTTTGCGTGAAAATATGTAAGCGTATGAAAATTTCATGAAATAATGTGAAACGGATCGGATGGGCCTTACGTGAAATGAAGTACTATATCCGTTGAAAGGAGCCAAACTCAACCGGTTTATAATACAGTTAATCTCATTTATTCACTATAACAATAAGTGTAACTGAGTAACACATTTGGTGGCAGCTGAACTGGACATCACTGATCTTGGTACCGAGCCGCGCAGTCTGTAACGTGTCTGGCAACAGATGCGAGTCTGACTGCAGATCCAGGGGTCGCGAGTTCGATCCCGGCCCGGTCCCATACTTTCGTTGAGAGTGATCATGAAATAATTTCTACGGTCATTCTCCTCCCGTACTGGTTAACTGCTTGTTCAAGCTTGCCCAGTAAAGAAGTGTGGTTTGGTGAACTGACCGTCCCGCCATGACCATAGCTGTTGACTTGGGACGTAAAGCAACAAAACAAACAAACAAACTGATCTTGGTGTTACATTTCAACTGCTTTAAACGCTATGTTCTGTTGAATTGTATTGAGCCGGAGAATAATACTACAATAACAGGTAGAAATGGAGAAATGTTGACCTCAGGTTTTGTTTGAGTAGGTAATTCAGTGTTTAGTTTACACCAAAAGGGGTGGCAGATACCCTTTTTGGTGTAAGCTTACACGTATCTTTTGTTTGATAGCAGAGAATCGGCTTGACCGTTTACTTAGGTTTCACCCTGGCATTAGGCCGAACTACTTCTGGGAATTATCTCGCAAGCCTTTGGGTTTATTGCCAGCCTGTAAGTCAGTGGTCAAGCTGATTGGTCTGCTATTTAATAGTAATCCAAGGTCGATCTGTCCGGCATGTCTCGAGGATTTCGACCCACTTGTTGGGCATATAATCTTACGATGCGAGTCGAATGCTAAGATTCGGCACGATATGTGGATGAAAATATGGACCAACTTTGGTGATGACGTCTATATTAGCTTAGCAAGCATGGACGGAGAAACCCTTTTAGATGTATTACTGGGTAGTTTTGACACTGTACCTGATGTACAACACTTGGAGAATAAAGACTCCTTTTACATGATAGTGGCAGGCTCCCTTCATAGGCTGCTCTGTGAAGTAATATAGAAAATGAGTACCTCTTGGAGGTTGGGGTCTTGTTGAGATGGGTATACATTCGATATTGTTCTCGGCGTATCTAGCGCTGCGTGCATTGCACAATGTCGCATTGATACCTATGCTTAATAATGCACTGGGGTATATATTTTAAAGAAGTGCTAATCGCCGCAGCCCTCTGTTAATTGACTGAGGATGTTGGCAAGTGTACAGTGTTTTTGTTTTCTGTGTCTCACAGCTTTTTTTTTTGTTCTCTCTATCTTGTGTTGTATTGTATTTATTGTATGCATGAATATGATGCTCTCCTATATGGAGAAAATAAAGAATCTATCTATCTATCTATCTATCTATCTATCTATCTATCTATCTATCTATCTATCTATCTATCTATCTATCTATCTATCTATCTATCTATCTATCTATCATCTATCTATCTATCTATCTATCTATCTACTTTCGCTTGTAACTGACAACAACCATTCTTGAATGATTCAGCGGAAGGGAGGAGAATGACCGTAGAAATTATTTCATGATCAATCTCCACGAAAGTATGGGACCGGGCCGGGGTCGAACTCGCGACGTATCTTTTACAGTGTATGATCATTTATAGAGTGTTGATGGCAGATAAAATAGAAATCAATTTATCGCCGAAAAGAAAAGACAATAAGGCGTATTTTGTTAAGAGAAAAAAAAATGGAAGTCCAGTTGAGTAAATGTTGAGGTGTTATACAATAGTTTGGCGTGACGGGTAGTGCAGAAAGTGACTATCCTCGTCGTGCAAGGTCCCAGTCGTGCGTTTGGTAGGATAAATACGCTAAACTCGTGCACATGTAGATCGGTGCGATGTCCTTCAAGTATAATTTATATTGATAGTAGTTTAGTATTACATGCTGCTTTGTGCCAAATAATGTTTGGAACTTGGTCAGAAATGCCTACATTGATCCTGATGTTGCATTTATGTGCATCTATTGCCATGTACAGCACGAGTCATGTCACGAGAAAGCATATTTTTATTGCTGTATGCGAACAACAAAGGCGCAGACCAGCCTGCGCATCTACGCAGTCTGGTCAGCGCCTGCGTACATGAGCAATTAATAGTTAACTCCTAAATGAGAACAAATACCCAGCCTCATGAGCCTGATGAAAAGGCTTTTATTTCACGAATTTATTTGATATTCTGTATGGGGAGCGATATATTCATGTTGTAACAACTTATGTACCAGCCATTTGCATCCACGGTCCACTAGGACCGGGGAACAGCCGAGATATTGACTTTTCAATTCACTCGACAAAACCCTGGTATGTGCCTTGCATTGCAGGAACATTTTTAATCAGGCGGTAAAGGTCCCCATCCCCAGGGGATTATATATTATATCAAATCCAAAATATATCATGGAGTACAGTATGCTAAACAACTACCTCGTGGGAAATAATGTGCTGCGCGTATCTGCTTTGTGCTTTCCTGGCCAGGCTCACACATTCTCCCACCCCCCCCCCCCCCTTTCATTCTTTCATTTTATATAGCTTTGTATTTTTATCCACCGTTCGTTAAAATTACTTCGCTATTTTGCGGGAATTAAAAGCCTAGCATATCCACACTACTGCCAGGACACCTCTTAGGAAAACGTGATACTTAAAGCTGCATACTCTGTAACTATGAATATTTTTCGAAAAATTTTATTTTCTTTTTAAGTCATTTGTAAAAGTAGAATTAAGCTATGTTTTCACAATAAAAATGTTCAGTACAGCTGAAAACTGCATGGAAAAGTGAATTATCTCATCAAATAGGTGTGTTTTTCTCTTGTTGGTAATTATTTGCGTCCCTCCAATAATTCTAGACCGTTGAATTTTAACATAAATGCAGTTGTTTTGATAGTGATACCTTGTTAAGATTTACGAAAATGGTAAAATGTTTACCTGAATTTAAATATTTTTACTGTGTTCTTGAAAAATAAAAACATTATTTTTAAAATTAGAAGATCAAAAGTTACAGACTATGCAGCTTTAAGCCCCGCTAAGGACGCGCTATCAAAGGCCCCAGGGGCCGTGGTTGCGAAGGACGAGTGCATTACAATAAGCGCTAGGCGACCGCATTGAACTGCATTATGCATCAAAAAGTTAAATACTTGAAAGATGCTGAAACGAATTTTGAATTTTTAGATCCTTCCAATAGTTGACAAAAATACAAATGAATAAAAGACCACTCCCACAGGACAGATAAGAGAGCCTAATTAAAATTTAATAATGTTCTTATTATTCAAAAAAAAACATATGATGTGCGTACTGAAAATAACCGTCTCAATGATAGGGTTCTTTTGAGCACCCAAAAGATATGTTTCACTGCACTGGTATCATACCGAATTCTTGGCCGCGGATGTGTTTCAGCTAGTCTTTTTCGCAGAGAACAAACATGCTGAAATTGAAGGTATAGGCTGTCAGTTGAAACATAAGAAAACTTGCTTACAAACACTTGTCAGAGACGAGTGCAGGCGTATATGTCTTCTTAGATAGCCAAGCAATCAACGCCTCAAGGCTAAAGCATTGCAGTATTCAAAATATACGAGAAAATTACCAATACAATGTGAAACGATTCCTTGAAATAGGGATGTTTTGGAAAAGATTGACAATTACACCTTTTTACAGAAATTACGTTTATATTTTTTGCTTTTTTAGTGACACAATATTTAGTTAATTTAATGATTAGGCCTAAATGTGCTTCAATTGTTTATGAGAATGAGTTTTCTGCCTCTACCCCTTCAACTGTTGCAAGTCATAACCGCGGAATAGCGTAAAAAACTGCAATAGCGTCCGCGGTGTTTGGCTTTCTGACCGCAGAGTAGGGATGAGCATGCTCCTAATCTGACTGAAGATGTGACCATTATCTATGTTGTTCATGGTCATGATGCTTGTAATTTGCTTTCTTGTCCGCGGAAATCCTAAAAAAAATCACGTCATTAAATCATCAGAATTTTGTGGTGAGGATGTAGTACCGTCTTTATCTGCCTGCGTTTCTCCCTGTCGTCTATCAGCTATTAAAAAAGATAAGTATGCGGTGTGCTGAAACCACTGGACCAATTAAGGTTAGATCAGAGTACAGCCCTTGGTCAGCCTGAATGACAGCGCTAAGGAGCAGTCTGGTCAGGTTCTTCCCTGTTAGCTTTTCTGACAAACACTTTTGAATTCAAATCCTAAAAAACATTTTATAGGAGAACAAAGAGAAAAGTGTTCGAAATTTTAGAACATTTATCATATGTGAAAGTCTGCAATGACACTTTATAGCTACATGTTCATATTATATTGCACGACAGTATGTCAGGCCTCTGACTCAATGTCGACTCTGGCCTAAGTCTTTTATTTCTCTGTCCATGCCTGGTGTGTGTCATTTGATGGGCCCTCAAAGGCTCAACTAGTGTTCCTTTTTTTTGCTCTTTTTATTAAAACCTATTTCCTTTGTTTCATCACATCACGTTAATTGATTTGATAGAATCCCTGTCATAATACCATGGATAAATTGCTTAAATTAGGAAGCCGCTTTGCAAGCTAAATAAATTTTGTTTTATGCCAATAGCAGAATCAAGGGCAAAGACTTGGCCAGTCAAATGGTTTAAGCTACCCCCTCCCTTCTTTTGTTGTTTATTCAATGTATATTGTTGCTGTCATTGCATGTGTGTGTGTGTGTGTGTGTGTGTGTGTGTGTGTGTGTGTGTGTGTGTTTACTTTGGTCCATGATTGATTGTGCAGTGCTTAGTACCCTTTTCTAGTTTTGCAATTATCCAGCTAACAGAGAGAGAGAGAGAGAGAGAGAGAGAGAGAGAGAGAGTGTGTGTGTGTGTGTGTGTGTGTGTATGTGCTGGTTGCATTATAGTATGTGTTTTCTTGGTGGCATGTGTCTATTTGTTTTCTATGTGTCTTCTTAAAGTAACCGTGTGTTGGTCAACATTATGATTGTGGCATTTCCTGATCATACTCACTTATTTACTACCAACACAAAACAAAAGTATGATGGAAATAACAAAAAATACCTACGTTTAGAGGCTAAATTATAGGTACTTTGGTATTTTAAAAATTGCTCTTATACACAAATCATAGTATTAAGAAAGTTTGCCTGTCTTCTCCAACATGGAGCCGCAACATGCCCAAATATATTGTATGACAACATTTTCAAACATTTAGCAGACGGATCAAGTTAATGACAAAGTAGTTTGATTTGGCTAAATCTTTTGTTCTTAATTTATCAAGCAAAGTTCAGTCAAAATGCAGCAAATATATGATACCTTTATGGACATAAGATTTTTCCTATAATTGCATAATTGTTTTAAATACGACATGCTAATTCAGATTATAGCATGTATTTCCATTGCAGCTCTGGCGACAGTACTAGGTTTCAACACAGTATCACCTGCGTTCAGTATTAGCATTTTCTGTAAATATTCTCCCTGGTCAGACTAGCAAAATCTAGGTGTGCCCCGCGGACAGGTACATGAACGTCCGCGGATCAGATTAAGATTTTTGAGCAGAGGCACCTTGTTTAAAATACATTATCTGCTAAATGCTAAAGAGCAATTACTGTAAATTTTGTGGCCAAATTGCTATCGATAATCTGGCTTTCAAGTTACCAATCTTAAAACCAAATTTGTTATAGGATTTTCTCAGTACAGCCGACTGAAAGCGATTTCGCCTTCCCAAATAATTTCTGCCGTTTTAAACCATATTTTGTGGACCATTAGTAGCATTTGCAAGTTTTGCGATATTCTAAGCGCAAGGACGGTTGTGTGATTGTGTAAATGCAATAGATATAAGTTAGATATAAATGAGAATAATTATTATTATCACCCTTTTACGGAACCAACCCTCTCCTGCACTATAAAACAAACGACCCCGAGACAAGACTAGCCGAAAATTATTCGCGGTCAGAAAACGGTATGATACTTGTGAACTGATGGAAAAGAAAATATTCACAATTTTAACGCCTAAAAGTTTTGTTTATCTGAATCTATAATAAAAGTATCAGGATGAAAGGTTCTATTCAGTATGAACGGGTTACGAAGTAAAGATAGGGGATCAGTACACAGAGCACGACTATCTCCTTCGTTATCATGTTGACTATACAGTATATATAGTAGAGTAGTGCGGACTGACCGTCTTGATTCATAAAGGGGTACGTTACCTTGCATTACTTTTTACCATAACTGTTTTTGGTGTGGATTCCGCTGTCGACAGAAAGTTGGGGTTTGTGTCGGAGTGACACTTTTTGCATGATATCTTTATGAGTACAGTATGTGGGTTTAATGCTGGAACACTATAAAGAGCTGGTTGCGTTCTGGTAATCTTAACCCATTAGTTTGGTTCTGTGGGACTGACACTGCCAAAAAATGCATGGCACATACATGTTAATTACTATTAAGTTAGAGATTGTTTATCAAATATGCGTACTATAGTATTGTGTCATGACAAAGATGGTGACATTAACATAAATTTCAAGCTAAGATTTAAGTCAATTTCAGCAAAGGCAGTGCTTGTTGGAAGATCTGAATAGGTTTGGTGACAATGATATAAATTTCAAGCCAAAATGTCACTCTTGGACTTAAGTCATTTTCATGAGTATCCATATAAAGTTCCCCGCAGACGCACCCTAACCTATCTACACACTCACCCCGACCCCCTACCCCACCCAGACACACCTTAGCTACCTTAGACTTTGCCACAAGTATGCTCAGCCTGCAGTTGAGCCACGTCGCGAGAGATTACACGCATTCCTATCTACTAAGCTACATAGACTAGCTAGGATATTGAAACTTTGAATGCAGCAAGTTCTACTATTATACTATCCATTCAACGAATATCAAAGGCGCAGATCAGACTGTGTGGATGCGCAGATCAGTCTGCGCCTTGGTTGTTCGCAAACCACAGAATCCGGTTTTCTCACGACGAGGCTCATTTATACATGCTGTATTGCTTTCAGTAATTGCAAATTTATGATAAAACTGTTTATCAGTTTTAGATTAAAAATTATGTCAAGGCCTTTGACTAACAATGTTCCCAGGCATGTGTTAGATCAACACTATAACAATAACTTACGCTACCTTTATACTATGACAGACAGGTCAAATAGCTTGCCCAATTGTACCCGTGGTCCTTTTAAATGTTAAATTTTAAGGCATGTGTTATGTAAAAACAAAAACAAAAAAAACACGGGTTTTTAGCTTTCCAAAAAGAGAGCATGTAGTCTTTGCATCCGCACGTCTTCTCGTCCGCCTGTCACACTTTTGAACTGAATATACTTCTTAAACCGTGTACCAGTACTAGCTCGAAAGTGGTCTATTTTGAGGAACAGAATATATTTGGCGAATTTTGGATCTAGTTCCCTAAATTTCCACCTCTGTCATAACTTCTAGAGATTTTCTTGGCCCGTGTCAGTACTATCAAAAGAGCAAGGGAAATAACCTTGTAATGTCTTAGGGTAGGGTTAAGGTTCTTTTGTTATATTTTTGTCTTTTTATTCTCATTTAATTAGAATTAGTGACCACAGGCGCCTGAATGTTTGTCTTTAAAACCTGCAAAATGTTTCCAGATTGAAAATCACTATATAACGATATCGAAGATGTCGTCGTAATGACAGTTTAAGCTCTTGGTTTTGATACTATAGAATTGATATAAGGACAGACATTTAAGCTCCTGCGAAGCGACGTATATATAAAGGATAGTACTCCATTAATTACTTTTAAAGGGCCACGGTTCGTATGTACTATACTTCTTCTTATTGGTCCTTATCAGCCTCAGCACAGAACAGAT
This sequence comes from Loripinus fragilis, assembly GCA_964019695.1. Classification (NCBI taxonomy): domain Eukaryota; kingdom Metazoa; phylum Mollusca; class Bivalvia; order Lucinida; family Lucinidae; genus Loripinus; species Loripinus fragilis. The sequence goes on from OZ026524.1 coordinate 72,953,073, forward strand.
TGGGGCCCACAATTTGTCATTTACCGTCAAATCTACAGCCTCGATCCTATTTAAGCATCATTACTGATGAAAAACAAGCATGAAATGCATTAAATAAGTTAAGAAATACTGATGAAGGAAACGTGATTGGCGAATAATGAAGATAGTATCCTAGCTAGATCCCTCGACAAAGAGCTAGTCTTATTTCCCAGGAGCTAGTGCCCCCAGACATATTTTACTGACGTGATAACTGGTAAGGACATTTGCGTTTAAGATAACCCTGGTCATTAAGTAAGCTTCTCTCTTCCTCTTGGTGCCTTTGATGTGCAACGTCTTTTGATGACCGGTGATTCAGTCAGGACTGAAAATCATTGGGGCACGGATTCGATAATATGGTATCATTAATTTGGTTATCACACACTGTTGGTGACAGACCTGTAATTGTAAAAATGGCAGTGATTAGCTCAAAAGGTGGATGGAAGCCCAGCACAATAGTTATGATGTAAAGTGGTTCATGATTGGTCAAAATTAAGATAACGGGAAAGAAATCATATATATTAGATGGGTGTATTACTAGTATTTGCTGCACTTTTTGAAACAACATCTGTTTTTGTTGAATAAGTTTACTGGATGGGCTTAGAGTAACGGCCTTGCATTTTGGAATTAAATTTTCCGCTAATGTAGGGTGCCCACCTTCAGGGGCCAAAAAGTGATAAAACATGGTGGTCACCAGGGTATCTCATTCTTGTTATTGGTTGAACTATGTCCAATATGTAGTTCTATGGCAGCCTCATCGTGATTAAAGAGTTGTGAGGACCACAGATTACTTAAAAGCTATAATGGAGGTCTATGGAAAAACATTTACAGGTCTGGGCCCTAAAGAAGAATATCAGGCCTTTTGTTTGGATACCTTGGCTGCTATGTATGTGACCTGTCATATGTTTTTGATGCATTGTTTTCTTTTCAGTAAGTCCTATAATGATTACAGCTTTCAAAAATGTCTACCTTTTTAAAACATAAACCATTAAGACTGCAAAAAAAAGCCTTAATAGCAGTTAAGAGTGATGGTTGGCTCAGTCTTGCACTACTATTTTGGTGAGTTGCCATTCTACACTATGAGGCTATGCTGTAAGCAGCATTTCATTTATAAAAAACTCACCGGTTACCATGAGAGATAGAGATAGCACAGGAGACTGTCATATGACCCAATATGGCCTTGACCTTTGACAGATTGACCTTCTAATTGAGCAACAGAACTCTGTCTAATGTTGCACTGTTCAATTTGTTTAGTAATCCATTTGAGTCATTTTTGGTTGAATTGCTGTCCAATTTGACCCTTAACCTTATTGATAACCTTGACCACAATAAGATGAGCCATTTCAGATGGATATATGTTTGCATATTAGTCTGTTTTAATCTTTACTATTTAATCCAGCAATATAAATGGCACTTTGAAAAAAAATGGCATAATAAAACTGCAGCAACATACCAATTCACAGGCATGCTTTTACTAAAATTATAGCCTGCCATTTATATAAGCAAGTATAATTTTAAATGGTGTTAATTATTTTATGTTTTTTTTCTAACCATTTTACTTCAATTTAAGACTAGAGGTCATAAATGATAGAACTTGTACCTTTCTGACAAATACAATTGCAAAGTGGCCTTGACCATTAACCTCTATGACCTTGATATTTCCCTTTCACTGACCTTGACCTTGCAGCATGCTGGCTGCAGCAAATTTATTTTCAAGCTAGGCCTTCCGAAAAAATGTAAGCGGTCAAAATGACATGTCAGTCAAACATGGTGGTCACTAGGGTATCTCATTTTTGTTTATTGATTGAACTAGGTCCAATATGTAGTTCTATGGTAGCCTCATTGTGATTTAAGAGTTGTGAGGACCACAACTCACTTAAAAGCTATAATGGAGGTCTATGGAAAACATTTACAGGTATGGGCCCTATTTTAGATGGCAATAAGAAGACAATTTAGCTCCCTCTATCCTCCCCACTCTACTTTGTCACACAACATTTTAAGAAATATGACAACAGTCAAAATGGTTAATATGTGCCAAAAGCTTTGGCTGTATTTAAATACCGTTCTGTTTTTTGGGGTACTCACGAACCCCTGTTTACACTACATGGTTTGGTCGCTGGAGACTCACTGAAGACACGTATATCGCTAGGCCCTATTTATATGTTACCAAAGTGATTTTAAATCATATTTCTGAATGCCAATACTCTGTCTGTCTGTCTGTCTGTCTGTCTGTCTGTCTGTCTGTCTGTCTGTCTGTCTGTCTATCTGTCTATCTGTCTGTCTGTCTGTCTCATGATCACACAGGTGTACAACAATAAAAAGGCACATTCATCAGCTTTAACCCCCTGGATAATTCGCAAACCCTAAGAGCCGCACCCTACAGACTGGCTTAATATGAGTAAGAACGTCTACATTGTTCGAAACAGTGGAACGTCCAAGTGGGCGATTTTTAACCTCATTTAATATGTCACGAGGATACTTAGAAAGCAATTGAATCTTGATATTTGTGACGAATTGCTGTTTCAATGCTGAAGTGCATGAATTAGCCTCTTCTTTTTATCTCACGACTCCGGATAAGAGGAAACAGTTTTAATCAATTTGCCTTATGCTGTTGGTACTTAAAAGAACCGTCTTAGTGAGACGGTTCTTTTAAGAACCCCTCAGCATGCAGTTTGATAGATAAGTGAAAAGGGGATTCTTCCTGTGAAGTGAAAACTCTGCCCCAAATAACTGTTTATCTTCAGCGATGTCACTGTCTGAAGTACATTATTTTGTTCACGATTGTTTTAATAGCCATGTCTGTACTCATGACACCATTGGTGATATAATGTTTTCAACAGTATGTATCTTTCGTGTTCATTAATGGACAAATACTTAACAAGAATCTGGTAGTTTTCTGGTCTTGGTAAGTCATACTCATCTTATTTTTTCTTTCTTTAAAATCATCTGCTAGACTTCCTTACAGTCTGGTCTCTGATTTTGTGTTCAACACTTTTGCAAATTTACTTGACCTGACGGGAATATGATCTGCGATTTTATGACAGGTGTTAATCCAATGCCAAACACGTGGTTAAGCTAAGAGAGATATGGTTACAGTTGTTCGGTTTAATATTAATTAACAAACACAAAAACTCATAAAAATACATGCACATATATTTCAGCAGTAATATGCCATATATGCTTACTCGGAACAAGACTGTTCGGACATTTTTGTATAAGCTAATACTTGTACTGTATAAAAAAGCGCCAGATCGAGCTTGGTATCATGAGTTCGAGCACCCACCTTAAGCACGAAAATGTGCATTTATTACAATTTGTATTTGGCTGTGCTATTTGTTGACTGCATACGTACATGTAAATTGTATGCACGGTAAAAGTGGGTACACGCGCCCTTCCAAACACAAATAATTTTAGTATTGATACTAACAACAACATTTCTCCTACGCCCATAACTGTTAAACATGATTGCAACAGCAATCCTGGTTCATTGAGTCTGTTTATTAAGTCAGTAATGGAAAATGTAACAACCCTCAGGCCTCCTACCACCGGCTTTTTTTAAAAGCGGTATTCAGCTTTCTGCCACCCGAGGGCCAGAAGTGAACGCACGAGGACACATGCTGTGCGCCTCTACGAAGTATACATTTTAGAGTACCGACGAAAAAAGATAAAGTAAAAAAGTGTTACATTTTATTTGCTCCTGCACCCCTACGAAAAATCTATAAATCTCATTTTTTCGTCCATAGAACCGACGATAACATATATCTAAACTTACAGTTTTAGCTTTTTTTTCGCAGCTGTTATTTTTTGTCGTTGTAGCAGGTTTATGTTATACTGACGAATTTTCTTCTTCATTACGTAATTTTTGTGTCAGTATGTATGTGTGTCAATATGTCATACAACACCCGTCTTCTGAACATTGAACTGTATGAGCCAACACATTATTACTGTTCTTGTATAGTCGCGCGCAGCGAGACCTCAAACGAGACCGTGCATCAGCAAGTCTCGTCAGAGGCTTCACTGTTCGCACCTGCAGAGTATGAGGGCAGATGAAGGCTCAAAACAAAACTTACTTGTCAAGCCCCATTACACAAATGCCAGCATTGACGTTTTAAGAATATCTGCATGCATATGCGTTAAGTACATTTATCCCACGGTCTGGCTCATAAGCATTTATATATACGCAATCACCTTACGACTCGTGAATGATATCATATTCACTTCAGTTACTCATGTGAATGGATGGACATTCTGAGGAAATAATTTAGGTATGGAATGTGGCACCGTATCCCTTAGAATGGGCATGGCAAAAGTTAGAATGGCACTCTTTGATATCGTTGTAATTCAATCATTTAGTTTTCTGGATTTGTTAGTGTTTATATGGGAACAAAGTATCAATATTACGAGAAGTTTGTGCTTAAACAGTGAAGACACAGATTATATGCCACAGATCAGGACCTGCACTGTCTGCTAAGACAAAAACGATCTTCAGAGAAAGAAATACAATTCTATTTGGAAATTAGAATATGTCCATCCATAATTTCAGTAGCTAGAATGGATATAAACGTGTTATATTTTCTTCAAATAACCATAACCATCACTCAAAAAGTTTGCCACGACGTTAGCATCTTATTTTAATTCATTTAAGCGAATGGGAATTTCGATTATCATCAATTGGACAAGTTCATTTCCGTTTTAAGGGTTTTCATTTTTATTAAAATTCTAATAGAACTTTCTTTAAGCAAACAGGGACGTTTTGCGGCGTCTGATCTGGGTCTGTACTGTTTGTCTATGTCCCACAAAAGGACGCTAGGCTTAAATGTGTTAATGAACATCATGTATAGGTAACCCTGTCGTTCGCTCATTTTCGGGGTCGTTAAAACAAAGTTCTGAAAATAAATAATGCACAAAGGCAGGAACAGGAAATTCATATCAACCAGGGCGCGTAATTTTAGTATTTAGTAATACCTCAAGTGTTCGTGCCACTTGCGAACAATTTCTAACCTGTGAGTGGATTTGTTGTGCATGTATACGGATACCTGTCGAATAACCTCAACCGCCGAGGCGGTTGAGAAATAAGAGAAGTTTATTCTTGTTTAACACTTCAAAAATGTATGTTCAAGCGCATTCACCCAATGAATGTTTGGCTTATAGTGCTTAATTTATGAAAAGAAATTCTGCACTGCTAAAAGAAATCTTATGTATATCTTTATTGATGCATGTAATATGCAGCTTTTTAGTCTTTCAGCTCTTACTTAACATGTTTTCACATACTAAAGTTATTCCCATAGTCAGTTCAAAAGCTCATAAAGAGCTTATGTTATGTTATTATTATGTCTTGCGGACACAAAATAAAGCTTATCTTAAGAATCTAAAAAGTGACGAACAGATTCTAAAGTCAAGGCTAAAAAACCGCATGCCCTTTAAACAATTCACTTTTTAACACGTTGTAAGCTCATTCTAGAATTATTTGGCAGATAGCATCTGGACTACCACTGCACAATTGTATAGGATAAAGCTACCCAGAGATTAGGCAATTTTGAATGACTATGGTTTGAATCTTAACTAGTGGCAATTCTAAGTGACGCGATTTCTGTTATCATATAGGTTAGGATACATTACTCATTACATATTCAGCGTAAACAAGTTAGTTTTTATCTTTTTCAACTGTCCCACATTATGGACGCCTGGTACTCACTCAGTTTCCCAGTTTGAGGAAAATAACACAGCATATTGAACGTTGCGGCCATGCTTTAGCGAGCAATGGTCCCGCCAATCTGCCCCGGTCCATCAGCAGTCACTCGTCGGGTTTTTGATTAGAAGCTAGACTGAATATTAGACACAATTTGACAAGGCATACATGGATTCATGGCAAGGATCATACATTACTTTAGGACTGCTCCTATTTCCATTATTATAATTGTGTTATTAATATTAATTTTTCCATCCGTTACAGATTAATGGCTCTCTTTTAGATTTTTTATTCTTCTCCTTGATACCTAGTGAACCTCTTTTAAATGTGTTTAAATTAAGGCTCTTGTGCCAAAATGTCTCCACCACGTGGGATCACCAGAGGCGTGGCCAGTTTCGAATAAATATCTGAAAATAAGAAGTTTTAAGCAAACCTCAGGTGAGCGATCCAGGACCACTTTGTCCTCTTGTTTATTTTGACAATGTAATCTGCTGTAAATTATATGTGGTGCTTTGTGCAGTGTAGCTCACATAATAGCATAATATATCCTAATTGTCTACGCCCATGGTCACTGGCAATAATCAGGTTTCTGAATTGTCTACGCCCGTAGACATACTTTTATTTTTGAGCCAAATATCACCCCCGTAATTACGCCATATACGCCGTGGTGATGACAAAACAAATAGAATGCGCCCGATCTGACCCTAGCTACAGATGGCATGGGTCCTTACTTGTAGCTTCACATAGTATGTACAAACTAGGTGAATGGCCAGTGTTAACTGAGTCTTTACTGGACGCATCTGTCACGTTGTTGGGTTTTTTCACGTGACGACGGAACTTATTAATGCAACAATATGGATACATTATTTATGAGACAAAGCGCCGGTTATTGTAATCAAATTACCCTGATGGTACCCTTAACCACCGTCTTTGGTAGTGCAAGTATTGGACACATGAAAGCTGTTACAGACAGACCATCCACTTCCATTACCATTTTAACCGACCTAGTAATTATACAAAAAACAAAGCAATAAATAATTCGAAATCATTTTCAGAATAGTGTAATAATGAGTCAAAGAATCATGCGAAAAAAATAAATTAATTGACCTTACTTATGGGTTTAATCGGTTGTGTATAATTAAAGATCGCACAATTATAGTGTGTGCATCGAAGGTTACGAGTAGTTGTTGGAATATTAATGTTACTGCACTCTGGGCGATCTCATACTTACATGTTCTTAGCGCAATGGTTGAAATCGCAATCCGATTTTACTGAAAGCTAGTTTCAAGATAAAGAGGCAGATATTAAGCCGGGATCCAGCTCCAATTATTGCCTGGTCAAATGTAGGCCCAGCTCATAAATTAAAAAATAATCAATTACAAGATGGCCGCCTTGATTTTAAGATAAGTTTGAAAGATTTCTTCTAAATATTTTACTTATAGTGCTTTCATGCTATTATTACTGTGTTGCTTTGTATTCGTTTATGTATTGTACAAATAAAATAAATTTTAAACTAATATTTTAGTTATACTATTACTGGTCTTAATAATCCTTCTGTTTCATCGATCCAAGGGACAGTTGTTGTTTTTTCGATGATCAAGGTTGTCGTAATTTCTAATGCTGAGTAATCTTTGCTGGCGGTTGCTGTAAAGAATGGGCACCCTACTAATGAATTCAGTATGGCCTTAATCCATTCTCGCGAGACCTGACGATACCTCATCTAGATCTCTCGCATTTCGCCCTTTGCATCATGGGTAACTAGCGATATTTGGCTAGTCTCGTTCAATTCTCGCACTGCTGTAGTGACCGAATTTATTGTTAAAAATAGCAAAAAGTTAAATTTTTGACAGTTTATCTTTTCTCTTTAAGTCAGTATTTTCTGGATGTAAAGCCCCGAGTCATGCAAGCAATGATCGCATAATATATTTTTAATAAAAATGGCGGCTCAATCCCAGTGTGCACCGAGCGAAAGGCGACAGGTTTGTTCGTGCTAACGAGCTTCCTGTGCGACAATGGGCCTTAATCTCGGACCCAGCATACTGGGCCCGGCATTGACTCTATTACAAGAAAAGCATGCTAGTCAAATCGATATAGTATCGGTACATCCTAATTGTCTATGCACATGATCACAGGTTTCGGAATTGTCTGCACCCGTGGATATACTTTTTATTTTTGAATCAAATATCACTTTAATACGAGCTAGGCCAGTGCCAAATTCTTCCATTAGAAAAAAAAATCGGCAGTGATGTATACTTTGAGGGACTTTCAAGGAGTTAGATCTAATACCCGTAGAGTGCCAAAGGATGGCGCCAATGGCCCATAGATGTTTCAAAACCTGACAGTTGCTGAGCAGAGTATGCTTAGAGTTGAGATTCGAATGACACTGGTACAAGATATGGTTAGCCCAAATGGAACTTAAATCGCAAAAAGTGTAGACCCTATCGAACCACCAAGGCTTCGTATGTAAGGCTGTTTGCATAATAGCATAACTAACTTGTTTTTCTGGCTCGGCGCGACAAGCCCAAATAAGGATTGATGGACATCCCAAACATGATGAAAACAATCTGTTTGGGATAGATGTCTGTTCTCAGATTATACGCATGAAGCTTACCGACAATGAATTAATTTTGATGCAGTCGCGGCTGGTGCTCATTGTTCTATCTGAGCACGGTTCCATAAATAAGGTCCGTGGTGTGAGGATACATTTATTAATAAAATGTTCTTTAAGTATTTTAATCGTATTTAGTTCTTTTGACGACGAAGTATCTCACATAAATAAGTCATGTTGCGAGAAATTCTGGGTTTGGGGTTAGCGAAAAGATGACCATCAAACCAGTCTGTTTAGCTGCTATGAATATTTACACAGCAAGTAGCAATGGAGCCGGGTGTGGGGATGCACATGCTTATCTGCACATTTGCTTTGAGCATACAACCAACACATGTTTTCTTGTGGTGTTGTTGTTTTGATTGTGATGAGGTACTTCTGCACAGTTCACCACAATCTCTTGTGGTATAGCCTCATTCATCAAGTACCTAGTCCACACTTTTTAGATCAATGGCGACAATGATTTCTTTTGTCGTCTGTAGATTTTAATTTTTTAATATATTCTTTTCAAATGAAATCTTTCATGAATACCGTCACTGTGCCAAACAGTTGGGATCGAGATAGATCTGGGTCCAAGCAGATTGCAGAAGTTATCAGCAGACGCCAAATGTCGCCACTATATAGCTTTAAATACCGGATGATACTTTTATTGATGCTTAAAACTGTGAATAATATTTTATCTTTCAGAGGTGATGAAAAGTGCAGTAGACCGTCCTTAAAGAACCATGGGCGGTGGGAAAGAAAAGCCGGTAGCCAATGGCGAACCCAGAAACCAGCGGAAGCCTTTACCGGATGTCGAAGAACCGGAAGAAGATGGACTTCCGGTTCCACCAGATGGCGGCTGGGGCTGGATGGTGGTGATTGGTTCCTTCATGATACACGTGATAGCGGATGGAATAGTTTATTCTTTTGGAATCTTTTACATGGAATTTCTGGATTATTATAAAGGTGGAAAGGGCGAGACAGCATGGGTTGGTTCCCTTGTTCCAGGGGTTACATTAACTGTAGGTAGGTAAAATGACTATGTGCATAGGGTTTCATGCGCGGAAAGAAGTTTCGTCAGGGTGTCCAGGTTTCGACGGGGTCTTTTTTTTTTAGTTTTAGTCATCAACTTATTTTACAGTGGGGAGAAGGTGCCCCAATATTCCTTTGAAAGTCTATACCAATAAATACAGCGTTTCGCTGGCGGGCCGATGATGGCCCAGCACTGAATACTAGCTGGGTAGTTGTGTGATTTTCGAGTTTGGGTGGGTCCACACCAGTATTCCTAAATAAACCCACAAATGTATGATTTCCCAGGGAGGGTGGGCAGTCCAGGCCACCAGTACCCCACCTCTGGATCCGGCTACGTATCACAGAGGCGAGTAGTGAAGGCTCAGACGGAAACTAGTAGTAGTAGGTTTTTCTGTTATCAAACCCAGCCATCAAGTAGCAAGAACAACTTTCTTTTGGTTTTGAGATCAGATATGACCCTTACCAGCTTGCTGAGCTATAGATATGATTTATTATCTTTAAAAATGAAAGTAGCACATACATAGCCTGACAGCGAACCAGACGGACGCTGATCAGACTGAGTTGCGCTATTTGTTCGTGATTCAATCACACACAAAGCAGATTTTCTCATAAAATGGCTCCTTAAATGAAGCCATTTGGTACAATGGAAACTGCAGAAATGTTTCATTAAGTGCACTTATGTAATATAGCAAGAACAGAGAAAATTAATATCTGTCAACCGTGCACGGATGTAATTTGCAAATTTCCTTGTTTCGTCTACTCAACTGTATTAAATGGCACTGCTGCAAGAAAAGCATTGGCTTGATGTACAGTAACTGGCAAGTACGCAAATCTTTCAAGAAGCTTAACTTGTTCCGTGTTCGGCTCCTGGGCACATTTTTATAGCTCTCAGAATGCAAGAATCTCAGAATGCAAGAAAGCGCTTGCTTGTCTTGGCTTTTGGTTTAAATAGAAAAACGATTGGTTTCCATTGAGACGGTCTAAGTCTGATACTATTGATTAAAGTCTTTAAGGAGCAGGAACGCGGCAAAACCAATTTTAAAAGCGTTTCATCTTAAATGTTAGTGCTGACTCAGACCAGCCAGCATATATTGCTAGTCTGGAGAGAGTGTTTCTTGTACCTGTTGAATGCAGGGTATCAGCATGGAGAACAGCAAAGACTCAAACCAAATTGCGCTGGCGCAGTTTGGTTTGAGTCTTTGTTGTTCGTTAGCACCAGGTCATAGTCAGTGGGCAGAGTGCTCGTGCGAGATTCGTGGCACGAGCCAAAATGTCAGATTTAATCTTTCTGTCTGTTTAAAATTAGTTTGCGTGCAGGTCACTTGCTTTCTTTCATCTATAAATGTTTAATAAGTAGGCAGAGGAATTTCAGATAGGCGCGCATGCATGCAACAAGTATTCTATGAAGACAAGTTTTGCAAAGAACAATGTGGGTCACATGGGTAGAAAAACCTACAATTGTGGAATGCGATCAACAAAGGCGCAGATCAGGCTGTGCCAATATGCAGTCTGATCAGCGTGTTATTTATTTATTCACTGGATCCACCTGCTTTATAATTCCAGCTAGTTCCTCTATAAACAGGTGCACTGACGCGTTAATTTGTCACAAGTCGAAAATTTTGTTTCGTCAAAGCATTAGAAAGCATTACTTCGGAGTTTGCGACTGTATGTTTGTAGCGATTGTGTTATGCCCGAATGGCGCGAATTGATATTCACCTAATTGGCTAGCACATGGTATCACTCATGCTTATACGTACTTGCCTAACATGCATACAGCGCTCTGATAAACTCTTTGTTATCATACCCGTGAGATATAAAGTGCATGCATAATTTAAGGTCGCCATTTATATAAATGTCAGAGATGGCTTTCCATAGTTCAAAGTTCCGATAACTCATTGAACCGGCGTAAATCGAAGCAAATGATATCCGTTATATACAGACTAGAGACTGCTTAATTCACAACGAAAATCGTCTGCTCAGTCTCTGGGTCTACACTGTTTCTGATGTTAGCCTCTATACTAACATTTTCAGATGCATTTCTGCTGGCGCTTTCAAGGTTTAATTTCCGTATTTCTGTACATAAAAATGAGACCATTCGTAAGATACAAATACATGTTTGGTGTGTATATTATGTGTACATATTGACCGCACATACGCACACACGCCCGCACACGCGTTAGTTGCTCTCTGAAAGCATCTCGTCTAGCTTCCAATCACAGGTACTTGTTTTCATACATATGGGACAATATCACCTGTTATCGGTTTTAGCTGCCCGATTATCTCCCTTGAATATTGACCACTCTGGCAACTTACCTGTCGAAGTCTGTGGCATTAATTACACAGAAAAGTATACAAACCTTTAAATAAATTACTAGTAACTAACTTATTATTAAGTTGCCATTGTTTTATAAGTTATCACAAGAAAATTTAATGTTCTATCTTTACAATGATATCAACAAATATGAAATAACTTAATATTTAGTTTTGTCAAATTGTTCATCTTTTTAACTGGTATACCTCCATTCATTTCTATGTAAATTGAATGAAAATGCTTAGGGTGAGCATTTTATGACCCCAAAATAATCATATTCTGACATTTTCTCGATGTTTTATAAGTTATAAATGGTATCTCTATCATCCAGAAATTTCAACCATATAAGTTTCACAAAAATAAAATAAATTTTAGTTCTGTCATTTTTATGTTGAAAATGGAGTTTTAGCGCCTTCTTGCCTAAGCGTTTAAAAGAGCCGAGAAAATGCCTAAGTCCTAATTGGATTGCGGGTCTATAATGCTCTCGCACTATTCGATATGCTTAGAGAATGTCGAGAAATCTAACATCATTTTTAAAAGAAAGGGAAAGCACAGCTGCTTGGGAGACATGATTATGAAAAAAAAACACATAATTTTTGTAATACGTTAGAAGTAAAATACCACTGACCATGACAAATCGCCGAAATAAAAAACATTTTATTACAAGTTGCTTCAATTCCGCGCAAATTTTTAACTTGAGCGAACGGCAAAGGTCCTGGCGAGACAGCACATCCCAGGTCTGACCTGAACCATTGCTGTTTGCGTTCCATATATTTCGGTTAAATATTCCCAGAATGCAGAGATACACACCGGCCTGAGAACCAGAACTGGCAAAACAATTTAAAAAGGTAAAGGTATTACAGCAGCAAACAGCAATGGGGCTGATCAGACTGCGCAGATAAAGTATTATGCGCATTTGTTGTTCGCATATGGTTAACTGAAAATTCATGCATATAGTAGCATCTAGGCAGTGAAGACAAGAAACTGCTATGAGCATTAATATCTGCATGGTCTGACCTAGCCTGCGTTCCAGTCTGGTCATTTTTTCTTCTTTTTTATTTTACCGTTTCTTGGTCAAAAATGACAATATCAATCAAAATCAATAACGGACAACCGATACCTTTGATGTGGTATCTTTTTATTCTCTTATTATTTTTTTTAGAATATTAGCAATATTAGCGTTAGAAAATATTGCCAAAATATTGACGACTGGACCCAGGCTAAGTCTGACCTGCTCAAAACTCTTCTGACATACGTTTTATGATGTGGTTATCTTCACGTTGACACAGCGAGAACTCAGTGGGAGTTCGCTCATCTGTGTTTAAAGCTGATAAGGATCTGGCCTAAAGCACTGTTCTCGTGAATTTTGGTGCATTTTTCTGTCTGCATTATATTTCTGTATTATATTTTTTAACTTGAAGCGAAGACGCTGATCAGACCTTTTTGTCAAACTCATTGTTCTTTACCTCGGACCAGTGACGTATTCTTATATAGGTAACTGGTCGGACCCAGTCCGAGTCTTTACAGATGTCAGCTGATTTTATTTTCGAAAAATATACCGTTTGGATCCAGATAAGAACCGAGCATGTACTCGAAGACCTGTCTCAGTGAGGCGGTTCTTTTGAGCGCTTAAATGATGGATAAAATATTCACAATATTATGCTGGATTTTTTCCTTATTATCTAGACCTCAAAATAGAATGGAGATATTAGGTATATTGCTCGAGTCAAGACCTATGATTCTATACCGAGAGAAGACTCAGATCAGGTTTTGCATCAACATAACTGATACGGGAAAACGTAAAAAAATGTTACATTTTGAAATACGTTATCGAGATATGCCTTTTTGTTCTGTTTTGTTCTGATATAAAAAGAACATTCAGATTAAAGAACGTTCTGCTGCATGATCACTCAAAACGATAATTCTTTGATTATAATTGCTGTCGTTAACACAGGTGTCATTTTCTTAATCTTGTTTTATAACGACCCCCTTTGACACACTGGGATGAATAAATACGCTTCAGTTATTAATTGAAAAAAGAAGAAACTGAAAAAAATGACCAGACCAAATAAGCATATTCGGTCAAAAAAATGTGGTCCTGCTAAAACCTCTTTCGGACTAAAAAGTGGTCATGGTCAACCGACCGTACCGCCGTCGACGGCCTTGTTTGATGACGTTGTGTTATTTCTAAATCAGTGCGGATGCGCAGGCTGGACTGCGCCTTTGTCGTTTGCAAACCCCCTAGACAGTTTTTCTCACGTCGTATGAACGTACTCAAGGGCTGTTTTAAGACTCAATTCAGAACATACGAATAGTGGACATACATGATGTATACATTTTAAGATGAAAAACCTATTAGTTGAGCATGCATACTCCAATTTGAAACAAATTTTATGAGCACATTTTATGTTACATAGATGAAAATCCATCCAACAATTTAAGTAAAATATTCAGATGGTATAATTGGGTACCCTCTCGGTACCAATACTGAACAGCAATATCATCAATGCGAGACGAATACCATCGATACCTGGACTCAGATACAATCGATTTCGCGATATAGTGACCACGGTGTAAGTGGGAACATTGACTTATCGATTATTTAGGTGATCAAGAACCACAACTCACCTGTTAAGTCGGGCCATAGTTCAATTTGAGAAAAAAGCCCACCCCCTATATTATCATGATTATGTTAAACGGATTGTTTTTCCTATGAAAAAGTGCCTGTGCTTCTTATGGCCGCACAAACATGCGATTCTTGGAAATATCAGTCCTAAACGCCAAGTGTTGTAATGTGCTTTATGGGAAATGTCGACAAAGCACGAAACAGTTTCCGGTAATGTACATTATAAAATGTTTACAGAGATGCTTTAATGTATTGTCACACATTGTTCTTCCATTATTACTGAATTAAGGAGGAGTGACACCATATGGTACGCTTGTAATTAAATAACATAAAAAACTAAATACAAACATTGACGCAGTATTACATCTAAAACTATTAATGGGCCAGCACAATCGATTTGTTGCGCAAAAGCCTCTTAAAAACGCATATGCTTACGCCACGCATGATGGAACTTGTGGTCGACTTTACATCTAAATGTTATGTATGCGAGCAGCGAAGGCTTTTGCGAGCCTGTGCATTTGAGCTATGGGATAAGTACCAAAATCTCACGTGCTTGCTCATTTACAAGGGGTCCATTTGAGGCTCTAGCGATACCGCGGCGATGCACAGGCTCGTCTGAGCATTACCTGCTCGTGCCAAAACCTCGTGCGCTAATATAGTAATCGACAACGAAAAAATAGTCAACAGAAAAGTTGTTGTTTTTTTCATCTAAGATTTCACTCATTAAAAGGCAGCTGCTGTATCTTTCTGTCTTCTTATTTGACAAACACTGCACTTTATCATATATGGTGCACAATCAATACGAAATAGATCTGCCAATCCTTTTTGAAGTATATAATATGAGGGATTGTTGTTGATCAATTTCAATACTGTTTGGGTTGCTAAAATCCATTCATATTACTCTCGTAAACAAAACTCAATTTAACGTAATTCTTTTTAACAAACTTTTCCGATCACCAAAAGCAACCGTGATTTTCGATCGCAAATTATGGCGACAGATACCGGTAGGCCTATTTAATACATGCATCTATGATCATCAGGCGATCGAAAACTTTTTAAAATATATCGATCGCTGCCAACTAGATGAAAACAACTCTTAGCCTTCTGGAAAAGTGTTCACGCTTTTTTGTCGTCTGCTGATTTTTATCTAAGATCAATTTTTCAAAAAAATCTATCTGGAATACCACTTTTTGTCGGGCCTGATCTGGGTCCTAACTTTTTGTAAAAAAATCAGCAGACGACACTAGTGGGCAAAGAGTTAAAGACTTATTTGATGCAAAAATGTGGTAAGTCCTATTATCTCTTAGGCTGGCTATGTAAGTATTAAAGGAGGTCGTATGTCGGTCAAGAGATGACATGGGCTATACGATATGAAACGCCCTATTAAGACAATAATCCTTTTTCGCCGACATAACATATATTGCTTATCTTTATGCATACAAACATTCACAGTCATCAATTCAGATGAGAAAGTTATTGGCAGGTCTTCAGTTATAAGGGCTTATAACTGATATTCAGTCTTATATATATGCCAATTTCATTACAGTACAGTCAATACCATTTTGACTTACAGGACTGAAATATATTTTATAAATAATAAAAAAAATAGTATAAGAAGGAGACTGAGTTCAAGTCTAAAGGCCTGGACATTAAGTGTTACCATTGGCTATCTGTCAGTCTGTCTGTCCATACGTATGTTTGTACGTACGTAGGACCGACGTACGTCACACCAACGACGTCCGCTCTCTTGATCAGAATTTTATGAAACTTTTTCACATTGTTTAGTACCATATTGTCTTCTTCATTTTCGATAATGGTCCATATCGCACCATGGCTTCAGGAGTCATTGCCCTTTGTTCATGAAAATTCACCATTTTTGATAGTGTCCGGTCTCTAAATCCAGTAATTTTGATCATAACTATATGAAACTTGGTCATAATGTTTAATACTCGAGTTTATCGCCATATGCATATCTAACATAGTCTAAATCGCAATAATCCTCCAAGAGTCATTGCCTTTTGTTCGTGAAATTTTGCCTTTTTTGACCATTATTTGCGATGTTCAGTCTCTAACTCAGTAATTTTAAATGGAACCTTGAAACGTAGACACAATGCTTAACATAAAATGTCTTACTCTACCCATATCATATCATCCCGGAGCTTCAAGAGCTATTGCATTTGTTCGTAAAAATATGACATTTTTTTACTGTGTTTGTGAGAATATGCGAGAATTTTTGCAACAATAGGGGCATCGCACATTTGTTGTATAATAATCCATTCATTTTCTAATGCCTGAATCTAAACATATATTGTGGGTATTCAAAAGAACCGTCTAAATGAGATGGTTCTTTTGAACACCCACAACACATGTTTTGACCGATGGATACAAACACAATCGCTATTTCACATTAAAAGTGCTTAGTTTCACTTGAAAGAGTTCTGTATTAGAAAAATAAAGACATGGATATAGAATGATCAATAAAGATAATCCGATTTATCATCAGTGTTTTACTCAGATAACCTGGAAACAAACAACGCATATCTGTTTTTAACCTGAATATCTGAAGTCTCCATAAACCTGCTTATGAAAATCAAATGTCTTAACTACAAATCTATTCGCTATTGCATTCTACATGTTTATGAAATATACAGGCCTCGAGGTTACACAACTTGAGTTCACTATCAAACTCAACAGAAAGCGCAATAAATGGCTGCTTGCGGACACGTCCGCAAGCAGCCAATCATTGTGCTTGATTTTCAGTTCGAGAAGTGTCCGCAAGCAGCCAATCATTGCGCTTTATTTTGAGTTTGAGACTGTACTCAAGTTTATTGTTACCTCGAGGCCTGATGTAGAGCCAAAAATTTGAGTGGTGCAAGATTAGGGTCAGCGGGGATAGGATATGTGACTGTTTCCTCCATATCAGTAGCGATGCAGGCTGCTCCAAAATATTTTATCAAGAATCAAATGCATGTACTGCAATGCATGCACAACATTGTAACACAAAAAGTAAGTGAGTATGACCAGGAAGAAACAAAATGACCTATATCAGCTTCTTCAGAAGCTGGCTGATTTAGATCCACACTGTTTGTAAGGTAGTCTTGACAAGGTTCAGAAAGCATTTAACACACAAACTCATATGCAAACTAAGTAAGGGTGCAAAGATCAGGAATCGATACAATCAAACTACCACACCAGACCAAGAATGACA
Organism: Loripinus fragilis; assembly: GCA_964019695.1. Classification (NCBI taxonomy): domain Eukaryota; kingdom Metazoa; phylum Mollusca; class Bivalvia; order Lucinida; family Lucinidae; genus Loripinus; species Loripinus fragilis. Next base: position 72,970,541 of record OZ026524.1, read on the forward strand.
AAACATCAACAAACAGACATGCATGAAAGCATAACAAAACAAGACTCGAAAAACATAAATGATCTACAAAAGAAGCTCCGCCTTGGAAGCGTCAGTAAAAATATTTTACTGGAGGGCTTAAACAGGTTTAACGGTGCACCAACCTCACCCTTAGTTCAGATGTGGATCATGATACATAGATATTTGGTTTGCATGAAAGACCCCTTACTTATCAATGCATCATCTCATAATACATAAATTAAGATATAAAAGGATATAAAGCAAAGATAAGGACTCAACAGTAAATAAAGCTGAATACTGGAGCAAAAGAAATCCGACAGGTAAACCTCGGTGGAGTTTCTCAATGTCTAGCACATTTAACAAGTGAGAAATTGTCGCTTCCTATTTAAGCCAAATATTTTTATTTTCTTCATGATATTTCAGGACCTCTTGCTGGCATCCTTACCAACAAATATGGCTGCAGAATCACGACAATTGCAGGAGCGATCATTGCCGCAGCAGGATTCGTACTTAGTTTATTCGCCCCAAATCTCTACTTCTTATACTTTAGCTTTGGTATAATGTCTGGTAAGTAGAAAATTGGACATCAATGTGACAAAATCTGTCTTCGGGCCTTCTGGCAAAATGAGACTCAAACCAGTTGCCTCTGCTACAGAGATTAGTTAGAACATTGAAATCTCACCAGTAGAATGTTTGGATATGATATTTTCTAAAGAGCGGATAGCAAAGGCACTGATACACGCAGGCTGGTCTGTGCCTTTGTTGATAGGAAAACCCAAAAACAGGTTTTCTTGCGTCGATGCACAATTTTCCATTTGTAATAATAATGGATTCGGAATTTCCCATTTTTATTCGTGCAATAAGGATGTGACTGCTCATTCATAATTGGAAGAGGTCACAGCCGGTCATAATTTCAATTTCTATGTATTTATATCCCTGAATATTAAGGGATATTTTCTTGCGTTGTACAGCCATTCAGTATATGTTAGGCTGCTATCGAGACGATCAGTCTGCAATGTATTTAGTCCAGCCATTGAAGCACTATATGTTTATTCTCTAATCAGTCAGGCTAATACAAAATTGATTAACTCTTTCAAAGCTAGTGGCGACTTCTGTCGTATACTGATAGCATTTGCAAACTGTTCGGACCAAGATCAGGACTGACAGAATGTCAGTCCTGATCTGTATCCAAACTTTTTGACACTCTAATTGTGCTCCTGAAAGAACGTTTTGAAAATGTTAATTTTTGAAAAAGTCAGCAGACAACAAAAAAGCACGAAAACATACCTAGTATGCAAAGACTTTTTTTTGTAATCAATTGTTTTATTTAAGAAACAACATCATACAACATATACAAGCACAATACGTTTTACAATACACAGGTACATGTATAAGTTAGTCTTACTACAAAATATGAATCTTTAGGTGTCACATTATCAATAAAAACATGACAAGATGTATTTTCAATATGTATGTCTCCTCTCCCAAATGCATGTATTGATAGATAAGCTACTTCAGTGTGCATTATATCAGCAAGAAAAGGAGGTCTTGAACAATTCTTAGACAGATTTTATACATGCCTTATTTTCCATTGCAGAGTTATACATTTTGTCACGTTTTAGTAAAAACAATGTATGACTAGTTGATATTCGCTTATCAAAGCTCTATATGTTTTACAAGGTGGATTCAGAGACAACTTATGAGAAAATGGGGGGCGGGGGGAGAAAGGGAAAGAGGGAGAGGGAGTTGAGAGAGAGAGAGAGAGAGAGAGAGAGAGAGAGAGAGAGATAGTCGCATTTCTTGTTTATGCATTGTCCTCTATTAATGGTTTTAGATTCACAAGATGGGCAAGTCTATTTTTTATAAAATAGATATGCTTTTCAACGTTTATTCTTTGACTAAGGTACACTTTAAAATGTGATATTGTTGGTTGAGTTTTAAGGCATTTGTTTTTAAATATAAAATATTTTCCGAGCAATATAATGAAATTTTTGACCTGGGTTTCTATACAATGTGCTCTTTCTGTGATACCAAAAGTAACATACTTTAAGCTAAAATGCATTGTTATGTTATATCTCAGCAAAAACGTAGCCAGGTTTGCCCAAGAATGTTGTACATAGTTACATTCCCAAAAAAGATGATTAATAGTTTCTATTTCCATTGTACAGAATTCGCATAAAGCTGTCTCTCCAATTTTACATTTTAAAAGATATTTGCTGGTAGGAATAATTTGCATTAAGCATTTATATTGAAAATTCTGAAGTCGGATGTCTTTAGTTGCCTGTAAGCGATTGGTATATATTTTGTTCCAGTTTAAACCTTCATCGCTGAATTGTTCTATCCATTTTTGTTCAGATTTTATTTCTGGTGTTAATTTCTTTTTCATAAGTAGTTTATAAGTGTACTTGTTTGTTTGTTTCGATTTAGTTATTTGTTCAATAATAGATGGCTTTTTTTGGTATATCAACGTTTTCAGTTTTAATATTAGTTTTCCATGAATTGGGTATACTATGTATGAGGGTTAAATATTTCAAAAAAATCACCTTCTGGGATTGCGTATTTTTCTCTTAGCCTTCTAAATGTGTAAAGCGATTTTGCTGCATTGTCATATATGTCTTCAAAATATTTTATACCACTGCTATACCATTGTGAATACATTATTGTCTTACCTTCTACAGTCTACTCTTGATACCTCGAATTTCAAGGGACTGGGCAAAATATGTCGAGTTATCAGTAGTTCGAGGTAACCAAATCATGACGTATACCTACCATTTTTGGGCGAAATAATTCACGTTCAACTCATCCATTAATAGATCGTTATACGGAGCTATTTCATTAATAAACTACAGGATGAATTGACCCAAGAATCAATTGACATTTGAAACTGAAACATTAAAATTTCTCAGGTGCCGCTACAGTCCTGACATTATGACTATTTTTTACTTTCTAAGACAAAATAAAATAAACATAGCGTTTCCAGTCTGCAACTGGTCCCGCGGTCGCAGGTTTTACCCTTCCGAAAGTCGTCATATTTTAAGCCCCAACAGTGGTCATGGCATGACCAATGTCCTAAAATAGCCTTAAACGCACAAGTCTGTTTTCAAAGTAAAAAAAATTGTCCGAGAAACAATTAAATTATACGTTGGACTTATTTAAAACGAGCAGACAGAGATTGCTCAAATATGACACATTAGCTTATGTAGCCGCTTTGAAGTTGTACCACAATAGATCAATAGAATTCGGCGACCGCGGTCAATTATGTAATTATACATATACAACACACTCATTTACAACTGCATGTGTCACACACGTGGACCAAGTGATCAAACAAATGGTGGTTTTAATGGGGATAATTAACGTTGAAAGCGGTGGATTAATTGGAGACACATTCAGATAAAAAGGTAATTTCTTATGAAATGAATCGAGTTAGGGATTGTAAAATACACTAAAATTGATCAGCGGGACCAGATTTTCGTAACGAGTTATCAGTTTTATTGACTTAGCCGTTGTCGAGATAAACGTTGTGGAATTGCAATAATATATAGGGGAAAGTACCGGGACCGGGCCATCAGGTCGAGATAAGTGATAGTATTGAGTTATGCATAGTTGAGTTAACGAGAGTCGACTGTACCTTTATATTGCTATTATTCCATAAAATCTCATGTCTGTAGCTACTTATGGCTGGATGTTTGATACAATGACACCACGCTGCTAAGATATCTTTTAAAAAAGCGTTTTGTGTAAATATATCTATTTCATTTTCAGAATAGTTACTTTCAAATAATAACTTTCCTCCGAATTGATTAAGTTTGTTTAGGTATAGGTTTTTTAATAATCCATCATCTTCAGATTCAATCATTCTTTTAATCCAGCATATTTTTAAAGATTTCATAAATATTTCTAGATCTATCATTTTTAAACCCCCTTTTTCATAATCCATGGTAAGTACATCTCTTTTTATCCTAGCAGGCTTTGAATCCCATATAAAGTCATACATTATTGTTTCGATTTTCTTGATAGTAGTTTTAGTCGGATCAGGTAAAGAGGAAAGAACATATACAAGTTTTGGGAGGGCACAATTTTTTATTACGGTGATTTTACCCATGTATGTCAGTTTTCTGTGCTGCCACTGCTTTAAACATTTTTCAAAGAGCTTAATTTTAGGTTCTAGATTTGCTCGGAATATATTATCTTTGTTAGTGCAAAAGGTCATACCAAGTGAACTCGCTTCAGTGGAACTCCATTGGAATTTTCTGCCTTTTAAGTATACTATGTCACTTTTACTCATGCTGCCTATTCGCAGGACTTGACATTTTTTAGCGTTAAATTTTAATCCAGAAATGTAACTAAAGTTGTCTAAGATATCAATTAGTGTTTGAAATGATTTAAATGAACCATCAAGTATAAATGAGGCGTCACCAGCGAATAGAGATTTTTTAAATTCTTGTTTTGTGTAGATAATACCTTTTATATCTTCTGTTGTTGAAATTTTATATGAAAGTAGTTCAATGCACATAATAAATAAATAGGTAGAAAGTGGACATCCCTGTCTAACACCTCGCAATATGGGGAAGAAATTCGACATGTTACCATTATTTGAGACACAGCTTTTGGTGTCATGATAAAAAAAGTTTTACCCATCTGATAAAATCTTCTCCAAAGTTAAAGTGCTTCAGGCAACGTATAATAAATGTGTGATTTATGCTATCGAAAGCTTTTTCAAAATCAGAAAAGAAGATTAATACAGGTTTATTCTCATCTTCAGCATTGTCTATAATTTCAAAGAGTAAACGGATGTTTTCTCCTATGTATCTTCCCTTTATAAACCCTGTCTGTGAGTTGTGTACTATACTTGAAATAACACGTTTTACGCGGTTGGCTATGGCTTTGGTGGCAATCTTGTAATCGACGTTTAGCAGGCTTATAGGTCTCCAGTTTTCCAGTGATGTTATATCCTAGTATGCAAAGACTTAAAGAAGATAAATTTTCATCCCAGACATATACGAGGGGCGTTCAATATGTAATGAAAACAGCCCAGTATATCCCAAAATTTTATATTTACACACTTCATAATTACTTTCATGAAAAGGTCTGTGTTTTGGCTAAATGAATGTAAAATTACAGTTGTCAATCTACGTGTCAAATTTACACAAGCCACTTTCAAGATAGGGTGCTGAAGTACACTGTGATATGAAATAAAACAATGTTTTCAAAAGCAGATAACTACATGAAAGAGGGATGTTTTCAGTCTGCTCTTTTGTGTGGTAAATATCCATATATTAGTGATTTATACCTGCAAAAAATTTTTGGTATTGCTTTATATCCTATGAAATACTGAGGCTGTCATTTGGGTTAAAATCCTTCATGAAACTACATTTTCTGGTATTCAATTGACAGCGTCGTTTTTGCTTGAACGAATACATAGCGAAAATTTATACGAAAATCATTTGTAACATTTTTCCTGGTCGCTTTGATGTTCATTTGCAAGTAATACAGCCGATTTTGAAATTTCCATATTTAATTTCACCCATAAAGTACCCCAAATACGCCATTTGAAATAAGAAAATCACTTAAAAGAATGCCATGTCTGGCTTATACTGAAATGAATCAGACAATGTACCGCGTTTCATCGATGTTTGCATTCGGATGCATTATTTGGACATTGTTACACGTATTTACATGAACATACTCTAGCTGGCTTATTTTAGACAATAAAAATATAGGAAACAAAAATGATATACCACTCAAATGAAATACCCAAGATATTGGTTACAGTTTAACTGGTCTGCTGCCTATGCACTGTGTGTATTTAAACTTCGATACAATCGAAATTGTCTTTTCCTGGTACAAAGCCACATTTCAGATTTTCAAGAACCATGCGTATTTTAGTGTTACGTCCATTGCATTAAACGACGTCAACGTAAGAGGGGGTAACGTAATAAAACGGTTTGCAAGAGAAATCGGTACCAGTCAAAAGTTTGTATCGTTATGGCAGATAAAGGGGAAATGAGTCAGAAAACTATGGATATGTGATTCGTGCATGTTAAATGTTTGTTTTAGAAAATGCAGCATGCCTTTCTACCTTTGTCAAAATGAGTCTTTACTATTCGAAGGAAAATATATGCAGTGTATATTAGTGTGCTTTTTAAAAAGTCAGCAACTTGTTAAATTTGGAAAGATAAAATAATGTTTCTTGCACTATTATAAAGACAATGCTTTGATCTTTCATTTGGCATATGGCATAAAATCCTAACGCGTTTGGGGATGACGTTATGAATGGGTTTTCATTACATATTGAACCCCCCTCGTAGTCAAATAAACATTTGATCTTGTTGGTATGATCGTTTACTAGGTTATTCAATTTTGAAACCAAACTGGCAATTTTGTTTAAAAAATAGCAATTTTAGTAAAGATTAAATGTTTTTCTTTTCTTTTGCAAAACCAATTATTTAACTTACCTGAGCCTTAGGCTGTGATCAATGGATGTCTGTCGTCCTTGGGTGAACCTCTACCAAAGTTGTTCAAATTAAATTAATTTGTTGAAAAACATGGCCGCCAGGGGGTGACCAGTTTTTCTTATGTTAATAAAGGGAAAACTTAAAAAAATGAAAATGAGTTGTAAGGGAGACAACACTTGCAGTCGTGGTCACGCTAGAGAACCACTGTACGAGACCTGTTTCATGTTTATTTGAATAAATGTGAATTTCATTTTTCGAGGTTGCATGTAAATAAAATAAATAACTTTTGCTTTCTCTTAAATTACGGACGTGCCCCTTGTATGACCAAATGGACAAATAGGCAATTTAAAGCATGACCATAACACAGCGTCCCAAAATACACGCCCACCCCCCCCCCCCTTTTACTGATTTTAAGAGGTTAAACGGGTGTATTTCAAATGAAAATGCGTATAAAAGTGTTCAAATTTCATTAAAGTGTAGAGGAGCATTCAGTCTATTATTCAAATGAAAAACAACTTCTGTGCGCCTGTTTATGCTTGATAACTGGGCTTTATAAGTTCTACCACACGAGTGCCCAAATGGGCACTCCATGTATAAAATGTGTCCTGGAAGAATTGTGAAAAACAAATTCTCAAAACTCACAGCCCACACAAGTTCTTAAGTAGTTCAAAAATATATCGCCGATAAAACCGATCACCAAATATTGCATTCATGTATTTTGCTTAAAATTTAGTGTTGCTTTGGAAACTGTTAACCCCCAAAAAATGATGCTTTTAAAAGTTGCTTCAAAAAAGTAAATATCAAACGGAAATGCTCTATTTCTTAGCAGAACACACTTTAATCATTTATATACAATTTATAATAGGTTCCCAAAGAATAACTTCACCCACTTAAGAGAAATTGTTCGAGAACGATTTTGAACATTTTGTTTCAGACAGCAATTTAAAACGCTTAAATTTTGACTACTCATCTTCAGAGACTGTTTTAAACTAGCGAATAAAGTTAAGATATATTTTCTTGGTGACTGCGCATTCCTGGAGATCTGATTAACCAATGTTAATTTAATATTACTAAATTTAATCAGAAATAAATTTCAAATTTGTTCAAATAAACATGAAACACCTCTTATACTTGAATGGCCCAGTCATCGCGTTGGGATTGACGGAAAAGTGTATCTAGCTGTTTTAAAGAGTAATATATATAATGGTCAATATTTCACTTCCGAAAATATTTTTCGCTAATTATTGTCACTTATAAATCCAGTTGTGCATCTGTTTAGCAAGATCTATGTGCGTTAAGTCAAAAATGTTTTTTTTTCCTAAAAAAAGAGGATGAAAGGCTTTGTTGTTTATGTTCTGGAATTTATGCTTACTTTAGATAAATTGCAAAATACCAGTCCTTTAATGTGCACAGAGTTCGGAATCTGAGAGCAGAGCATTTTGAAAATTATTTAAGCTTTTCATACTGTACACATAGTTCTGAATATCAGGTGTTCTGGCCCAGTGATCGGGTCGTCCACTGCATATACATTGATTTACTTAACCCTCGACTACTGGGCCAGAACAACTGATTTACAGAACTATGCATACAGTATGACTAAACAAAACTAAAACGCTTGGTTCTCTGGGTGTTTACGTCCCCAAATCTGCGTTGACAGTCAACTTTTGTGTCAAGTTTGGAAGCAACTACATGTAATTTTTTATACAAAAACTGAGCACTGAATCTGTACTTGTCTGAGCAATTATATTCCAAAATTCACTGCAAACAAGACACAAGGTAAGAAAACTTGTTTCATGCTCATATCAACTGAGTATGAAATTTATCCTGAGCATAAATTGTTGACAAATTCAACATCTTTTATCTATTAGCCATGTACACCACCTGAGAGTTCTAAAACAAGAACACTCTTTATTATTGGTAATTTTGGCTTTTATGGAGAGTTGAAATCTCATGATAGTTGAGTTGAGCACCAAAAAAAATGTATATAATCTCGGTGCCTTATTTCATGCAGATTCGTTTTTTTCAGGGCTTGGGTTTGGGCTTATATATCTGCCAGCTATTGTAAGTGTGGGCTACTACTTCGAAGAACGACGTGCCTTTGCAACTGGCCTCGCGGTCTGTGGGTCAGGTCTCGGGGCCTTCATTTTTAACCCTTTTTCAAAGTACCTTATTGACGAGTATGGCTGGCGTGGAGCAATATTGATAGAAGCGGCTATTATTTTAAACTGTGTTCTTTGTGGTGCCTTATTTAGGCCGCTTAAGCATGTGAGGAGAAGAAAAGACTCTGAGGTGAAGGAATTTTTGAGTAAATCCATGAAGGACGTGATTGAAATGGAACTTTTAGTAACTGCTGATAATGGGAATGCTGGTGGTGATATAGCGAATGGACACCCTCTGACTTTAAGTTCGTCATCGCAAGAATTAAATGGAGATTTCAACAAGACGGAAACGGAAGTAGTTGTCAATACAACGGAAGCGCTTTTCCGCAGTGATGGTGCTCTTCATAGATTTCATACCAATAAAAATGGAACGAGACCAATATCTCCGCTAGCCATTGAACAAAAACCACCACAGCTTAGAAGATTATTATCAGCAGAACAACCACAACAACACAGTCGTCATCACCATCATCTCACACCAGGTATTACTTGACTTTTTGGTTATTGTAAAGGCAGTGGCTAGAGGTACGGATCCGTACCCCTAGCCTGGGAGGCTAGGGATACGGATCCGTACCCCTAGCCTGGGAGGCTAGAGGTACGGATCCGTACTCCTAGTATATTCTACCATGTAAGGCTACAGGTACAGACATATAACCCTGATGAGAAGCTATCATGATTAATATAGCTTAATTAAACAAAAACTTGTGTTGCATATTTACATTTGTTTTGTCCGCCAGCTTTGATCGGTAAAGAGAAGCTACTCTATTTACTGTGACGTCATATGTCATATATAATTCAAACAAGTATAAGCTTATACAAAAGGGTTAAAAAATAACGGTAAAGTTAAAAAAAGAACATAATTCTATAAATATTTTTTTCTTATCCTTAACAGACCATGAGTAAAGGAAATTAATCACCTGTAACAAATCAATTATCTTCTCACCAGCAATTATCTTCTCATCTTCAATTAAAGTAACCAATTAACTACTCGTTGGCAGCTGATGAGTAAGATGAGTGAGCAGTGTCAAATAAGCTCACCTGTACTTAACTAAGTAAGTGTGCTGGCTGGGTTTATTTGTTAGGACCTTTAGACGTATGGATAAACTTAATATTTTTTAGATCCTTAAGGTACTTATGTTACTTCTAAGCACGAAAAAAATATTAAAATTGTACAGACTGACGAACGGACATACATGTATGGATGGGTGGTGTGTAAAATTGTATTTTCCATCACGTTAAACGTAAGTTTTTGGTGCTCAAAAGAACCGTCTCATCGTGAAGACTCTTTTGCGCACCAAAAATGTGTATATGAAAATATAATAGTTGATTTACGCATTATATCAAAACTAACATCAAAACTAAACATAAAAAAGCGGGCAAGGGTCGGCCCGCCAGCGAAATACCATTTGAATGGCGTTTTGCTAGCGGAACGATATTGGTCCGACATTGTGTGCTGGCTAGGTTTATTTGTTAGGACCTTGAGATTTAAGGACAAACTTAATATTTTTTAGATCCTTAAGGTACTTATGTGACTTCTAAGCACGAAAACAAATAGTAAAATTGTACTGACTGACGAACGGACAAACGAACGGGCGATGTGTAAAATTGTATTTTCTATCACTTTTAACGTAAGTTTTTGGCGCCTAAAGAATTGAACATTTTCTTCCTTCTGATACTGCTGGGTGGCAATTTCTAAAGAGGAAAAGTCCTCAAACTGTTTCCCAACGTTCAGCGTTTTAGCCATTTTGACAAAGTGAGACTGAACATAATTTTCTTGGGAGTTTTATAAATGAGCAGCGATAATTAGGCGGTTACATCAAATAGTTATTATTATATCTATAATAATAGGTCTAGATACTGTTTGTAGGATTAGGCTAATTAAGGACGTTCTTCTGATGTCTGTGAGGTTGGACATTAAAATATTCAGCCAATCATTGTAATTTGTTCTTTTAAGTTTAAAGATGCCTTTGTAGTGCGTCATGCCGACCAATTAATCACAGAATGTTGTTCGCACCCTCGCTAATGAACAAACCGAAAGTGAAAACAGCAAAAACAAATCATTAATAACAAGTTTAATTTGATTTAATAATAATAATAACAACAACACAACATAAATCCCGCACCACTTGTTCAAATTCCGAATTCGTGTTTCGTTTTTATATTTTACTATACAGAGTTATCCCACGTTGCAAATGGCGACTTACTGGATTGCTATTTCATAACACAACAACAAGGTACTTTCTAACACTTATCATCATGATAATTTAGAATTTCTCATCAGGGTTATGTCTGTACCTGTAGCCTGACATGGTAGAATATACTAGGGGTACGGGTCCGTACCCCTAGTCTCCGAGACTAGGGGTACGGATCCGTATCCCTAGCCTCCCAGGCTAGGGGTACGGATCCGTACCTCTAGCCACTTCCTATTGTAAAGGCGGCACCTCATGAATGTGAAATTAGGACTGGTCAACCTTAGACATAGGTAAAAGCTGAAAACGAGGCGTGGTTTTATTCAAAAGTAGCTGTATCATCTTGCGCCATTGCCTCAGTTTGACGCAAAACATGTTATTTAGTCCTTCATTTAAACGCCAGCAAAATAGCTGCATCTGAAAATGTCTATTTAACATAAGCATAAAGGCAATCATTGTGGACCCAGATCAGACTGCTCGTACAGGAGCAGTCTGATCTGGGTCAACACTGTTTGTCTAAGAGGCTTAAAATATGGGTCAACAAAACATATGTAACTTTTCGTGATATGCGCTTTAAGGGTTAATAAATGTGAGTTCAGTGTGTATACGGTTAGGATTTCATAAAATGCACGCACGTTTTGCGTGGCCCAAACAACTTATCAATTCTTCACCAAATTATAAATAGAACCTGAGTTCCCTTGTTTAGCAGATGTAATAGTCAAACCACGCACAGATAGGAATGCGCCTTTACAGAGAGCAAAAAGTGATATTATTTTGTAAACGAGAAGTTTATTTTTGCAAATAACTTTAAAAGAAATGTTTGCCATGTTAAAAATTCACGACTTGTACATGATTTACCTACATCAGTAAATCACAGCGTGATTTCTACATTTCGTGAGGGATTTATTTCCTCAAATCTTAGTATTCTTGAAAGTTCACGAAAATGATTTTCTCGCGAAAATTACTGATTTTACAATATTTGTAATTATCTAAACTATCACCATGTCACAGGCATTGATATACGTTGTTGCAATCCTTACTACTTTTGAAGAAATTCCGAAACTATTACTGGTTTTTATGGTCCTTTTTATGAAAAGAACGTATTTAGTGGACATAACACTACATGTATCTATTTGAAGATATTTTTCTTTTACTCAACTAAAACATATGTTGTGAGTACCAAAAGAACTGTCTCAATGAGGTGGATCTCTTAAACACTCATAACATAATATTGATACATACTCTTTACTCACTTTATTTGCACATCTAAATATAAATCATGATAATAGGGTACATTTAGTTGGTGTGACCAGTATCATAGGGTAAGTTTCATGTTTGATTGCTTCTCGCATGTGATTTTTGTTAAGTTTTATTTAATTTTTGGACAGCAGAGGCAAAGATAAATTCTGATAATACTGAGTCAGAGCTTTAAAGCTCCAATTTGACTATGCACCTGTTCAAGAATTACTTGCAGTATTTGCATCTTGACATTCATCCATGGGCGGATCCAGAGGGGGGACAGGGGGTCCGGACCCTCCCTTGAAAAATCACTAAAGTATAGAATTTCTAAGCAATACTGATCCAGGTCCCCGCAAAAATCATTAAGCTACCAAGCCAGCATACAATGTTGGGCGGTCATCAGCACGCCAGCGAAACGCCATTTAAATGGCGTTTCGCTAGCGGGCCCATGATGGCCCGCTTTAAGTGGTATTTGGATCCTCTCTCCCCTCATCGACTAAAAAGATATAAGGGACACCTGCACTTTACCAGGCACCATGGTACAGTCTGTTCATGTAGCATATGATAAATCGGGGCATAAGCCGCAATACCCCCTCAATGTTATTCAACTTATAACAGCCAACAATGTCAAACGTTTCAAGAAATAAGTTAGAAGCAAACAGACCCTTAAACCCTAGTCAACATTAGTTGTGCCCCATAAAGTGTAATCTAGCCAAATATATAAAAAAAAAAAACATTGCCAAAGTTGGACCCCCTCTGACAGAGCTTTCCTGGATCTGTGCATGCTCATCTATACTTTCTATTCCAGGTTCGTTATACCAGAGTGGCAGCCTTCTCAACATTTCCATTCACAGATCTCATCCAGCCCTCTATATAACCAGCATCACCTCAATCCAAGACGCAGTTGAAAATGACATAGAGACTAAGCTGTGTTGTTGTCAAGTGCCTGACACTTTTTATGTATCTCTGAAGCAAATGTGTGATTTCTCTTTGCTCAAAGACATTATATTCCTTATGTTTGTCATTTCAAACTTTTGTACGAGCATAGGATTCAATATGCCTTTCATATTCTTGACTGATCGCGCTGTCGACGAGGGAATAAGTGAGGAAGATGCCAAGTGGCTTGTCTCAATTGTGGGAATTTCAAACACTGTTGGACGTGTTCTGTTTGGATTTATGGCGGATAAAAAGGGAGTTAATCGCCTTATGTTGTATAACTCTGCGCTGACAATCTGTGGTGTAGCCACTGCTCTATGTCCTTTAGCCTATAACTATGCTTGGTTAGTTGTCTACGCATGTGTTTTTGGATTATTCATCGGTAAGTTATCTGAATCCAGGGTCAAAACATTTAAATATGTACCCACATGAAGGGAGACTATCGAAACGAGCATAAATTCTCTTCATTGTATTCCTTTTCAAATTGGGAACTTTTTAAAAGAAGAATTATGTATTGGAAAGAGCGAATTTTTTCCTTAAAGAACAGTCATTTAAGAACAGTCTCTTATTGGTAAGAGAAAACAATAGCTCCATATTTGGTGACCTCCTTTGAATGTGTACAGTTTCCTGTACAAATGTGCGTACATCGTGCAATGATTCATTTACTTTCAATCAAAGCTATAATGGCTGTTTCAAGGAGTCTCTGGTGCATTTTTAAATTGCAACGATTTCTTCCCCAGAAGATTGTTTTATCTAGGAAACGATTCGGACCTCAGTCATATACAGTAAAACATGTGTAAAACAGCCACTGAAAATAGACATCAAAACAAAGATCTGAATGACAAATGGTAGCTGAATTAAGGTCGAAAGTATTGCAGAATGCTCTTCTTGGATTCTGCAATACGTTTGACCTGCATTAAGCAATAATTGGCCTTGCTTGGAAACCTATTTCCTGTTGTCTTTTTGAAAGTGGCCATTTTACACAGGTTTTACTATACCCTGTTCTGCAACATTTTAAGATTAAAGAAATAAAAAAAATACCTTGGTAGTTTTGAAAGTGAAATTAAGCATTTTGGAGTTTTATTTTTAATTATTATATAATTAATTTACTATGAAGCCTCTTTTCAGAGTATTTTTGTGACCTCTTTTCCTGTTGTTTTTTTTACAATTCGACTGATTTTACTTCGGAATTTAAATATGTTTTGTAAGATAAAGCTCAATGTTTTGCAAAGAAAACAAAATTACAATAATTATCTGCTGAAGAAAAAAATGATCAATAAGATTCCCATGATTGATTACAAATTTAACATTTTATTTAAATATATGTATCTGAACTTGAAATGGCTGGAAGTGCCAAAGCTCTAAATGCAAATGATTGATGTTTGCAAATCAAGAAAATATCGCCAGGGGCACTTGTTACAAAATGTTGTGATTTCGTTTGCCTAAAGAGATTTGCCAACAACTCTATAATCAAATAGTTCAATTTGTTGTCGTCTGAGATAATGACAGATTTGAGAACAACAGTAAGTCATTTGAGTTTAATGAAGATAAAGTTCTTTGATTCAGACGCTTAGGACTTTACTATTTTTAAGTAATTATATGAGAATTTCTTCACTTCATTTTAGGTGTGTATGTATCGTTGACCTCAGTTGTACTTGTTGACCTACTTGGACTTGAAATGCTGACAAATTCATTTGGACTTGTTCTGATGTTCCAAGGAATAGCAACACTTATAGGACCACCTATTGCTGGTAATGTATATTTATACACTTTTATCATATGATGTCGATGTTATTCAACTGAAAACACCATGTTATAAGTTTGATAAAACCAACCGTTAAGCAACACTTTCGACGGAACTTGTAACGTCAGGACTATGACCGTGACAACAATGGAATTTTAATCGAAATAATGTCAACTTTAAAGGCAATAAAATGCAAGTTAGAAGGTCATATGATAAACAGAATTTTTCATTCTTTCACAATATTTTATAACATGGTTTTTAATCGTAGTGAGGCACTTTTAAGAGGTCAAAAGAATAGACTGCTCAATGGTAGTACATTAACTAGAATTAGCAATAAAACGTGGTTTATATGGTATTTTAAGAAGCTAAGGTAACCAGAAGGAAGCCTGTCATGTTCCCATCAACAAACACACCAAACTTAGCAGCCATATGTCATATGACATCAATGTCTATCAATAACATACCTCACCAAGCAAATTATGCTCGTATGCCGTAGCGCTGCCAAGTTCTTGCTTTAGGATGTTGATAAAGTTTATGTTCTCTTTCATTTCATTCAGAAGAAACATGAATTATTTATTATCTAAACTTCTTAATTTTGGAAAACAGGTATACAACCTCGAATTATCTATTGATATTGTGTACATAGAGGATCTTACATGAGTGCTCATGTTTTATTGAATTTATTAAACGAGTTGGGAAAAAGAGATAAAATGCGAGGCTTGCCGAGCATTTTATCTCTTTTTCGCAACGAGTTTAATAAATTCAATAATACAAGAGCACGAATGTTAGATACTATTTATCATATGACAAATACTTTGAAATCTCATTTCTGGCGTAAAAACGTTATGATTTTGTCATCATGTACGCAACGTTGTTATGGACGTAATAACGTTTCCCGTAAATCGATAAACCACTAGTGGTTTACAGATTTTATTGCATGGTGTTATTTCACTCCCTGACGCGACGTCATATGATAAATGTATATATGCCTCAACATCAGTCTTAAGCGCCTAGCATGAACATCATAAACATGTATATTTCTTAGTATAATATCTTAAAGCAATAGATATAAAGCTCAACAACATAATATGTGTGTGATGGCAAGCAAAGATTTCAGCGCTTTCTCTTTATTTACCTTGAAGACAAATTTCATAACAATTTTACAGCCAACCAGCACCCATTGTTCCCCATTCGACATGGAAGATGAAGTGGGTACATTTCTTTGTCCTCCAACATGGATATCAAAGTTGACTACCATTTTTTAGGCTACCACAAAGCATTTCACAGTTCGGAAGGCAACATAGATTCAACATCAACACATCCATAAAACCAATCTCTCAATTTTACAGCCTGTCTGAAAGAAACTGATAACCAATAAAATATCATATAAAAACAATCATTCTTGGAAATAGTTAAACCCTTTGAGATATCTTTTTAAACTATACATAATGAACCATTTTTCGAACAATAAATGGGGGTGTGGGTGGATAGACGCACATAAATCCAACAGAATTTCTGCTTTGATCTGTCTAGCCTCGAATGCAACTTCGCAAATGATTATGTATTGCCTAGTTGAACTCGTTTTACACCCAAATCACGAGATTCTTGGCCTTACATATGGTTAACTAAGGAAATTCTATGAATTTCTCTTGACAAAGCACTACACTCCTACCATATGTAATATGTAATACAAGACAAGCATAACTTTAAATACAAGTATAAACTTCCCCATTAAGCACGATCTTTCATCAAAAGTACACAGGAAACAAATAAAATTTAATAGCACACCTGTCAATAATATATACATCCTTCAAACAACTACAACATTTATTATTAGCAGCGTTATCTGCAGGCGCTAATACAAACTTCCTTGGAAATTCCTGGACACTTTTCTTCAACACTGGCCTGCATTAAACTTCATACGCTTATAAAAATAATTGAATTTATCAAACTAGTTTAGGAAAAGATATAAACGTAGCGCTTGCAACAGTTTAAAAAATCAAATAATACAGGAGCATAAATGCAAGACTCTGCCATTCATATGACACTAAAATTACTTTGAAAGGGTGTTGTAGCATGCAAAAGTCAAGATTTTGCCATATATACGCGACGGTGTTATTGGCCTCGTTTTTTCTGATTTTGGTTGGTTTTAAGATGAAACATAACGTTCATTCTATCTCCATTGCTCCATTTTAGGTTGGTTGTATGATGGAACTGGGAGTTATGATGTGTCTTTTATAGTAGCTGGTGTTGTGGTAGCTATCAGTGGCATTATGTTATACTTCATTCCACTAGTCAGAAGATGTCTCCGAACACATCAATATGGTGAAGCTTCAACTGATCTCGAAATTAGGAGAGCATCTGCTTGATTTGTTATTAAAATTTATATTGGAATTAAACGTGCATGGACGGCTATCCCGCCATGAGAATACTTGTCTACAGGGCGTTTGACACACCAGGCTGCTGACTCACATAAACTAGCAAGAATTTGGTATATCTATATGGACCAGCATATGAGAAGTTGGTTCTTACCACATGGTTGAGCAACGAAGGGTCAGGTGAGTCAGCGCACATGCACAGACTCTCCAGACCCTTTGCTGCTTGCATACACAAAATACAGATATAGATGAAGACACAGACCAAAATTTAGACCTCTAGTCCAGCTAGATACTTCAGCATGGGCGTTTTATAGATGTTCTTGTCATGTTCCCTAACAATGTGCGGCCCATAACATTGCGCACCAGCCCAAGTGACTATGCCAAATTTAATTAGATAAAATATTTTGACATTTAAGATCAGGATGCTTTTGGAAAGAGAAAAGCAGCAAATGATTTTCACGTAATGTTTTCACAGCTGAGCAGGAGTAGATTACAGCAAAAATTGGCAATTGTTGTTAAAAACTTTCAGACCTTAATTTCAAATGACCTAGGCCTCTAAATATTTACTTTGAATCAAGTTATTTATGAAGTAAATTGTTGAGAACAGCCTGGTGTTACTTTCCCTGGTATATTTTGTAAAAGTAATTAATTAAAGAGAAGTTATTGAAATTTTTGCAGCAAGTGTGCAATGTTAGAAGACACTTTTTGTTATCTTAAAACAGGGGGGTGCTTTTCAAATCAAAGCTGCTAGAGATCGGGAAAATATTTTTCATTTGTTGTTGTGTTAAGTATTGACAGGTTTTGGTATGGCATGGCTCAAACAATTTTAAATGTAAATACCTATTTTGAGAAACACTTTTAGAATGAGCCTCCTAAGACGACTTTGGTGCTGACTGGATAGACAAGCAGCAAACAATCAGTTCGCATACACTAAGTTGTGGAATAGATGTATACTGAAGGACTTTAAAAACGCACCACCTGCTTAAATGCTAATTTTTGTCGAAAAATGGATATTTTCGTTATGTGAAAAATAAAATTGACAAGTTAAGTCATTTAGCTTGCATTCAATAAGAAAATCGAAACGCTGTGGCTTATAATTGCCGTGACGTCGCGATAAATCTGAAACAACTCAAATTCAAAAAGTCACAGTGTACCCATACCTTCCATTATGAATAAAAAAAAAGTTTCCGAATCAATGTTTGTTCTTGAAAGCAAAAGGAATGACAAAATCAAATCATGAAGTTTTAGGCCTCTGGCAACGTTCATTACGTCCACATGACGTCATTGGTTTTTGACGTAATTAGCCGTTTATATCCTAAGGATCAGGAATAATCAAAATCTTTTTGTTGCCAACAGATTCTCCTCAATCAGTTGCGTAAAAGACAAAAGTATCGCGACATGTGCGGACGCCACCCGTCTGTTATTGATGTTTGAAAATTTAAGACTGACGTTAGCAAAGAAACGCTGCGAATGGGAGTGTAATTAAACGATTATTTCTGAAAACTTTTGTGTTTTTTCCATTTCTTAAGACATCTGGCTACCACTTAAAAGTGTTTGTTTTCAAATTGAATTAAAATCACATTCGTCAGACGACAATTTTTTAAAAACACTTGCGTCAATATTACGTCAGAATGAACAGCATGAGCAAATCGAAATCATGACAAAGCATGGTCCATTTTGCAAGAGGATAAAACATGATAAAGAAAACTCCCTCAAATCAATCATGTGGAAGAGACAGAGAATGTAAAATGGTGCGTTTTAAAGTCCCTCAGTATAGTTTCCAACTACAGAACTTGACATCTGGCCCTTATAGGTAGATGTAGGAACACATTTACAGACATACCCTGGCTTTTAACATGTTTAAAAATAGTTATTTCCCTAAATGAGTCTTGTAAAATTACATGCAAACGTTCTAAAATGAAAAAGGGAATATGTTTTAGTTCAATGTAAATATTTATAGCAGTATGTCCATTAAGGATGAGTATTTTCATATGGCTTAAGTAATTGAATCAGACATTTGAAATCACCATTATGATCATTAATTATCAGAATATTGAATATATGTGTTCGTTTTAAGCAAAACAAATACGCATCTCTTTTATCTTTTTGCCATCAATATCACAATTAATGACTTCAAAATGATATCAGATGTTTTAATTGCATTGTTCCTATCATGTGAAAAATATTAATGTTTAACTGACATAGTGGTATAGAAATGATATGATATCGCTGTAAATGTAAGGTTTTCTTAGGTTCCATATGGTATATAATATTTAAAATTCTTATGGCACTGTATTAGAGCATCCCTTTCTAAATGGGCCTCGTCGTGACAAAACGTGTCTTCGGGGTTTCAGACAAAGTGAGATTCAAACAAGCCTGCTCAGCTACAGAGACTAGCTAGAAAAATGAAATACCTGTTGTAGCAAGCTTAAACATGGCGCTTTCCAAAAACAGAGGCACTGATCAGACTGCATGGATGCGCAGGCTGATCTGCGCCTGTGTTGTTGGCAAACTCCCGAAGACAGGTTTTCTCACATGGAGGCCCAAATAAAGCCCTCACTTGAACAATATTTGACCTGGGCCTAGAATTAAAACTGTTCCTTAATTTAAGAATTGTTTTTGCAAATTGTTTGTGAGGTCACAAATAATGACGTTTGAAATTTGTAATAATCTTAATTATTTTATATATTCTTTATACCTCAAAACCAAAAGTCCACAATTTCATTACGTAGTACTGCATAATGACATTGTGAGCTCTTTTGTTTTCAAGCTATAGAAGTGATATAAGGATCAAACTTCAAGCTCTTGTGATCAGAATGCCATCTTTGGCCTGCATTGATGATGACGATATAACCTTTTCGTAAAAAATTGTTTTAAATCTCAATACTTAACTAAGAAAATATATAACTCTTAAGAACTTTTGTAAATCTGGGCCCAGATAAATAAACTATTGTTTTCGCTGTTGTTAAACATTCTATTGTTTTTGCTGTTGTTTTAGTTAATTGTCCTGTATGAGGGTTTTAAGTGTTTGGTCTTAGTTCTGTTATATTTTGTGTTATTTTTAGTTTAGCAATCGTTCCAGCGCCTTTCTTGGCCATCATTTAATGGTACTTATCGCATATGTGCTAATTAATTCTTAAGCCCTTTTCATTTTGATTGATTATCCCATACATATTAATACAATATGTATGGAGTTTCCCATTTTGTGCTATAAGGTGTAACAGGTCGAAAGTTCTAAATGTTGATATATTTCTAGCCCTGAAGATTGTTTTTATCTTAGCAAGCAGTGCAGACCCAGATGAAATGCCGCCTTATGAGGAATTTCATCTGGGTCTTTAATGTTTACCAAAGTACCTGTTATGAAAAGGGTTATACGTACATGCTCACCTACATGTATATATCTGAAAGTGATGCTATACCTCTGATATTCGGTTTGAGGTTAAATCTATTCTCTTGGGTTGTATATATGAGCATGAGTCTTCTATGTCCGTCTATGCGATAAGTACCAACAGTTTCTGGACTGGCTCATTCATATACATGTATTACAAACAATACCATGTTAAGTTTCACTATCAGTGTCTGTTTAGTCATAAAAGAGGGCATTTAAAAGCAATAAAGATATTGGATGCATGATTTTGTTTCGAATGAATTTTGTGTACAAACATCAACTATATATACTTATTGTTAGGGAATACTTATTGTTAGGGATGTATACATGTATGGTTATACTGACTTTATTCCAATTATTCCATTAAGATTCAGTGCTACAGGCAAGCAGAGCCATGTTGTTCAAAGCAGCGTTTATTAAACCATTATCCTCCGGATATTTAAGTTCTGAAATTGTCATCTGCTTATTAGGTCTGCTGCATATATTAGAATGCACTCCAGAATATATTTACCATGAAAGCAAAAACACTACAGAATACTGCAAAGAATCCTAAAAAACTTTTAAGTTAGTTTGGCGCTTTCAGCTGAACACCTTAGGCAAGAGAGCCCCCACCTCCCAGGTAAGAGGCGAAGAATTTTGCATATTTATAATACCTGTATGAAATAAACATGACATTTGTTTAAAGATATTGGCCACGCCCCCTGATGACATATTTTCCGACAGTTTAAATTCGTTTAACACGAATTTAAACTATTTTGAAGCGTTTCAGATTTTTTGCAAACTCACGGGTTTCAATGCAGAGGAAAACATTACTTAACCACAAAAGGGCATGACCGCTGGCAACCGTGTTTGTTGGAGGATCAAATTGTTCAGCGATTTCTGCAGAGAGTCGCCAAGTTACCATTACCATATCTGCCTTATTGTTTTGAATAAAAGACCATTGATTTTAGAGAAGAATATGTCACATCCCCTGGTGGCCATGTTCTTTGACAATCCATTTTAATTTAACTACATTTAAAGAAGGTCACCTGGTGGCCATTGCTGAAAAGTTATTTTGTATTCTGACCAATCATTTCAGAGGAGATGATTTTTAGAGTTGTCTTTACTAAGCTGCAATAATCCACGGACTTGGTGGTCATATTATTTGATGGATCAAATTGTTTAAATAGCTACTTTAATGAGGGTGAAGTGAACATTTCTGCTAAATGTTTTCATTTTTGATGTTTAAAAAGTCTGCTAGCGGTATAAAAGGGAAATGTCAACCACACACCCCAGCTGTCATGCTTTTCACCGATTAAATTTGGTTACACTGTTTGTGGTCATCGAGTGTCAATTTTTGCCAAATTGTTTTCAATTCTGATCATTGGTTTTAGAGAAGATTTGATAACATTTTTCTTATACTGCAACACACTTCTAACGCAAAATCAAACAACACCTTTTATATTACATATATTGTTTCATCCATTGTAACACAATTCTATCAAAAATTAAAACACTTATTTATGAAAATGAAAGTAGAACTTCATCTGTCAATCATCCCCTTTTGATCATAACCTGTTTGATGAATGTCTGCCATAATCCCTGACTGGTACAATGATTTTGGCAAGACCTCGTATATTCATTAAAGTTACATATTGGTACATAAAGGAAACTGTTCACGCCCATTGGTGGCCATATTTTTGTATGACCTATTTTTGTAGGTCACCCAGGACCATTTCTGTCATTTTCTTTAAACTGTAGTTAGTGGTGTCAGATGAGAATATTTTAATTGTCCTTAGCAGCAACAAGCCATACCGTTTAGGCAAATTCGGTAATTTTTTGTAGAGGGTCATCCATGGAACATTCCTTTGTGGATAAAATTCGCCCTGTGGTTTTTTAGGAGTAGAAAACCTTGCTTCGAACAATGAGGCGCTGCACAAATTACATGTACTACAATACAATTTATTAAGCATTTTTTCTTCTCCCCTATCACCCACTATTTTTTCCTATACTTTAATAAGGAGATTTATTATGCGTGATGAAAGTAATTACATTTATTTCATCTTTTAATGATATTCAAATGTTTTACATCAAATATCTCACAATCACACTATACAAGTGCAAATGCATGCTGGTACAATAAGAAAGTTTTCCATATAGAGTCACAAATCATACAATAAATTACGCTTATCGATCAAAGAGGATGTCATTGACAATGTGCATGGTCGTTTTCTTGTCCCTGCAAGTGCAAGCGCTTAATCGATTGACTACACAGCTGAAGCACGTGATTTCAGACAGTTATTATTGAAGTGCTAATGTAACAGTCGGTTTACACAGCTGTACAGGATTGCCATTTTAGAAAATGAAACTCAAATGTGATTACTCATTATCCTCAATTGTTACCAAGTTCCCAGTAAGCATGTAAGAGTGGGCCGCCATCGCCCCGCCAGCAAAATGCCTTTTAAAAGGCTATTCGCTGGTGAGCTGATAATGGCCCAAGATTGTATTGTACGCAGGCTGAGTTAATGCCTTTGTTCCTCAAAATTTGCTTGGGTATTTTGGCGCCCGTGCCTTTCATACCATAATTAGGACGTATGCAAATAATATAGACACAAATGTGACGCCTGGATACTTACATTTAACCACACATTCTTCTTTTTGCCTGTAACATGTTGGTGGTAAATGTCACTCCGTGACAAATATCGTCTGCTTTTTTTTCTATTGATGTATTTTAGCAGTCAATATTCATATTAATGGATCCAAACCAGACTGTTACCTAAGGAGAAGACTGATCAGGGTTCATATTGTCTGCCTTCATTAAAAAATAGTCTGGGTGCCATTTGAACACATGTAGCAAACTTTAATAAATATTGGCAGGGTTTTGGTTAATTGGTTTTAGAATGAGTTTTATGAATCAAAACATTTAAAAACTGCAATGTTTGTTTGCACATTTTTGAACGTTACCCACTTTGTAATCTTTCATTGTATGATTACTCGGGATATGTTAACCTATAATGGCGTCCAGTGACCCAAACAGTATTGAATGATTTGTTCAACCATTCAGTTTATCTGTCTATTGTTAGTTAACTGAAACCATTTTATTGTTACTCATGTCAAAATATGCTAAAATTCCAATGCAGCATAATTTAGCAAATATACCAAGCTGGATACATTAAGTTGGATATTTTGTTTAAAAAACACACAAAAGTACTGTTAATACTGTTGAGCTAAAAAAATAATATAATATGACAAAGTGCACACAAAGCTGATTTTTTTTTTCGTTTAATAGAGACTTTGTTTATTTCACTATCTAAGTATAGATTATATGTATTTTATTATATGAAGACATTATAGAGATCTATATACTATTGTGCAATAGAAAGACAAAACTTACAACTTCTGCAGTTGTTAGTGGTTCATTTAAGAATCAAATAGCAATCACGCTCTTCTTGATAGCAAGCTAAAGTTTTGGTTGATGCTTTACATCGCAGTCAACAATGTTCCAGTCATGTGAGGAAGCTGCATTAGTTACTGACATACATTTGAACTTGTGTAAACAAATTTGTCCAATGTGGTCTTTCTGATAAGTTAATAAGTAGAGCTGTATGTGTTTCCATTGTTGGTGCCCGTTAAAGAGGAGGGCAACATTGAAAGCATTTAAAATCTGAAATGCAGGCCCTTATTAAACCATGCAATCTTTCGCTAACCAGATTATATTTGGATGTAAAGTAAAGACGTTATAGCATACCGAAAAAATCATAATCCTGAGTTCCAATGAGCCAATAGAGGCCGCCACTTTGAATATTGATTTAACTTCCTGTAACTTTTGTAAAGTCAATAAAATTCCCAATTTACATTGCAAACCGAACAGATAATTTCAAATTTAACCATTAAAGAATCCATAAAAAGGCAAACAAAAGTAAAATGAAGTTATTATGTTTATGCATTGATTAGGGCTTTGTGAAGTCACTTTGAGTAAAAATGGCTGCTTCTGATTCTCAATTATACAAACATATGTAAAATTCTTATTTTTCCTTCGTTTTGATCCTGTTTGCAGGATATTGCATGGTTTGATAATGGCTTGCATTTCAGAGTCACATGCTTTTGATGTTTCTTCCTCCTTTAATTTGGAAAATATGTAATCATACAATATCCATTATGATAGGGGTCTATATTGAAATGTGATACTTGTGTTCTGAATATATTTCTATTAAAGCTATATTAGTATTTCAGTGTGTTTGGTTCCATGTTATACACCCCTACCCCTATTCCCTATTTGTACTAGTGAAGAAATGACATATATAATAATATATTTTAAAATACTGAGAATATTTATAACACCTTATAGGCCACTGGCTGGATATGGTTTACCTCCCCCCCCCCAGGGGGAATTTTGTAGACCATATTTTTCTTGAAGTCCAATGTCTTGCGAGGATTTTGCAACATGTTAGCCCTCTGACAATGGCAGCGTTAAGCTGTAACAGCCTGTTACATACGTTACCCTACAAAATATTTGATAATTTAAATTCTTTTTAAGACTTCAGAAAAGTGCAAAAGATAAGGTAAGATTTCCAAATGGGTTATATTTTCTAAATAAGCTATTACTGGGCCACAGATAATGACATTTGAAAACAAATATATTCACCCCCAATGTAGTGTATGTTACATTTTTTCATTGAACCCCTTTTTAAATGATAAATGCATCTAATATAGTTTGTCTTAAATTTTATTGAAACCAGTTTATGTTCATTAATTTGGTAGTATATTAAAGATTTTTTATTTATCTTTTCAAAACTGCAAGCATTACGTTTCTATCTTATATACTTTTTGAGTTATTAGATGTTGAACATGGTACCCCTATATCACAGAAAAATGTAAAATGTAATTCTCCAGGCCTCGCGCTGGCTGTAGACCCCACTTCCCCCCAGGGGGAATTTCGTACACTATGATTTCCAGATACTATATTATATAAGCCACAAAATGAAATATGTTAGCCCTCTGAGAGTGGCAGCGTTAGCGGGTAACATCACGTTACATACGTTACCCGCAAAATAACATTAATTTTTCCTGATAAGGTCTCCAACATGACATATTCACACTTTTTTGAAGTCTGGCACAGGTTTAAGAACTTCCTATAGCACAGTTACATAATTTTAGTATTTATTTCATAAATGTCTTGAGTTTTTGCCGTTGTATATGTTACTTCGTGTTTCATATATTATTTCCAAGTATCAGTATGGCAGTTATGGACTATACATGTATTACATCCGTCAGTGAATATAGTAAATCTATAAGGCTGCTATTCAAACGAATTAAAGTTCCTTATTATGGTGTCTTACACTATTTTACAGCCCAGGTTACATACGTTACTCTCTGAATACCATTAAACATTCAAGATATGGTCTCCAACACGACCTGCTTGTACTTATTTGCATGCTGGCACAGGTCCATGTACTTCTTTTTACTCTGGCTCATTTGCTGAGGAAGTAACTCAAACATAAACTACCAATAACCTTCTTTTCTTTTATAGAGACATCAAATATAGTTGACATAATACTCATGGAAAGTTTGTAACATTCAGTGCAATGTGTGAGTAACAACTTAAAAGATCAAAGAAAACCATCAGGTTGAAGTTATCGAGCAAATCTACATATATTATCCAAGGGTTTTAAAGAATTTTCCTATACAACTGATTAATCCTCTATCAGATTTATCTTGCAAGGATTTTGCAATATGCTAGCACTCTGGTAATGGCACCATTACCTTGTAACAGCCAATTATATATATAACCCATCAACATCTTTGATAATTTTAGTAAATGACATGACTTCTGAAAAGTGCAAACCATAAGATAAGATTTCCAAATTGGCTATATCATCCAAGTTAGCTATTTTTGCATCACAGATATGGACCTTTGAAAACAAATATGCACCCCAAAGTGTTACGTATTTTACTTTTTTCATTATTCCTATATAAATGATTTATGAAACTAATATAGTTTGATATTTTTTTTAATGTAAATGTGCTTACTAACTCATTTTGTATTAAAAAATGTTTATGTACCTTTTGGAACTGCAAATAATATGTTTCTATCTTTTATAAGTTTTGAGTTGTTGAGTTTTGAACATGGTACCTCCATATCACACAAAATGTGAAATATAATTCTGTGGCTCTTTTGTTAGGGTACAATCAAGTTTTCTGTCACCCAGAGGTACTCAATGTCCTTCCCATTTATTATCCACACATTTTGTCCATATCTGGAAAGCCTCACTTGTTTTCATGGGAAAGACTTGATAGTTCATGTACATCTTAAGGACAGAAAAGCAGGGTGGAGGTAAGCCCATGTCCATGCCATTTGGAATAGTCAGAATAAGTGTATGGCTTTGGTACTTTTTTCAGAAACATGTCGTACTACAGCTTATTCACAATTACATAAATAGCACATGTTAGGGCTTCATATCACTGATGAGTGCCTAGAGTAATTCGTTATTAAATTTGTTTCCCTACCCTTCTTAGAATGTTGATGAACTAGGGGAGGGGTTCTCTATCAGTTTGGTAGGAATAACCTTTCAGTGGTACTAACACATCGGCACATTGGTAGTGTCACAATCTGTTAAACAGTGTATTACTGTAGATCTCTTCCCCCATATTCTGGCCAATACTGTTGACATTCAGAAGGTGCACCTTTTGTTGGATACACCATTGTTGAACAAAACACCCGGGTTATCCTCTGCGAGAATGTTTGTAAGACTTTATAGACTGCTGCTTACACATTGTATATATGTATCAGTGACAAAACCAACATGTCCTGCCTTTAATGCCTGGTTGAATACTGGTGCCATCAGATCCATAAAGGTGACAGGAAAAGCTAGTATGCTCTGTAGTTACGGCATTAACATCAAGGTTATGTGCAGCACTACATGGCCAATCTAATGTTGGTTCAATGTGTGATTGCAAGCCATGCTGAAGTTTGGACTTGTCAGTTTTAGTGGAAATCCTATCAGGAGTTGACAGTGACCATGGTACAGGTCCCAGAAGGAACGGCAGTGTCAACTCAAGGTCAATATTACATGTATGTCCAATAGAAAGAAGGTCATGCTAACCAAGGACTCTCCTTTAAGCTTTCATTTGGCCATTTACGTTTTGTAAATTGGACAATTTCTTCTTGCTTGACTTCGCAATTAGCTTGTAGCATTTTATGGGGTTGTGAAAGACAGATTTTTTAAACTAAAAGTGAGTCAATGAAGTCTGCAACAGCCTTCCTGCCAATATCATCAGCCTCAATAAGATTCTTAGCTATGCCAGGCTTAGCAGGTACACCGAAAGACAAAAAGTACAGGTTCATTGTCTTCAAAACTAGAACTAAAAGGATTGGTGAAGCCTGAAACTGCCTCTAGTACTCATTCTACTTTGCATCTGAGCAGATCAGTGCATTGAAGAGTTGTTTCAATATATTGAGCTCTGATTTGATTAATAATACACCATTCCATCTGTAGTACGAAGCGTAGTTCTAGTTGCTGAAGCCTATTAAATACCTCTTTATTGTTTGCCTGATAGTTATGTGAAAAGCATTTCTAAAGCAAAGAACCAATGGTTGTGACACACTAAACCCATTTTGTTTGAGAAGTTCTTTGCATCTGCGATGTGTATCAGACAAATTTATGAGTGTAATCAGTTACACAGGTACATATTGTGCGTAGTTGTTGTGATCATTTGCAATGAACATTTGGAACAAGGCATACAGATAGAGATAGCATGCAATTCAAAGTTGTTTTCCTTGTAGCCCTTATCAGTGTCAACACCATCTGAATCATATCCATATACCTTGCCCAGAACTGAGCTGTTTCACATTGACTGTCTTTCAGAACTTCGGATTTGAATGCATGGTACCTATACTGTTTATGTGAGCAAACTGCGAAGGTTGATAGATCAAATTATATTATTAGTTTAAGTCACCACAAATGAATAAGGAACTTCAATTTAATTCAGCCTTATAAATTTTCTAAATTCTTTGACAGACTTTATATATGTATAGTCAACAACTGCTATACAGATACTAAGAATAATTTATGTATCATTTGGTAACATGCATAACAATTAAAGCTCAAGGCATTTATTAAATGAATACTTTAAATAGGTAAACCTTGTTTAAAGAAGTACATAAACCTGTGCAAGCATGCAAATAAGTATAAACAAGGCTTGTTAGAGACATTAACTTAAATGCTTAATGCTATTTTGAAAGTAACATACATAACATGGACCTGAGAAATAGTGTAAGCGACCATAATAAAGACCCTTATATAATTTCAGTAGCAGTCTTATAGATTTACTATATTCTGTGACAGATGAAATATGCGTATAGTCAATAAATACCATACTGATACTCGGAAATAACGCAGGAAACACTAAGTAACGTATACAACGGTAATTACTCAAGACTTTCATAAAATTAGTACTATAAATATGTAACTGTGTCATAAGAAGTTCATAAACCTGTGTCAGCATGCAAATATGTACGAACATGTCTTGTTTGAGACATTATCAGGGAAGTTTAATGCTATTTTGGGGGGGTAACGTATATAACGTGATGTTACACGTTAACGCTGCCACTCTCAGAGGGCTAACATCTTTTATTTTGTGTCTTATATAATGCAGTTTTAGAAAATCATAGTGTACGAAATTCCCCCTGGGGGGGAGGGGGGTCTATAGCCAGCTCAAGGCCTATTAATATCTCTCTTCGTTACCATATACGTAATTCAATGTAATTGTGAATTTTTGATTGGTTTATATCAAACTCACAACTGATCCCTCACGAACTTTCACGTACAGTTGTGACGAAACGTTTAAGAAACGGTCACAGACTTTATATGAAAGAATGCCAAAGACGAATATGGTGACAAATTAATCATGGTGACACAATTGTTTGTATCCCTTACTGCCGGTATCATTATAAAAGTGGTAACGAATATAAAGCCGAATACATCCCTAGCTACATTATATGTACTCCGCAATTACAATAGCAAGCGTATTATTGGCAATGACTGTTTGAAACAGTTATTGCCAATAAAACGCCTACAAATGGGTACATAACACCCTCTTCTCCAGAGTGTTAGAGTTTTGGGAAACAATAATCTTATCAAAAATTGACACATACCTTATGTAATCCTATCCCCGTTGGTAGAGGACAATTTATTATTAGATTATTTCACAGAGATTGCCATTTATCTGGCCATTCGCCATATTAGAAGACATATTCAAACTTCTTGTTCTTGTTCAGTGGGCCAGGTGAGGGTTCAACTTTATGTTAGTGTGACTTTTCCTGTTTCTGTCTGGCTGTTTACACCATGTCACTATCAGATTTCTGCATTTCAGTTCGCAAATAAGCCATTTTAGTAAAATAGAGAGTAGAAGTCCAAACTCGCCTATTCTCTGAGGACGAGATCATCTGAAATTAACAGAATTAAATGATGAATAAAAGGACAGAAATGCAAACAGAAAGCCCGAAATTACGCACAAGAAAAGCGCCAAATCTTTTGTGGGATGACTTGTCTATGATAAAAGTAGATTTTTCATGATAAAAGTAAAAAAATCAAGATTCCATGAATTTTCCAGAAAAAAATTCCATGATCCTTCCATATCTGTGCTATTCAAAGCAGCCTTAAATGAACACTGCTTAGTCTACTAATAAGCTCATAGCTTAACTAATACGCTGTAGAAGAAAAATAGAAATGGAAATGATGTAAAACAACAATTGAGTATGGCCAGGAAATGCCTCCATCACAGACCACAGACCAACCCATGACAAAATAAGAAAGAGACTCAGAACGCAGACAGCCACAACACAATTTCAGTAAAGCAGCCCGTTATAAATGTTTATCAGTCACCCCTTATATTATTTGAATTGTTTCAATATAACCTAATAAACCTTTCCTATCTCACAGCATGTTACCTTTATCAGGTCATGATGACGTTGCACTTTTTGAATGACGTCGCTAATGACGCAGAATCAACACAAAAATCGAAAATTACGTCATAATCGCTAGTTTGAAGAGTGAAACAATGGAGTAAAATGATAAATAGAATACCAGGTTCGCGACTTTTGATATCAAGTTTACCAGGCTCGGCTTTGAGAATGCTTCTTGAATCGCTCCGCAAGCCTCACGATGTCAACACGCGTTCTCAAAGCCTTGCCTGGTAAACCTGATATCAAAAGACACTCACCTAGTATTCTCTATATCTCGGCAAGCCTCGCGATGTCAACATGCGTTCTCAAAGCATGCCTGGTAAACTTGATATCAAAAGACGCTCACCTAGTATTCTCTATATCTTCCTCAGCAAGATGATTGCTAAAATAGATTGGACACCAAGAACCATACCACAAAACAAAGACATCACACACAAAAAAACGACCAATACGAGCAACAACAAACAATAAAATAAACAACAACAGAATAACCACCTTAGATCAGACACCAGCCAAGATCACTGGGGGCGAGAGGGGGACTTTTATATAGAGGATCTTACTTGAGTGCTCATGTTTTATTGAATTTATTAAACGAGTTGGGTAAAAGAGATAAATTCAATAATACAAGAGCATGAATGTTAGATTCTATTTATCATATGCTTTAAAGAATACTTTGAAATCTCATTTCTGGCGTAAAAACGTTATAATTTTGTCCTTATGTATGCAACGTTGTTTGGACGTCATAACGTTTCCTGAAAATCGATAAACCACTAGTGGTTTACAGATTTTATTGCATGGCGTTATTTCACTCCCAGACGCGACGTCATATGATAAAATGAAATAAACAACAACAGAATAACCACCTTAGATCAGACAGCAGCCAATATTACTGGGGGCGAGAGGGGGGCTTTAATATATTATAATGGCCAAACCTTAGCACATAAAATATTCTTAAACAGACAATGACAGAAAACCCTAATCGTTATCCAAACCATAACAATTCTGCGCAACATGTAAAATTAGTCACTTACGTCGCTTTTCTCTTTCCTTGTTAAATCGGAACTGTTTCTTGGCGACCTGTATCAAAAATGGATGAAGGAATCCTCTGTTTACAAGGAATTTTGAAACACTTTATTTTCACAGCCAAAGGTATTTCAATCTTCAGTTATGCCGATTTTCATGACGTTTTGATACCCGATTGCATAAACTGCAGTACCTGGAAATTTTAACCTGTAAACGACACGAATGAAATAATCGATAAAAAATAAAATTCCATTTCCAAATATTGTCTAAATAGCATGATGAATAACATGATCAATGAAACTGCCCTTTTTCTGTCTGTAAAGCCCTAGTATATGTTGTATAGTACTGCTGGGGTGGTTATTTTATCAAATGCACACGCCAGGGATTAATGCTCTAAAAAATCGAATGAGACCAGCAATTGTAATTTTTAAAATGGAACATTACATGACCTGAATTTTTCATTTGTGCAATCTGATCAGTGTCATTGGTGTTCATTGTCTTCTCGCTACATCCAAAGATGAAAGTTTGTCTTTACAGTCACTGTAGATGAGCAGGCTGGTTTGCGTCTTACCTGGTTTTATCAAAAGCAGTTTCATATACATTGTACATAAATCATGTAATCTGCATTTTCATTAAGAACCTTGAACACTATGAACTCCAAAAGCAACACTTTTCTACATATGGCTTTAAATGCATTAAACATGAAATATTTTGAATCTAGAAGTATATCAGTAACAAGCAAACATAATCTAATATATTTTCAATTTTCTTATGCAGTAACTCATTTTATCCCACCGGTGCCTCATCGAACAATAGGCTAGGGAGTGTTATTATATGTATTTGCCCCCTGCAGTGCTTTTCTCAAGAATTTCATCGATATTGTTTATTAGAGCAACTGAAATGGTTGCTACCATTTTGTTCAGTTGAGCGGGACCATTTATGCAATTTCGGTAGAACATGTTTGTCAAATTATTTTGACTTTGGGCCAGTGATCCAGTAGAATACGGGTTTGTTTTCCAATTTCTAGCTTTGGCTGTCCAGTGCAGCGGAACAGTTTGTGTAATTTTGGTAGACGCCAGTATGCGGAACATGTGTGTGAAATTATTTAAGATCCGGAAGAGAGTTAAAGAGTTTTGTCTATTTTAAACTGTGATAGTAGAGTTATGTGGAACATGTTTTTTTTAAATTGGTTTGAATTTAAGGTTGTCGTTATATTTTAATTCCTATTTTACCTCTGGTTGCCAATGAAACGGTGTGTGTACCTTTGGTAGAATGCATTACGAGGAACAATTGTGCGCCCTTATTTTTCTATTTGAGCTAATGGTACAAGAGAGAACGTTTTACGCTTTTTTTCCTATTTTAACTCTGGATGGCGGCTATTCAGCGAAGCGGAACTGCTTGTGCAATTTGGATCGACGTCATTAGTGAGATTCTGATTTATATGTTCTAGGAGATTATGCAAAGATAAGTTATGGGGTCTTTCATGCAAACTAAACTTCTATAAGTCTTGATTCACATCTGAACTAAGGGTGAGCTTGGCGCGCCATGAAACCTGTTTAAGCCCTCCAGTAAAATATTTTTACTGACCGTTCCAAGGCGGTGCTTCTTTTGTGGATCATTTATGTTATTTCTGTCTAGTTTTGTTATGCTTTTGTGCGCGTCTGTTTATTGATGCCTTGTGGTCACCTGCTGGGAAAGGGCTGACCTCTTGGCTCTCGTTTGTGATGTCTAATTGTAAAGTTGTCACTTTTCATTGGTATCCTGAATCAGGTGTGGTGCTTGATTGTATCGATTCCTGATCTTTGTCCTCTTCTTACTTTCATTTTAAATTTGGACTAGTGGTTCAAGAGATGTTATTCAAAGAAACTGTTTACGCATGACAACCAATCACAGAAATCTCGCATTTGGGCAATTCATTAAAACAAATGAATATGACCAGGAAATGCTACAAAGGCAGATCACGGACCTATCTATGACACCATATTAAGAGACACTATAACGAAGACATACAAAGGCACAAACATGTAAGCAAGGATATTATGGGCAAAGGTAAAATATTCCATGCTCAACTCAACTGATCATAAACTTTATCATGCTCATAAATGTTACAATGCCAACAATTGTTGGCATTTCAACATCTATATGCATGATAACATCTGAGAGTTTGAAAGCATTTTAGTTTTATGAGCAGTTGAAATTTTATGCTCAGTTGAGTTGAGCATGACATAAGTTTTATAATCTCGGAGCGAACCATCTCTTCCTTTGCCAATCTAGAAAGGACACAAAAATACACCGCGCTTGAAACGAGGCCTGACACGCAACCCTTCGCACAATGGAAGCAAAACCACTGTTACAGTCATTTGACTGGTTGTTTCTTCACTCTACATTCTATTATTGTTTAAATACATTAGCTCAAAGACTTTCTAACTTATTCAATGTGTAATCACAGAGAAACAATCAAAACAAATTAACTAACTGTGGTGAGAAAAACAAAGACCACAAACACCACAGACAGACAGGCCCTGAGGTTATAAAACTTTTTTCCATGCTCAACTCAGCTGAGCACGAAATACATCCTGCTCATAAATGTTAAAATGCCAACAATTGTTGGCATTTTAACATTTATTAGCATGATAAATACAACATCTGCGAGACTAAAAGCAATAAACTTTTTCGTTTGTAGGTATTATAGTTTTTATGAGCAGTTGAAAGATCGTGCTCAGTTGAGTTGAGCATGAAAGACGTTTTATAACCTCGGGACCATGGCTAAAGAAAGCCACTACATGTAATTGTGCACGGTTGATTCAGCCAAAGACAAACATCATGCAACAAAAGTAGTTTTAGGGCAGAATCGTCAGAGCAAAATATTTATATTGCGAAATGCTGCTCTGTTTCTGTTAGTCTTGGCTTGCATGTTCTGCTCCTTTCATTTTATACCTTCCCACTTAGCTGGCTTACTTCACTTATTATACCCGATCCCGCCAGCAGAGTTGAGGGGAGCGTACATTTGTTGTGTTCGTTTTCCGCGCATAAGTTCCACATCAATGGCTCAAATTTCATAACAAGTCGATGTGTAGCGGCAGGTCTGTATGTCCAAGGTCAAGGTCACAGGCCAACGTCAACTAGAAAATTCCTCTACCAGGTAGAGCATAACTTTCTCATCCTTCACCCAGTGTTCATATCATTCAAAACAAGTCTCCACCGTAACTAGATTATGTGTCGTGTATATAACCCAGCTTAGTATATTACTAGGCCAAGGTCATACCCAATGTCAAATGGGAAATTCGTTTCCCAAGCATAGCTTCCACATCCTTTGCCGAACTTACATAAAGTGTCCACCATAAAAATAGTATGTGTCGCAAAGGTCAGTATGTCCAAAGTAAAGGTCAAATAAATAAGTGGACCGTGGGCACGGATCTATAGATACTGCTGGGCATTCTAGAAAAAGTTTAAAGCGTGAAAGTGAAGGATAAAAAAGCAGATGATCATGTCCAGGTTAAAACAGTTAAGGATAGCTCAAATCAGATAAAAACAAGCCAGTGGGATGTAAGAGCGAGAATGTTGCAGTTTGCAGAAATACTGTCTTGAAGACCTCAAAACCCTGTAAGCATGAACAGACTGTGGTGAGGGGGGGGGGGGTAAAGGGGGCATTCCACTGTACTATTGCGAAGGGGAAGAAAGAGTATTCAGTGTAATACTCCATTGAATAGAATGACAGCACGCTGTACCTAGAAAAGGTTGCGGCAACCAAACCATGCATGTAGAACCTTATCATAAAAACAAACAAAGACGGGCACCATTCCTTTTTAGTTCAGCTTCAGCCTAAGAAGGGAGATATACGAGAAGCGTTCAATATGTAATGGAAACATGTTAATAAATCCAAAAATTGTATATTTGCACGCATCGTAATTACTTCCATAAAAATACATGCTTCTCAGTTGAGATAGATAGATAGATAGATAGATAGATAGATAGATAGATAGATAGATAGATAGATAGATAGATAGATGGATGGATGGATGGATGGATGGATGGATGGATGGATGGATGGATGGATGGATGGATGGATGGATGGATGGGCGGGCGGGCGGGCGGGCGGGCGGGCGGGCGGGCGGGCGGGCGGGCGGGCGGGCGGGCGGGCGGGCGGGCGGGCGGCGGGCGGGCGGGCGGGCGGGCGGGCAGGCAGGCAGGAAGGGAGGCAGGCAGGCAGGCAGGCAGGCAGGTAGGCAGATAGATAGATAGATAGATAGATAGATAGATAGATAGATAGATAGATAGATAGATAGATAGATAGATAGATAGATAGATAGATAGATAGATAGATAGATAGATAGATAGATGGGTAGATAGATAGATAGATAGATAGATAGATAGATAGATAGATAGATAGAT
Organism: Loripinus fragilis; assembly: GCA_964019695.1. NCBI lineage: Eukaryota > Metazoa > Mollusca > Bivalvia > Lucinida > Lucinidae > Loripinus > Loripinus fragilis. Next base: position 73,006,390 of record OZ026524.1, read on the forward strand.
AGATAGATGGATAGATAGATGGGTAGATAGATAGATAGATAGATAGATAGATAGATAGATAGATAGATAGATAGATAGATAGATAGATAGATAGATAGATAGATAGATAGATAGATAGATAGATAGATAGATAGATAGATAGATGGACGGACGGACGGACGGACGGACGGACAGACAGACTGATAGACAGACAGACAGACAGACAGACAGTCAGACAGACAGACAGACAGACAGATAGACAGATAGATAGATAGATAGATAGATAGATAGATAGATAGATAGATAGATAGATAGATAGATAGATAGATAGATAGATAGATAGATAGATAGATAGATAGATAGATAGATAGATAGATAGATAGATAGATAGATAGATGGACGGACGGACGGACGGACGGACGGACAGACAGACAGACAGACTGATAGACAGACAGACAGACAGACAGACAGACAGACAGACAGACAGACAGACAGACAGACAGACAGACAGACAGACAGACAGATAGATAGATAGATAGATAGATAGATAGATAGATAGATAGATAGATAGATAGATAGATAGATAGATAGATAGATAGATAGATAGATAGATAGATAGATAGATAGGGCGGGCGGGCGGGCGGGCAGACAGGCAGGTAGGATAGAAATGAGCACCTGCGGACAACATGCTTAAATTAATCACCGACAGACGCCCTGGCTTTCCCGCTTGGAAGGACTGATTTAGTTGTGGTTAAAGTGTGAAGTAGTTCGTCTAGACAGCGAGATAACCCAGTTTGACGATTACTTCCGGTTCGACATTATAACATACTTTCACTTTCTGTACATTGCGGCTAGGTACATTAAAAGTCACGTGATACATATTTTTTACAAAATGGCCGCTGAGATCAAACCCACTAACAAAAGTGGGAATGGGAACGTCAGAAAGCCTACACTGGTCAATAAAATTGACAATATCAGTGATGATGTCAATATGGCTTGCTTTATTCCTCGAGAAGACGGGGTGATAACAGTTGGTGATGATAAGTAAGTGAATATCAGCATCAGCAGCCAAAAGATTTGGAACAGGAAATGCCAGTCACTGAATGACTGATAAGAAAACTGAAGTTTTCTGTTAAAACTGACTTACTTCCTCAAAATATATAGAATAAGTTCTTAAAGATTAAAACTTGGTGATTAAACACTTGTTTTATTGTTTATCAATTTCCGTAGTAAGACCTTGAAGCCATATACTGATATAGTCACACAGGTACAGTTTATTCCCCAATAGAGAACCGTCTCCAATAAAGAATCAATTGTGTAAACTTTCCCTTATATTTCTTCCACTTGATGAAGCAAAGCCAAACTTTTTGTATTGTTAGAAAGGGTAATCATTAGGGATGCAGAACATAATAAGTTTCATCTGAATTCCTTAAAATTATCTCTTAAGTTGGCTTAAATGAGTTGTAGTATATTGTCAGTAAGGAAATTTAAAGCCTGGTTTTCAAAGCCAAATTTCAAAAATATGATAATTGTTCAGTTGAAAGGAAACAAGCTGGTTCCAAAACTATGTCATGGGCATGCCCTATGATATCTGACTTGCATATATAAGAATTGACTTCCAGCTACCAGGAAATTTAACAGATGACAGTGTTATCTTGGACACTGTACAGTTGCCAGTAAAGAATCACTTATTTTTGGATGTGTCTTCTGATGACCTATACTGAGTTGGCGGTGACAGAGAATGAAAGTATGCATCCTAACATAGAGTTCACTCATCAAATAAAAGTTTGCTACTACCTGAAAGCAAATAAAGCAGATTGTATTGAAGCTAGATTCCTCAGTCACGTTCTTGTTGTTAAACAAAAATATACTTCTGGTGACAAAACTTATAAATGTTTACAAATATTGTAGCTTGTTATGAGCACTTATAAAATTTGAACCAAAATTGTGTGTTAAATCTGTATAAGAATGACCTAACCTACTTGAATATGTTCTTCAGGGGTGAAACTTTAGATCACTATATTTTTATGTGATGCATAATCCATTTTCACCTTGGGACTGGACTGTTTTCAGGTGGTTCTTTACTGGGGAATGTGGTTCTTTACTGGAGACACTGTATGAGGGTTATTAGTTGCCACTATTCTGTTAATCAAAGCTTTTTAATATTAAACTTACATGGGTTGTAAGAGGTATGATGGATGAATTATATGTGTATTGTTTCAAATCAGTTGGCAGTTACAAACACAAATTGTCAAGGATAGAATCCTTAGTGATTCTTTATTGGGGAATAAACTGTATCTTAATAAATGCGGGTCAACTCGGCCTTGTGTCCAGTCCAACTGGGTCAAGTCTGCCCTGGTCATCTCAGCCTGGTCCCGTATTAAGCCTACTATTTATTAGCATGCTGGAGAATCCGAAGGGCCAAGGATGTCTGATACTAAGAAATAATGTGCCGCTTTTCCCATTCTACAATTCTATACCCTACCGCACTAGATCTGATCATATTATTTTAACAATAATTATTAGCACCCTTCATGATAAATATATTCTACCTGATTAGGCTTTTAATTGCAAACATTGATTTTACTTATTTAATGCTCAGAAAACATTAATTGCCTTGTTTCAGTGACCTATATTAGAGTGACTGGACACTACATTTTTCAGCCATATAGGTATGTCGTGGCATGTGTCACGTGACCAACGCCTGATACGCCTTTTATCGTACACACTCAAAATGGAGATGCAGCTTGCAAGACTGCTGCATTTATAGGTACTTTAAAGAGCGTACTTCGTCTTTAATATCGCTTATTGGTAAATATTGTTAATAACAATCGAAAAAACATATATGAAATATTGCTAAATGCTTTGTTTCTGCAATGTAAAAACTAATACGATTGAGTTATGACCGTGTAAATAACGGCCGATTTTAAGAAAATTGCGGAAATCTGCAAAATATGGCTTCAAAAATACCTCTTTCACTCTGATGAATAAAGCTTCAAACATGGCTATATCTGTGTCTCGATTTATCAATATTCATAAACTAAGATGTCCAATGATTCATAATTATCGTTATTATATAATTTCAGTGTTTATAAAGGTGTTAAAAGTTTAGTTAAACAAAAGAGAAATTACGCTGTGTATTCCAAAGCAGCGGTAAAAGCCAATCGTGTAGATAAATGATATCGAGTTTCCCTCATTTACCTGTGGAAGATACACGACAGTGTTATTTGAGTTGAGTATTGGTATTTTATTGGAGTTTCTAGTCACTCTTATATAGGTCACTGCCTTGTTTGCAAGATATGGGAACTCAGGCATGACAAAAGAAATGTGATAACTTGCATTAGATTAAAGGCAGTCATTACCTTTAGTTCACCTTTAATTAAATTCACCTACACTACCAAAATAACACGTGTATTACTGGGTCCGAGAATTTACTAAGAGCTTAATTGCAATGTTTGTCAATTAGTGACCAAACATTTATAAGGCTAGCACCCGCGGCCTCTGGGTCTCTAGTCATGTCTTTTAACTGATGGTAATCTATCAATCAGGGGTTTCATTAACTATTTTGACATCCAGGCATCAAGGCAAAGTAGGCAGGTGATTTGACAGTACTTTCCTATAAACTCTATACAAATTTATCAAAAGTAGCAGGGGAAACATGCCCGAGTAGAAGGGGGAAATCCCAGCCTCCCTCCTCTTAATGAAACCCCTGATCAATTACACTTTAATGTTAAAAATTGGTTTGTATGACAGTAACTTTGTACATTGGTGTGTGAACATGCAGTTTTTCAATTTCATCTCTTCTTCTAAATCTTATAGACAAGTTAATGACAACCCTGTCAATTCTTTGTAAACCTATCTTGAAATGACAGAAGAATGGTGACATTTTTGGTGAGCGGATCTGTGGGAGGAGTAATTAGATTTTGAACAGTTTCTGGCATAGGATGTTGGATTAAATTAAAGAATTGTAAAAAATGGTGCAATTAATTTATAGGCCAGCACAAGATTTTGGTACTTACATGTATCACATACATATGCACAAAAGCCTTCTTCTTCATGCGCAGATCCAGAGGGGGGACGGGGTCTGGACATCTCTTCTTCTAAATCTTATAGACAAGTTAATGACAACCCTGTCAATTCTTTGTAAACCTATCTTGAAATGACAGAAGAATGGTGACATTTTTGGTGAGCGGATCTGTGGGAGGAGTAATTAGATTTTGAACAGTTTCTGGCATAGGATGTTGGATTAAATTAAAGAATTGTAAAAAATGGTGCAATTAATTTATAGGCCAGCACAAGATTTTGGTACTTACATGTATCACATACATATGCACAAAAGCCTTCTTCTTCATGCGCAGATCCAGAGGGGGGGACGGGGTCTGGACACCCCCCCTAAAAAATCACAAAGATACAGGGTTTCTTAGCAATACTGGTCCGGATCCCCTAGAAAATCACAAAGCTACCAAGCCAGCATTCAATAGGGGGCCATTATCGGCCCAGCAGCGAAACGCCATATCAATGGCGTTTTGCTGGTGGTTCGATGATGGCCCGCTTATAGTGGTATTTGTTTGGATCCTCTCTCCCCCCTAAAAAACCCGTCAAAGTTGGACCCCCTCTGATAAAACTTTCTGGATCCGTGCATGCATGTTGACATATCCAGCAGGACTAAAGGTCTAAATTTTAGTCTGGTTCTTCATCTACATCCATACTTTGTGTATCAGAGGAGCAAAATTTGTATGGTGAGACCATACGTTTGCTGCTAGCCAATGCGATAAAATCTTAAGTGTTAGCTCATAATTATATTGGTAAGTAGAAAACTAACCTATATCAGTGAGAACTGATCTTTTTTTACTTTTTCAGAACTGTAAGAGTATGGTTAAAAAGAGATACGGGACAGTATTGGCCAAGCATTTGTCATACGATGCCATGTGAGTATATGAGGGGATTTATTGATATTTTAACCCTTATCCAGCTGGCTATTTTTTTATGTACATTTCCACCCCTCCTTAATTTTTATCCATTTAACTTTGAGGATTCTAGTTATATCGTGCATTTATTATACTTTACTGTGGAAAACAATGTAGATTCTGATCAGCTGGCGTCTGAGAAGCCAGCTGATCTGGATCTACACTGTTTTCAAAACATGTTTATTGTTATATCTAGGTTAAGTATGAAAAGGGTTCATCGGTGTTGAAATTAGCACCTTCATATTTTTCTCACATGCTATTAAATGGTGTCATTTAGCTTACTCTCATTTCAAGAACAGAAAATGCAAGATTTTTAAATATGAAATGTATGGACTGTTGGCAATAGTGACGTGAGCTTTTGGTTCCAATGTTGAAATACCACACTGCTGATGTTACCTGCATTAACCCTTAGCCAGCCAGATTAAACATTTGTTGTACCGAGCTGCATGGCGCAGTCGGTAGCAATGCCAACTTTTTGTTGCCAGCTTCTTGTCTGCTTATAATGTTCTAAGGATGCCTATATTTGTGCAAACAATGTGGACTCCAATCAGGTGGTAGCAGTCTGATCAAGTTACATGTATGTATTTTTGCCTCCATGAAAAAATCTAGTCAGAAGTGCACCTGAATGCAGACAACCATTTTCAGGGCAAAAAACAGTGGCAGTATAAAGGTTAACAGATCTATTTATTTTCAGCTGTGCCTGCTTGTATGGTTTACAATGGTGAAACTAGAAGGTTGTTTGTGGGACTGGACAATGGAACAATCTCGGTGAGCCCAACAAACTGGATCATGTCAACTGGGTGCACGACATGTTGCATAAAACCATTTTGTTTAAATTTCATTCCACTGTGGTGTTGTATAAACCACATGCCTTGTAAAGGAAGGGTCCCCGGTTTGGTCCCTGGCTTCACAAGTTTTTAGATCAGACTTGAGGCTGTTGTCCCATCCCCATATGACATTAGCTGTTTGTGGGACGGTAAGCACAAACACACACACTTTTTGTCGAATGACCATTTCATCTAAAAAACATTTCATCTAATGGACAATTTTTCCATTAAACAGTTTGTCTAAAAAATACCCCAGCTACATCGTTTGGTCTGAATAAAGTTGCGATTGTTTTCAATGAAATGTAGCACCTGAAGGGATAGAAGCAAAAAGAGCATATCAAGCTTCCACCACAGACTGGCACAGAGAGCACATTGATTAGGCCAAATAAAAAAAAAACCTGTGTTTAGGGTAACCCGACCCTACCTTCATGTAATTTAGTGGTAAAACCTAGGATTATTTCAGGTTTTCTTGAAAAAATATAATTTTATGCATTTTGAAAGGTATTTGTGGAACTTTTATTGGCATTGAATTGTTGCATGAAATAAAACAGATGTTCCTGAAATATTTGCCTTATACATTAAGTTTTAGAATTTATCAAGCGATTATCATCAAGAAATTTCAATTGTTTATCAATAACATTTATGTATGTCTATAGATAAGTTCAATATAATGAATGATTCAGTGGTATTTGGGTACCTCTGTTGTTAACACACAAAAAAGATGAAAAATACTTCATTAGAAAAAATGTGTAGATCAGTATTTAGGTACCATAAGTTTAATTAAATTGACAGATATTTATATAATTTATGTTTTATAAATCTGTTGACTTGTTGTTTCTTCAATATTGTTGCTAGTTGCATTCCTATTTGAACATTATGGTAGATGCTTAATAATTTTGATCACTAGTTGCCTGTCCAAAAGGCCTAGACAAACAGTGCAGACATAGATCTGACTGCTTCTTCAGGTCTTCCCTGTTTGCTATTTTCAAAAGCATTTTAGGAATTCCAAGCCTGATAACCAACATTTTATTTGAGAACAGAAAGTGAAAAGTGCTTAAAATTTTAGAACATTTACAATATTTGTATCTTAATATTAAAAACTTACTTTTTACGTAATTGTCAGACAATTACCTAAATAGTAAGTTTTTGATAAAGTTGTCAGTCTAACATTATTCCCGTGTCATTCCAGGAATTCAACATTTCAGAAGATTTTAACAGAATGGCTCAAGTCAGAGATTATTTAGGTGAGTAGATACAGTCAATATCCACTAACTACTTGGACCAACTCATGAGATTTTGGAGCTTATCATATGGGCTCAAAAGCCTCCTTTAACCCTTTGTATACTAATAGATTCTTCTTTCTGGTTTGATCCAATAAATTTTGGATAGTCTATTGCTCATATCTTGGGGTGTCAGGTTATATTTTTTTGAAAATATTGTAGTTTTTGTCTCAGATCTTTTTACCTTTACAAACAGTCTAGACCCTGATGAAATGCGGCATAATGTGTTATTTCATCTGGGTCTACACTGTTTGTGAAAGTACCCGTTTAGGGGTTTCCCATATACAAAGGGTTTATAATGAAATAACAGCACTGAATGGGCTGGAAATCAGAATTTCATATAATGTCAACCACCTAGAAAGTGCTCCGTGTGCTTTTAGGAGCATGTGCCCTCATAAAAGTAAGAAAGAGGGCAAAGATCAGGAATCAATACAATCAAGCACCATACCTGACCTAGGATACCAATGGGAAAGTGACAATGTCACTATTAGATATCACAAACGACGTTCAAGAGGTCAGTCCTTTCCCAGCAGGTGACCACAAGACATCAATAAACAGACGCAAAGGAAAGCATAACAAAAACAAGACAGAAATAGCATAAATGATCCACAAAAGAAGCACTGCCTTTGAACGGTCAGTAAAAGTATTTTATTGGGGGGCTTAAACCAGTTTAAAGGCGTGCCAACCTCACTCTTAGTTTAGATGTGGATCAAGACACATAGATGTTTGGTTTGCATGAAAGACCCCTAACTTATCAGTGCATCATCACCTAGAACATATAAATCAAGATATAAAAAAGAGATAAAGCAAAGATTAGAACTCATCAGTAAATACAACTGAATACCGGAGCAAACAAATCCCAACAGGTAAAGGTTGAGTATGGTAATTTTTGAGAGAATTATATTTTAGCGAATAGTGTTAAAAGACATAATTGCCAGGTTAAAAATTTGCGACTAGTGCATGATTTACCAACATCAATTTTATATTAAAACGACAGAGTGACTTTGCCATTTGGCGAGGGTTTTATTTTTGGGAATCTTCGCATACATGAAGATTCAGGAAAATAAAACCAGCATGAAAATTTCCGAATTTACAGTATGATATGAATGATGCTTTTGTTTTTCAGCTCACCAAAATAGAGTTACAAGTGTAAAATTCTCCCTTAGCTGTGAGTGGGTGCTGAGCTGTGGCAGGGATAAATATTTTCAGTGGCATTGTTCAGAGACAGGACGTCGACTTGGCGGCTATCAAGCCTCTGCTTGGTGCCTTTGTCTAGAGTATCCTTTATAATATCATTCATAGCCTTAGAAACCATATTAACACTTTCCTTCATGAATATTCATGATAAACTCCACCCACTATGAATAATTATATAAATATACATTCACGTTTATACATAGAACAAAGAAATTACTTGTCAGAGTCACTAGTGTTGGATCATATCTAATCTTATTTCCATAAGCAAACAGAGTAAATCCTGAGAGCTGCCTGGTCTGGGTCTGCTCTGTTTACAAACGTGTTAAAAGGTGTCTCTATGGGGTAAAGGTTTAAACTTATCCTGCTAATACTTTGGTCCAGAAAATGTCCTCTGCTGACTACTCCTGGTGCATATATTCTTATGCAATTCAGACTAATTTTATCATAGAAGTAAACACTATGAACCCTGATCATAATGGGTCCATTATGTATGTGAAATAGGCAACAAAAGTTATAAACTGATTCAAGAGCAGATGACAATTGTCATGAATGATGGGAATAGGATTACATGTAACTGGCTATGTGTATAGTTTCAATATTTCAGTTTTTCACATTGGACCCTGATCAGACTGCTCTTTTTAAGGACTAAAGTCGCCATAATCGTGGAAAGAATCGGCCCTAAATATTCACACACTTTGTATCCTCACTAAGCACATCCTAAAATTCAAACAAGTCCTAATACAGCCTAAAATAAGGATGCAAGGGTAATGTGTGTAAAGTATGTGGCTAAGTTAGATTTCAGTTACAATCCACCATTTATGGGAGTTACGGCCCTTTTCATCCTAATTTTGAGGCAAAATGTTTTTTCTGGGCAATATTACAATATTGGTTGCAAGGTTGACTAAACAAGATTAATATTTCATACAGTAAAAACTGTATAAAATGGCCTCTGAAAAATAGACAAAACAAAAATCTTAATGACAAATGATAGCTTAATGAAGGTCGAAAGTAAATACTCCCCTTGGAGCATTCTGCAAAACTTTAGACCTGCATTAAGCCATAATTAGTCTTGAAAACCAAATTTTGGTCTTTCTGAGTGTTGCCATTTCACACAGGTTTTACTGTATTCTACACTATGTCTACACTTTAGTTCCTTTTTGGTTATAATGAAGAAGATATTGTAAGACCCCTATTGTTATGACCCCTTTACATGTATTTACAGCTAAAATGCACATATATTACATCTTCCTTATCTGCTTCTCAGATTTGATGAACAATCCAAGTATGTTTTTGTTGGAGATTATTCTGGTCAAATTTCTGTTCTAAAAATAGATAACCAAAGCTTTAACCTTATCACCACATTAAAGGGACACTCAGGTAAGTTAGGTAATGGCCCTCATGCTAACCTCTAAAGAAAATCAAGAACTTTAGGAAGTGGCCTTCTAACAAAAAAAATCTGGCCCTGAGGCTGTAATATAAATCTTATTTTCCAGGGATACAGACTAACAATTTCGACTTAGGGGCCCACACTGGCAAAATTCATAATTTAACATAAGGGTTTTTTTCTTAAAAAAAATAGGGGCCCCGCCCAAAATTTAGGGGCTGTATGCTACTGGGCCCCTGTTAGTATTTTTCCCTGTGTTCATGCTAAACTCAACTGAGCATGAAATTTGAACTGCTCCTAGAAAGTAAAATACTGAAAAATAACAGTTTTTCTCTGTTTAAAACACTCAGATGTTGTATTTATCCTGCGTATAAATGTTAAAAAGTCCACAATTGTTTGCATTTTAACATTTATGAGCAGGATAAATATCATGCTAAGTTGAGTTGAGCATAAAAAAGTTTTATAACCTCAAAGCCTGAATATGTTGCATGCTAGCAACAAATGCCCAGACAGTCTGCACATCTGCACAGTCTCAACAAGATTTCAAGAAAGTATAATAGAGGGTCAGAAATCTGTTTGTTTGTTTCATTTTATTCTGTACTTCCCAGTCAAAAAAATTCAGTTATGTTGGGACGGATCTTCCTGGATTGAATCAGTACTAAACAAGGATAAATGTGTCTTGCTCAAGGACACAACACAGTGATGCCGGTGAAGCTCGAACCTGCAGCCCCTGGGTCTTGAGTCAAGCACTCTACCACTGAGCCACTGTGCTCCCTAGAGGGTCGGACATGATTGCTCATGTATTATTGAATTCATTAAACAAATTGAAGAAAAGAGATAAAATGTAAGGCTATGCCGAGCATTTTATTGCTTTTTGCAATGTGTTGAGGGTAATGAATTTCACTATAAAGGAGCAGGAATGTTTGATTCTATTTATCATATGACGCAATAAAGGCTTTGAAATAACATTTATGGCATGAAATTGTAAGATTTTGCCATATTCATGTATATATGAACTTGTCATAATGTTAAGTGGGATAAAATCAAAGAATCAGCACAGCACTTTTACTGTAACATGTTTTGAAAATGTCTTCCTTCTTCAGACATAATGTTACTAATATTAAAATGTGAATGTTAACATGGCATTATATAACTCTTTAAGATGAAATGTCATATGATAAATGTTGTGAAGGTAATCAATCAAACTTTGATGCATTTGATTAAGGGCATAAAACAATAACCATAATGCTAATAACAGGCCGAATGACTTGAAATGAGTTCTCTATCACAACACTTAACCAAAAAATTTCAAATATTTGTACAAGGTACATTTTTCAAAGAGTTCTTTTTTTATAAAAAAAGATTGGTACGGTAATTGCATGTAAACGGAATCATTTGGATTGCTAGAATTTGTGTAAACGTGGAAGCCTTTTGTTCCATCAGGCCTGATCTGGGTCCAAACTGTTTGCAAAAGTTATCAGCAGATGACACTAGAAGATAAAAGAGTTCATACAGGCTTGAAAACCTGCTTGTCCACTCGCCATGGCGAGTAGAAATTTTCGTTGAGGAATAAACTTTTTAATCTGCTCGTTCTTAAAAGCGAGTGAAAATTGCTTTCAGAAAATAAAGAATTTATGGTTTGAGCGGTAGAAACAGGAAAGAGTCATATACACAAAGGAATTTGATTTATTTTATCTGGAAACATCATAATTAATTCCTTAAAGTGCTTAAACTACGGCTGTCCATAGCAACACTTACCACCAAAACGGGGCAGACAGTGTATCACAATCAATAACGGAAAAATTTAAAACCAGTCCGCTAATATTGGGAAAACCCAGACAAGTGCTTGTTTTCAAGCAGAGCGAGGGCTCTACAGGAGCCAATGACAGCAACTTTGGGCAAATACAAGGTGGTGGGGGTAGTGAAAAAACATAAAGCAAGCTGCCGAACAAGAAGCGGCAGCTTGTTTTGAAAGGTTTTAATGACAGGGGAGCTGGATGGAATACCGTGAGACAGCACGACAGCAAGTGCTTTATTTTGCCGAATTCGTCATAAATGCCATAAACAAATTTTCATCACTGTTTGAAACAGTTTTTATATTACGTGAACACTTTCTATTACCCACCCTACAGTATCAAATGAACGGTAAAAACTAGCTACATATATTTGGTCAGATTTTTGGTTTGAAAATATTCTGTGGCAATTTGATGTAGGATGAGCAGAATCATGAAAGAACGAGTAAAAATTTTATGACACTCACTCGTCCTATGGGACAAGTGGACTTTGAAAAAAAAACCCAGCCCTGTCATATGTTAGTTTCACAGATTCTCTTGTTTTTACAGGTAGTGTAAGAAGTTTAGCCTGGGATGCTCAAAGAAGTCTATTATTTTCTGGCAGCTTTGACCAGTCCATTATTGTGTGGGATATAGGTGGTCGACAGGGAACAGCATTTGAACTACAAGGACATCAGTAAGTCAAGCCATTTCGGACATGTAGATATTCTAAAATTCCGAACACCAGTTGTCAGCCAAAAGGGCTAGACAAATAATACAGATCCATATAAAACTGCTTCTAAAGAAGCCAGCAGTCTGATCAGGGTCATCCCTGTTGATTGTTCTGACAAGCATCTTATGAAATCCAACACTAATCATTGGCGTAGCACACATTACTCAGGTTATGCACATGCGTAATAAAAAATGTAACATTCAAGGGAGGTCACTTAATGTGATAAAAGTGATTTTCCATACTATAAGGAACTGCTCATAAAGAAAGGAGTTTGCTCCCTCTGGGAGCAAATTCTGTCCTTTAAGAGAAGTTCTTATTGGAAAGGGACACGATTGTAGAGAATCATTGCTTGATCCAGTAGTCTCCCTTTGATGTGCCTAAATTTTCAGCGTTCTGGCTACGCCGTTGCTAATTACCAACATTTTAATTGAGAACAGAAAGAGAAGAGTGTTCGAAATTATAGAAGATTTACCCCATGAAACCCTATATATAAGAATCGTTTTATTTGGATATTAAAGCTTAAAATTACATTTAAACTCTTTACCTGCTTTGTCAGCTGCTGATGTTTGGACAAAACGTTTGCACTGATCTGGATCCAAATTACTGACACTAATCATGCTAATGATATTCCTGAAAGATTTCTTCTAAAAAGTTAATTTTGAAGAAAAATCGACGACGACAAAGAGGCATTCAAAATGACCCCCTTAAAGGGGCATTTACAACACAGTCTGCTTTTGTCATCTGCTGAAATGTTTCCATAGCTTTTTGACAAACCTTGTGGATCCAGATTGGTCTGCTCCTGTAAGAGCAGTCTGATTTGGGTCCACACTTTTTGTCTGCTTATTTACATAAGTCATATAATTTTAGCAAAAATATGCTGCAGTGACTTAAGCAGATGACATTTTTAGATTAATTTTTGCAGGCACATTAAGGGATAAAATGACTGTTTTGTGTGTTTTCAGTGACAAGATTCAAGCGGTAGTATACTCATCTGGTACGAAACAGTTGTTATCTGTAGCAGACGACAAACTCATTGCCATCTGGAGTATGGATTGTGAAAGAATAGAAGTAAGTTTTCTGCTTTAGAAATAGACATCACTTGGTGTGTCTTTTGATATCAAGTTTACCAGGCAAGGCTATGAGAACACTTGTTGAATTGCGATGCTATGCCAAGCTATTCAACATGTGTTCTCAAAGCTGAGATATCAAAAGACGCCAACCCTGTATTCTATTTATCATTTGACTCTTCAAACTAGCGATTATGATGTAAAGACACAGGTAAACAAAGGTCACCCACCTGTGAACAAAGGCCAAGCGCCTGAATCCCAAGAGGCCAGTGTATATAGAAATTGACCTGAATAACAGTCAATTGTCAACAAAGGCCAGAATATTTTGTTCCTGCGTGTGACCTTTGTTCACAGGTTAGACTGTTATTAACGATTTTCTTGTCAATTCAATGTCATCAATGACATCATTTGAAAAGTGCAATATTACCATAAGTTGAGCAAAATATTTGAGTGTAAAATTTATGATTATTTTCATATCCAACAGTTTATTTAAACATTATAAAAATTATGTTCTGGGTGCTCAAAAGAACCGTCTCCTCTTGTGTTTTGGTTGATAAATAAGAAAATGATTTTTTAAAATTTTCCTTGCTAGTGGCACATTGTCGTCTGCTGATAACCTTTGTGCTGATAACCTTTGCAAACAGTTTGGACCCAGCTCAGGAGGGTCCTGATCTGGATCCAACTTGCCTGACACTGATAATGTTCCTGGAAGAATTTTTTGAACAAGCTAATTTTGAAAACAGTCAGCAGACGAAAAGAAAGACAAGAAAAAATACCCAGCATGCAGCTGGTTAATTACACACTTTTTATCAGTAGGCATCAGCCCTCGAAATTTCTTAGAATAGGCACTAGCCTTGCATAACACAAATTATTGGAATATATGGGAAAAAATTAATTTTCACTAGAAATAACAAATTTTCACTTGCCCTGCAGCCTAAGGCACTCATAAATACGAGCGACAAGACAAGTGCTATTTTCGAACCCTGTGCCTGTGCGATTTTATATGGTCACAGCATGTTTTTTTTTCAGACACCAGAATGGCAAGAGAATGACCACTGTATGAAATGTGAGAAACCCTTCTTCTGGAACTTTCGTAAGATGTGGGACGAGAAGACGATAGGTCAGCGACAGCACCACTGTCGTAAGTGTGGCAAGGCCGTGTGTGATAAATGTAGTACCAAAAAATCCACCATACCAGCCATGGGCTATGAATATGATGTCAGAGTGTGTGATGATTGCTTTGAAAAAATTACCGACGATGAGTAAGTTCATGATTTAACCGTTAAAGCGCCACCTATAATTTGCAGCAGACGACAATTTCAAATTTTGCCTCTTTTTCAAAAATAACAAATAAGGCATGAAATTTCATGAGAATCGTCTGCTGGCAGACGATTCTCATGAAATATCATAGCTTATTTTTTTCTAAAATTGTGAAAGATTTCGCAAAATTTGTCGTCTGCTGCAGTTGTGATTAAGGGTTAATAACTAATTGAAATTATTCTAAAAAATAAAGCCTTCAAATTGTAAACTTAATTTAACTCTTTGCCTGCCAGCGGCGACTTTTGTCATCTGCTGATAACCTTTGCATACAATTCTAACACACCTCGCCTATATAGCCAATGGTAAAACTCAGTGATTTATTGGTTGATAAATCACTGCACGGACTGGGCACTGACCGACGTGACGTCATTCAGTCGCCAGTTTGATTTTCATGACATCATCTATCACAATAGACGGCGTAACGTCGATTTTACAACTACTGGACGTTCAAAACATACATAAAAATACGAGTTTCAGTCTAAACAAGAGTTGCTGGAAATTCTGACAGTCTATTCAAGATGGCGGAATCATTATAGACTATGAAGGATTTGTTCATATTTTCAATCTTTTATTGTGTTAGAATCGAACTAAATTTGCACTGACAGTGATTTGTTGCTTAATATATCACTGTCTGTCGGTCAGTCGTAAGTTGATAAATCATTCGCGCTTTGTGCTCATGATTTATTCACTTTAACGACTGACCTCCAGCCAGTGATATATTAAGCAACAAATCACTGTGAGCCCGAATCTATTTCTTAATTAGAACCCAGCTCAGGCCTGACAGAATGTTGGGCCTAATCATTTGACACTCTGATAGTGTTCCTGAAGAATTTTTTGAAAAAGTTAATTTTGTAAAAAAGTCAGCAGACGACGGAAGTATCATGAAAAATTACCCAGCATGCAGAGGTAAAAGAAAATTAATCCACCAATGTGTTGTTTCTAATTTTGCACAAGCCAGTTGATTTATCGTCAATTATCACAAAGGCCACAGTGTTTTCCCCAGCCTGCGCTCAGCATGTTTTTTGCACAGTAAATTGTCAGAAAGCATAACTGGGATCTTCAGGGCACATTCAAACTAGAAAATGTAAGTTTGATTTAGATGACCTGCTGTTGGTATTAAATACAGATATCTAAAATCTTCTTTTTTAACCACACATTTGCAGAGCAATGAAATTGATGTTATTTTGCATAGCAACATGATCAGTTTGTCAGCACTCTGAAATTAAATATAGATTTCAGCACGGAAACAAGCTTCTAGAAAACTATGATCACCTGGTAATTGCTGAATCTGACAATTACCAGCTAAATCTTATAGGTCCAGATAAGGAAATGTTATGAGCGATAAATTGTTATTGTTTCCATACCCATCAATTTAAACATGTGTTTTGGGTGCTCAAAAGAACCGTCTCATTGACACAGTTCTTTTGAGTACCCACAACTTATGTTTTGGATGAATATATTTCCAATATGCACTCTTATCTGGAGCCCTGAAATCTGACAGCTCAAATAAGTGTGGGAAATATTCAAAGACTTCGCATGGTAAAATTTAACTTAACCCATATAAGCCTATCATCCTTTTTTGTGGGACATAGGCAAACAGTGCAGACCCAGATCAGAGGCCGCATCTGACCAGGATCTCCACTATTTGCTTACTTAATCTTCAATTGAAATTTTATTAAAAATGAAATACCCTTAAAATAGAAATGGACTGATCCAATTTATAAGCATGGAAAATTGCATTGAGCTTTTTAATAAATCGGTTAACACCATTAAAATCATGTTTATGACTACTTGTAGAAAATCTATCTGGTCTATCTTTGCAGCTTTCTCAGGAGACTAGAATTTGATAAAGATTCAGAGATCTTCTCTTTGACTCGCCAAATACCCATTTACTCGGAGAAAACACTCAGAATACAGAAAGTTGTCTGCTTATTACATCTGCTGCATATATTTTGATGTACTTCAGACTGCTGTTAGCACAGTAGACAGTGTATACCCTGATCAGATGGCTCTAAGTGAGCAGTTTGACCTGTGTCCAAAGTGTTTGTAATATAGAGCGCCAAAGTAAATCAGATGTCAAAGCAGACGTCGTGAATGGTGGAAATAGGTTAAGTAAAAACATTATGAATCCTGATCAGACTGCTCCTACAAAGAGAGCAGTCTGGTCAGGGTCTATAATTATTGTTGGCAATAAATACTGTGAGAGGAAATCAGCAGACATTTTGCCTAATTGTTGGGGAGTATTTTCATATTTTTACATTTCAGGCGAGCGCCTTTAGCCACATTCCATGATGTTAAACACACAGTGTCATATATATTCTTAGAAGAAACTAAAAAAAGATTACTAACTGTAGGAAGAGATAGAGTTGTCAAGGTAATATAGTGCATTTCTCTTTAATGTTTAACATCAGTTTTTCAATGTCGTATGTTGTGTATTGAATATATGACTACACAGATCATAAAGATTCGTTATTGCATATTTTGATATCATCAGTGACGATGTTGTTATGACCCGGCAAATGTAGACAATATAGTATCACCATTGTCGCTACGTCATCCAAATGTACCATGGTTTCAATAAAGTGGAGTGTTTTATACAGGTATAAGAGTATGATCAAATATATGTCCAGTTTGATACTGGTTAAAAGTGGGAGTTGTGGCTCCTTTCAACTTAATTTGAGCTATATATTTCTTAAAAAAGTGGATCATATTCATATTTTGATACACAGGTCTGCATTATGAATGTACCGCTTTTAAGATTCCCCACATTAAAAAGTTGTCCTCACCTGGGGCTAAGCCATGAGTGTATAACATTTGGAAACATGAATAGGTGAAATGGCCACTCAAAAATAGACAGAACAAAGATCTTAATAACAAATGGTAACTTAATGAAGATCGAAAGTATTGCAGAATGCTCCCCTTGGAGCATTTTGCAATACTTTTGACCTACATTAAGCGATAATTGGTCTTGAAAACCAATTTTCTGTCTTTTGAGAGTGGCCGTTTTACACAGGTTTTACTTTATATTTAACTTTTCATATCATTTATATAAATGCTTTAACCATGAATCAAGAGCGCTGTGGGTCAGTGGTAGAGTGCTTGTCTTGAGACCGAGGAGAGGCGGATTTGAACCTCAAAGGCGTCACTGCGTTGTGTCCATGATAAAGACACACTAATCCTAGCTCAGTAATGGTTCAACCCAGGAAGACCTGTCCCACCATAACTGAAAAATTGTTGACTGGGATGTAAATAATCAAACCAAACAAACAAATAACCATGAATCTATGTTCTTTTTCTTAAGCCTTGTCATGCTGAACCTGGAAAACACTGTAGATCAGCTGGCTTATGTTACGTTAACATAAAAAACTGGGAAAGAGTGAAGAACATAAAAGTATTCAGCATGACGAGGGTTGAGCAGGATATGAAGCAACACTGTATAAACCAAATTTAGCACAGCTTCTAAAGTTTTTTTCTGTCAGAAACTCTGAATTTATATTTTATTTGAATGCTTATGATAAATATTGATATGTCAGTTGGTAAACAGCAAACCAACATATTTTTAAGGTTGATCATAAGGCCAGTTAAGCAAAAAAATGTTGCGTAAAATTTTGATTATTTTCTTATCCATCAGTTTAAACATGTGTTTTGGGTGCTCAAAAGAACCGTCTCATTGTGACGGTTCTTTTGAGTACCCACAACAAACAGGTTGAGAAATAAGAAATATAATTTTCAACGCACTCTTATCTGGGGGCTTGGTTGGCTTGACAAGGCAATGTTTGATATCAATAATCATAAACAAATAATAGGCTCTACAAGAAGAGAGAAATAACTTGTAAATGCAGTGCTGGTTACAAATTGACAACTTGTACATTGTATTTCTATTTATATTTTGACAGATGTGGGATTTAAGTAGTGTCTTACATTAGTAGCTGAAGGAGCCGGCTCTCCAGTATTTCATTCGTGAGTTAGAAGATAAAACATCCATTTGGCTGTGATAAGTGATAAACATTACTGACGGTTTGTAAACATTACTGACCCTTAGTAAACATTACTGACGGTTGGTTTGTGAGTGGAAGATTTTTTAACAATTTTTTTTTATATCTAGAATCCATAAAGGATACTATTAAACCCTTTGTATACTGATAACTCATCATAGGTCCATATAAGAGAACTTTTGGAGTGAAGAATTGTGATTTTTTTCTTATCCATCAGTAAAACGTGTGTTTTGGGTACTCAAAAGAACCGTTACAATGAAACGGATCTTTTGAGTACCAACAATATGTTTTAGTTGGGAAATAAAAAAATAATTTTTTAATAACACACTTTTATCTGCAGGCCTTACCCATGAATGGATATTTTGGCAAACAGTGTAGATCCAAATGAGATGTGGCGAAATGCAGCATTTCAACATGGATGAAAGCTGAAAATTCCAAAATTCTGTACTTTATAAATTCATAAATTAAATCTTGTAGAGTAAAACATGTGTAAAATGGCCACTCAAAAATAGACAAAATAAATATCTTAATGAAAAATGGTAGCTTGATGAAGGTCGAAAGTATTGCAGAATGCTCCCCTTGGGCCATTCTGCAATACTTTTGACCATTATTAAAGAGATAAATGGTCTTGAAAACCAATTTGTGGTCTTTTTGAGAGTGGTCGTTTTACACAGATTTTACTGTAGTTTACCTACAAAAAAAAAAAATTATTTCAAGTATTAATGATTAGTTGTCTTGAGATCATCTGAAAATAAAGCAGAGAACCTATTGTATTCTGCCTAATTCAGCAATTTTGGGGTGGCTTTCCATGGAAAGTCAGCCTCAAAAACCTGAATTCAGGAACAATCCATGAGGAGCCCAGTGGCTCAGTTGGTAGAGTCTTAGACTTGGGTTCGAAGGGTTGCTTTTTCTAGGCTCACCAGAGCCACTATGTTGTGTCCTTTGGCAAGACACTTTATCCTGTGCCTAGTACTGGTTCAATCCAGGGATATGTCCCCTACATGAACACAAAATTGTTGAGCAGCATGAACACAAACAAATAAGGAACAATCCTTAAAATTTTCACCCAACAGGGTCTTCACAGCCAAGAAAAAAAAGTTTTTACAGACAAATGGGAAACTTGAAATCAGGGAGCACAGTGGTAGAGTGCATGACTCAAGACAGAGGGGCCGCAGGTTCGAGCTTCACCGGCATCACTGATTTGTGTCCTTGAGCAAGACATATTAATCCTTACTTAGTACTGGTTCAACCCAGGAAGACCCGTCCCGACATAACTTAAAAATTGTTGACTAGGACGTAAAGAATCAAATCAAACAAAAGAAACTTGAAATCTATAATGAACTATCACATATTTTTAGTATCAAACCAGAGATTGATGAATCCATCAGTATACAAAGGGTTAAACCATAGAAAGTGCTAACTCTTTATTGCCAACTTTACAAGGGGGAGAACTCCTGAAATAGAAATAATAAGGAGCTATCTTTTATAGCATTAATTAGCATTAGAATGCTCTTTTCATAGGGTAGATAAGGTTAACTTTTTTGAGCATAAAAAAAGTGAGTATTTCCATATCCATTAGTTTAAACATGTTGTGGATGCTCAAAAGAGTCGTCTTATTGAAAGGGTTCTTTTGAGCACCCAAAAAACACATGTTTAAACTGATGGGTAAGAAAATATTTGTAATTTTACACTCAAAAATGTGGCTTATCTGGACCTAAGAAACTGTGATTGCCATAATTTGATTGGACACAAAAATTGTTTAGTTTTGTAGTCATTTTTATTTTGAACCATTATATTTATTGTACCAGCTACTTTTCATGGAAAAAAGACCATATAGACCTCATCTCGAGAAAACCTGATTTTATTGCATGTGGGAAAAAATAAGGCACAGACCAGCCTGTGTTTCCACATCTGACCAGCATCTTTTTAACCCTTAAAGCGCCAAGAAAAAAATGTATCTGAAAATGCGTCTGCTGAAGTCGTCTGCTGCAAATGATTGCCTAATATTACTGAAGAATTAAGTATAGAAGCAAACAGTCTGATCTGGAGCAGTCTGATCTGGGTCCACACTGTTTGCCAAAGAGGCTTCTTAAACATTTCATCAGACGAGAAAAGCAGACAACTTTTGTTGCGATTGGCGCATTAAGGGATAAATGCTCTCTATATACTATAATACCTCAACTTTCTACTTGCAAAATTTCAATATTCTAGTTTGTCTATGTATCTGAGCAGACTGGTCCGGGCCTTATTTGGTTCGCAACCCAAAGACAGGTTTTATCGCGAGAGGCCAATATTATGTTGTGTTTGTTGTTGTATCATGTTACATGCTTGTCAAAGTTTACTGTTAAGGGTCGTAACCGATTATGAAATTTGTCCCTTTCTGAATTATTTTATTTTTCATATCTGTAAAAGTACCATCTATGACAGGTATTCTATTATCCATAACATCTAAATGAATAGGCAATAATGAAATTAACCCTTAAAAGCATATATCCAATCGATGTCATTAGTGGAAGAACTAATAAGGGAGAGTTACAGTATCTCAATGGATTAAAGGGGCCCAAAGAAGTGACTTACCTGTATAAAAAAAAAATTCTCTCACTTAGATAAATATCAATATTTTTTCAGAAAATACCTAAACCCTTCATGGGACCACGACCACTTTATTGCCATAATCAGGTCATAATCACCTAATAAAGATTGGCCTTTGATCATCATTTAAAAGCCCTCAGGCATTGGTACCAGTATTATTGCCTCAGAATTTACCTCTTTAAAGCATTAATCACAACAGAAAACGTCTGCTTTTGTCGTCTGCTAAAAGGTTTTAGAAGCCTTTTGGACAAATAGTGTAGACATTGTTTGCTTCCATACTTACATAAGTCAAATGATGTTTGCAAAACAATTGCAACAGACAACTTTAGCAGACAGCATTTACAAAAATTATATTAGCCACCTCTGAGATTTAGGTTCTTATTGCATCAGCTACCAGTAAATGCTCAACAATACTTTGACTATTGTGGCATCGTAATAGGGCTACCGATGCAAATCCAGTCTATTGCAATAGGTGCTATTGTGGAAACTACCATCACAATACTTTGACTATTGTAGCATCATAATAGAGCTACCGATGCAAATCCAGTCTATTGCAATAGGTGCTATTGTGGAAACTACCATCACAATACTTTGACTATTGTAGCATCATAATAGGACTACCGATGCAAATCCAGTCTATTGCAATAGGTGCTATTGTGGAAACTACCATCACAATACTTTGACTATTGTAGCATCATAATAGGACTACCGATGCAAATTTAGTCTATTGCAATAGGTGCTATTGTGGAAACTACCATCACAATACTTTGACTATTGTAGCATCATAATAGGACTACCGATGCAAATCCAGTCTATTGCAATAGGTGCTATTGTGGAAACTACCATCACAATACTTTGACTATTGTAGCATCATAATAGGGCTACCGATGCAAATCCAGTCTATTGCAATAGGTGCTATTGTGGAAACTACCATCACAATACTTTGACTATTGTAGCATCATAATAGGACTACCGATGCAAATCCAGTCTATTGCAATAGGTGCTATTGTTGAAACTACCATCACAATACTTTGACTATTGTAGCATCATAATAGGACTACCGATGCAAATTTAGTCTATTACAATAGGTGCTATTGTGGAAACTACTTTCACAATACTTTGACTATTGTAGCATCATAATAGGGCTATCTATGCTAATTTAGTCTATTGAAATATGGGACACAGGTTTATATATTGCCATTAATTTGGGACTCAAGTTTTTCTTTTGCAATAAAATATATATTGCATATAAATGTTTTAATAGAATGCCATTGCACAAGTTAATAACAAAGTATATGTTTTGGTTCTAGCCAGGATCTATACTTTTTGCACAGTAATGTCCATGAAATAAAACTATTGTTTGTCGGGCAGTTGTCTGATCTTTTCATTTTTCCTGTGTTATCATAAACCTGGGGTGTAAGTTCAAAATTTACTAGTTACCCTTTCCTTCATGAATATTCATGCTAAGCTCCACCCACTATGAATAATTATATAAATAAACTTTCACGTTTGTACATAGAACAAAGAAATTACTTGTTAGGTCCACTAGTGTAGGATCATATCTTTTCATATTTCCATAAGCAAACAGAGTATACCCTGATCAGACAGCTCTTACAAGAGCTGCCTGATCTGGGTCTTCTCTGTTTGCAAAAGTGTTAAAAGGCATCTCTATAAGGTAAAGGATTAAAATCCTCGACTTTAGAAATTCTAAAAACTTGCAGTGTGCCTATAAATATTAACAATTTCAAGTTTAAATGTTTAATTGTTTTTAAATAAACTGAAAATAACTCTGATAAGGTATATTCTGCCATTTATATTCAACATTTTGAGGCTGCCCTTCCTCAAAAACCTGAATTCAGGAATAATCCTGGAAACTTTCACCCATGCCATTTATCATACGGGACCTGTCACAAGAAACCCTGTCTTTGGGTTTGGCAGCTAGGATAGGTTCAAACCAGCCTTGTCAGCACCAGAGACTAGGTATAATATTGGAATTTAGCAGGAGTGCAGTGGCTCAATGGTAGAGAGCTTGACTTGAGACCGAGGGGTTGCGGGTTCAAGCCTTACCGACATCATTGCATTGTGGTCCTCAGCAAGACACATTAATCCTTGCTTAGTACTGGTTCAACCCAGGAAGACCCATCCTGACATAACTGAAAAATTGTTGACTGGGATGTAAAGAATCAAATCAAAAGCAGGTAGCAAGCTTAACATTTATAGTTCCCTGAAAGTGGATAACATAAGTGCTGATCAGACTGCATGAGTGTGCATGCTGGTCTGCACATATCACAGGTTTTGATAAATGAAATTTTTCAGCGTACAATTGTAAATATTTTCTTGCCCATCAGTTTTAACGTATGTTTTGGGTGCTTAAAAGAACCGTCTCATTGAGACGGTTCTTTTGAGTACCAACAACATATGTTTTGGTTGAGAAATAAAAAAATAATTTTTTTGTTACACTCTCTAAACTAAAGGCCTGCATATGTCATTTACATGCGATAAACTGAGGTTTCCTCACGATGCAGCCCACTTAACAGAAAATCAAATTTTACCGATGAGTAACCAGCGTCAAAACTCGCCAACTGAACAAATCCCTTCAGACTTTTGAGTTTGTGAGTGATTTGCCAGATATTAAACAGCCAAAATACACAAAAAATTATTTCCTTTAATTAATTACCTTTGCTGAACCCGATAAATCGGTATAAAGTTTTTATTTCTGTTGAATTTTGGCCGTTCAGAATGAAGTAGTTGTCCAGAGTATGGACAATATGTATGATGTGCATTTATTAGAGCTTGTGTGTTATTAAGATTATTAATTTTAGATTTTTCTTTCATTTGAATTGAAAACTATGTATATGTCAACAGTGGAGACCCCTATTAGATGCCCTGATCTGGGTCTGTTTGCCTATGTCCCCAAATTAGAGTGTTTAGCATAAATGGATCTTTAGATGGCCATTTTTTGTCAAATTATAGTTATTTTTATTATTATTAAAATCTTTAAGAAGTGGGATAAACATGTATGTGTGTTGTGTTCTCAAATAAAAAAAATCAGAAATTTATAAAATGCTTCAAGCCTTGTCAGAACAGCAAACAGGGAAGACCCTAATCAGATTGCTTCAGAAGCAGTCTGGGCTGTGTGTCCAAGCCTTATTGGCAGGCAACTAATGTTCAAAATTTTAGAATACCTTCCGTACATGAACATTGTACTATGGATTTTTTTTTTATTCTATGCGCTTTTTTTGTGTTGTTTGTCAGCTCAGGTTGTTTGAAGCATTGCTACTTTATGGCAGCAATAGACAA
Organism: Loripinus fragilis; assembly: GCA_964019695.1. Lineage (NCBI taxonomy): Eukaryota > Metazoa > Mollusca > Bivalvia > Lucinida > Lucinidae > Loripinus > Loripinus fragilis. Next base: position 73,030,803 of record OZ026524.1, read on the forward strand.
CAATGTGATTCAGCTTGCTTCATTGTCCTGGAAATTCAGAAGTGATGTTTCATGTGAGCCCTTTACAAGAAGGCAGTGGACATTAAGTATTTTGTCTTGTTTATACCTAGTGGCAACATTCAGGAACAGTATCATGTGTCAAATGGTTTAGATCCAGATCAGGATTTGGGTCCAAATTGTTTGCAAATGTTATCAGCACATGACAAAAGTCGCCTCTAGCAAGGAAAGAGATAAGCTTTCAATGCTGAAACAACTTGGTCTGATATAGGTGTGTGCAATATTTGTCATTTACGTGTACATGTACTATCATATGAGCAAGTGTGTGATAAAACCTAGAAAATAACATTTGCACCCTATGAAGACTCCGATCAGCTTGGGCATAAACCCAGTCAGATCAGTCATTGGTGTCCACAAGAAGAAACCTATCCCTCTGTATGCAGTAAAAAAACTGGCTTTTAGTTACGAGTGTGTAACAGAAAATTAATTTTCTTATTTCTAAACCAAAACATATGTTGTGGGTACTCAAAAGGACCGTCTCAATGAGACGCTGAGACGGTTCTTTTGAGCACCCGAAACACGTGTTAAAACTGACACGTAAGAAAATATTTACAATATTCTGCTCAATGGTTGATACCAAGGCTCATAGGTCCAGATAAACATTTTTTTGTGCAAAATCATAAATATATTTTTTAAACCAGCAAAATTGACATGTTTTGTGTGCTCAAAAGAACCGTCTCGTGAGACTGTTCTTTTGAGTACCCACAACATTTGTTTTGGTTGAGAAATAAGAGAGAGAAAAAAACAATTATCTGAGGCCTGCAGGCTGATCCAAGTCTTCGACCGCCAAACAGGTTATTTTGTTGGTTTTGTAACACATGTAATCATATATAATCATGGTGTAAATTTTGTTATTTTGAGGACAACATTTCAGTTGCATTGTAACAATAAATGTACCACGTACATTATAATAATCTTTGAGTTATTTTTAAGCCCCCCCCCCACCCCCCCAACTTTGAAAATTTTGAGGTGGCATATTGCTTTCAGCTTGTCACTTCCTTCTGCCATCTATACTATGTTAGCGGGACATCTCGTATATACAGCCTAGAAATGCTGATGAGTAGTTTTGAAATAATTCTGACATATTTACCAGAGTTATGGCTCTTCTTTAAGAAAGAGTAACACTGTTAGAACAAGCATGTGATTGGGGGGTGCAATGTTTCACAAAACACAGTTTTTAATTGTTTGTTGGGGGCTTGGTGTCTCTTTCAAGAATAGTCAATTATCATACGGGCCTTGACGTGAGAAAACCTGTCTTCAGTGTTTGTGGACAACAAAGCCACAGACCAGCCTGCGCATCTGCACAGTCTGATCAGCAGGTTTAAAATTCGCTCATTGCAAATTTTTCGCTTATTGCAAGTTTATCATATCTAAACTTGCTGCAAGTGAAATTTTAATTTTCTAGCGGGTCTCTGTAGCTGGGCAGTCTTGTTTGAGCATGACCTGGTCGGAAACCCTGAAGACAGGTTTCTCACAATGAGGCCAATTATTACCCTGTTCCTTGACAGGCTCCTCATTGTATTAAGCCCATATCCCTAATGCTACAAGCCAAGACCTATGGTGCTTGGCCCTACAGTTCAGAAGAAGATTTTTGAAGAGTTTTTACCTAGCGTGGACATGGTAGTCATTTTGGTTAAGTGACCTGGACAGTATAGTCAGATTAAGGTTGTCTCACCCAAAGGATCCCCTATATGAAATTTGACTTCATTTGGCCTTCTGGTATAAGTTACCTTGGCTGAACAGTCAGCACCAATTGCTGGTGGTTACCTATATGCAGTCTCATTGGATTAATCAATTCTAGTAAGTATGATGTGTGATTTCAACCACCACATCATGTTTTCATGATTTTTTTATGGGTCAAATTTGACCTTGCAATAAACTAGGTTACTGTCAACCAAGGACCATCATTTAAATAAACTTTGTAGAGTCCATTTAGCTCACCTGAGTCAAAGGCTCAATGGTGAGCTAACAGTATACCAATGAGTGGCATCCATACATTGTCCTTCCGTCAACATTTTCAAATATCTCCTCTGAAATCACTGGGCCAATTGAACTATGGCAACTTCTAAGGAGTAACATAAGTTTATTCAAATGGTCCTGATCACATGACCAAGATGGCTACCTTTAAAAGTCTTCCCCACAACCAGAAGGTTGATTTATACTTGGAATGTAGCATTGGGGATGTGAGGCCTACCAAGTTTGTTCATGGTGGTCTTAAGTTGACCTTGACCTTCTTAATGTAGTAGAGATCAAATTGGCTTCCTAATCTATTTAAATATTGTTGTTTTTTTAAAGTTTTGATAACTGTTGAAGCCAAAGTCATTATACTAACGCATTAAACTAATGAGACAATGCTATAACCATTTAGGGAGCGCAGTGGCTCAGTGGTTGAGTGCTTGACTCGAGACCGAAGGGCCGGGGGTTCGAGCCTCACCGGCGTCACTGCGTTGTGGTCCTTGAGCAAGACACATTTATCCTAGCTTAGTACTGGTTCAACCCAGGAAGACCCATCCCGCATAACTGAAAGATTGTTGAGTGGACGTAAAGAATCAAATCAAACTATAACCATTCAATAATGGTTTTAATCCGCCCACTAGGTCATGAGATATCTTTGACACAAGAAAGTGTCATGTCGATGTCAATACTGACATGATCTGCACCAAAAACAATATGTTCTCCCCTTCAGTGGGGTGATAAATTATAAATAAGGTTCCCCACTATCTCAAGAGAAGATATATCAAAAGGCAATAACTCAAGAAAATAGTTGATTTTACAGAAAGTCCATGTAAATTCACATAATAACAAATAGTATTTAATTGATAAATGAAGAACATTTTTCATAAATTAACTTCAAATTTGAAAAAATGAGACAATAATTGGCCCCATTTTTTAGTTAAATTTCCAATTACATATTCCAAAATACATGTACTATATTCTTATACAGTAGAACCTGAATAAAACGGCCACTTTCAAAATGACAAAAAATTGGTTTTCAAGACCAAGTATCGCTTAATGCAGGTCAGAAGTATTGCAGCATTCTGCAATTTACCTTCATTAAGCTACCATTTGTCATTAAGATCTTTGTTTTGTCTTTTTTCTAGTGGCCGTTTTACACCGGTTTTACTGTATATGTAAATGTTCAATAAATTCATATGCATATTGTTCTTGTCATTTATCTGGGCAGTTGTTTTAACTCTTGTTCTGCTGACCCAGGATTTATCATTTTTTGAAAACACTGCAGTTGAAGGCATCTGATCTGGATCCACAGTTTTTCACTCTGATTGAAAAATACACGATACAAGGGGAATGCTGCAGGTTAACAGGATAAAATTGAGGCAGGATAAAATTGTTTGTTTGATTTGATTATTTACGTCCCATCAACAATCTTTCAGTTATATTGGGACGGGTCTTCCTGGGTTGAACCAGTACTAAGCTAGGATAAATGTGTCTTGCTCAAGGACCACAACGCAGTGAGACTCGAACCCGCGGCCCTTCGGTCTCGAGTCAAGCGCTCTAACAATGAGCCACTGTGCTCCCAGGATAAAATTGAGAAGTGTAGTACTTTAAAATATTCAGCATGACAAGGGTTAACAAATTTCTCACTGATTTATAAATATATTCATAATAGGTATCATATACCATATATGTACAAGCCGGTATACAACATTGGGTACAAGGAGACATGTGCATACAGCAAAGATTCAAATCAGTCTGAGCATCCGCACAGTGATCAGAGGTCAGAGTCTTAGTTTTCTGCCTTAAGACCCTTGGCTACCAATAGAGTGCCCATTGAAGACTCTGATCAGACTGAGTAGATGCGCAGGCTGATCTGAGTCTTCGATGTGTGCACATGCAAACCTGTACCTTTTGCTGGATACCAGCTCAAATGATGACAGGTGCCTTTGTTGTTCGCATGCAACAAAACCATCTTTTCTACCAACAACGCTGAATCTATTCTGCAGGACAAGGATTGACAATTGAACACTATGGTAAACTGCTACACCTAACATCAAGGAAATGACACAAAATAATAACAAAGAAATAATAAGTACATAGTCAAGCACATGGTTAGTACTAATCGCATATTCAAAACGTCATCCTTTTAATATTCATGTACAACTACTTAGTGGGGTTAGAGGCCAAACTTTTGGCATGAGCCTGAATCTAGCAGTGAAGGCTTTGGCAAGACTGCCCATGCACCATTGCAAATTCAGGCCTCCAGACAAGAGTGTGCATTTGAAAATTACTTTTCTTATTTCTCAACCAAAACATATGTTGTGAGTACCCAACATAACTGTCTCAATGAGACGGTTCTTTTGGGCAACCAAAACACATGTTTTAACTGATGGATAAGAAAATAATCGAAATGTTATGATAAAATTTTTTGCACATCTTGACCTATGTAATTGTATATGCAATAAGTACCAAAATATCATGAACTGGTTTATAAATCTTCCTGAGACTGTGCAGACTAAAGAGGTAGACAGTAGTTATAACATGCTTTGAGCCCTCTAAGGGGATACCTGCTCCCTTGTCTGCACATGGTTCAAACAGGAAAAGATGTGTAAACTTCGAGGACTTCTAAAGGTCTCATCTACACTTTTCAAAGTTTACAAAATCATGAAAAAACTTCAACTTCACAATTACATGTATTGCTAGACTGGGTAAATAGAAATAGAGAAATTCGGTTTACAAAATTATAAGAAAATTGTTATGTGCTGCACCAAATAAGGGACCAAATAAAGGCACAAGTTTATACTAGTTTTGGTCTAAGTTAACCAGCATTAAGCCTTACAGAATTGCTAAAATTCAAGTCCTTTTTCAAGGTCTTAGAGTGCTTCTATAGCACTTGAGAAAGCAAATTTTATTTTTCAAGGATTTGTCAAGAAGGCCTGTGGGAACCCTATATTAAAACATCACCACCCCCTGTCCCAAAGGTTTCTGAAATTACCCTCACTTTGTTAACCATTGCTTCCATGCTCCCAGCCTCCCCACCCTCACCCCACAAAGTTTGTGCTCAAAACTTTTTATAAAACTTACTTAGTCTTTCAAATGTATTTACAAGATTCCAATTACTTTGTTGTTATGTATCCTTAAGTATAAATAAATTGTATATATAGTTATAAAAATGTAAATATAACAAAGAACTTCTAGCGATAAGGCGTATATTTTCCCTAGTTGACATGATTACAAACACCAAATTTTCAAATTGCCCTAATGTTTTTAAAATTGGTGTAGTTGGCAGTAAAATATGCATAGTAGGCAACAAAATACGTTTCAAAGCGATTCACCATTTACAATACCGTGTAAACGTGCACTTTCTACCCCTACCCCTCATTTAACGCTTTTATACTGGGCGCCGTTTAGACCAGATTTTCAGCAAATGCATTGCGAATTTTAAAAAAAAATTAAAGTGCTAAAAAGTAAAGGATATAAGTGCTCTTCATTTCCAAAACCTTACCCTATTCCTTTTGCGCATGCGTACGAAATACACCTAAAATTGTGACGTTTGTCATTGGAAAGATGAAACTGGTGTCTTTCAGTTTATTTTTAGATGCTTTGCCCCCCTAGACCCAAGATGCCCTTTACGTATGTTGTAAATGTTTATAGCGACATGTCGTTGTCCAAAGGGCATCTTGGGTCTAGGGGGGCAATACAGTAAGGTATTGGAAATAAAGAGCACTAATATCCTTAACATTTTAGAACTCTTATTTTTTTAAAATTCGTAATGCATTTACTCAAAATCTGGTCTAAACGGCACCCAGTATAAAGGCGTTAAATGAGGGGTGGGGGTAGAAAGTGCACGTTTACACGGTGAATCGCTTTGAAACGTATTTTGTTGCCTACTATGCATATTTTACTGCCAAACTACACCAATTTTAAAAACATTAGGGCAATTTGAAAAGTTGGTGTTTGTAATCATGCCAACTAGGGAAAATATACGCCTTATCGCTAGAAGTTCTTTCCTTTTTCAGATGTTCATAACAGTATGAATGCCAGGTTGTCATTATATATTCTGAACCATGGCATTCATACTTTTACAAACATCTGAAAAATGAAATCATTTCTCAAATGAACCAATTTATTTCATTCCTAAGCTCTGAAAATTTGTAAAGCTTGGTGATGAAATTAATTGGTTCAAACAGGCTTTAATAAAACATTTACATTAGGCTAAATAAAAAGATATGTTTGTTTCGGGTTATCACAAAAAAATAGGAGGGATATTTTTTACAAAGTCACACTATAGCAACATTAAATATCGTCTTCTACATTCAAATTTTTCAAACGTATCGTGATTCATGACATTGAATTGTCTCTTGGCAGGACTAAGGATGCATTTTTCCTTTGAAAGATTCAACACCAAAATGCTCCAAGAGTTTACCATGCTTACAAACACTCCTGATAAAAACAGATGCTTTTAAACATTTATTTACCTGCATCGATTTTTCGTCCAAGCATCTGCAAGATGTCGATTGCAGAGTAGAGAAAAAAAGGCCTGAAACTAGCTTAATGTGTGGAAATTGTTATTTTTTCAAGAAGTCAAAAATATCTTAAGGGTGGCTGCCATTTTAGGGAGAGTCGGATGACCCGAAAGAAACCTATTTTTTTGTTTGGCCTTAGTGAGTTTCTCAAGACATTATCATAAGACAGGTTTCACCCTGGCTGCAATGTTGTCAAGTTCAGCCATCAGTTGTTCGTTCTGCTGAGCAGTAGACTTGGTCCAGGCCAAAGGGAGATGAGTAGAAACCGCTTTTCTATCTGTAATGATAGCATTGTCCATGGACATTACATAATGTATTCAACATAAAAGGTGCACACGCTCCTATAACTTTCTGTGTGGTTTACACTCCTGTAAATTCAGAAATTTTCCCAAAAGTTTTATTTTCACGAAACTTCGCATATATGCAAAGTTTCCTGAAAATAAAATCCTTGTGAAAATTTCCGAAATCACTCTGTTGTTTACAGATATAGGTAAATCATGCCCTAAGCGTGACTTTTCAATGTCTCAAATTCAGTGAAAACTCTTTATACTGACACTCATTATAACAGCAAAATTCTTTATAACTTCATTAGTATTTGCACAAATGTACCAATTTAGCTTGAATTTGAGTTCATTACAACATAAATTCAGTTTAACATTAAACTATTTGGGAACAAACAGCATCGTTGTAAAGAGGGTTGACTTTTCTTCACCTAGTCTGATTCACAAAAATAAAATTCTCGCGAAAATTCCCGAATTTACAGAATATTAACTGATTTCCAGTCAATCCAGTGGTGGAATATCATTATTGATATGGATTCATTGTGTGAATGAGAAATAGTGTGAATCTTGATCTGGATCTTCACAAATTCAAAAGCAGGTATTAAATTTTGAAAACAATAGGGTAATGGGACCCTGGATCGCTCACCTGAGTCCTGGCTCATTTGTAGCAGTGGTTAAGATTTTCTATTTTTAGCTCTGGTGGCCATTTTGTTCAGTCAAGCAGAACAGTTTGTGTAATTCTGGTAGAGGGCATTATGAGGAATTTTTCTTGGAAATTATTTGAAATTTGGACCAGCGGTTCAGATGTCATTTAAAGATATATCTGTTTTTAGCTCTGATGGCCATTTTGTTCAGTAACGTGGAAAGGGTTGTGCAATTTTGATAGAGGGCATTAAGAAGAACCTTTCTATGAAATTATATTGAATTTGGGCCAGTACTTAAGGGGGAGATTTCATTTAATGATATTCCTACTTTTAGCTCTGGTGGCCATTTTGTTCTACAAAGTGGAACTGTTTGTGCAATTTTTGTAAAGGGCATTATGGGGAACATTCATGTGAAATTATTTCAAATTTGGACCAGTGGTTCAGGAGGAGATGTGGTTTAAAGAAAAAGTTTATGGACGAAGGATGCCGTACGAAGCCCAATCACACTAGCTCTCCTTGAGCCTTTGACCCAGATGAGCTATTAACAAAATGAACAAACAAACATATGGAAAGATGAAAACTATATAACCCTCAGAATAAATGAAGGGTATAACAAATGACAACACAGAATTAGCACATTTTACGGTGCCAGACAAAGACTGATCACAATTGTTCAACTTACCACTGATCAGGTGAACTCGAAATGCTGAAAAATTATTTTTCAACTCTTTCATGATAATATTTTTATGAATTTAATTTGGTAATTTTCTAGTGATAATTGAAATGAAATTCCAAAATTTATTATCAAGAAATAGAGAAACAAATATCTTGAGCTTTTTTAACTCTTTGCCTCCTAGTGGTGTCTGCTCATAATCTTTGCAAACAGATTGGACCCAGATGAGGCCCGACAAAATGTCGGGCCTCATCTGGATTCAATATGTTTGACACTCAGATGGTATTCCTGAAAGAAAAAGTTGATTTTGAAAAATCAGCAGACGACAAAAAAGCATGAAAAAATTCCCATGGGGCAAAGAGTTAACATACCTACCTTGATAGAAGAGACCTGACTGTTGTTTGAGAGCTGCTTCAGATAACGCTAGCCAGATGATGGTATCAGCTCCTTCTTCTGTTGTCCGAAGACGTGTCTTCATTTTCTCATAAAAGTCTGGCATTGCTGTCCTTACAGCTGTATGAGCAAATAGATACAGTAACATTTTAATCGCAATTCCTTTTAAAAATGCTGTCAGCTTTGTCATCTGTTGATCTTTTTGGTAGCCTATACTGCAAATACTATGGACCAAGATCAGACTGCTCCTGAGGGAGCAGCCTGATCAGGGTTCATAGTATTTGCTGCCTTAATAGAAATAGCCTGGAGAACAAATGAGTATATGCAGCACTAGTAGACATAATAAGCAGACTCTATTTGCAGAACAAAAAAAGTAGGTAAGATAATGGGAACATAAAAATTGGAACTTTAAAACAACAGTGCAGACCCAGATGAGATGCCACAGTCAGGGCCCGCACTGCTTGCTTAGAGACAAAAAAACAATCTTTAAGCAAAGAAATGCAATGATATGAAATATAAACAAGTTCAGTATCAACACAGATGATATGATGCAGAAAATGCAACAAAAAAAGAAGAAAAAGATTAGATATCCTACAAACAGTGATGACGTTTGAGTTAATTAACAACTTGTGGCAGTCCAGTTGATAAAGCATGATCCCTAGGTTCAGTTTCAATTGCTTTCTTGGGGGCTCCAAATAAGGATTTGGAAGTATTTTCTCTGCCTCATCCTAGGTCCAAGAAACAGCTGCATAAAGTGGAAGATTATGCCTTACTAAGTTTAAAATAGTGAATCTTAGCCATAAGGTGAACATAAAGACGCCACTGAAAACCAAGTCAATTCCGACATGCACACTCAGAAAGAAAAGAAGTGAATGTTATACATGGTTACCTGGTGTGTCGGACCATCCTGGATGCATTGATGAAAAATGGATATTAGGATACTTTTTGGCATACTGTTCTGTCATCACAACCTGCTGCCGTTTATTCTGAGCATATGCCATAGTGCCATCAAACGGCTTCATCTTCTCAAACTGCAGATCAGTGACATTTAAGTTCTGTACTAACATACCTCCTGAGGATACTATTACCTAGAATATAGGAAAGAGCTTTAACACTGATCATGTCAATGTGGTCAGTGATATTTAAGTTCTGGACTAACATACCTCCTGAGGGATACTATTACCTGGAATGAGGGAATGAGCTTAAACTAGTCTTTTCTTAAACACAGGTAGAACTTCCACATTTGCAAAATTTGAGCCGTGATATGAGATTTCCAACAATGTGGTATGTGCGACCAGCAAAAGCTCAGACCAGCCTGGGCATATGCACAGACTGATCAGAGCCTTTGCTGGACACTTGAATATTATATGAGTGTTTAGCTACTGACTAAAATCATTTGGAGTTTCTAAGCCTAAAGGCAGGCTGCAGAGGCTCGTCTGAGTCTACACTTGTCAAAATGCCACATTGTTGGAAATCACATGCCATAGCTCATTTTGCAAATGTTTACACACTTTCCCGAAAGCAAAACTATTCCATTTACATGAAACTTCCGTATTGATTTTTTCCAATGTCATTGTTGCCATCAGTAAAATTGCCAATATTTTTTGCTAGAAAACTCCATGTAAGATGCACCTTGTGCAAACATACCAAACTATTTGGCTGGATGTTGTGATAGAACTCATTTAAGTGACTGCAACCCTATTGCAACATGCATAGACTCATTAGCTTAGCAACCTTTTCTGTCTTTATAGGTTTAGATAAACAAATATTTTGTGTGTAAAATTCTAAATATTTTCTTACTCATCAGTTTTATCATATGTTTAGGGTGCTCAAAAGAACTGTCTCATTGAGACCGTTCTTTTGAGTACCCACAACATGTGTTTTGGATGAGAAATAAGAAAATTAATTTTCAGTACGCACTCTTATCAAAAGTCATGGACTCATTAGCTTAGCAATATTTTCTGTCTTCATTTGTATATAATTAATTATAATTCCAAATGCAGTGTGTAATGAAAGAGTTGACACATGTGAGACATAATCAGTAAAACTGCAAAATGCCACTTATGCCATTATGACCAAAATAAGATCAGTACAGGTGCTGCTGAAGAAGTAAAACAAGAGGGCCCTGTGTCGCTCACCTGAGAGGGCCTATTTATAAAAGTAAAGGAAAGCATAGCTCCTCTCAAAGTCCAGCTATGAATTTTGATAGATCAGTAGTTTTATTAAGACTTTACATAGCATTGGGTTGTGTTGACAAAATTAACGAGATGTAGAACGTCAACAAGTAAAATATGTGACCTCTGCAGCGGGCCTCCAGAGGCATAATTTAAACAAACTTGGTAGAGGTTCACTAGATGATGCTACAAACATAATATCAAGACTCTATGCCTAATGGTTTCTGACAAGGTTTTTTTATATATTTTTTCCCTATAAAGCCTTAAGCCACATTTGGCTCAGGGACATAGCTTGATTGAACTTGTCTGATATTGGGGAATTAACCCTACCCCTAAAAGGGTATTTTTGCAGTGCTGCATTTCATCAGGGTCTGCACCGTTTGCTATGATAAATGCAATATTCAGAGACTGAAGTACATATTGATAAGGAAAGTCCTCATGTGAACCCTTAAAACATATAATGGACAATCCCATCCTTATTGTAGCTATCTGTATGGGCCAATCCATCAGAAAACAAAAGACTTTCCCAAAATCAAGGGGAAAACTGTCCACAAACAAGACAACCAAATCTGCAAGATTTGTCTCCCTTACAAGATTCCTATAGACGGCCAGACAGACTGAACTGTTTTATGCCATGTGCTTGTACAGGTGTGTCCAGCAACTATTTAGATGCCTTAAAATAAACATAACTGATCACTTCTCTTGTACTTATCAATTCAAGAAGATAAAGAAAAAATCCTACTAACTTACCACTCTTGGTTTATTTGACCTCTGCAGTAAGGGAACAAGAGCTGTCGTTAATATATGTGTACCTATAAAAATAACAAAATCTCAATTCTGAGTCAACACTGTCATTTTCTCAAATATCAGAAACTTTTCTCACTCTATTCTAAAGTAAAATGTTGGTTATCAAAGCTGTAATTCACAAAATGTTTCTCAGAATAGCTAACAGGGAAGACCCTGATCAGACCTACTCTTCATAAGCAGTTTGATATGGTCTGCACTGCCCTTCCAGACCTTTTGGGCAGGCAAATAGTGTTTAAAATTTTAGAGCATTTACCGTGAGGGTGGGAAAGAAAAATCTGTCTGTAGGATCACCACTTGGCATCATCAGGCTTGCAGAAAAAAATAAATCAAAAAAAATAATAAAGGACTTCCATTTTTTTTTTATACAAATGCAATAATAATTGATTGAAAGGGAGAGAATTCTTCTATATATATACACATATGTGACTTTTTAAAACAAGAGGGCCCTTGAGTCACTCACCTGGGAATGACTGTTTATAAAGGTATAGGTGAGCATAGCTCCTCTCAAAGTCCAGCTATGAATTTTGATAGATCAGCAGTTTCATTAAGACTTAACATGGGCTATGTTGACAAAATTAACAGGATGTAGAACCTCAACAAATAAAAAGAATGAGACATCCTCTGCGGGGCCATTTTTGGCCGCCAGAGGCATAATTTGAACAAAGTTGGCAGATGTTAACAAGATGATGCTACTGACATAATATCAAGGCTCTAGGCCAGGTTGTTTCAGACAAAAAAAAATATGTTTTTGGCCCAAGGGGCATTACTTGATTGAACGCATCTGATAATGGGGAATAAACCCTTTGTATACCAAATGTTTGATACCAAATTGAAGGCCACTGAAAGTATTTTCATTTCAGTGGCATTTATTATATATAGAGGATCTTACATGATTGATCATTTCAAATGAACCTTCAGTGAGTTTAATAAATTCAATTTGAAATGATCACTAGTGTAAGATTCTGTTTCTCATATGACCTTATAAATATGATTTTATTGCCTTAAAAGTAGGTTTATTTCTAAGAATTTTTTCAATGTTGTCATAGATGTTGACATGAGTTTACTTGTCCTTGCTGTATGTGTTATGCAACATGTGGTCGTAATATTATTCAAGACATGATGTTATCCAATGAATAACAGTAATGTCACACGCTACATGATACATGAAAACAACCACCAACCATCTTGAAATATATGACTTGGCAACTTTGCTTTCCTCTTTAATTGCATGCAGGTAGGTTGGACTTCAGACTCTATGACTTAAAAGACTTATCTATTGATGAGATGGTAGGGGCCTGGTGCTTTGGCTGTTGTCAGGCCCACCATGGTTTACCAGTTGGATTTCTTTTGCTCCGGAATTCAGTTTTATGTACTGTTGAGTCCTTATATTTGCTTTATCTCCTTTTTATATCTCGATTTATACGTTCTTGGAGATGATGCATGGATAAGTTAGGGGTCTTTCATGCAAATCAAACATCTATGTGTCTTAATCCACATCTGAACTAAGGGTGAGGTTGACGCCTTGAAACCTGTTTAAGCCCTCCAGTAAAATATTTTTACTGACTATTCCAAGGCGGTACTTCTTTTGTGGATCATTTATGTTATTTATGTCTTTTGTTTGTCATGCTTTTGCATTTGTTTATTGCCTTGTGGTGGGCTGACCTCTTGGCTCTTGTTTGTGATGTTTAATTGTGTTTTTGTTACTTTCCCATGTGGTATCCTGGGTCAGTTGTGGTACTTGATTGTATTGATTCCTGATCTTTGCCACCTTTCTTACATTGAACTGAACACTTGTTGCATTTTTTAACTTGTTGAGTGCAACTTCTGAGAGAAAAAAAATTCTTATATACTCCCTCTAATATAATCCAATGTGTCCCTAATTTACAAGGCCCTCTGCTCAATTGTTTGGGGTTATATCACCTATGTTGAGCCTCATTTACCTAAAGTGTTTGTTGCAAAGTTTTTCTCCAGGCCATCTTCTGTCAGCTCCCTTGTGTTTATCATACATCCTGCATTATTGATCTGAAATTATACAATAAAAATTGAGACTGGATCATGAGTTCATGAAACTTTTTCATGCTTAACTGAATTAAGCATGAAATTTATCTGCTCATAAATGTTAAAATGCCAACAATTGTTGGCATTTTAACATTTATAAGCAGGATAAATACAATTCTGAGCTTTTTAAGCAGGAAAAACTTCATTCTTCAAAATTATAGTTTTTATAAGTAGTTGAAATTTCTTTCATGCTCAGTTGAGCCTCAAAGCTTAATGTCAGATCCTACTTATAGCTTGTACTTATATATCATGTAATGGGAATTTACCAAATAAAATATTGTTTAAACAAAACAGCTTAATGTCAGATACTATTTATAGCATGTACGTATATATCATGTAATAGGAATCTACAAAATAAACTATTGTTTAAATGACACAGCTTAATGTCCCATTCTATAGCATGTACTTATATATCATGTGATGGGAATCTACAAAATAAAATATCGTTTAAACCAAAAGGTTTTATAACCTCAGGGTCTGTTAAACTTTGCTCGTTAAACCCTTGTATTCCAGAAACCATGAAATGAGTACTTTTGCAAACAGTGAAGACCCAGATGAAATGTAGCATAATGTGCAGTGCTCCAGATAATTTTGCCTACCATCGGTACGGGTACCAAGCCAATTTTTTTTATGAAAGCTTATACTTGAATTTAAAAATGTCTTCATGTACAGTTTGATTACCCATCAATGAAAACAGCAATGTCCCTATTAGCAAGAATATTGGAACAGGGAATTTTAATTGCCATCTGTAAACCGGGCTGTAAGCACGCTACTATTCCGAGTAATTTCTACTTTCACTTTCAACTTTGACTGGTTCACATGAAATTACTAAGACCAAACTGATAGCAAACTCCCAGAGAGTGGCTTCTGGGCACATATGTGTTATTCTTTATACTCTGAACATTGGGGAGTTTGTATTGAGACAAAAATAAATTATCGGTAAGCAGTCCAGCAAGTTGATTCTGAATTTCTGAACACATTAATTTTGACAGATTCACAAATCAGTTCAATTATCAAGCTTCTTCTGATTCGAATTGGATGAGAAATACAGGTTGCTAGTAAAAACGTACCGTATGGGCAAAAACACACCTGTATTCGGTATGTACTCATTTTCAACTCTATCTGCATTAGGGGAAAATGGACCCGTGATTTACATCTGTATGGACGCTATCTGGAGCGCTGTAATGTGTTTGACTGTTCCTCCTCTTGGAGTAGTCTGATAAAGGTTTCATAGTGTTTGCTTCTTGATAAAATTAGTCTGGAGTGTATATGAATATATGCAGCAGACATAATAAGATGAAAATAATTTCTGGACAAAAAAAATACCAGGATAAGGGTTAAGAAAGGTGCTATTAAATACAGGTTACATTGTAGATTTAGACTGAATCAAGTTCTTTGGGGGACTTTTTCTATCAACACTTTTAAACAATGTGTAATTCTTTATCAGCAATGGCAACTAATGTAATTATTGGGCCAAGGTTTTTGAGCAACTAAATTCCTTGTCTTACCAAAACATCCACCCTGTTTCCAGTGCTCTCAAACGTATGAACAAAGCTATAGATGTCTTTTGGTTTTGAGGTGTCTAGCTGGTGAAGGAACACATTCTGAAATAGGGGAAGATTGTAATATACTCATTAAGATGGTTCTTTTGACCACCCACAACATATGTTTTGGTTGAGAAATGAGAAAAATAATTTTCAATTACACACTCTTATCTAAGAGTCTGTTCAGTAAGCCTTCAGTTAAGAGAGTGTAACGATAAATAATTTTCGAATTTCTCAACCAAAACATATGTTGTGGTTACTCAAAAGAACCGTCTCAATGAGCACCCAAAACATATGTTAAAATGGATAGGCAACGAAATGTTTACAATTTTACGCACACAAGTTTTGTTTATCTAAACCTGTGTTTCAGATTCAATTTATAGGTATATTTATAGGGTATATTGACATCAACAGAAAATCGGATATCTAAAACTAAGGAAGTTTTTAAAATGCCAAAAAAATATCTTTGTTTTTACAATATGGTACATTGAAAACAGAAAAGTATTTTTGGAAAACTTTATCTATTTAGCTTCCATGCGATACATTTTGACCATAAAAACTTCAGTCGTTTAGGTATAATAATATTAAAAAGAAACATGAAAATCAATAAGTCTATGGTACCTTCACAATTATGACATACTTATGGCACATTACTGTAGAATTACAAATGTAATCAGAAATTCTATTTTAATCTACATTACTTAAGAGTTATCTCATGAGTGATGCTTGTTTTGTGATTGTTCCTGCTCAAAATTCAAAGCAGCCGCAAAGTTTAGCCACCAAGTCATATTGATT
This sequence comes from Loripinus fragilis, assembly GCA_964019695.1. Classification (NCBI taxonomy): domain Eukaryota; kingdom Metazoa; phylum Mollusca; class Bivalvia; order Lucinida; family Lucinidae; genus Loripinus; species Loripinus fragilis. Next base: position 73,046,711 of record OZ026524.1, read on the forward strand.
TTTAGATTACTCTTAAGTGATATCCAATGACAATAAAATGCATATTTCATAAAAAATGTTTGTTATTTTGTGTGAATCACACAGGTTTAGGCAAGATCTGGGTCTTCTCTGTTTGCAAAACTGTTATAAGGCATTTCTGTGAGGTAAAGGTTTAAACTAACATTATAAAAACTTCACCCTTGTTCTGCAGAATAAATTAATATGGCTTTTTTCTTCTGTTTTCTCATTAGTTCAGCTCATGACTTGATTTCAATTAAGAGTGAATAATGCTGCAAGGTCTGACCAGGAGTTGACAGTGTTTTAACCCTTTACCTCATAGAGACGCCTTTTAACGATTTTGCAAACAGAGCTGACCTAGACAAAAGCTGTCTGATCAGGGTTTACTGTTTGCTTTAGAAATATGATCATATCTGATCCTACACAACTGGACCTGACAAATAGTTTCTTTGTTCAGTGATTTTATTAGGCCATTTTTAAGGCCTTATATGGGAGTCATTCCCAATCCTTTATTTCCCAATTCCATGTATTTTAGAATAGAACTTATTTTCCCAATCTTAATAAGATATTTTCCCAAATGTGAGGGAAAAGGTAGCTTCCTAAAATCCCAAATAAAATCACTGTTGTTCTATGTACCAACGTGAAAGTTTATTTATATAATTATTCATAGTGGGAGGAGCCTAGCATGAATATTCATAAAGGAAAGGGTTAACAGGTAAAAATTAATTGAATACGAAAACTATGGACTTACCATTCATCATTTTTAACTGTTTGTTTTAGACAATACAGCATCCTTCCTTCCTTTGTTAAAATGCATGTTTCTTTGCAATACGGGAGAAACTATATACAGTGTAGTATATGAGTGTGCTCTTACTAATTAAGTTAGAAAGATAAAATAAGTTTACTATGCACCATTTGAAAGGTCTAGTTTAGATCTTTTGTTCAGTATATAGTATAGAATCCTAACCTGTTTGTGTTGTTATGAATGTGTTGCCATTACATATTGAATCCCCCATCATATTATAGCAAAACTGAATAAGAAAATTAATTTAGAGTGAGCATATTTTCTGCCATTTTCAGTACCTGGTTTCCGGAGACCTCAGATATTTCCGTTTTTGCTTCTTCTCCTCTCTCTCTGTTACGACAAAGTAGATGTACTGTCCCCCCTGAAATAACATCGATGGAAGAATCTCAATGACATCATTGGATGAGTTTGTTTTGTTTGATTGGATTCTTTACGTCCCAGTCAACAATCATTCAGTTATGTCGGAACGGATCTTCCTGGGTTGAACCAGTACTAAGCAAGGATAATGTGTCTTGCTCACGGACACAACATAGTTGACGTCAATGAGGCTCGAACCCTCGGCCCCTCAGTCTTGAGTCAAGCTACCACTGAGCCACTGTGCTCCCTCATTGGATGAGTCTCAATGCCATTAATAGTATAGTCTTAATGACATTAATGGATGTGTCTCAATGACATCAATAGAAGAATCTCAATTACATCATTGGATGAGTTTCAATGCCATTAATGGTATAGTCTCAATGGCATTAATTTACGTGTCTCAATGGCATCAATTGAGGAGTCTCAATGATATCTATAGTAAAATCTCAATGACATCATTGTGAGAGTATCAATGGCACTGATAGTAAGATCTCAATGACATGAATTGAAGAATCGGTGGCATTACTGGAAGTGTCTCAGTGACACCATTGGACGTCTCACTTACATCATTTATAGAGCATCAATGACCTTGATGGAAAGCTTTCAATGACATGGATTGAAGAATCTGCAGTCATCAATGACAGAGTCTCAATGATATCAATGAAAGAGTCTCAATGGCATCAATGTTAGAATCTCAATGACATGATTATTTTTGTCTTAATGACATCAATGGAGAAATCTCAAAGAAATCAATGGTAAAATCTAATGACATCAATGATAGAGTCTACGGAGCGCAGTGGCTCAGTGGTAGAGTGCTTGACTCGAGACCGATGGGCCGCGGGTTCTAGTCTCACCCCCGTCACTGCATTGTGGTCCTTGTACAAGACACATTTATCCTAGCTTAGTACTGGTTCAACCCAGGAAGACCCGTCCCTGTTTAACTGAAAGATTGCTGATGGGATGTAAAGAATCGAATCAAACAAAAAAAAATAATAATAATAGAGTCCCAATGACATCAATGGCAGTCCCACTGACATCAATGACAGAGTATCAATGATATTAATAACTTTTTTTTCAAAATTCTATATTAGGCTCTTTTGTTAGCTGTGCAGATCCAAAACAGCTGGAAGAAGCTATTTTTTTCAAAATTAACTTCTTCCAAAAATATATAGAAATTCCATTAGAAGGTCACACAGGTTGGACAGTGGATACCAATCTGTGTCCAAATTTTTTGCATAGGTTATCAGAAGACAACCTTGGTAGGCAAACAATTAAAGTTCTCCTTACTTGTAAATCTATTACACCGGCACATTAAATTTTTAGTACATATCAGCTAATGTATTCAAAACCTTTGCATGGTTGCATACACCAAGCATGCATGGTAGGTGCAGGCCCAGATCAAAATTTAGAGATGTAGCTTAACTCAACAACTTCACATGCAGGGTTAAACAGCAATATAAAGATTCTGTTTGCGGTTAGTTATTTGACTCTTATCCCACCAATATTTTTGTCCAAAAAATATTGCCTGTTATTACAAGGGTGTCAATGGGTGTTATTGCCCTAAAGTTTAACAATTAGCTAATTTTGGCCCTAAAACTTAACGGTTAGCTATTTTTTACGGTTAATTTTACCGAATAGCGAAATGAGAGGTGCTCGTGATTACTGAATTTCTGCCTAAAAAATAAAATGATTAGCGATTTTTGGGCGAAAAAATTACCAAATAGCAGATTACGTGTTTAAACCGTTAGCGAATTCGATGGAAAAAAGTTGCGTTTACACTACTCTAAACCGTTACTGATTACCGATTTTTGGGGCTAATTTTTAACCGATTACTGATATTTGGGCCTAAATTTGTGCCCAAATTTTACTGATTACTGATTTCAGAGGTACCCCATTGAGACCTTCTTTTATGTCTGCCTCATATACAGCTATTCAAGTGCACTTCAGACTAGATTTTATCATGCAAGCAAACACTATGAACCCTGATCAGACTGCTCCCTAGGGAGCAGTCTGACCAGGGTCCATATTGTTTGCAATATAGGCTACCTAAGAACATAAGCAGATGAGAGGAGCAGACGACAAAAGTCATAAATGGCAGGAAAAGGGGCAACCATATGGGCTGGCCCTTTTACCTTTCTTGGCTATCGCCAATGCGGCAGCTTTGCCTAGTCCACTGTTGGCACCTGTGATCACAAAACTCTGACCAGTAGCATCTACTTCTAAGTCTTTGGCATTGAAATTCTTACTAGCCCCAAGATAGCCATTTCTGAAAGAAAGAATATATATCTATGCCAAGTTTCATTCATATACATGTATACAGCTGAATTCTTACTAGCCCCTGATGGGAGGCCACGTTTGCTAGCGGCAGAAATGCTTTACTCTTAACTATGGATCAAAAATCAGTTGAAAATGAAAAACAGACATGTTTTTTTTACATTGTAATGTCTATTGGGAGGTTGTCAGAGTAGAATGCACATGCACTAAGATATAGTTTGCACATGTATTTGTATAATCTCTACCATTGCTGTCAGACAGCACAATGAAGTTTACCATGCGTGGATCAAGAGGGGGGACAGGGGGGCTGGGACCCCCACCCCCACCTGGAAAGTCACAAAGCTATAGGGTTTCTTAGCAATACTGGTCCAGATCCCCTGGAAAATCACAAAGCTACCAAGCCAGCATTCAAGGTTGGGCCATCATCTACCAGCCAGCATAACACCATTTATATGGCGTTTCGCTGGCTGGCCAATGATGGCCTGGTTTTAATGGTGATGCTCTCTCCCCTCAGCAACTAAAAAAAACATTGTCAGAGTTGAGTTAGACCCCCTCTTAGAAAACTTTCTGGATCCGTGCATGTTTACACTTTTGTTTATCAAGCTTGCAATGGCAATTGTGCTATGAATGACAAAAGTGATCACAGTTGACATGGGAAAAACAACATTGAGGCATAGTGTAAACTCTGATCAGACTGCTCCTGGAGGAGTAATATCTGATCTTACTTTATATTATTTGTTTGGGTATATCTGCCCAACTATTTAGTATTAGGATAAACAGTTTTGATATTCAGATTGGGAACACTTTTGTTCGAACTGAGAAAAAGTAATGCAATTTTCCATTGAGAATAGTACCTATATTCTGGTCCATTCCAGTTAGAAAAGGCACCCTCCATTTAACAGCCCCTGGGACACCCTCAATTAAACCCTGGGAAATCTCGTAAATTCAAAGTCCTTCGGACTAGAGTTTTTACTTCGAAGTATCGAAAATTCAAATTATAGGATGGTAGATATAAATTTTAAAAAAATATAACCCTCAAAAAGATTATACTCAGTTTTATATCTATCAAAAATAAGTTTTAGGCGTGTAAAAGAAAGGTCTCTTTTACGTACCCAAAACATATGTTATTATAGACAATTATTAAAATAGATGATTACTGGGTCCTATTCTCTGAATCCATTGTGTCCAAAATTTAATTCGAATTAGCGAGTATTTAAAACAATCAGAGTTCGAATCTTTTGGGTTTGGCTGTAGTTTACAATATACCAGGGCTCCAGATAAGAGTGTATTTGAAAAAATTTTTCTTTATTTCTCATCCAAAACATATGTTGTGGGTACTCAAAGAACCGTCTCAATGAGACGGTTCTTTGGAGCACCCAAAACACATGTTTAAATTGATAGGTTAGAAAATAATTACAATTTTACGCTCATCCAATTTCCTAATCTGGACCTATAATATACCTTGTGTACTCTTTCAGTCCTTTGACGAACCAAACTGTATTTCTATAAAAAGACATTGAATCTTCTGTTTCTTTACTTCATGACCATCAAACTAAAAACAAACAGAAAATATATGTGTTGTCACACAAAAAGGTTCTTTATTTAGGGGGTAACTGTATTCAAAAATTTCATTTGGGGAGGTGTATCGTTGGATATACGGTCGGAAATTTAGTTTTACAGTGACGCGCGAGCGGAGCCATAAAACGTGATTTCTGAAAGTATATACGACTATATACCTCCCCAAATGAAAATTTTGAATATGGTTGACCCCATTCTAATGCACTTCTGCAGTTTCGTCTCAAATTGGAGCGTTGCAAGCCGTATAATGCTGCACGTCATCAAATGAAATATGACGTAATTAATGACGTCAAACTGTTTCCTACAGTATATCGAAGGATATACTGTCGCAAATTTTTGACGTTATCCAATCAGAAGTCGCGTTAAAAAAGCAAGTGCATTAGAATAACCTTTTACCTGCCACTATTTTTTTGTATTGAAGATATAATCAGGCCCCCAGAAAAGAGTGTGTAACTGAAAATTATTTTCTTATTTCTCAACCAAAACATATGTTGTGGGTACTCAAAAGAACCGTCTCAATGAGACGGTTCTTTTGAGCACACAAAACAGATGTTTGAACTGATGGATAAGAAAATAATTGCAATTTTATGCTAAATATTTTTGCTTAACTGGCCCTATGATATAATGTAGTCTGCTATTTACATCTGTTGTATTTATTTAACTGCACTACAGACTACATGTATATAGATTCTCAGACCCAGCATACCCGGAGTGGTTACTGGCATACAGGTAAATGTATATATTGGAAGTTAACATGTTGTCGTGGCTGAGATTTCAAAACTGTGCAAAACTTTAAATGCTCACATCTTCATTATTCTCTGTATATCTAAAATTTTTCTTCCAAAACCAATAGTTCAGAATATTAGCTTTAAGATTGTATTTTTATATTTATTGACAGATTATCCCTTTTTATAAAATGTCAGCAAGAAACCGAGGTACCCTTTTGAGCTCTTTTCAGTACTTTTAGCCGTAAAAAGCCAGAAATTCACCTAAAAAGACGATAAAACTTCTATTTTTTTTACTGTTGCTTATAATATATGTCAACTTCGCATATCTAAAATTACTTCTTAGAACCTCAGCTATCATTCAGAATCAAATTTAATGACAGTAGCAGTTTGAAATAGCGCTAAAATACAGCCACAACAACATAATTTTGTAGCTCCATAAGTGACCAGTCCAGGTACAAATGTATACTGGGTCCGAGATAGATCTTATTGTGGAAGCAAACTCTATGAGACCTGATAAGACTGCTCCCCTGGGATCGGGGTCTATATTGCTGCAATATAGGCTATCTACGAACATAAGCCAGGGGATTTTCTGCCAATCTCTAGGGGCCGAATATCGGCCCCATTCCCAATCGAAAATAGTCACCTTTTTTCCCAATACCATGTCTGTTTAATTTTTTTTTTTTTTTACTTTTGTTTAAAGATCACTACTACTTATGAGAAACAATGACCCATATCAGAATGCTACTTAAACACTTGAGCTTAAGTGGTATGCTTGACATAATGCAATCTAAAATAACTTGATTTTGAGGATATATTTTGCTACCCTTGTTATGTTCTATGTCATTAATTTCTCCCAAATTTGATGTTAAGTCGATCTTTTTTCCCAATTTTAGCCAGTGACCTTTTCCCAAAATTGCTTGAAAAAGCCCTGTAAGCAAACAAGAGAGCAGAAAACGAAAGTTAACTCATTTATACCGCCCCGATAGCTCAGTTTTACTAATGTATTTCCATTGTGCTACTGAACTTACAGGCTAGATATAATGCATCAGTCATTTGTTTCCACTGCTCCACCACCAACAGGGATAATAATGATTTTTCACTTTTCAGCGCCCTGGTATAAGCCCCGCCCTGTGGGGACTAGCTGATGGTACAACCCTGCTCTTTGCACCGCCCTACACAACAGAAAATCACTACGGGATAAGTGTCCCAATGTTCTAACCCCACACTGCAGGGACAATCAAAAATTAATTGCCCTGCACCTAAGCCCAGCTATCCCACTGCTATCCCAGTCGGTGGGGGGGGGGGTCATGGATACAAATGCCTGGTGCATAAATACTAACACTTCAGCACAAAAACTTTGGCCTTGAGCAGTTGTCAGGAGAGACAGACTAACAAACTTATGTAGGTAAACACAGAAATGCGAAACCTATATACCCTCTTGCATAAAAATCATTAAATAGCCCTGAATTCAGCGCAAGTTTGGGAAGGACCATGCAAATGGAAATCTATCATGTCAGAGCGCACCAATTTTATACGCCGATTTACAGACAGTTGTAATATTTTAACAGGTTATTTACAGACAGTTGTAATATTTTAACGGTTATGACAGTTCGAGCCCTCATGCTCTTTCATTAAATTGTGTATTTTGGAACCAGCACTTCGGAAAATAAACATTGACCCGTAAGTTATTTGCCAAAAAAAAGAGCTAAAATTCACAGCAGTTTACATGTTATGTAACTTTACTACCAAACTCCCCACTTTTTAGCAGGTAAAACATTCCCAAGTCAAAACGTGTCTTTTGTTTGTTTTGATTTCGATTTCGGACCCAATACTTCAACATATTTTCAGTCATGTCCGAATGGTTCTTCCTGTGTTGTCTTTGAACCAGTGCTAAGCAGAGGATAAAGTGTATTTCTCAAGGTTACAACGCAGTGCCTTCGGTAAGACTCCAACCCGCAATCCCTCGATCTCGAGTATGTCCGCCACAAAACCATACAAACCACTTCAAACCAAGCTCCCCACATACAAACTAGTACACATACACACCACCAAATCCCATATCCTCTCACAAACTTCAAACAAGAAATATCTTTAAAAAAGATATTCAGCGGCATTCAAAGGAGAACATACATTTAAAGTCCTATTGTAATTGTAAGATATTTTATGCACAATAGATTGGTGTTAGATGTTGATTGATTGGATGAGATGAAAATTGAAGGTTGCCAACGTGAAAGTTTGACTCGAAGTATGTGAACGATGTCTTTTGCAGCTCAACAGGATAGAGTGTATTGTAAGCCTGTTGTAGGGACACGGTGAAAATTTGTAATTAGTCTGGAAAGTCAGTTGGTGGAGGAGTTGCATTGTAAAAGAGAAGTGCAAGTTTAAGCATTGGTCTGCCTGCGTAGGTTTCAAAGCCCCTGTTACACTATTGCAGTATTATAAGCAATTCATAACTAAGAATGTTTGGAGTTATGGTATATTTTGTATATCTCATGTTTAATATTAAACATAGGGATTAAAAGTAGAATGTGAAGTGGGAAAAACTTTTAATACAAATGGTAACTGGAAGTCACTAACTATGAAAGCATGATATGTTTAAAAGATACAACATTACTTGAGATCATTGTCTAAATAAGTAAATTGTATACACTTGAAAATAATACAGTTTTAGTCTCATTAATAATGATATTGATCTGGCATAGATCGTTGTATTTATCTACATGCGTAGGCTATAGTTACTACAAAGAAACTTCCGAAATCTACCGGAAAGTCGCCGACGGCGACACGTTTTTTTTTGAGACAACTCGTCGACAGATTTTGAGACAATTCGGCGACACTTTATGAGGCAATTCGACGACACCTTTATTCTTAGTGAGGCACTGGAAGGGATTTTGTAAGGATACAGATATATTGGTCAAAAACTTAAAGGGATATAAAGAAAATCACATAGCTATAATCAATAGGTTAAAAAAGTGAACATTCGGTAAGTTCGGTTGGTTACAGCTTTTAGACACAACCGGGTGAAATTGGCAACCAGGGCTGAGCCAGATACTACAAAACAATTAGCCCCAACATCTTTTAAACAAAAGGTGATTACGTTGAACAAGTTTTGCGTTTTGTTATATAAACAGGCAATTCCAGACAGAATGGAATTCTTTTAAACAGGACCCGAAGAAAACTGCTGCGAGTGACGCCGGTGAGGTTCGAACCCGCGGCCCTTCGCTCTCGAATCAAGAACTCTACCACTGCGCTCCCCTTCTTAAATCATTTTCTAGAAAGAAGTTTGTGAACTTCAATAAGACGACATTACTTTGTGTTACTCAGAATCCTATCAAACCTATATGCACAGTCTCGTCATAGCATCTACTGCTGGTTTATACAAGATGATAAAATACTAACTACGTCGCTCATCTAATGAAACTAGCTAGAATATTGTTACGTATATTTCAAGATAGATAACGTTCGTACTTCATAAATTTGTTCACAGTGAAGGCTCAGACGAGTTCTCGCATCTTACACGAATCCAGAAAGTTTTGCCAGAGTGGGTCCGACTTTGACAACGTTTTTTTCTTAGTTGACGAGGGAAGAGACGATCCAAATACCACCATAAGCGGACCAACATCAGCCCGCCAGCAAACGCCATTAAAATGGAGTTTCACTGTCGTACCGTTGATGGCCCAACATTGAATGCTGGCTTGGTAACCTTGTGATTTTTAGGGGATCCGGGCCAGTATTGCAAGGAAACCCTATAGTGCTGTGATTTTTCAGGGGGGGGGGGTCCGAACCCCCTGCCCCCCCCCCCCCTCTGGATCCACCCATGCGAATATGCACAGTCTCGCCAGAGCCTTTACTACTTGTTTATTGAAGAGATAGATTATTAAGCACACCTTCCTCGAAAGATGTAGATTGTATCCTCGCGAGCTATATAGCCTACAGGAGTTCGAATAAAACTCAGTTCTGTTCAATGATCATGCATGTACATCATAAGTCAGATCTCAGTGAAGGCCCAGACGAGTTTGCATATTTTGCGCGGATCCAGAAAGTTTTGTCAGAGGGGGTCCGACTTTGAAAACGTTTTTTTTGTTGTTTTTTTCTTAGTTGATGAAGGGAGAGACTGTCGTACCAATGATGGCGCAACATTTAATGCTGGCTTGGTAACCTTTTGATTTTTTCAGGAGATCCATACCAGTATTGCTAGAAAACCCTATAGTTTTGTGATTTTTCGGGGGGGGGGGGTCCAGGCCCCATGTCCCCCCTCTGGATCCGCCCATGCGCATACGCACAGTCTCGCCAGAGCCTTTACTGCTTGTTTACTGAAGGTAGTGGATATACAAGTTAGAAAATTAAGCACGCCTTCTCCAAAAGATGTAGATTGTATTCTTGCGAGCTATATAGCCTACAGGAGTTCGAATAAAACTCAGTTCTGTTCAATGGTCATACATGATCATGTACATCATTAGTCAGTTCACAGTTAAGACTCCGACGAGCTTGCACATATGCGCAGTCTCGCTAGAGCCTTTAAAGTATATTGTTTGTATACAATATAACATGGTTTCTATCACATCACAAGACATGAAGCGCACATAGGACTCAGAAAAAATAGATTTCAGTTAAATAATAAAAAAAAAATCCTGTATTAGTGCAGGTAATCGTCTTGTTTGCTGGCATCAATGACATCATACATAGATGGACTATAAACACAGTATTATTTCCCAAAGCATGTTATAGGCTGTGGGAATCCCACTGCACTATGGATGACGCACCCTCAAATCAGAAAATAAGTTTGTTTTCGAAGTTTCAGTTTTGTTCTAAATTTCAGGAGGCGTCATTTCCATTGATTAAATGCTCTCGCATTCAGTAAACAAGTAGTAAAGGCCCTGGCGAGACTGTGCGTATGCACAAACTCGTCTGAGCCTTCACTGTGAACAAATTTATGATAAACGAACGTTATCTATCTTGTAATATAACCATATTCTAGCTAGTTTCATTAGATGAGCGACGTGGTTAATGTATAAAGTTTATCATCTTGTATAAACCAGCAGTAGAGGCTATGGCGAGACTGTGCATATGCGCAGACTCGTCTTGGCCGACACTGTGAAACATATGACGTAAAACCGTTGCTAATGTTGTGGGTGTTTGCGAAAAACAAAGGCGCAGACCAGCCGACGCATCGGCGCATTAGCTATGCTTAAATAAATAAATAAATAAATAAATAAATAAATAAATAAATAAATAAATAAATAAATAAATAAATAAATAAATAAATAAGACAATTCTAGATTCTGAGTAACACAAATTAATGTTGAGCTCATTGAAGTTTACAAACTTCTTGTTCCAAATTCTTTCGGCACTAATTGATCAGATTAGATTGTACATCTTTAATGAGCTTGTTTGGTTCTACTATTGATCAAAGTCAAGAATATCATTCATTTAATGATCGTCCCTTGATTATATTATGATGCAAGCGGACCGTGAACAAGTTTAACTGACCAGTTTATTGTCCAGCTGTAACAACGCATGAAAAAGGGCCTATTGAGTGTATGCGTTATTATTATTAATATATTCCATCGCATGCCTAAAACACCCACTAAGAATCATCCGTGCCATGGATTCTAGTAAAAATGCAGCCAGGACAAATGTTCCAGTAATCGACTGTGAAAAAATAAGGTAAACTGCCACTAACGCAAGTGGCACGGCACGGCACGGCAGGCCGCGGCAGGGGCTTTCATATCCCTGACACATGTCAAATCGCCATTAAAAACATTATTTCGGTAAAAAATAATGTATTTTTGTATTGGCAATTGCTAATAATACTATTTGCAGATGACAGAGCGAAAAAAATATGGAATTACACCTCATAGTGCTTCGGGAAAGGAAAAATAAATTTCTGGCGCGGCAGATTTCGGCGCGGCAGCGCGGCACGGTCATGGCTTTCATACCCAACCAAATTATAGTCCATTTCAATGATCATAGATAGCAGACTTGCAGATGTAAGATTGTTTCTGATTGGTGGATAATTTAGATAGTCCGTTTCAATGAGCATAGATAGCAGACTTGCAGATGTAAGATTGTTTCTGATTGGTGGATAATTTAGAGTAAAGTCGATTATAGACAGCTCCCGCTGAAAAAGCAGACTTTTGCGAATAAAAATTATATGCGCTAATTAAGTTCTCGTGCACTGGCCCAAACTCGAGGGTCCAAATATATATATTCATTCAAGATACTTTTACATACATCCATACTTGCATGCATGCAGACAGATAGACACACATACAGAGAGATGCACGCACACACGCGTACATATCCCAAGACAACCATTAATAATGGCAGCGCTTGTTTCATTTATCTATCGATACATGTACGAGGGTCAGTCAAAAATAACTGAGAGTTGGTCCATATCTCTTACATAGGCTAACATACACTAGTGAAATTTGGCACATGCATGCAATGAACTGTCCTGCGTCAGAATATGCAATATACTAGACCATGCAAAGTATAGATTGTTGTTGCTTAGCAACCGAAGAATGTGGAAAAACGTCATGCGTTCACGCTGAAATATAGCGTTGCCATGGAAACACTATACAAAATTTAAGTTACATCAACTAGTGCGTTTGTTGCAAATACAGTATGTGAATGTATTTTGTGGAATGCAACAACTGAGATTAAGGCGTTGGAATATTATTACGTAAATAAGAGGAAAATTAACAAAATTTTCTGAAAATTTCACCCCAAAATATACCCCACCCACCAGTTACGGTTCATTTTAGAGCAATATTATCAACTAAGTATCATATCATATGACCATTTCATTGTATTTAGTAATTGGTTTTAACATCTGAATGCATATCTTAAATATTCTAAGGAATAAACGGTTGCCATAGCAACAAAATCTGGTATTTTAGTTAAAATTGGAATTTCCATCGATTTTGGTTGCTAGGCAACGAACATTGCATGTATTGTATTTACTATCTATTACACTTCTTCAAAGCATTGCTAACACATTATTTGATACAATTGGAGAGAAAAAAAGGTCTGTCATTATACTGTTTTATATTTTAAATGATTTTAAATTCATGTCTGCTTAGTCAGTAATGTCGTCAGCATGAACGCACATCGCTGAGAGACAGTCTTCGGTTGCCTAGCAACAGCGCATTGAAGATGATATGACGTCAACTTCTATATGTAGTGAAGCCCGAAGGTTCATTCTATATGTGTATAAAGTTTCAGCTAAAACTCCTGATCCAGTGAAAAGATATTAACCAACTCTCAGTTATTTTTGACTGACCCTCGTATATGCCAGTACATGAGTTTGGTACTTGTTGCATATGCCATGGCTCAGATAAGCATGCGCATCTGCAGAGTTTCACCAAAACCTTTATTTGCTCGCATACACAAAGTATGGATGTAGATGAAGACCAGACCAAATTTTAGACTTTTAGCTCCTCTGGATACATCAGCATGGGCGTTTTAAGGAGCCTTTTGCGCATATGTGATAAGTACCAAAATATTGTGTGCTGATCCATATCTACATGTATACTGTTTGAGATCGGTTAGGGCTGTGTTTGGGTTTATGAAGGGACAGAAAATGATTTGAATCATAGGGGAGGCTGGTTTTGGTGGTGGTTTGGGGTGTTTTGGGGTGGTTTTGGGTGTTTTCACGGACCCAATGATCAAGATAGTTTACTGATGAAACGCCAAAACTGACAATTATTCACCATGCACCTGTAGTTGGAGAAATTAGTCCCTAGCTCTAGCCAGAGGAGTAAACTTAGCAACACAATCAACCGCAATTTCAGCGGCGCTCCTCTGTATACCATCCGTGGTCTGATTCCTCGGAATTTCGCAGAATTGGCCGAGGCAGTTCCGATTGACCTAGTGAGAGCATGTTCACCTGCAGATGCGGATCCAGGGCCACTAATGCTGGGGGTGCTTGATTGGTGGACACCGACAGTCAATGTATTACAGACATTAATAACACAAATCAGTTTCCATATAGAACTGTATCCCATAGAAGCAAGAGACTCAATCAGCCTATATACCACTCCCCTGAGCATTTGGCCTTCTGGTTTCAGAGATTTTTTTTTCATTTTAATTTGTCTAAAAAAGCAAATGTCCCCGACGAGTGATCAGTTAGGATCCCAGGCGCATGGTTAAAACACAAAACACTAAACTTTGCTACATATTAAAAGTATTAGCTTTGGACAGAAGATTTGTTTAAAATAGTGTTCCCCATTATCATTATGGGAGCTATTAAGGCCTAATGATTGTAAGTATTTGCCCTTTTTCTAACTTAGACCCAAGATGCACGGTTGGCAGAATTTATGGGACTACAAGCTGTGGATGTCATGGTTTCAGAGAAGATTTTTTAAAGTTTCCCAACCCCCCCCCCCCCCCCCCCCATTTTAATTCAATAGAAGCTTATGACTCTATGGCTAGTATAGACACCAGGAGCATGGATGGCGGTATTTATGTAGGTGACCACAAAGTAAGAAATTGGCAAAGATCAGGAATCGATACAACCAAGCACCACACCTGACCCAGGATTACAATGGGAAAGTGACAACTCCACAATTAGACACCACAATTGAGAGCCTCGAGGTCAGCCCTTTCCCATTAGGTGACCACAAGGCATCATACTCTCACGAAAGCATAACAAAAACAAGACAGAAATAACATAAATGATCCAAGACATAAATCTATAAGCTGTGGGTCTCGCTGTTTCAGAGAAGAGGATTTTAAAAGTTTTTCCCATTATACGTCTATATACAGTACAGTTGCCAGGAAGGTTCTATAAACCCTGCGTTTTGCAGGGATTTTTAATCCTTTTCACGGAAGAAAGACTAAAAACTCGCATGGATTTTGCGTGCGTCCCGCGTGAACCTCGCACGAGTCCCGCGCGGTCTTTATTGGGAGTCGCGGGTATTTTCCACGAGGCGCTCGCGGGTCATCACGCATGACACGGGAATTAGTTGCAGTTGCACCTCCAAGATCGATCTTATTCAACCCAACATAAAAATATCACTCGTGACAGGCGAGGAATATGTTTTATATACATGTATGGCTCACGTTCGATATGCCAACCTGTAACATGCTTGAATGAATGAAAATACTGTATGAATAGAATCAGTCGTCTGAAAATGGCAAGCAAAAATGTCAAGACGCACGCAAAACAATGTCTATTTGTTGATTAGCTGCTTGACATTTTTTGGTCTTTCAATTAGTGGGAAATTAAATTCAGCACAGACTGACCAGTTTTCAGTCTGGTCAGTCTGTGATCAGGGACATTAAGTCAACTCATTGAATATCGTTACCAAGATCTACGAAAAGAGCTTACGTTTTCCTTGAGAGCATAAACAGCTTTCCCCTATGCAACTTCAAAAAGCGAAAGTAGACGTTTTCCTGGAAAAGATAATTTATTCATGCCTCGCAAGGGTCTAGAAAAATCACCGTTTCAGTGGCGGGAATGACGGCCGCATTTTGTATCTTTCTAACATTTGTTTTCCAAAATAAGAATGTATTTGCTCGCTCGACCTCTGAGAAAAAGCGCAGTCTCTTCACGGGCTGCAAACTTTGGACGAGTCTGCACAAAAATGTCTCGCCAGAGTCTTTACTACTCTTAATCAAAACATAAGTAGATCACACAATCGACGGCGGTTTTTATTTGCATGGCAACAAAAGCCCAGACGAGTCTGCGCACCTGAGCAGTCTCGCCAGAGCCATTCAAAATATAATTGCATTTAGAAGACATAGACACGCAATCGACGATGTGCGAGCAACCGGAAAGCTACGAGTCTGAGCATTTTAGCAGTCTCGCCAGAACCTTTGCTACCCACCCCCATTCAAAACATAAGTGCATTTAGAAGTCATAGACAGTTTAGACACGCAATCAATCGACTGCGTGTGCGAGCAACGAAAGCTCAGAGTCTGCGCATTACAGCAGTCTCGTCAGAGCCTCTACCACGTCAGTACATTTAGGAGACGTAGATTGCATTTACGAACCATGAGAGCACAGGTTTCCATTGGAATAAGCAAACGGACCCCACCCCCTCCAGGAAAAAGTTGGATCTACCCTGAATAAAGTTGACCCCCCCCCTCTGGAACTTTGAACAGTATTGTTTTCCTTGAAATTGGACCCCTCTGTAAAATAGTTAGACTTAAAAAGTCATTTTTTGTCAGTATGTCCCGGACCTCCACTCCCTGACGATAATTCCTGGATCCGCCCACCAATGTGATCTGAGTCTAACCCATCCTACATGTACGTCATTTCGTCGTCTCAAAAAAGTTATCATCCCATGCGCGGATTCAGAAAGTTTTGCCAGAGGGGCCCACGTTTGAGGGTTTTTTAGTTGTTGAGGAGAGAGGATCCAAATACCACAATATGCAGGCCAACATCGGCCCGCCAGCGAATCGCCATTTAAATGGCGTTTCGCGTGCCTGCCGCTAGTGGCCCAACATTTAGTGGCTTGGTAGCCTTGTGCTATTTCAAGGGATCCGGACCACTATATCTGTGATTTTTCAGGGGGGGGTCCGGACCACCTGACCCCCCACTGGATCCGCACATGCTTCTTACCTGGAAATGGTTTACAAACTAATCCGTTAATCCGTAACGTGTTTTACTTGTATAAACTGAACGTGACAAAATGCAGTGATTGAATAACGGACAGTGTCGTCTGCTGATTTCAAGAATACCATCAAAGTGTCTAGTTTGGATCCAGATCAGACCCGACATTTTCGAGCCTGGTTTGGGTCCAACTGGGATCGTTTGCATGTATCAGCTGGCGTCACTAGCATGTGAGGAGTAAATGAGTACATTTAGCTGACATGTACAATAAATAAATAATCATGGATATTTATATGGGATTATATTATGATAGATAAATTCACGGTAAGGAGATTTCTTTAATTGTTTTCCCTGATGTATACGGTATGTCGATGAGTCGTCTCTTCGTCCGTCTGATCGTATTGGCAATGAAGGTGATTAATTATCTCTGGAAATTACAATAACTTACACCTTCAACATTGAAATTTCAAGATTCTAGCTAGTCTCTGTAGCTAAGAGGGCTTTTTTGATTCTTACTTCGTCGGAAGTTACGAAGCGTCTTTACGGATATGCGAATTCGGGGTTTCCGGAAAGGTTATAACTAAACCAGTCTGCTCGGCTACAGAGACTACATAAAAAAATTAATTTCGCTAGTACTAGTAGATTCTTTCCAATTAGCGACCAGATCAAGTGCGGATCCAGAGGGGGGGGACAGGGGGTCCGGACCCCCCCTCCCCCTCGAAAATCACAAGTTATATGGGTTTCTATAGGGAATAAGCAATTGGACCCCCCTGGTCAAAGTTGGACCCCCCCCCCTGGAAAATGTTGGACCCCCAGAAAAGCAAGCTATTCTGTAAATATTAAGGTGGTAAACTTATTGGATCGGTCGCGAGAAAACCTTATTTTGTTGCACGCGAACAAGAGCGCATATCAGACTGGGCATCCGCAGTCTGATCCTCGCATTGGATAACCGCTCTTTAGATATTTCAGTAGTGCAAAATTTCAGTATAAGTGGCTGATCAGGCTGGTTAGAGCATGATTGGTCACAAAACAAACTCCGATGGCAGGTTGATGACGATACGGAGAGCTGTCTGCGGACTAGTTGCAGAACTGCGACTTTAGATTTTTTTTTCGATCTGGCTGAATCTAAAGTCGCAGTGTTTTTGTGCTCTATCTTGACCAGTGATGGAATCCCCTTTTGTTTTGGGAAAAACTCGTTTCTTTGACAATCCAACCATTCAGACTTCTTCATGTGTTTTACATACACATCCAAAGTTATAAAAATGTTACCATTTGCTTCGTTTTTGTGACACGATCAATGCAATCTGTAATATTATGTTCTTGTTGTTGTTTTTCGGCACATCGCAGCCATTTTGCATGCTTTTCATGAGTTAGGGGTGATGACGTTTTTGCGATAAATTTCGGATGTTAAATTGATGAGACGAACTTATTAAAACGTTGAGAATATATTATAAAAAACCGTACTGGTCATACTCCCCATGACTGGTCATGACTAGGTAAGGAATGTCAGCGCTTTTTCAAAAACTCAGTACATTATAAGAATAACATTAACAGTGGATTTTGCACAATATAAGAAACAAGTAGGTGTTTGAATTTTGAAAATCAGCGCAAAATTGTTAGTTATCGATTCTGTTAACTTACTCAATGTTGGTACGCTCGCAGCAGTCTCGTTTCTGTATTATTGTGCATTGTAGCGCCCCCTATTTTCTATTAATTTATAACGAGTAATGACCTATTTCAGAAAATGAAAGTCGATCTCCAAGAATGGTTTGATTTCAATTTAATATAGCATGCCAAAGAAAATGAGATACTTACTTGACAGAAATCCTTAACAATCACATACCCCACCCATATTACACTATATAAATCCAATTTTCGGAAAGGAAGCTTTGTCATGTCCCAAAATGTCATAATCAGACTGAAAATGGACTTTTCCAACATGGCGGACAATTGTTATTCTGATCATGTGCTCACGTGACAAGTTTCCCGCCAAAAGAAGCAAGCTAACGCAAGAGTACATTGACCTCTGAACCGAGAGGGGGTCAGCTTGTTTACGACAAGAAGCGATGGATTGGAAAGATCAGAATCAAATTACTTTTGCACAGTGATCAATAAGATATTAGTGAAGGAAAATATTTTTTATATCATGGCTAACCTTGCTGCAAGCTGAATAGCTTTACTAGCACACGCTTATGTTCAATTAGGCTATCAGTCAATACACACAATTGGTGCCTGTCGTTTTTAAGGCGCCACGTGAATCTTATATAGAGACATTGGGTGTTTTGACCTTCTTTTTGAACATGTGCGCAATGGTTTGTGATTAGAATTGTAGAATGATGTCATTATTTGAATATGCAAAATCATTTGGCATTTTTTTTCTATGTATTTCCTGTTAGTGGAAGTGGGGGAATTCCTTATCTGAAAATAGTCAATTTTCTATCCAGTGACATCCGTCGGAATACAGAACCAGGGTGAAAAATTTGCATACTAGGTTGAAGATTGACCTTTATTCGTTGACATTCATCAGATATTAAAAGAAAACCTATTACAAATGGTGAGAGAGGTCACCATAAAAATCAACCTGTATGCACAAAAAAGGATCCCATCCATTGCCATTAAGAACTCCTCGGACACAGTTTGTACATATCCAACTGGGTAGTTCTCGATGGCAACAAATTGGTAAAAAGCGGCTCCAGTTAGATTGGTAATTGGTCATCTTTTTTGCAAATAACTATTTGTAACAAATGTATGGTGAGATGGTATTGGATTATTTTAATCTCAACAGACCAGGTATGATCAATTTTTGGCCAAATATGATAATAAGGAAGGTAAAAGAAAACATTATATAAGTCTAATTTTGGTATTTAATGTTGTTAAAACATCTGTGTATTCAGAAAACGGAAAGTGAACGGGTCATTGTCGGTACATAAAATACCAAAACAAATTCGTGCATGACTTTAGTTTCCCACAGAAAAAGCATGCTCTTCAGCTCAGAAGACAAAAATGACGCCATGTTTTGAAAACAAATAGTGTAAACATTCTGTGTGGACAGGAGTATTTTATCTTTTTAGAACTAATCAGGTATGCATCAGCGGCAAACCAAATAGCAACATATAGATAAACCTATAAACATACAAAATGGAGTAGTGTTTGAGGAAGACACTGTTTGGAAATGTGTTTTCAACTTGGTTTACGTCCACGCTAACAGTAAGGGAAAAGATAGAGGCTTAAAAAATCAGGGCTATATGATAACATAAAATAAAAATCCATCATATGGCCCTGAATTCAGTGCTATCTGCGGACCGCCATTCCCGCATAAACTGATAATACAACCAGACCTGATTCCTTGATAATATTGAGTCCGTAATTATAAGTTTTATTTCTCAACAGAAATATGCTGTTGGTGCTCAAAAGAACCGTCTCAATGAGATGGTCATATTGTGCACCCAAAACACATGTGAACACTGACGGTACCCCCCTAGTAAAGTGGAGTTTTGTCCCGATATTTTATCACAAAACATCTCCGTAAAAAGTTATGTGTTATTAACTGAACATCAAACATGCACTGTGTTTGAGGGCGAGGGGGGGGGGGGGGGGCTCGGTGGAAATTTTACATGATGTGCGCAGGCTCATCTGAGCCTTCGTTGGTTGCAAATTCGATAAGTACATACGCTGGTTCAAATTTTGCATGTGCTTGCAGAAAGTAAAATGGACGATTGTATTATTGTTGGAAAGAGAGAGAAAAAAATGTTTGTTTTTTTTAATATTTTTATTTTTATTTTTATTTTATTTGACAAGTCAGTGACTTTTTATGCGTCGATGTTTTGTGAAAATGGCCCGTACATGCATTGCAGATTATGTGATTCTTTCTTCCATCTTTTTCTCCCGACGTTAGTTAAAATAGGTTCGTCCAATCCTCCGTTACTCATTGTCAAACGGGTTGGATCTAGATCAGGGCCGACGTTCTGTCGGTCCTGGGTACAATATTTTTGCAAATGGTATCAGCTGGCGACGCTATACTGGTTTACATTTTGTAAGTGCTTTAAGGTTAGTGGAACCTTAAGGTTGCTAGTTCGAGACTCAACGCCGGCAGAGGCACTGTGTTGTGTCCTTGGGCAAGACAGGTTATCTGCTGCTTAGAACCAATTCAATCAAGTCTCGACATGACTGAAAAGTTGTTTTTGAATATTTTCTTGGAGAAGGGAACGAGAAAAAAAATACAGACCTCCAGATAAGAATGCGTAATTGACAATTAATTTTGACTCTTCTTGGGTACTCAAAAAGAACCGTCTCACCGTTCCGAGAGTACATGTTTGAACTGATGGTTAAATAAATAGTCAAATTTTACTCTCAAAACGTTTGATCAAATTTTATTATCTGCGTCGCCGAATCTGGCGTTAATACGTCATGTCACAAAAGCACGTCCATACAAAAGTTATGTCGAATTTGCAGAAGATAAAAAAATATTTTTTGCCGGAGCACTCATCGATGGCCTTACATGTACGGAGAGGACTGAATAGTATGTGGAAATTGTAGATCTACATGTGCGCAGACTCATTAAAGCTTTCGTTGATTGCAAAAGCTGGCTCAGAATTTTTACTATCTCGCTGAATAAAATGACCATGGGGAACAGAAAAAACTGTTGTTTCATTATTTGACATGCCATTTCTTTTGGCGTGTCGATGTTTTGCGCAGACCTTGCAAATGAAGAGATTTTTCTCGAAACCGCAATTAAATTTAGTTCGTCCATTCGTCTGCTATTCCTAACAGTTTTTGAGAGTCAAACGATTTGGATCTAGATTAGGGTGGACGGTCCTGATCCTGGGTCCAATATGATTGCACAGACGAAAGTTTGTCATCGCAATACAATTTGTTAGTGCTGTTAGTTTAGTAGAGCGCCGTGGCTGAAGAATTGTTGACTGGAACATAAACCCAGCCAGCACATAAACTGGGCATTACGGTCCACCAATGCAGCCGCCAGGCAGTGGCCCAGTTTTACGTGCTTACTGGGAAGGGTTAAAATAAACAAAGGCCATACAAGGACTATACTGAATTTTATTTTCAAGATTCTGTCTGTAACGGAAATAACTTCTCGCATACACGAATAATATAAAACCCTTGAAACAGTCCACCAAACGTATGCATGCAGATGCGTCTACGCATTTAGTTTGATTTACGCAAACTGATTTCAGATTTTTTATTAGCCGCCAAGATTTTTAAAATCACATTGATCATATTATACCTCACATTGGCAAACTCTACAAAATAATCGGGCCTCCATATAAGAGTCTTTATACCACCTTTACCAACTTTAGCATGAAATATCTCGTGGTGTGCGTGGTCTACACTGATGATGGTGGTATAAAATAGTTATACTATGTTTGTCAACCTGTACGTAAGATAATCCACTCGCTAAAGCTCGTGGATTATCTCCACGAACAGGCGGACAACCCATGGTATAACTATTACATAATTAACAATTAATTTTCTCGGTTCTCAACTTTCTCAATAAAAATAGCCTCTTGGTAGCCCATGCGAGATGCTATATGCATTTAGTCACGTAGACATCTGGATAAACGTGCATAAGCCAACATACATCATGTACATGATGTTTTAGCATCGTATAACGTTTTTTTTTATTGAAATGCATGTTGATGATATTCGTTAGAATCGCATATCCAGTGTGATTCTAATGAGTATCCTTCACATGCACCCTCAAACTATGGTTGCATTAAACATGTTAAAGGAAATTATCGTCATAATCTTCTGAGTCATGGTGCTAATTGTGGAAATGACGAAACCTTTTTAACCTTTTGCGTGCTGAGATAACTTTGCATACTTTTTGTGGCTTGTTTATTTTTTCTAAGCTAGCTCTAGGAACACCATCAGAGTATCAAAACTTGAATGAGGATTAGGGCCTGATCTTGGTTCAAACTGATTGCAAATGTTATCAGCTGGCGTCACTATCATGTGCGAAGTTAATGAACGCAATTGGCTTGCATTTCGAAGGTGTCAGTTTTTAAATGCGACATAATAATCATGGATAATTATGGAGTAATTGGTAGATAATTTCATGGTAGAGATTTCTTTAATTGTCCCTCATTATTTCTCTTTTCTTTTCTTTCAATCAGAGTGACAAACAATACAGTGTAGATCGATCATCTATGGAGAATATTTTCACCCATCATGCGTGGAAATTGTAAAAATCCCTGCGCGAATTTTGCCGATTTTCGTGAGCTGCGGGAACCGCGAGAAACTTCGCTTGATTTCTCGTGGCTCTCGCATGTGTCTCGCAGGGATTTTCCGTGATTTTTAATCCTTTACCCGCAATTTCTCGCATCATGCGAGTACGAAATTTATAGAACCTTCGCGGCGGGCGTACTGTATGCCAGAGTTCCAATCCAATCAGAAAAAAAAAAAAAAAACACTCATGCATCATTTCCCCTTCCATATCTGATGACGCTTTATACGTAATTTGACTAAAATTGGCCCGCTGACATACTTCTTTGAAAACGAGAACGGAAGATGCAGTGACGAACATTGGTATACTAAAACCTCACATGAGTTTTCGGGCTCATGTTGTTATTCAACTGGGTCCGCTTTTAGATTATTGCCCAGTTGATTGGAGGCGAATGTAGTGAAATTATTAAATGCTCCCATCTAATAGATACAAAAGGGCCTGGAGTGGGGTTTTGCCAGTAACTGACAACTGTCATTCTTTCAATAAGAAGGAATGGGAATAATTCATGACCAATTTCAACAGTAGAATGGTGCTGGACAGGAAGGGCGAACCCGTGACACCCAGATCGCCAGTCAGACCCACGTCCCACAGAGTTGACACACACACGCACTCACGCACTATATGCAAGACTGGTATCGCTGATGCGATAGTGTCAAAATCTAATGTGCAAGTTTTAAATTAATTAATAAAACAACGTCTTATCGCACGCAATGTTGCCCAGAGAAGGCTGAAACTTTGATGACCTGAATTAGAGTGTGCATCCGTGTTTGTCAGCAAAAAATGAAGACTCCAGCAAGACTGAGAACAGGTCATGGAAACAGCACCATGGCGAATGTTTGTGGCTATTTTTAAAAAGAAAAATGTGGTTGGAGAAAAAGCATCAAGAAGTGCTCATGACTAACAATACCCGCCGATTTTAAAACTATATCCTTTTAAAAATTTCACATTATGGGAGATTGTGGTGAGGAAACCTGATTTTGCTGGAGAGTCACGCACGCACGATATGCACAGACTCGCATTGTGCTAGGTCATTTTCTTTTTAAAAAGCGTCTTATCCCACGCAATGTTGCCCTGCGAAGGCTCTCGCTTAGATGACCAAAATCAGAACACGTATCCGCGTCTGTCAGCGCATCATGAAGACCCCGGCAAGACTGCTAACAGGTCATGGAAAGAGCAGCAAGACAAATGTCTGTGGCATTTTTTAAAAAGAATAATGTGGTTGGGGAAAAGGCGAATTCTACCGTTGATTTTAAAACTATATCCTTTGAAAATTCATAGTTTGGGAGATGGCTGAGAGAAAACTTGATTTCAGTCCCACAGCGAACAACAAAGGCACCGATCAGACTGCGCTGATGTCAAAACCAGTGATTTGTCTGACGAAACTGTAACAGATAAACCTACCTCAGGCAAAATTTCTATACCACAGGTAGTCTCTGTAGCTGTGCAAACTGGACTGTCCCTTACCTGGTCGCAAACCCAATATTTATGTCAACATGCTTGTGTATCAACTCTGCATGCTGAGTGATATTTCGTGGTGTTCGTGTCTGCAGACTTTTATATTAACTTCTTTTAAAAATATATTTCATGTCTTAGACCGAGTTCATGTTTTGAAACCTTATTAAAATTTCGGGCCTGATCTGAGTCCAGACTGTTTGCTAATGTTTTAAGTAGTGTTACCACCAGTGGTGATTCATAATCAAAGAGACCGACAATTTCAAAACAGACCACGGGTATTCTATCAGGTCGCGCGCATCGTGTCACAGTCGGTGGCCATGACGCGTAAGAATATACATTACAAATGAAAAATTGTCAAACTCCAAAAACATGACCGCTAAGCATATGCTTCCCTTTCAGCGGTTTGCAGGAATATCATTTTCAATAATGAACACATAATTTGAGGGTTCTCAAGACTTGTTTTCAAAGTTACACAAAATGTATCAGAGTTTAGAAATTCTTTTTTTCGCACTGACTTGAAGATAAGGCTACTCAAATTTAGAGGGTACCTTAAAGGTCCTTAAGTTGCCTGGTTACGCAGTCGGTCAGTTGATTTGCTAAAACTTAGTTTTATGATAAGGTGTGACAATTAACAGTCGTTTTAATCTCTAGGGTGCTGACTTCTAAACCGGCCTTACAGAACACGCAAAAAGGTACCTACCGTACATTGAGAAGAAAAAGGTAGGTTAAGATTTATTTACCATGGACTCAGCTGGGGGTGCTGAGCACCCAAAGCCTCCCCCCTAAATCCGCCACTGTTCACCTGTATTCAAAGCATCTTGCCATTTGTCTTTGAGTTATTGACTTACCCCCATCCAAGGAGGCTTGGGAACGTATACTTTATCGCAAGGTGCATTATATGGTGAAAGCATTATGGAAATCTGATATTGAAAGCAAGTCTTCCACAAAATACCCCACTTGTATTAAATGTTGGTAGTAGTCATCATATATGACATATATGGTCCACTGTAAGAGATAATATACATGATAGCAGAAGGGCACAAATTAAAAGTAAGATATTGACAGACACGTATATACTACAGGCAAATAGGGCTACTTAAAACTAATACACTGTTAATTCAACTTGTAAGCTGTGTTGCAGAGATCCTGAAACACCGTTACACGTTACACGTCAGCATTTTGTGGAGGAGTGTGCTTTCTCTTGCATAAAAATCATTAAATAGCCCTGAATTCAGCGCAAGTTTGGGAAGGACCATGCAAACGGAAATCTATCATGTCCGAGCACTGGTACGTTAACCAATTTTATACGCCGATTTACAGACAGTTGTAATATTTTAACGGTTATGACATTTCGAGCCCTCATGCTCTTTCATTAAATTGTGTATTTTGGAACCAGCACTTCGGAAAATAAACATTGACCCGTAAGTTGTTTGCCAAAAAAAAAAAAAGAGCTAAAATTCACAGCAGTTTACATGTTATGTAACTTTACAATCTACCAAACCCCCCACTTTTTAGCAGGTAAAACGTTCCCAAGTCAAAACGTGTCTTAATACTTCAACATATTTTCAGTCATGTCCGAATGGTTCTTCCTGTGTTGTCTTTGAACCAGTGCTAAGCAGAGGATAAAGTGTATTTCTCAAGGTTACAACGCAGTGCCTCCGGTAAGACTCCAACCCGCAATCCCTCGATCTCGAGTATGTCCGCCACAAAACCATACAAACCACTTCAAACCAAGCTCCCCACATACAAACTAGTACACATACACACCACCAAATCCCATATCCTCTCACAAACTTCAAAAAAGCAGACTTTTGCGCATAAAAATTATATGCGCTAATTAAGTTCTCGTGCACTGGCCCAAACTCGAGGGTCCAAATATATATATTCATTACAGATACTTTTACATACATCCATACTTGCATGCATGCAGACAGACAGACACACATACAGAGAGATGCACACACACACGCGTACATATCCCGAGACAACCATTAATAATGGCAGCGCTTGTTTCATTTATCTATCGATACATGTATATGCCAGTACATGAGTTTGGTACTTGTTGCATATGCCATGGCTCAGATGAGCATGCGCATCTGCAGAGTTTCACCAAAACCTTTATTTGCTCGCATACACAAAGTATGGATGTAGATGAAGACCAGACCAAATTTTAGACTTTTAGCTCCTCTGGATACATCAGCATGGGCGTTTTAAGGAGGTTTTTGCACATATGTGATAAGTACCAAAATATTGTGTGCTGATCCATATCTACATGTATACTGTTTGAGATCGGTTAGGGCTGTGTTTGGGTTTATGAAGGGACAGAAAATGATTTGAATCATAGGGGAGGCTGGTTTTGGTGGTGGTTTGGGGTGTTTTGGGGTAGTTTGGGTGTTTTCATGGACCCAATGATCAAGATAGTTTACTGATGAAACGCCAAAACTGACAATTATTCACCAGCACCTGTAGTTGGGGAAATTAGTCCCTAGCTCTAGCCAGAGGAGTAAACTTAGCAACACAATCAACCGCATCAGTGGTCTGATTCCTCGGAATTTCGCAGAATTGGCCGAGGTAGTTCCGATTGACCTAGTGAGAGCATGTTCACCTATATTCAAAGCATCTTGCCATTTGTCTTTGAGTTATTGACTTACCCCCATCCAAGGAGGCTTGGGAACGTATACTTAATCGCAAGGTGCATTATATGGTGAATGCATTATGGAAATCTGATATTGAAAGCAAGTCTTCCACAAAATACCCCACTTGTATTAAATGTTGGTAGTAGTCATCATATATGACATATATGGTCCACTGTAAGAGATAATATACATGATAGCAGAAGGGCACAAATTAAAAGTAAGATATTGACAGACACGTATATACTACAGGCAAATAGGGCTACTTAAAACTAATACACTGTTAATTCAACTTGTAAGCTGTGTTGCAGAGATCCTGAAACACCGTTACACGTTACACGTCAGCATTTTGTGGAGGAGTGTGCTTTCTCTTGCATAAAAATCATTAAATAGCCCTGAATTCAGCGCAAGTTTGGGAAGGACCATGCAAACGGAAATCTATCATGTCCGAGCACTGGTACGTTAACCAATTTTATACGCCGATTTACAGACAGTTGTAATATTTTAACGGTCATGACATTTCGAGCCCTCATGCTCTTTCATTAAATTGTGTATTTTGGAACCAGCACTTCGGAAAATAAACATTGACCCGTAAGTTGTTTGCCAAAAAAAAAAAAAAAAAAGAGCTAAAATTCACAGCAGTTTACATGTTATGTAACTTTACAATCTACCAAACTCCCCACTTTTTAGCAGGTAAAACGTTCCCAAGTCAAAACGTGTCTTAATACTTCAACATATTTTCAGTCATGTCCGAATGGTTCTTCCTGTGTTGTCTTTGAACCAGTGCTAAGCAGAGGATAAAGTGTATTTCTCAAGGTTACAACTCAGTGCCTCCGGTAAGACTCCAACCCGCAATCCCTCGATCTCGAGTATGTCTGCCACAAAACCATACAAACCACTTCAAACCAAGCTCCCCACATACAAACTAGTACACATACACACCACCAAATCCCATATCCTCTCACAAACTTCAAAAAAGCAGACTTTTGCGCATAAAAATTATATGCGCTAATTAAGTTCTCGTGCACTGGCCCAAACTCGAGGGTCCAAATATATATATTCATTACAGATACTTTTACATACATCCATACTTGCATGCATGCAGACAGACAGACACACATACAGAGAGATGCACGCACACACACGTACATATCCCGAGACAACCATTAATAATGGCAGCGCTTGTTTCATTTATCTATCGATACATGTATATGCCAGTACATGAGTTTGGTACTTATTGCATATGCCATGGCTCAGATGAGCATGCGTATCTGCAGAGTTTCACCAAAACCTTTATTTGCTCGCATACACAAAGTATGGATGTAGATGAAGACCAGACCAAATTTTAGACTTTTAGCTCCTCTGGATACATCAGCATGGGCGTTTTAAGGAGGTTTTTGCGCATATGTGATAAGTACCAAAATATTGTGTGCTGATCCATATCTACAAGTATACTGTTTGAGATCGGTTAGGGCTGTGTTTGGGTTTATGAAGGGACAGAAAATGATTTGAATCATAGGGGAGGCTGGTTTTGGTGGTGGTTTGGGGTGGTTTGGGTGTTTTCATGGACCCAATGATCAAGATAGTTTACTGATGAAACGCCAAAACTGACAATTATTCACCAGCACCTGTAGTTGGGGAAATTAGTCCCTAGCTCTAGCCAGAGGAGTAAACTTAGCAACACAATCAACCGCATCAGTGGTCTGATTCCTCGGAATTTCGCAGAATTGGCCGAGGCAGTTCCGATTGACCTAGTGAGAGCATGTTCACCTATATTCAAAGCATCTTGCCATTTGTCTTTGAGTTATTGACTTACCCCCTTCCAAGGAGGCTTGGGAACGTATACTTAATCGCAAGGTGCATTATATGGTGAATGCATTATGGAAATCTGATATTGAAAGCAAGTCTTCCACAAAATACCCCACTTGTATTAAATGTTGGTAGTAGTCATCATATATGACATATATGGTCCACTGTAAGAGATAATATACATGATAGCAGAAGGGCACAAATTAAAAGTAAGATATTGACAGACACGTATATACTACAGGCAAATAGGGCTACTTAAAACTAATACACTGTTAATTCAACTTGTAAGCTGTGTTGCAGAGATCCTGAAACACCGTTACACGTTACACGTCAGCATTTTGTGGAGGAGTGTGCTTTCTCTTGCATAAAAATCATTAAATAGCCCTGAATTCAGCGCAAGTTTGGGAAGGACCATGCAAACGGAAATCTATCATGTCCGAGCACTGGTACGTTAACCAATTTTATACGCCGATTTACAGACAGTTGTAATATTTTAACGGTCATGACATTTCGAGCCCTCATGCTCTTTCATTAAATTGTGTATTTTGGAACCAGCACTTCGGAAAATAAACATTGACCCGTAAGTTGTTTGCCAAAAAAAAAAGAGCTAAAATTCACAGCAGTTTACATGTTATGTAACTTTACAATCTACCAAACTCCCCACTTTTTAGCAGGTAAAACGTTCCCAAGTCAAAACGTGTCTTAATACTTCAACATATTTTCAGTCATGTCCGAATGGTTCTTCCTGTGTTGTCTTTGAACCAGTGCTAAGCAGAGGATAAAGTGTATTTCTCAAGGTTACAACGCAGTGCCTCCGGTAAGACTCCAACCCGCAATCCCTCGATCTCGAGTATGTCCGCCACAAAACCATACAAACCACTTCAAACCAAGCTCCCCACATACAAACTAGTACACATACACACCACCAAATCCCATATCCTCTCACAAACTTCAAAAAAGCAGACTTTTGCGCATAAAAATTATATGCGCTAATCAAGTTCTCATGCACTGGCCCAAACTCGAGGGTCCAAATATATATATTCATTCCAGATACTTTTACATACATCCATACTTGCATGCATGCAGACAGACAGACACACATACAGAGAGATGCACGCACACACGCGTACATACCCGAGACAACCATTAATAATGACAGCGCTTGTTTCATTTATCTATCGATACATGTATATGCCAGTACATGAGTTTGGTACTTGTTGCATATGCCATGGCTCAGATGAGCATGCGCATCTGCAGAGTTTCACCAAAACCTTTATTTGCTCGCATACACAAAGTATGGATGTAGATGAAGACCAGACCAAATTTTAGACTTTAAGCTCCTCTGGATACATCAGCATGGGCGTTTTAAGGAGGCTTTTTCGCATATGTGATAAGTACCAAAATATTGTGTGCTGATCCATATCTACATGTATACTGTTTGAGATCGGTTAGGGCTGTGTTTGGGTTTATGAAGGGACAGAAAATGATTTGAATCATAGGGGAGGCTGGTTTTGGTGGTGGTTTGGGGTGTTTTCACGGACCAAATGATCAAGATAGTTTACTGATGAAACGCCAAAACTGACAATTATTCACCAGCACCTGTAGTTGGGGAAATTAGTCCCTAGCTCTAGCCAGAGGAGTAAACTTAGCAACACAATCAACCGCATCAGTGGTCTGATTCCTCAGAATTTCGCAGAATTGGCCGAGGCAGTTCCGATTGACCTAGTGAGAGCATGTTCACCTATATTCAAAGCATCTTGCCATTTGTCTTTGAGTTATTGACTTACCCCCATCCAAGGAGGCTTGGGAACGTATACTTAATCGCAAGGTGCATTATATGGTGAATGCATTATGGAAATCTGATATTGAAAGCAAGTCTTCCACAAAATACCCCACTTGTATTAAATGTTGGTAGTAGTCATCATATATGACATATATGGTCCACTGTAAGAGATAATATACATGATAGCAGAAGGGCACAAATTAAAAGTAAGATATTGACAGACACGTATATACTACAGGCAAATAGGGCTACTTAAAACTAATACACTGTTAATTCAACTTGTAAGCTGTGTTGCAGAGATCCTGAAACACCGTTACACGTTACACGTCAGCATTTTGTGGAGGAGTGTGCTTTCTCTGAGACGGAGAGAAGTGTCTACATAGAGAAAATGTCAACAAGCCCAATCTTGTCGGACCAGTTTGATGCTGAGGAGTTAGGGTCGTTTGAACTATAGATGTATATACTAGGGAGTACTTGCACAGGCTACATGTGAGACGAGTGGTGGCATTGAGGAAACTTTAATGACTTGGCAGAGATAGTGTCATCTCAACTGTAAATATTTTACAGCACGTGTACAAATTATCACCAGTACTGAACTTTTACTAGGGAGTACTTACACAAGCTACATGTGAGAAAAGTGGTGGCATTGAGGAAACTTTAGTGAATTGACGGACTTAGTGTCAGCTCAACTGTAAATATTTTACAGCACGTTTACAAATTAGCACCAGCACTGACCCTTTATTGTACACCAGTGGTGGAGCTATAGACCCAACATCAACAATGGCCGTCCATAGACACCTTACTAATGCGTATATAACTAGTTATTTTAGGTTGTGCTGCATGGAGCTTCTAAATCCCATTGAACATCTTGAAAGTAAGTAAGACAAAAATCAGGAATCGATACAATCAAGCACCACACCTGACCCAGGGTCGTGGGTTGGTCCGTGATTTGTGATCGTGGCATTTCCTGTCTGGTTATACTCACTATTTTTATGTATAAAGTCCTCACTTTCATCACTTCTATTGAAGACAGACTGGAATTGCTTATAAAAAGTTCTGCTTTATCGAGTGGGTGGGAGTTTAGCTTTCCTCCGTTCTTCAAGATATGAGATACAAGAATCTATATTTAACGTCGGTTTCTTTTAAACAACAACATTACAATGACAATGGCAATGATTTATTTGCAACGAAACACATTTACAATAAATGGTTATGGCAAACATACATAAAGTTTCCTTTTAAAAGTAGGGGCTTCCCAGTTTTGAAAGTGAATTTTATCACACTTTAAATCTACGAGAAAAAAATCTATTATTAAGTCTTAATCCACAAGTAATATCTGTATTTAACATACTATTTTACTAAACGTCTTGTAGCAGTACTAATCATTTGACCATGATATCAAAATATGGTCACACTAAACTATATACAGCATGTGGTCTATCTTGATATAAAATTCTCTATTTCAAGGAACCTAACTTTCTAATGATCGTTTCAAGCCGGTGCTTCTTTTGTGGATCATTTTTGTTATTTGTGTTTCGTGTTTGTCTATCATACTGTCTTGTCTGTTCCTTGCAGCCATGTAGGCACCTGCTGGGAAAGGGCTGACCTCTTGTATGTAATGTTTTCTTGTGTTTTTGTCACTTTCCCACATGGTGTCCTGGGTCAGGTGTGGTATTTGATTGTATCGCTTCCTGATCTTTTCTTTCTTCCTTACTTTTAGTAGGTTTGCTTCATTTGTGGTTGGTTAGGATCGGGATGAACTTGTATGTCTATGTCGAGGATGCGGCGGTCAATCTATACCTAGGAAATGTTTGTTCTACTATGCCAAGTCCGCTCTCGCAGCGTCATAAGAAGAGACTGCTGAGAATAATCTGGCTAATTAACCCTTAAAGCCCCAAGAAAAAATGCATCTGAAAATGTCCTCTGCTGAAGTCGTCTGCTGCAAATAATTGCCTAGCATTACTGACAAATTAAGTATAGAAGCAAACAGTGTAGACCCAAAACAGACTGCTCCTATAGGAGCAGTCTAATCTGGGTCCACACTGTTCACCATAGAGGCTTCTTAAATATTTCAACAGACGAGAAAAGCAGACGACTTTTGTTGCGAAGGGTTAAAGATTAACAATTACCAGCTCCATCAACTCCACCAGCTATTTCAGATCCGGTTGCTCATGCAAATCATAAAACACATCAAACACAATGCGATACGTAGGTCAATTCTTATTTTTGTGCAATCATTGCAATGCACGTGTTTTATCGTATGCTGAGTTCTGCGAGTTTAAATTTGAGCCATGACATGTGATTTCAAACAATGTGGCATTTTGACAAGCGCAGACCCAGAAGAGTCCACGCAGTCCCCCTTTAAGCTTAGAAACACTAAGTGATGTTGATTCAGTAGCTTAACACTCGTAAAATATTCAAGGGACCAGCAAAGGCCCTGATCAGACTGCGCATGTGCGCAGGCTGATCTGAGGCTTTGCTGGTCGCACATACCACACTGTTGGAAATCTCATGTTGCGGCTAATTTAACACAGTTAATCAGTGAAGGATCATGTAAACCTGCACAATATAGTCAGCTGCTCAGATACCATCTATAGCAAAGCAAAAACAACCGGCCGCAATCTCGAAAGATACATATTCTCGTGACTTTTCTTATCCGCTATGATTTTATATATAAAAAAAAAAAAAAACAAAAAAAAAAAAACAATCTCTTTATTTCTACAATACATACTTTGATAAGATGCGGCATTCTGTGCAATTTCATATTATTTTTTATTCACAACTTAAAGGCTTTTAAACATTTAAGCAAGGGATGGACATGAAGACATGTGCAGATTGAAGACTCTGTTCAACCTATGCACAAGGGAATATTCCAGAGAAAATAAATAAAATAAAATCACTTTTCAAACAGTAAGTCTTTTTAAGCTGACATTGAGCACTATGCCCCCAATCTTTCGTGATTTTCAGGACAAGGCATTAACAAAATTATAAGATTTTAGTATAAATTTATCCCATATGTTCATACGAGCTGATGCGCAGTCTCAGAAGCGCCTTCTCTGCTCGTACATGCAAAGTAGGAAAGGTTTCTAATCTTCTACTTTCAGTAGATGACCTCGTTTGCCTCGTGATTTTAAGCATGTGAGAAATCTTAAATAGCAAAACCTTATCAAGTGGTCCAAAGTGTTGCCCAATAACTGCACGTCACTGATGTCTGATTAGCTTAACTTCGCTGTCGGCAGATTTTGAGTGTGACCGGTCTTAGATAGCATCTTATTTCTACAGCGATAAACCAGCACGACTTGCACGCACTATAAGACTAAGGGGTGGGCATTTGTTTCTTAATTAGAGGAAAACATAGAAATCATGGCAGGTTTAATTCGCAACTGTTGTTTATGTAATTATCTATTTTATTAATTCATCATGTAAAAATAAATGTTATTTCAATTGCAACTACTATTTAGCGCATGCGATTTAACTTTGTGACGAGTCTAAATAATATATCGAAATCACCCCCTTTTGGCAAGTTCCACATGTTTTTTGCTATCATCCAGATATCATTTATTACTTTGTACAGTGTCATTTTCACGAGCTTAATTTCTGGTTGCAACAATTTCAGCGGCCCCTACGTATATTCGCATAAACAAAGCTAATTTAATACTTGTTAATTTTCCGTTAAGTACTATCTGAAGCGAGCATGGGCCATTATCTTACGATAGGGAGCATTTTTCAAATAATGATTCGATTCTTTGAGTATTGAGCCTGCGCAGACAATGGAACATAGTCATGCGCAGAAAATGCATTAGCGAGTGTCATCATAATAATTGTATGCCGATTACATTCCTAATTATGATATTTAGGGCATGATTCGTGTAAATCTTCCTTCTTGCCACAAACTGAATTTATACTGGAGGGGTATGTGACTATTAATGAGTTCTGTGTTGCCTAATTTTCTTCACCAACAAAGATCAACTTTTATTTTCGAAAACAAGATAGCGCAGCAATGTCAGCCTCGAGTAGAAGCTTAGGCAAGCCTTCTGGGCTCACATTAGCCTGGGCTACCTCTGCCGCGGTGCGACAAGTCCCTCCCCTGGATTTGACCAAGGTCCCGGCCACTTTGGCTGTCTCAATCACTACCCTAACCCTAACTCTAGAAACCCTAACCCTATAACCCAAGCTAACCCTAACCTGCCTCCTGCAGGCCAGTGGCAGGCCCCACAGTGCTGGCAGCACTCTGTTGGCACCCGAAATGTTGGTCCCTCAGATTTGGGCGAATGCTAACCCTAGCCCTAGCACTAACGCTTACCCTAGCCCTAACCCTAACCGTAACCCTAGCTAACCCTGACCCTAGCTAGCCCCAACCTGCCTCTCGAGGGCCAAGCGTGGGCTCCCACTGGGCGGGCGCCACTCTGATGGCATCAGACAAGTTGACCTCTCAATTTTGAGCCAGGCCCTAACCCTAGAAATCCTCACCCTAGAAACCGTAACCCTAACCCTAAAAACCCTAACCCTACCTAACCCTAACATGCCTCCCGCGGACCAGTGGCAGGCCCCTCAGTGCTGGCGACACTCTGTTGGTACCCAAAAAGTTGGTCTCTCGGATTTGGGCCAATGCTAACCCTAGCCCTAGCACTAACGCTAACCCTAGCCCTAACACTAACCCTAACCCTAGCTAACCCTGGCCCTAGCTAGCCCTCACCTGCCTCCCGCGGGCCAAGCGCGGGCTCCTACTGGGCCAGTGCCATTCTGATGGCATCCTACAAGTTGGCCACTCCAATTTGAGCAAGGCCCTTACCCTAGAAATCCTAACCCTAGAAACTGTAAACCTAATCCTAGAAACCCTTACCCTACCTGTCCCTAACCTGTCTCCCTAGGGCCAGTGGCAGGGCCCCACAGGGGTGGCGGCACTCTGTCAGTACCCAACAAGTTGGCCTCTCGGATTTGGGCCAGGTCCTAACCCTAGCCCTTATCTAACGCTTACCCTAGCCGTAGCCCTAACCCTAGAAACCCTAACCCTAGCTAGCCCTAACCTGCCTCCCACAGCCTCCCATTGGGCCAGTGCCACTCTGATGGCATCTGTCAATTTGGGCCAGGCCTTAACCCTAGAAACCCTAACCCTAGAAACCCTAACCCTAGCTAACCCTAACCCTAGCTAGCCCTAAAATGTCACGGGCGGGCCGAGTGCATGTCCCCACTGGGCTGGCGCCACTCTGTTGGCATTCAACAAGTTGGCCTCTCCAATTCAGGTCAGGCCCTTACCCTAGAAACCCTAATCCTAGCTGACCCTAACCCTAGTTTACCATAACCTGCCTCCCAGGGACCAGGCCCGGGCTCCCACTTGGCGGGTGCCACTTTTTCGGCCTCTTTGATTTGGGACAGGTCCTGGCCATCTGCGCAGTCTCTGTCTCGTCCACTGAGTTAGCCCTAGCGAAGCCTTACAAGCCCTCTTCCACGTTAACCTCAACTGAAGCTAATGCTAGTCCAGAAACGCTAAACCCAAAGACAACAAATCTTCGCCCCTGCAGGTCAAGCCCAGGCCCCCATTGGGCGGGCCCCACCTGGTAGGCATTCTACAGTTCGGCCTCTTTGATTTGGCGCCAGTCTGGGCCGCTGGGGCTGTCTCAATCCCTGCCTGGCAATTTTCTGTCTGGCCGCATTTTTTACATTAGTTAAATCTATATATGTGGTCCATCGGCCGAGACACTCTCGACGGCGAGTCATGGGAGCAGCCAGGGCTACTCCTCCCGTCTGGTGACAGGCCGCGAATGTGCGGGCAGGCAGGTCCATGGGTGTCCCACGAGCCTCCCCCCAGTGGCAGCAAACCTGGGCTTGTGTTGGCCAGGGTGGGGTCTCGCCTCAGCCGGCTGCCAAATTTGGCTGATGTTAACCCGGGCTGGGTCTAGTGTTCACCCGAAGGAGTCAGAGTTGACTGGGCGGCTAGGTCTGGCAGACACGATCGTGTTTGGCCCGGGTTACCTTCGACCGGGCTGGGGCTCACTGCTGGCCCGCAAACTCTGGCTAGTGTTCGCCCTGGGCATCGGCAGGCGGTTAGGGTTTTTGCGGGCTCTGTCGATTTCTCACACGAACCCTATTTTGTGGGGTGCTCACCTGTGACTGGCAAGAGTGTCTCGGCCGAAGCGAGCAACGTTACCCAGGCTGGCACACTTCGACTTGCGTTTGCCCAGAGCCTGGCCAGAGTGTCAGGGCCAAAGGGGGAAATGTTGCCCGGGCAGGCAGGCCGTGTAAACTTCGACTGGCGTTCCCTGGCGAGAGTGTCTCGGCCTAAGCAGGCAATGTCGCTTGGACGGGCAGGCCTGGTACTCTTTGCTTGGTGTTTGACTTGGGCATCCGTCCCAGTGCCTAGCAAGAGCGTCTCGGCCGAAGCGGGCAATGTTGCCCGGGAGTGCAGGCCCGTAACCTTGACTGACGTTCCCTGGCGGATGTGGGCAGTGTTGCCCAGGTGGGTTGGCCGGGTCAACTTTGACTGGCGTTCGCCCGGGGCATCTGCATGCAGCCGACTTAGTCAATTTTTCATGCCGACCCTAGCTCTAGGGTGCCCACTAGTGGCTGGGCAGAGGGTTTGGCCGATACGGGCAAGTCTCCCAGCCATGCGAGCGGGACAGGAACCCGCAGTTAGGGTTTTGCAGACTTAGCCGATTTCTTGCCAAAACCCTAGCTTGAGGGTGCTCACCAGTCGCCATGGTGACGGTTTCAGCCTAGGTGGGTGAGTGCCGTATCCGTGCGAGCGGGGCAGGCACCCGCTGTTGGGGTTTTGCGGACTTAGCCGATTATTCGCCCAACCATAGCTCCAGGGTGCTCGCAAGTGGCCGGGGCAACTTTTTAGGCTGAGGCAGGCGAGTACCACGGGCGTGCGAGGGAGGCATGCACCCACGGTTAGGGTTTCACAGACTTAGCCGATTTCTCACCCAAACCCTAACTTGAGGGTGCTCACAAGCCGCTTCGGTGACGGTTTTGTCTGAGGCGGGTGAGTGCCGTGGCCATGAGAGCGGGGCAGGCGCCCACGGTTAGGGTTTTGCAGACTAAGCCGGTATTTTGCCCAAACCCCAGCTCAAGAGTGCCCACTGGCGGCTGGGGCGACAATTTCGGCTGAAATGGGCGAGTGGCGCGGCCTGCCACCAGAGGCTGAGTTAGCCCTACAAACCCTAATGCAAACCTAACCCACTAACCCTAACCCTAACCGTATGGTCAAAGGGAGGCGACCCAAAGTCTGAGTGCACTGTGAGCATGCCACCCCCGATCAGCCCGGGCTACCTCTCGTGTGCTGAGGCAAGTCCATCCCTTCCATTCGGCATAGGTCACGCTTGCGGGGGCTGCCATTCTGACCGCCTAAGGGGCAATCTGGCGTCAAAAAGGGCATTGATCCTGCCTCATCACCTGGACCGCCCAGAAGCCGTCACGCCCAGCATTAACCCGGGCTGCTTCTGACGAGGTGTGACACCTCCCTGCCTTGGATTCGGATCAGGTCTTGTGCGCGCAGATCCCCTGTCTCCCCAATTGAGGGGCAATCTGGCGTCAAAAAGGGCATTAATCCTGCCTTATTACCCTAACCTGGACCGCTCAGGGGCCGTCCCGCCCCGTATTAGCCCGGGCTGCTTCTGACGAGTTGCAATGCCTCCCTGCCTTGGATTCGACGCAGGTCCTTTGCGCACAGACCCCCTTTCTCCCGCCTTAGGTGCAATCTCGAGTTGAAAAGGATATACTGCCTGAACGCCATAACATGGCCAGCCCAGCGGCCGTCCAACCCGCAATAGCCTGGGCTACCTCTGTGCGTGTGCCCCCTTTCTCTCCACCTCAGGGGACATCTCGAGTCGAAAAGGCACCAAATAATGCCTGAACGCCCTAACTCTGCCTGCCAAGAGGCCGTCCCAGCCAGCATTAGCCCGGGCTGCCTATGATGCGTTGCAACACCTACATGCCTTGGATTCAGCGCAGGTTCCGCGCGTGCTGGCTCCCTTTCTCCCCACCTCAGTGGCAATCTCGAGTTGAAAAGGCCCCAAATACTGCCTGAACGCCGTAACTCGGCCTGCCCAGTGGCATTCCAGCCACGCATTAATCCAGGCTACCTCTGATGCAGTGCGACTGGTCCCTCCCCTGGATTCGACCAAGGTCCCGGCCACTTGGGCTGTCTCCATAGCTACCCTAACCCTAACCCTAGAAACCCTTATCCTAGCTAACCCTAACCTGCCTCCCCCGAGCCAGTGGCGGGCCCCCACAGGGCCGGCGGCACTCTGCCTGCAGCCAGAAAGTAGTCTATTGGATTTGGTGCTAACCCTAGAAACCCTAACCCTAGAAACTGTAACCCTAACCCTAGAAACCCTAACCCTAGCTAACCCTAACCTGCGTGCAGCAGGCCAGTGGCAGGACCCCACAGGGCTGGCTGCACTCTGTCCGCACCCCACAAGTTGGCCAGGGTTTGGATTTGGGCCAGGTCTTAGCCCTGGCCCTAACGCTTACCCTAGCCCTAACCCTATTCTTAACCCTAGAAACTCTAACCCTAGCTAGCCCTAGCCTCCCACTGGGCCGGCGCTACTCTGATGGCATCTGACAAGTTGGCCTCTCCTGTTTGGGCCAGGCCCTAACCCTAGAAACCTAACCTTAGATACCCTAACCCTAGAAACCCTAACCCAAGCAAACCCTAACCTGAGCTGGCCCTAAAATGCCACGGGTGGGCCAAGCGCTGGCCTCCACTGGGCTGGCGCCACTCTGTTGGCATCCGACAAGTTGGCCTCTCCAATTCAGGCCAGGCCTTTATCCTAGAAACCCTAAGCCTAGAAACCTGAACCCTAACCCTAGAAACCCTACCCTAACCCTATATAACCTTAACCTGCCTCCCGCGGGCTAGGCCCGGGCTCCCACTGGGCCGGCGCCACTCTGTCAGCATCCGACAAGGTGGCCTCTCTGATTTGGGTCAGGTCCCGGCCATCTGCGCAGTCTCTGTCTCGTCCACTGAGTTAGCCCTTACGAAGCCTTACAAGCCGTCTTCCACGTTAACCCCAACTAAGGCTTATGCTTGTCCAGAAACACTAAACCCAAAGACAGACATCTTCGCACCTGCAGTCCAAGCCCAGGCCGACATTTGGCGAGCCCCCACCTTGTAGGCATCGGACAGTTCGGCATCTTCGATTTGGCGCCGGTCCCAGCTGCTGGGACTGTGTCCGTCCCTGCCTCGCAATTTTCCGTGCAGCCACATTTTTACATGTATCATCCCACAAGAGTTAAATCTGAATATGTGGTCCACCGGCCAAGACACTCCCGCCGGTGGGGTCATGCCAGCAGCCGGGACTACTTCTCCTGGCTGCTGACAGGCCGCAAATGTGCAGGTAGGCAGGTCAATGGGTGTCCCGTGAGCCTCCTGAAACACTTCTTTTATGGATCTTTTATATGTTTTTTTTCTGTCTTGTGTTTGCTATGTCTTTGTGCGCGTCTGTTTATATGAGCTTTGTGGTTACCTGTTGGGAAAGGGCTGACCTCTTGGTTCTCGTTTGTGGTGTCTAACTGTGAATTTGTCACTTTCCCATTGGTATCCTGGGTCAGGTGTGGTACTTGATTGTATCACTTCCTGATCTTTTCACCCTTACTTACTTTGTAACGATATACAGTCGAATCTCGTAAATTCGAAGTCCTTGGGACATGGGATTTTATTTCAAATTATCATTAGTTCCAATTATAGGGAAGATGCAACGTCAGAAACGTCATGACGTATCTAATTACGTCAAAGTTATATTTGTGATTTGCGGGTTTGTCGGGTGCATGAAAAACATAACATACTTTTATTATCCGTAGCATGTGTGCAAGGGATGACACGGATTCATTTTTGCCTAGAGTTTGCATGATCTGAAAACGATTGACCTTTCTTTAAAATTCTGACAGTTACTGAGGTAAAGTTGTTGCTATGGAAACATATGGCATGATAACGAAGCAGTTTAATCAATAATAATTGCCAGTTTTATTCTACTATCCACCTGAATAGGTTTTCAGGCAATATATAAACATGTCAAATTTCTTAATTTTTGGTGTATTTTTTTAAAATGATTTTTAGATAAAACGTCCAAAATGTCATTAAGGCTGGTTTTCACAGATCGCAGCTCATATTTATTGGCGACCACAATGACAATGAAAACGTCGGAATATAGATCCACTGTTTTTTGTGTATGTGTTTTTGCTGTTGCTGACAATGGGTTTTCCCCATGAATATGCGTCTAAAATAGCACTGACATATCTAAATATAGCCAATGATAACCCTGATTTTCTATTTTTCTTTTGGTATTGTATATATCTATTTTCT
Organism: Loripinus fragilis; assembly: GCA_964019695.1. Taxonomy (NCBI): domain Eukaryota; kingdom Metazoa; phylum Mollusca; class Bivalvia; order Lucinida; family Lucinidae; genus Loripinus; species Loripinus fragilis. The sequence goes on from OZ026524.1 coordinate 73,087,235, forward strand.
CAATCTATCCAGGTATTGTGTGAATAGATTTGGATATTTATAGATCATCATACTTTTAAAGGTATTTTGCATTTTTTTTTTTTGCTTTAATATTTTTGCAAACCCAATTTTCAGGCGCATGCATGTTGCCAGCGGGGAAAAATTAAGTTTAATAAGACCGCAGGCACCGTGTCCGCTAATAGTTCGAAGATGTTGTTGCACATTGCGGACTTGTTTTCCTTATTTCCTCAAAGCTAGATGTAATGCATATTTTTTTAAAAAAAAGGCTTAGTAGTGATACCATTATTTTTATTTCTCGGGAAATAATATATATCCAGCTGCCGGCTCACACATGGATTCCTTATAGGCTTCTTGTGGTCCTATATGGACTCATATGGGTTTTGCAACCGGCTCCATGTAGGAACCACATGGGTCGCAGCTGACACTGACCACGAAAAATAGGTCGTAATTTTTTTGGGAGTCTTTCTAAAATACTTCAAATGTAAATATGAAGTCCCCCACTACATACACTACGAATTATTTTTGTGGGGAAACTAAAACTCGTAACAAGGCCGTTGTCGACGGTCAGGTCTATATGAAATTGGCATAAAATGTGGGCTTACCCATTTGGTTTTTAAAGACATAAATAACCATTTTAACTTTTTTTTGAACAGAAAAATATGTGACGGCCCAATGCGGGTCCCTTGTTAGTTAATAATTCCTATATTGGAATCGTATGGGACCCATATGATAATATTAGTGTATAAATTGCCATTTTAACATTCTTGTGACCAGAGATAGTATATTAAGGCTCCATGCGGGACCCTCATGAGCTAAAAGGGACCGGTATTGATCCCATGTGACAGTATCGGGATGAAAATAAACATTTCATCTGTCTTGTAATAACGGTCTCATGTGGGTAAAACTCTAATTTTGGGCCATATGGAACCCATGCAATATTCAGATTGAGATATAAGTAAACCATTTCGACTTTTTCGTGAACAGAACCATTACATAAAGGTCCCATGTGGTTCCAACATGGGCTAAAATGTCATATATGGGACCCAAATGGGTCTTGTTTGAGCGTTTTTTCTAAGAAACATAAGACGAAAACAGTATTTGTATATTTCTAAACCTTGTGAAGAGCTACGACCACAGCAACTCAGACGAATTTTCTCAATGTCCATAAGACATATACCAGTGTGAGCCAGTGCGTGAGATTTCCAACAATGTGGCATGTGCGACCACCAAAGCCTCAGATCAGCCTGCGCATACGCGCAGTCTGATCAGAGCCTTTGCTAGCCGCTTGAGTATTCTAAGCTACTGGCTTAACACCGTTTGGAGTTTCTAAGCTTATAAGGAGGCTGCAGAGGCTCGTCAGGGTCTACACTTGTCAAAATGTCAAATTGTTGGAAATTTCATGCCGTGGCTCAGTGTATGTTTGCACGTCATCTGAATTCGCGTTCTCATGCATTTTAGCCTTTCGCAAGGCTAAGAAATATACAAATAATGTTTTCGACTTAATTTTCATATAAAATATAATTTTCAAACTTCGTGGCTAGTCTATAAACTGGTGAGAAGACAAGTATTTTTTTACCTTTACAAGCAGTGTAGACTCTGATGAAATGAAGCATTGTGCAGCATTTCATCTGGATCTTCGCTGTTTGCAAAAGTACTTGTTTAGGGGTTTACCGAACACAAGGGTTTAAAATCAGACAATAGTGACTCCCTTCTGCATTTAGCTCACTTGAGCAAAAGGCTCATGGGTGAGCTAATAGTATACTAATGATTCCATCGTCATTCGCCCGTCTGTTCGTCAACATTTTCAAACATCTTCTCCGAAGCCAATGGGCCAATTGAACTAAATTTCATATGAAGACTCCTTAGGTTGACATTTGACCTTTCAGTCATGGTCGCTCATATTCATGATATTGGTCTTCCATCAATATATCTAAACATATTTTTTTCAGTAAGCAAAAGACAGATGTCAATTTTAATATGGATCATTATGTAACATGACTGTGTGGTCCAGGTCACATCTTCTTCTCTGGAAACAACGGATCAATGGACATGCGCATTAGTGCATGTAGGTGGCATTGGGAATGTGAGCTTTACAAAGTGTGTTCAACTCATGATCATAGGTTGACCTTGACCTACTGAACGACAAGGTCAAATTTGATTACGAATGCATTTATATGGGAAAAGCCTCGAAAAGATTTTTTTCGATAACTGCTGTTCAAAGCAAAAGCTAAACTAGTACTTATACTTTGACTGTAGGAAGTGTAAATTCAAGGTCAATGGTCAACAATGACCGTTAGTGGCTACTGTAAATTCGGACATTTTTGCGATGGTTTATTTTCGCGAAGTTTCGTGAAAATAAACCCCTCGCGGAATGGCGAAATTACTGATTACTTCTCGCGAAATTTTTTCCGAATTACAATGTATATACATGTACTGGGTTTTCTTAGGTACGGACCCCTTTGAGAAGCTTTTGGACCCCCTCTGCGTAAAATAAGCTGGTGACTAAACCCCACCCCCGTCACACACTGACGAAATTTTCTGTATCCGCGCATGATGTAGTTAGGTTAAGATTTAAATATAGGGAGCTACTAAAACGCATCTATATTATTATAAACATTTTAACTCTATACATAGTTTAGTCATGAAAATGTCGTCTGCTTTATACATCTGCTGCATATATTCGACTACAGTTTATCATGGATGCAAACACTATGAACCCTGATCAGACAGTTCCCTTGGGAGCAGTCTGATCAATGTCCATATTGTTTGCAATATGGGCTACCTAAGAACATAATCAGGCGAGATAAGCAGACGACAAGGCATAACTGGTGGGAAAATGTTGAAAAGTTACAAAAAAGTATTGGACAGTTTATACATGTAAGAACCTATCATGAGTGTGAGGGTAGGATAGTAAAATCCGCCACGAGGATCGCCGTTTGGCATTACGAGGCTTGCCGAGTGATGACAGACGGTGATCCCAAGGGACGGATTTTTCTGTCCTACCCTAACACGAACAATGGATGCTTTTTCTTGCTCACTGCTGTTTTTATTTATTCATTTATTTTAAAAATAAGCTTCCAGAAGTCCCTGCATACGCTAAGATGCAATTTCACATAATGACTTTAACAACGTTCTGGGTAAGATAGCATGGGTAAGATAAGATTTTCTATCCCAGGGTAAAATCTCAGATATCTATATCTGGTGTGCAAGAATAGTGATTCTAACGTAAAGCAAAAGTGGTGCGCGCGAGAATATTCCTGAAATAGTACTAATTAAATTCTTGTGAGATCCGACGTTCTTGTACTGTTTGCATTTTTGTAGGACGTTAGGCACGTGTGTGTGTGTGTGTGTGTGTGTGTGTGTGTGTGTGTGTGTGTGTGTGTGTGTGTGTGTGTGTGTGTGTGTGTGTGTGTGTGTGTGTGTGTTGGGGGGGGGGGAACAGGGGTGCTATACATATAGTAAAACCTGTGTTACGGGACACCTGAAAACAAAATCGCATTTTACTAAAGCAGCAGTTCATTACTATTTCATCTGTACCAGTGACCTACATCTAATATTGGTAACTGTCTGTACGAAGCAGCACCTGACATAAGCAAACAAAAAGGATGCTCTGTCTCTTAGACGCTTGCATAATAATTTGGCTGTTTGCCTACGGTGGCTTATTCATTGTTCAAATGGCCCTTTTTACACATAATGCATTATATGCATTACTTTTAGGCGTAGTAGTTCTATATTAGGAGCACAGGAAGTGATATAAGAAACAGTCATCAAAAGTACTAGATATTTTAGTTATGATTGTTCAAAGGCCTAGTCTAGTGTTCAACCAATCTCAAAATAAATCTATACGTATATGTTATAGGTCATAAAGGAAGTAAGTGGGAACGAGCGCAGCGACTGAACCACTTTTTAAAATTTCTTTATAATTGTAATATATGATCTATAACCTACTTATAGTTTATTAAAAATAGCCGCATGGATTCACTTGATACGTTTACTTAATAGATATTACACATAATATTGACAAAATATGTGATTAAGTTGGCCAAAAAATTAACATTCTATGCAAACTGATTGGTTGTGTAGCACAGGAAGGGGCGGAGTAAACTATAAATTAATGTATTATTTTGCTATTTATCGCATTTGCGACCAGCGAAGGCTAGGGTTAAGGCCTTCACTGCTCGCTACCCAGAGTAAGGAGTGTAGATGAAGGCCGCTCTGATAAGAAATAGAATTCAAGTCCACACGTTAAACGCTTTTCATTCTGATAGCTTTTCCCAAACATATTGATAATATAAGTATGGGATAGTCCAGTTTGTGTTTAAGGGGTCACAGGTTCTAATGTCTTAGTTATGAGGTATTAATTTATCTTAGCAAACAGTGCATAGCATGATGAAATGTCGCCTTACGCGGCATTTTATCTGGGTCTTCACTGTTTGCCAAAGTACATTTTTACCGGTATCCAGCATGAAAAGGGTTGAACTTGAAGAGCGACTATGCGCAAATGTGATAAAATTTACCCTTATCTAACGATTTAGTCACTGTAGCCGACTGAAATAGCACTGATTTGTTCGTATATTTTGCCATCTTTAAAATGCTCATTAATAAGATTAAACCCGAAATCCATTTAGAGCCAAAAATTAAGAAAATAAAGTTACCTTATATTTGTTTAAGTGTTAACAGTAGTTCAGCAATACACGAGTGAATGCGTTTTTTGACTGTACTAGCTTGTAATATAACAGAGGCAAACACATAAAAGTGTAGTCCTATCGAATTTTCCCACTAAGGTTTCCTATGAACACAATTAAAAACATAAGGGTTTAAAATCATTTATGACTCCGAGACTTTTTAGGGCAATATTCTGTATATTGCTCAATATTTGACCATTTATGCTTCAAATTTATCAATAGAAACCATTTCTCCAAGTTTGATCGTAAATTTGTAGTATATTTTTAGAATTGATAAGCATATCTATAATTTTCAGTGTAAAGAACTCAATTTAACTTTTTTCGAATCATTAGTTAAAACAATTCGTGCAGAAATTCATAATGCTTAGTGTAAACTTTGATGATGAGATTTAAACGTGGTAAGGGATTTAAATCTGATTTAATATCTTTGGGACAATCTTGACCGACGCATCAGTCGTAGTGCAAATCCATCCATCGTCAAGTTGCGTTGCTCGGGGGGAGGAGCAGAGATTAACAAACTCACGCACTCTACATGCATGTTCAGTTGTCAATGCAAATGACGCGCTGTTCATAACCGGCATTTTCATTTCGACCCTTACCACGTTTAAATCTCATTTACAACATTTGTGCCCCGGAGTCTCGAACCAGCTACCCCTCGCGCTGATGAAATAGTCCTGAACAACCTGTGCTAGTTATATAACTTTATACCACCCTTACCAACTTTAGCACGAAATATCTCATGATGTGCAAGGTCTACACTGGTGTAGGTGGTATAAAATAGTTATACCATGTTTGTCCACTTGTACGTAAGATAATCCACTCGCTAAAGCTCGTGGATTATCTCCACGTACAGGCGGACAATCCATGGTATAACTATTACTTAGAATAATATCCGCTATGACATAAGCAACTACGCAATAAGCCTCAGCGTAAGAAAATAGCCATTTTAAATCTAGTAAGGATATCCGCAGTTTCTTTCTCCGGTGTATCTCAAAGAACCGGCCTGTTTGTATCATATAAAATGCTGTGCAAATCTTTTTCTAGACTGGCCCCAGTCTCTAATGTCAAATTTTTTGTAGTAAAATTGATAATCTCTCCAAGATTGCACTTGGAGTATTTCTCGGCTTGGACATCAGAGACCACTATATTTTACTATCAGAGAGGATAGAATTTTATAAGATTTTTTTTTCATAGTTAATTATAATTATAAATGTAATTAGATCTATATACATTTAGTGGACTAATGCCAGTCTAATCCTTTTATTATTTCAAACAGTAAGGAGTTACTTGCAAGAGAAAGGAAAGAATAAACTCAAGACTTTAATCTTAATGGTGACATTCATTAAGCGGTGTAAAAGGATGTGCCTGCGTGCCTGACACTAGACATTACACGAGCAGGTTACATCATGCGTGCTCCATCTGCATCCGAGCACGTATGTCGTAGACTCACACACATGTACAAACGCTATTATGAATTGTTCTTTTTTTTGACAAGAAGGATTCAGGGAACATGTCCAATTGCATAATAGAGTACGGGCAAGTGCACGAGATAATGGTACTTATCGCATAAGCTCGGACCCAATAAGCAGGCCATTTATACTGGGTCCGAGGCATCAGTGAGCAGCGAAGACTTATACGAGTCATGAGATTTCCAACTATGTGGTATGTGCGACCAGCAAAGGCTAAGACCAGCCTGCGCATACGCGCAGTCTGATCAGAGCCTCTGCGTGTCGATTGAATGAGCTACTAACCGAACATCATTTGGAGTTTTTATTAAGCATGCAAGAAAACGATTTTTTCTTACGACGTTAATCAAATTTATTATGAAATGTATTAAAATAAAAATGATAAAATTTATCTTTGTTTCATTTAAAAAGTTCAGCATACGCTGCTGATGCACATTCTAATCAGTATTCGATGCACACGAGCATACACTCTGGCATACTATTCCAATAAACTGTGAAACTCAGTTCAGTGGTAAAAGCGCCTTTAGCGTTACCATGGTTACTCTGTCGTCCGCTTAGGGACTAAATAATACAGGTAATCCTGGCGGATTGAGATACGAACAAGAAGTATGCCTTTGGCAACTGGTCAGCTTGGAAAAGCAGATGTCCTCAATTGTTCGACATGCTTAATAGGGCTGCAGAAGCTCGTCTGAGTCTGTTCATGTCAAAGTGCCACATTGTTAGAAATCTCATGTCGCGGCTCATATGTCGCTAGTGTCTTCGCTGCTCTGATACCTTTAAGTATGTAGAGGAAGGCTCAGATCAAAATCATACGTCAGTATGGGCGTTATTAGGGGCATTTACGCATGTGCGAAAAGTACATTGTACCGCCGAAAAACTGAGTCATCTCCTGTACTTGAATGACTTAAATTACGCAACTTTAAAGAATTAAGTCACTATGATTATTTTTATGATTTGTTTTATTTTATTATAGCAGGAATAAAATGTTTGGTAAACTAGTGATCATTGTGGGTCTTATTCTACAGAGAAAGTACTTTCATGTTGGTGCCAGTCAGGCAGCCACTTGTCCAGATAGACAGACTGTCGACAGTGGTAAGTTCTTTCTTAGTTAAACATGTTCACATTGTGTCAGTCTGTCAGTCTACCTTTTGTAGCAATTTCCATTGGCGTAGCTCCCATTAAGCAGTTAACGCACGTGCGTAAATAAAAATAGTAACATTCAAGGGGATCACCTTATGTGGTGAAAGTGATTTTCCATTCCATAAGGAACTGCCCTTAAAGGTAAGATTTCGCTCCCAAACTCACTTTGGGAGCGAATTCTTTCCTTTAAGAGAAGTTCCCATTTTATAGGCTTTTCAAATTATAAGGAAGTTCAGTTTTTGAAAATGTCGGTCTCCATTAGCTTAAAGAAGTCAAAAATTTGATCTTCGGATTGCTATACCTTTCTTATTGTCGCTTTCAAGCCAGTATGACTATTCCTGACAATCAATTTAGAGATTCTTTGCAAATTATGCATAGAAAAAACTCTACCTTTTGTAGCAATTTCCATTGGCGTAGCTCTCATTACGCAATTAACGCACGTGCGTAAATAAAAATAGTAACATTTAAGGGAGGTCACCTAATGTGGTAAAAGGGATTTTCCATACCATAAGGAAATGCTCTTAAAGGAAAAAATTTGCCCCCTTTGCGAGCAAATTAGAAGATTTCCTTTAAAAGTAGTTCCTATCTTTTCAAAATTAACAGGAAGTTCATTATTCTTAATGACGGCCTCCATTAGCTTAAAGAAGTCAAAAATTTGATCTTCGGATTGCTATATCAAAATTCATGGTTCGAAGAGCTCTTTCTGATAAAAACATACTTATCATTAGGGTTGTTGTCCCCTTTAAAACATTCTATTGTTGGAGGGACCATCACAAATGTTTCAAATAACACATTAACATCGTAAGCACATATATTCATTTAGCACAGAGGCTTTGTCACTGGATAAAAGAGTTACTTCTGTGTGTGGTAGTGTTCTTTTTTGAAACACCAATACATTTAACATGGTAACTGTATTCCAGGGGTATGAATTCCAGGGGTATTAATAGACTTTTCACTTACTGTAAAGGCGGCAACTTTAAAATTTATATCTGGGCGTGGTTAGTCTAGTTCATCTGCTAAGGAAGGGAAATCAGGTTTTATTAAGAGTCAATAAGCTTTTTAGGCCGCGCAAACGTGCGTGCATTTCATGAAAGTCCTGACCGTATATCACTGACCTCACATGTATAAACTCTTAAAGCCCATACCACAAAATGTCCTATGTGAAACATTTTTAAGTCTCAGTAACTAACAGTGTAGACCCAGATCAGACTGCTCCTATAGGAGCAGTCTGATCTTGGTCCGCACTGTTTGCGTCTATACTTATGTTAAACAATAAACATACACTTTCAAATATAGCTATTTTGCTGGCGTTTTAAAGTTTAAATACTGTCTTTACTAAGGTGTTATGGTACAATGATACAGTTACCTTCGAATTTTCAGCTTTTACCCATGTCTAAAGTAGACCAGTCCTATTTACCCATTCATGAGGTGCCGCCTTAACAGTAACCAAAAAGTTCAATAATATGCTATATCAGAGAAAATATACCATAATTTCTGGTTTTTAGAGTTAAATACAATAATTTCTTTTTTTGCAGTCCCTGTTTTTACCAGCAAAATTAATACAGACAAGATGAATGTAAGACTTGGTCACTATATAGAGCTACGCTGCTGTGCCACACATTTCGACAGAATAAACTGGTACAAAGAGATACAAGGCACTTGGAGAACCTTCATACCAGCTCCACCCCAGCTTAACCCACTGGCCCCTATACTAGTGGAGGATGGACAGATCCTGGTGGTTAAGAGTGCTACAGCATCAGATGAGGGGAATTACAAATGTGCACTAGAAAAGGAAAGAATAGAGGTGGATAAAAGAAAAATTACACTGACGGTGACTGGTAGGTAACATACTAGATCTTTGTGGAACTTGTTGTGAAAAAAATCTGATTTTGTTGCATGCTAACAAAAAGAAAATAACTGAGCATGGACACACACACATACAGAGTCACATACACACACATGCATGTACACATTGAGAAACCAAAACAATATACTCACTATCTTCGATAATTCAGGGGCATATACAAGAATCTTTAATCAAATGAGGAGGTTATGACATCATACTCACAAATATGGCAGTCTTCATAAGAGTTATTGACAACTTCAATTCGTATAACTTCTTTTTTTTTGGCAGTTTTTAATAAAATATTGCAGCATAATTGTTTGCTAGATAAACTGTTTTAAATGGGCCTCATCGCAACAAAACCGTCTTCACGATTTCCGACAAAGTGAGATTCAAACCAGCCTGCGCAGCTACAGGCACTAGCTACAAAATTGAAATTTCGCTTGTTGCAAGCTTTGATATGGTACTTTCCAAAAAGCGAATTACAAAGGCGCTGATCAGACTGCGCGGATGCGCAGGCTGGTCTGCGCCTTTGTTGTTGCAAACTCACAAAGACAGGTTTTCTTGTGTCGAGGCCCAAATGCTCATTTAATAGTTGGTGAGTGTTTTCCGTTAATCCTTATCCTACCAATATTTTGTGGTCCTGAAAATGTTGTCTGGTTGTTATGTCTGCTGCATATATTAATAAAATTAAGGCTACTTTTATCATGGAAGCAAACACTATGAGCCCTGATCAGGCTGCTCCCAAGAGAGCAGTCTGATCAGGGTTCATAGTGATTGCAATATAGGCTGCAAAAGAGCAAAAACAGATAACAGAGCCAGGGCTCACCCTGCCATTAGCCATTGTAGCCATTTGCTACTAAAATGATAGAGTGGCTACAAATACAAGTCAATGGCTAAAAGTACAGTCTAATTGGATCGAAAAATACATATTTTATTTGTGAAAAGTGTTTTTAGATCAGTTTTTTGGATTTTCAAATATTGCTTTTATTTATTCATTCACACTACATTTTGTGCCATCTTTGGATGCTGGATTTTTTCAATACCATCCGGGTGTCAAACAGTTTGGATCAAGATCAGGCCCGACATTTTGTCGGACCTGATCTGGGTCCAAACTGTTTGAAAAGGTTATCAGCGTACAACAAAAGACACCCCTAGTGGGAAAATAACAAAACAACTTGTTGATACTACTTTCTGGCTAAAACCTTGGCTAAAGTTAATTTCATTTGGCTCCAACTTTTCCCATTTGGCTAAAGTGTTGGCCACAACAAATTCTGAGCTAGGGTAAGCCCTGAGAGCAGACAACATCTGTTGTGAATGGTGGGAAATGGATTAAGGGTAAATTAGGCCAAATAAAAAAATACCTGTGTTTAGGGTAACCAAACCCTACCTAAATTTACTGCTGAAACCTAGAATTTATTCAGGTTTTCTGGAAAAAGTATAATTTCCTGCATTTTGAAAGGCGAAATGCCTTTCAAATGCATAAAATGATATTTTTTTTCAAGAATCTTTTTTTTAAAAAATGTGTGATTTTCAGACCCGATACCCATAACAACTTATTTTTTATTTTGTGAACATTTTCTGGACAAAAAAATACTAGCAGGACAAGGGTTAACCCTTTACCTCATAGAGTCACTTTTTAACACTTTTGCAAATTATGAACCCTGATTATTTTGTAGAATGTGATGAGCTTGCACGTGGCCCATATCTTATAGCACCGACCCCATGTGGTATAACACCAGTGAAACTAGGTGGCGCCATCACCTTGCCTTGTATTGGTTACTTTGGGTGTGGAAATGGTGAATTCAAGAAAGTCACATGGTTTGTGTCAAGTATTGATGGAAGAACTGACTGGAAACCGGTCTCCGCAATGAGCGACAGATACCAGGTGCAATATTTTGAACGGTAAGCTATAATAAAATACATGTACTATAGGTTTTTACATGAGTGCTCATGTTTTATTGAATTTATTAAACAAGTTGGGGGGGAGGAGATAAAATGTGAGGCTTGCAGAGCATTTTATCTCTTTTTCTCAACGAGTTTAATAAATTCAATAATACAAGAGCACGAATGTTAGATTCTATTTATCATATGCCATTTAGATTACTTTGAAATCTCATTTCTGCCATAAAAACGTTACAATTTTGTTATTATTATGGATGTCATAACTTTTCCCGAAAATGAGTAAACCACTAGTGGTTTATCAATTTTATTGCATGGCATTATATCACTCCCAGATGCGACGTCATATTATAAATGTAATCTAAAAGAAAAAAGATGTTTGTGAAACAATGATGCCCTCACCTCAATCCACATTTCAAATATCAAACCTTTGGGCCCAGTAGTTCAAAATTAATGTCCAATTTTGAAGTTTATTGCACACACATACACAAGCACACACAATTTAATAAGATTTTGGAGCAGTCTGATCTGGGTCCATGCTTTTAGCATAGAAGTTAAAATTGAGACAGATTGTATTATAGTACCCACAGCATATGTTTGGGTTGAAAAAAAAAAAAATATAATTGTTTATAAGACACTCCTAGATCTAGAGACATGAAACGATTCTTTAACCCTTATCTTCATGAATATTCATGCTAGGCTCCAACCACTATGAATAATTATATAAATAAATAAATATTCATGTTGGTACATAGAACAAAGAAATTACTTGTCAGGTCCACTTGTGTAGGATCAGATATATCATATTTCCATAAGCAAACAGAGCAAACCCTGATCAGGCAGCTCTTACAAGAGCTGCCTGATCTGGGTATGCTCTGTTTGCAAAAGTGTTAAAAGGTGACTTTATAAGGTAAAGGGTAAACCCTTGTCCTGCTAGTATTTTTTGTTCAGAAAATGTTGACTGCTTATTACATCTGCTCCATATATCAAAATTCACTACAGACTTATTTTATCAATTAGCAAACACTTTGAACTGTGGTCAGATGTCGGATCTGGGTCCATATTGTTTATAAAAGAGGCTTCAAAAGTACAAACGCAGAAGAGAGGGCAGACAACATTTGTCTTGAATAGTGGCAAAGGAGTTCACATGCGATAAATTTGGATTATTTCAGAAATGGCAAGTCCGAGATGGGGGCCAATCTTACAATTACAAGTATCAAGGTAGAAGATTTAGACAGGAAGTTTATGTGCTTGCTCTCAACGCCACAAGTCATAGAGGGTGAAACAAAACTCATTGTCCATTTGGAACACAGACAATTGAACGATGAAGGTAACGAAAACATCAATGTTTTGCCTACTGGGCAATTTTCCATGCTTTTTTGTCGTCTGCTGATTTTTTTTCAAATTCAATATTTTTTGAAAAATTCTTTCAGGAATACCATTAAAAGTGTCATACAGTTTGGATCCAGATTTTATTTACGTGAGAATTTTTATATTCACATTGTATATCTTGTAAAGGCACGAATGGAAGATATAAGGTAAATTTATCTATCTCTTCATATATCGAATAACCACCAAGGAGTCAACACCTACAGGAGCTCCTGTAGGTATTATCTCTAATTTGATTGGCTGTTGCTTTGCCAGGGACTTTACCTGTAAAATGATTGACAGCTTTTATCAGCTTAACGACTATACTGCTTATCAGCTAGATCAGATTAGTCTACAAAGCATGAAAGTTCAAAATTTCCAAAAAAAATCCTGAACTTTTGAAATTCAAATATTAAAACTTCCAGTTTGCCTACAAAATGCTAACAATTTAAAGTTTAAATGGTCAATTGTCCTTGGATAACCTAAAAATAACTCTGAGAAGCCAGTATAATCTGTCTAATTCAGCATTTTGAGGCCGACTTTCTTTGGAAAGTCGGCCTCAAAACCAGGAAATCCCTGAAAACTTCCACCATTGACAAAATAGTTAAGTGATGCCTCTAAATTTCCATACAGGCAGATAGTTTTAAAATATCTAGTGTCTTGTGTAGGTTTTACCGTAACTAGATTTTTATCTCAAAATTATAGTAACTAATATTTTATCTCTTTCAGATCTCAGTGTGGACCAAGCCAACATAAATTTACGATTGGTTGGCCTTATTACGGGTGTTACTATTCTAGTCCTGACTTTCATGTTTATTGTCACAATGATTGTGTGCAAGAGAAAACAGAGAAAAGAAATGCTACAAAGGGCAAATCTGCCTGAACAAGAAACTAGATTTATACCCTCTTCGTCATGTGTTGTTAAAAATGTTTAACTTTTCAAGTGTGGAAATTCTAAAATGGAATCTCCAGCCGATGATCTGCACTAATCCGTCCTAGTCGTTACTAAATAATTTTATATTCAATGTATATGTATTTGTTGAGAGGTGACTGGTTATAATTTCACAACAAAGTTGCATTTCTCTCTTTAAAGATCGTTTTTGTCTTCGTAAAAAGTGTAGGCCCTGATGAAATAACACATTCGTATGGCATTTCGTCTGGGTCTCCACTGTTTGCCAATGTACACATTTAAGAGTCACTAGTACACAAAGGGTTAAGGCCAGAATTTTTTTATTAGTTGATTTCAAACCTTCCTACTGTAATTTTCCGGAAAAAAAATCTAAAATAATTTTTTATTTTTCCGCCGACTCTAAATATTATTTGTTTCGTTGAAATAAATAATATATTTCTGAGGTTCTGTCTGTGTATTTTTGAGAGTGACACTGTTAAAAGTGATTTTTCAGTCCAGATTTTTAGGTAAAGGATGAAATATTTTTAAAGATTATATACAGACTGTTGGTTTACCTTACTAAATTTACTGTTTTTTTCTGGAGATATTTAAAAAAAAGCTCTGAAAATGACCATTCAACTGGTCATTTTCAGAGTTTTTTCCCATCCCCCAACCCTAAATCTGAAAAAACTCCCGTAAATCAACTAATAAAAAAACCTGGCCTAACCTGAACTATTATAGATCGGCTGGTGTGCTAGGTATTTAACTTATCTTTATCCTGCCATTAATTTTGGTCCTGAAAATGTTGTCTGTTAATCACATCTGCATGCTGCATATATTCCAATGCAAACTACTTTTACAGTGGATGCAAACACTTTGAGCCCAGATCAGACTGCTCCTAAGGGGGCAGTCTGATCAGGGTCCATATTGTTTGTGATATTATAGGCTTATGGCCCCATAATGATTGCAATATAGGTTAACCAACAAAGTACCTATTAGTATACTGGAAACCCCTTAACGGGTATTTTGGCAAACAGTGAAGACTCAGATGAAATGCAGCATTATGCTGCATTTCATCTGGGGTCTGCACTGTTTGCTAAGATCAAAATGAAAAAAGTCAATAAGCAATGCTTATTAGATACCCCCCGCTCAGAAAGAGTCAGTGAAAAAACTTGGCAAGTTATAGTTCAAACCAGCAGACCTTAGTTTTGAAAAGAAGATTTCAGTAGAATATGTGCAAGCAAAAATTATAAACTCCTTCATGCATATGTTCAATGTGTCTACATTGTATCGGCAAAGTATCAAATTGCTCCATCAAAAGCTGTTTCATGCACATGTACAATGTGTTTACATTGTATAGGCAAAGTATCAAATTGCCCCATCAAAAGCTGTGGTAGGAGTTGATCGGCCCACAAAGGCACCATCTATGCATATACAAGCTCCTTATTAGGGAAAAACAGGTCCCCTAGCGGACTCTCATGAAATTAAAGGTTTTTTATAAAGGCTATTTAAGGCAAAATAAAGGTTATTTCATTGAAGTTATAACAAAAATAAAGAGCAAATTAACTTCAAATTCTCTAGTATTATTTTTATCGGACCCCAATCTTTAAATCCATGTTTTGATAGATGATGGTATGAAAGTGATGCAGCAAATCCTTAGCCAATAAAATTAAAGCCCATTTATCATAAATCAATAGAAATTACTCTTGTTTTTTACTCCCTAGTTTGAAAGACTCACTCTGAACTCTAAAAGGCTTGTATTGAGCAGTGTTGGATTGAAAAAATAAATCACATATTTTCTAATCTTGAAGAGGGGCTGGGGGTCCTCCCCCGAGAAAATTTTGAAAACCAAAAAAGCAGGAGGTCATCTCTGGTAATTTTTTTAGTAAATGAACAATTTCAGAGGATATATTGCTTCCATTTATATTGTATGCCCTTTTAAATATAAAATTTAGAAAGATATGCATGTCTGTATTAGTCTTGTGTGTAGACATGACAACCTTAAACAGTGACATTAGAAAATCAGTTCATTATTCAGAAGTCAATAAACCCAATTGATGATATCCATTAATATTGGCCATCCCAGTTATTGCAGTTTGAAGCGTGTCCAACCTAATGTCAGAAGTTTTGCAGGTTCTATTCCCAGGTTGGGCACACTCTTTCACTATAATTGTCAGTTACTAGTGAAAGATGAGCACTGAATAAATGTACTTGTGAAAGGATTTTGGTTAAGTCTGCCTAGGAAAAGGGTGGTTAGGATCAACTAGTCATTCCAACATTACATGGATGTAAAGCTACCTTACCTCACTCTTTTTATACCCCCCGCAAACTTTGTTTGTAGGGGGTATACTGTTTTCACGTTGTCCGTGCGTCCGTCCGTCCGTGCGTCCGTCCGTCCGTAACGCTTTGTTTCCTTAATAACTCGAAGAGTCATTGCTGGATTTTCATCAAACCTTGCAAACATGTTCATATATGCAAGACAAATACTTTAGACAAAACAGTAAGGGCTAGGGGCCAATTCTATTAGAGTTATTTCCCTTTTTAGTTCTAAATGGCTTTTAATATAGTGCTTTATGCTTATGCTATTATAGGCCATACACGGGCCGATCAACTCCTACCACAGCTTTTGATGGAACAATTTGATACTTTTCCTATACAATGTAGACACATTGAACATATGCATGAAGGAGTTTGGTTCAGAAAAAATAATTTTTGAGGAAATGACAGCTGTGAGAACTTAGACAATTTTTCCCTTATTAGGCTTTTGTATAGGTGAAGGGTCGTTTAATAAATTTTTCCCTTATTAGGCTTTTGTATAGGTGAAGGGTCGTTTAATAAATTTCATATGAAATTATCACACATGAAAGATCCTCTATTTATCATAATATGGCGTTGTGTCTTGGAAAAATTTATGATAAACGTGACGACTTTGATTTTGAAATTGTCAATTTCCCATTTTAAGATGGTGATGTTCCTCGTTCTACATCCTATGGAGTCCTACGGAGTCTATATCTCCCAACTCATTCGTTTTGCTAGAGCATCTAGCTATGTTGCTGACTTCAACACTCGCAATAAATTGTTAACTCAGAAACTTCTTAAACAAGGCTATCGGTATCATAAACTTCGTAAATCATTTTCAAAATTTATTAGACGATACTATGATTTGATTTCTAAATTCCAAGTTGGACTTAAATCTCTCTTGCGCCAAGGACTTTCGAAACCTGATTTCTATGGTGACTTGGTGTATAAATTGAAGAAGATTGTTGGCTCTAATAATTTTTCAGCGCAGTTCATTAAAATAATTTCCCATTATAAAAAAGATTGGCTATAACATTAATGTATTGCAACAGACTGCATGCTTGGTGGTCAACCAAATCACGGTTGGCAACTTAGCTTTCCTAAGATGAGATAAAATCAGCAAAGCGACCCCACACACACACCTTTATACATATGAACCCACATTCCAGAAATCCTGGATCCACCCCTGGACACCCAGTCACACAAAAAAAACATGTTTTCACACGGATTTGAGTTCGCTTGCAACTTCGTGACAAGGTTGCTCGGTCGTCAGTGCAGTTCCGCCCACTTACATTGAACTTGATCCAGCTAGTTTGCCTCGAGTGAACAATCCTTATTTACTCAATTATTTGGCTCAGGAAAAATAGAGAGAAATTTAATCTTTAACCCATGTAAGCCTAGCGTCCTTTTTGTGGGACAAGATCCAGACCAGAAGTCGCGTCTGATCAGGTTCTCCACTGTTTGCAAACAGAAGTTTCTTTTTAAATTGGAATAAAAGTGAAAATACCACCTTCATGTAACATCCCTTAAAACGGAAATGGACTAGTCCAATTGATGAAAAGGTGAAATTCCATTTTGCTATATGTCTTATTTGGCGCCAGCACATCAGATTTTTTTACTTATCACACGTACGAGTAGCGAATGCTAAGAACTAGAGCTTTTGCATACGCGTAGTCTAGCCAGAGCATTCGCTATTCGCATACACATAGAATGGATAGAGGTGAGGCCCAGCTCAGACCAAAATATTTGGTATCTAACCAAATTAAGTAGCTGCGAAAGAATGTTAAAGTATGACATCACGAACTGGCTCATTTCATTCTAATTTCCTGAACTTCACATGCAAATGACTGGGCGACCCAATAGAGTCAATAAGTATACAAAAAGATCGATGACGGACGGACGGACGGATGTTCTCATGAAATATTCTTGTTTGGTATTTTCTATGTTAGAAAATGTAGCCAACGACAAGACCCAAGGGAGCACAGTTAGTGGCTAAGTGGTAGAGTGCTTGACTCGAGACCGAGGGGTGGCGGGTTCGAGCATCACCGGCGTCACTATGTTGTGTCCTTGAGCAAGACACATTAATCCTTGGTTAGTACAGGTTCAACCCAGGAAGACCCGTCCCGACATAACTGAAAAAACTGTTGACCGGGACGTAAAGAATCAAATCAAACAAACAAAGACTCAATAGATATATTCTCGGCGAAATCAGAAAAAGTTATTTCGTATCATGATATAAAAGTTTAGAAACCGGAAGGTATGGCTTACATGCATCACTGTAAAACATAAGCGTAACATTAGACATAATTTGGTGGCGCCTGAACTGCTACTAGTTTTGGTGTACCCTTTTAACTGATTTAAAGACAAGTTCTGGTCAATTGTTTTGGTCCGGAAAATAATTGCAACAATAACAGGTAGAAATGTTGAAGCATGTATCACTGGATAAATGCTGGCTTCAGGCTGTTTAAGTAGGAAAGTAAGTGTAAGTTTACACCGAAAGAGGTGGCAGCTAAGATGTAAAGTGGTGTAAAGTTACACTTATTTTTTACAGTGTGTGTATAAGTGAATTTTTCGAAAGTACATTTGCACGTAAATTTTTTAACGGTTATCCACATTTTCTCCGAAGCGGCTCAGACAATTCCGGTTTCGTTTTACCTTGAGTCATGTAGTTTGATGATTACAGGACACGGAAGATGGTTACCCATGCTATTGAATGAATCAAACAAATATGTAATTGTATAATCATAGTTATATGCACGACCCGAATTGAACTAATGATCACTAGTATCCGGCAGAACAAAAAGTCACAAAAACAATATGTAACTAGACTTCAGGCGACGTTACACCAGCGCAAACACCGGCTTTTAATCTAACCAAAGCATCTGCAAAATTTGAAGTTGCTACGTCCTACAGTTTAATAGGAGATGTATTTACAAAAAAGTACATTATTTCACCCTTGATCTTGACCTTAGGTCAAGGACACATACGAGACGTTGCCCTTTATCCTCCATATCACGTGACATATTTACCTGCAAAGTTTGAAGTTGCTATGTCCAACGGTTTAGGAAGAAATGCATTTACAAGAAATATTTGTTTTGACCCAAGATCACATGAAGCATTGTCCACTACATCACGTGACCTATGTACGTGCAAAGTTTGAAGTTGCTACAGCTAATGGTTAAGGCGATATGTGATTTTACCATGTACTGTTGCCAAGTACCCTCTACATCATGTGACCTATGCACCAGCAAACTTTGGAGTTGCCACCAACGGTTAAGGGGATTAACAAGAAAATACATAATTTGACCTTGACCTTAGGTTGGGTTCAAGGTTACAGGAAATGTTACCCATACCCTCTACACCATGTGACCTATGCACATACACAATTTGAAGTTGCTACGTCAAAAGGTTAAGAGGAGATGTATTTACAAGAAAATACATTATTTGACCCAATGAAATGCCCAGTTCCCTCTACATCATGTGACCTCTGCACCCTAAAAAGTTTGAAGTTGCTACGTCAACAGGTTAAGAGGAGATGCATTTACGGACCGACTTTGGTACGAAATTAATATGCCCTTTTTATAAAGAAAAAAGCGGGTATAATAAGCAATTCTCAAAGGACTCACTATGCCTCTTTAATACATTTGGAACGATATTTCATCATTCTCCCAATGCTTCTACGTTATCATTGCTAAAGAATCATCAGCCTGGAATACTAACACATTAAGTGTCTTAAGGCTGACCATTCTTTTACATAGTGGGAGTAACAGGAATATGAATTTCTAAAAGTGGGAGAAACAGGAATAAACCTCTTTGCTTATCGCTGCTGACTCCAACACAATGCACTAGGACGCATAAAAAGGAATTTTATTTAGCAAAATCGAAAAATAATGGCCACAGAAAGAAATTGGTTCCACTAGTCAATAAATAAGTATACTTCAAATTTGGTGACAGCTAAGTTACAATTGGTCTATAGGTTGATGTACCTTTTAGCTGCTATAAAAGCTATGCTATGGTCAAATGTCGGTAATGCATTCATCATAACTACAGCAGTAACAGATAGTTTTAATGGTTGTTGTTGTTGTTTTTGTTGTTGTTCCTTTGGGAATGGTTGTTGTTTTTGATGTCTGATTTTACGTTTCCAAATTCCGCTGCCTTTTGGTTCTCCTGGTGTTTTTCATTGTAAAAGTGATGAACATTTGTCATGGAAGAAATCTATGATTGCCTCAAGCTCTTTTAGAAGGAAAATATGTTTAAGTTTATACCAAAAGATGCGGTAGCTGAACTAACACCTCTTTTGGCTTAACCTATATAAGCCTCGCGTCCTTTTTGTAGGACATAGGCAGGTGTTTGTTTATTTTATTTTGGTTATTTTTGTTTAATAAATTTTGTTAAAAAGTGTTTATTTTTCTGTATTTAGAAAGCTCCAGTAGGCCACCGTGACAGCATCATCCCTGCTCCGCCGGCGTCGGCTTTCGGTGACGACGAAGAAGATTATCGACGGGTGACAAAGCAGCACTTATCCGACGAGAAGAAGGATGCGGCGGGAGAGAAAGATACGACCACACATTTTGGGAAAGCCACTTTTTCCAAAGCTCCAAGGGGCATCGAGGATCTTGTAAGTTAGCCCCTTTTCATTCTAAAGAATTTTCCCATGCATTTTGTTTGGATAGGCATGTAATAGCCCATTTTTTATTTTAAGGGGTCACGGGTAGAAATTTCTAAATTATGATGCGTTTCTGTCATGAAGATTTATTACACTCCGCCACTTTAAAAAGTGCGGGGTACATTGTATTATGTTATACCCTCCATTCAAAAAATTGCGTTCGAATGTCCGTCCGTCCGTCTGTCTGTCCGTCTGTACGTCCGTCCGTCCGTCAGCGCATCGTTTACACTCTCTGCTGGAAGCATTTTTAACCAATTTTCTTCAAACTTGCTATGAGAGTTAATATTGGGAAGGAGTGACCAGGGATTCCAGATGGGTAAATTTTGGCAAATAAGTACAGAGTTACGGCCCTTGATTGACGTTAAAAAATTGGTTTTCACTGTCTATCTTTGGCATTCCTTTACCGATTTTCTTCAAACTTGATATGAGAGTCGATATTGTGCAGGAGTGTTCTGGGATTGCATATGGTTAAATTTTGACAAATAAGTACAGAGTTATAGCCCTTGATTGACGGTAGAAATTTGTTTTCACTCTCTATCTTTGGCATTTTTACCGATTTTCTTCAAACTGGGTATAAGAGTTGATATTGAAAAGTAGTGTCCCGTGGCGGGGTATGTTGCATGCCTTCAGCGCTTTTTTATCTTGCAAACAGTGCAGACCCTGATGAAATGCCGCATCATGCGGCACTTTATCTGGGCCTCGTGCGTTGGTATACAGAATTAAAAACTCATTTACATTCGAATCTAGTTGACTCGGAAGTCCATAAGACACGAATACTTACTTCGAGTTATCAGTATTTCGAGCTAAATTGTTTTGGTCTGTAAAATAAATATAGCCAAACATTTTTCATGTTTTTATAACTATATTTTAAAAACGTTACGCCTGATTTATCTCTGCTCAAGTTGTCTGTTACGTGTATCAAAATACACATAATTTTGCTTCAAAGTACAAATAGATTTTCCTTTATCCTGTTTTGAAATTATTTCGCCTCATGTCATTTATAAAACTGGAATTCGAACACATGCAAAATTTTATTCCCTCAGCTTTTTTGTTGTTGTTTTTTGTTGTTGTTTTTGTTGTTGTTTTTGTGGTTGTTTTTTGTATTTTTTTAAGTTAGTCTTGAATATTGCTGATCACGGCGTCGCCCTCGTTTTTATCAATTTTAAGGTCTGGTTTTTGCAACTTGAATGTTTACTAATATTTTAGCAAACTAAACAGGTTCATGTTTTATGCTTAGTCTCGTACGAAGCATAAATGTGGCATAATCTTTTAGCTTTGGGCTGAAGTGAAAAGGAACTTATCGAGTAGGTGAGCAGCGAAGACTGTGACGAGCCTGCGCACAAGCGCAGTCTCGTCAAAGCCTTCACTGTTCGCTACAGCAAATAATGGATCGTGTTAAATAATCATGTATCCCCTCATTATTTTAGTTCATAGTTTACGTTTAAAGAACAACGATAAGTCCCTTTTGGTGTGAGCGTGCTCATTTTTGAAAGTCTAGACTAGTTTTGATGCAAATATAGAGCTGAAGATTATCGTACAAAATTGGGGGGGATAACACTTTTCCTCACTGGACAAGCTTTAATGAAAAACGACCTTGAGATCGACGAGCGTTGATTTGCCCAAGGAATAGCAAACTCTCTACCAAAAGATGATATTTTGCAAGTAAAACGACAATATTCAGTTTATCCGTTTCTATCTAAACATCATCATCATCATCATCATCATCATCAGCAGCATCAGCATCATCATCATCATCATTATCATCATCAAAATCATCATCATCATCGTCATCATTAACTTCATCATCATCGTCGTCGTCGTCGTCGAGGTCGTCGTCGTCATCATCATCGTCATCATCATCATCATCATCATTATCATCATCATCATCATCATCATCATCATCATCATCATCATCATCATCTGACTGATCAATATAATGTTTACTTGACAGAATATCCAGTCGGAAATTAACCGGACAAGTTCAGTTATTGATGATTCACACCACAATGGTGACGTCGATTCATCGGACCAGTCTCCGGACCAGTCGGACCAATCCGAGGAGCATGGTCACGTGACCGATGCAACCGGAAGTTGGCAGTGGTTTGCTCAGACAAAGTTTCAAGTCAAGGCATCCCATAGTTACTGCTGTGCCCCGCTTCAACAGTCCCTCCTTCCAAAACGAGATAAATCTGATCATCTGGTAAGTACATGTACTGTCCTGCCAGCCATGAGTGACAGTGACGTCATGTTTTGTTTACAAATCTACCAGGGATTTATAATCGATAGATCACTTGTGTATTAATCCTATCCGCAGGATAGGATTAATACACTAGCGATCTATTGATTCACGTTAGCTCAAGTGGAGTGTATAAGTTAAACAAAATATTACGACACTGTCACTCTTGGTTGGCGCGACAGTAGTATTGCGAATTCAAGTGTGGTGGTAGCCTGCAGGGGCCTACCTACGTGTACGCAAATACGCATGTGCGTACAACTTGGCGCTGCAAGTATATAGGTTTAAGCTATTCAATCTGATTTTGATAGGAAAATGCAACTAATAGTGCTTAGTTGCATGTCTTTAGAGCTCATGTTAGCCCTGTGAATTGCTCTAAAACCATAGTCCGCCAAAGGGCTCAGGGGCAATTCCAGAATTTCTGGAAAGGGGGTTCATATGTGTAGGGATGTCGGGGGTTCCCTTTGCTTATTGTGTCTTTTTTGTTAAATAGCCTATGATAATGAAATAATTTGGTCTCACTGAGACCAAATTATTTTATTTTCATGGGATATTTAAAAACGGGGAGGGGCGAGTGAATACCTTGAACCCCTTCTGAATCCTCCACTGGTTAAGAAGGGTTAATCCAGACCCCCTCAAAAGTCAGTACGTACTGTATAAAATGCCTGAGGAACGCGCCTGGCCTTTTTTCAAGACAGACTGCATTAATGCAAGGAAGTGTGATTGAGCTTGTATATGGTCTCCATATTGGTCAGTATAGACCAACATCTATACAAAAGAGTTTTGTATAATAATTTCTAAATACGGTGAACAAAACAGCAAGTAATGCTAATCTTAACCCGTTCAATAGCTGATAAAATTTTCTATCCAACCTAATACCATAATGTTTAATTCGACAAAAACGCCTTACTGATCTACGTCACAGCTGCTCACATAGTGCATATAAAGAGGTTCTCTGGGAAATGACTGCATCATTAATGTATAGACATATCTCTAAGAAAAATTTAGAATCCCTGAAAAAGTAAGAAAGGTGACAAAGATCAGGAATCGGTACACTCAAGCACAACATCTGACTCAGGATACCACATGGGAAAGTGACAAAAGCACTATTAAACATCACAAACAAGCCCTTTCCCAGCAGGTGACCACATGGCAGCAATGAACAGACGCGAAAGCATAAAAAACACAAGACACAAATGATCCACAAAAGAAGTACCAGTAAAAATATTTTACTGGAGGGCTTGAACCGGTTTCACGGCGACAACCCCACTCTTTGTTCAGATGTGGATCAAGACACATAGATGTTTGATTTGCATAAAAGACCCCTAACTTATCCATGCATCATCTACTAGAACATATAAACCAAGAATCCAGGAAAAAACCTGTCTTAAGCGGCCAATCAAAAATAGACAAAACAAATTTTATAAAAGACAGGAAGTTCCTTAATGCAGGTCGAAAGTAATGCAGAATGCTCTCTTGGAGCATTCTGCATTACTTTTGACCTGCATTAAGCGATAATCGGTCTTGAAAACTATTTTTGGTCTTTTTGAGTGGCCGCTTAAGACAGATTTTACTGTAAAATCTTATTTGCTAGTGACAACATGACTAAACTGGAATGTTTTTTTCTTATTTCAGGCTTCTCTTGCAACATGGGTGACGATACTGAGAATTATGGGAGATCTACCGGAAGCCGATTATGGTGAAACTCTTGCTGTAGCAGGGGTATGTATTATACAATAATTCACAGGTTTAGATGAAAAAAAAAATTGTGCGTAAAATTGTTAATATTTTCTTATCCATTAGTTTTAACATATGTTTTTGGTGCTCAAAAGAACCGTCACATTGAGACGGTTCTTTTGAGTACCCACAACATATGTTTTGGTCGAGAAATAAGAAAAGATATTTTCGGGTACGCACTCTTTACTAAAGGCCTAACCAGATGATAAATGGCTCTTCGTGGAGTTTCATGCAGCAGAAATGAAATGCTTTTTCTGTGTTAACAGACTTTATACCACCCTTACCAACTTTAGCACGAAATGGCTCGTGATGTGCAAGGTTTACACTGGTGTAGATGGTATTAAATAGTTATACCATGTTTGTCCACCTGTAAGTAAGATAATCCAAAAAAGCCCCTAAATGCACGTAGCCCTTTGATGGTATTGGTGTAACCATTGAACTGCATTAAAAGCTATGTTTTGTCCTATTGTTTTGATCCAGAGAATAACTACAACAATAATGAGTAGAACTGTTTTACATTATTACTGGAGAATTGTTAATCTCAAAATTATATGGTAAGTTCACACCACATGATCTGGCAGCTCAGCTGCATTCTATTTTGGTGTTAGCTTAATACACATACTTCTACAGTTGAGTTTAAATTTGAATATGTATGACGGTTAATGGTAAATACTGTTTTTTATCATATATAGAGGATGTTTACTTTTTTTAGGTGAATGCCAAATATATTTCATCCAGTGTGTTGAAAACATCAAAATTTTCACAAGTGCGCAGCACGAGTGAAACTTCTGATATTTCAACTCACGAGATGAAATAAATTGCAATAGGTATTTACCGAAAAAAGGTAAATTTTCTTTTCATTCTCTACTTTTTATAGGCTACATACAATGTCTCCCCCTCTGAAAAAGGAGGTGCTGAAAATGCAAAAACGACAATTTTAAGCAAACCCAAATAATTTTGGTACCAAAATATTTATCACATTCAAGCTAAGAAAATGCAGACCTACACTTAATATTTTCGTTCACAAATAAGAAAGTTATGGACGTTTGAAGTGCTGAAGTGAAATGCATTAAGTGAATGAAAAAGTCAGAGGTAATAAAAAAACACGCTACAGTTAAGATATAGACTTATATCAATCACTAGTGATTGATATCATAACATTTCACTTGTGATTGATATCACTTTTATTTGTTTTGTTATACATTGATTTCACTGCTAAGTATGAAATAAATTGCTACTAATTTCAGCAAACTAAACCTATCATCCAGCGAGTGAAAGAGAATTACCACCATAAGTACGGTAAACGAGAGATCGAAGACGCATACAGAAAATACTCTGAACTGGTAAGTTGATTCATCTTTTGAGGTAGCTATAGCCTACTATGCTGCAGCGCTTAAACTTTGTCATACTAGATATTTTATTTACTACACTCCTCCTTATACGTATCAGGGCCCGGAATTACAATGCCTCCTTAAAATTAAGGAAGACTTAAGTTAAGTATTGATATTTCAACATGCTATATTTCATACTAAATATATTGTCTGGATCGATGTGGTACTTGTGGTCAAAGATATCATTGTGATCTTCAGAAAAAATGAAACTAATTTGATTTGAATCAGTTTTAAACGTTATTTTTTGCATCCTGAAAAATCAATGCTTAGCTCAAGTCTTCCTTAACTTTAAGGAGGCATTGTAATTCCGGGCGGCCCAGGACTTTAGTTAAGATTGTGTATCAAAAAATAATTTTCTTATTTCTCGACCAAAACATATGTTGTGGGCACTCAAAAGAACCGTCTCAATGAGACGGTTCTTTTGAGCACCCAAAACGTATAATAAAACGGATGGTTAAGAAAATATTTATAATTTTACGCTAAAAATTTTTGTTTATCATAAACCTATGTGTATCATATTCACCTGCAACATTCCAAGCATACATTTCAATCAGAGTGCAGGCAGTATGGATCCTGATCAGTTGGTTTTGCCAGAAGCAAGCTTATCTGGTTTCTACAGTGGTTTCATAATAAAAGGATAAATCCGAATTCATCAGGACAATGCTTAAGAGGGTGCTAAATTTAAAATATTGTTTTTTATTTCACAATAAAAACATACATATAGAGAGGATCTTACATGAGTGCTCATGTTTTATCGAATGTATTAAAAGAGTTGGTGTAAAGAGATAAAATGCAAGGCTTGTCGAGCATTTCAATCCTATTTCGCAGCAAATTTAATAAATTCCGTAATACAAGAGCGCACATGTTAATTTCTATTTATCATAATTATGACATTAAGATTACTTTGAAATCATATTTCTGCCTAAAAACATTATAATTTTGTCATTATGGACGCAACGTTGTTATGGACATCATTACGCTTCCCGAAAATCTGTAAACCACTAGTGGTTTATCGATTTTTTTGCATGGCGTTATTTCACTCCAAGATGTAACGTGATGTGATAATTGTTATTTCACAATCAAAGCATATGGTGTGAATAGTTAAAAGAACTGTCTTATTAGGACAGTTCTTTTGAGCATTCTAAACAATTTTTTGAACCATTGGATAAGTAAATGTTCATTTTCGTTCTCTGATTGCCTGCATGACTTACTTAGGTGCGTTCAGTTTTATTCTGATTGTTGATGCGACCTTCAATTACCTAGAATAAACGATTCTTTTTTGAACGAAGTATTGGAATCCAATATTGATGAAACAATGTTATATACGATCATATCTGATTACTGTACACTGTGGGAGTCGGATAGCTGATCACAAGGGACGTACTATGCTATATTGCATCCATGGGCTATAGAAGTTTTTAGTATAGACATATTGCTTTTTATTTCTCTTTTAGTTTAAAGATCCGCTTGCCACTGAGATTAAAGATGTTCCATTTCTTCAAGATAACAAAGAAACTATGTTAGAGAAAGTTCAATACGTCACATCTATAGGGATATACAAGGCTGATATGAGGTAAAGATAGATGCAATGTCATCACATAAAGACAAAAACGTTGTATCAGCAACTATTTGACGTCATGATGTCCCATTGACGTTGCTACAGCATTGCTTGATACAGTAGTCTCTCTTTTGATGTGCGCAGCCTTTTTAGCGTTCTGGCTACGCCATTGGGATAGGTCAATAGATAAATAGAGGTTTCGTTGTGTCATATCCATTGGGATATTCATATGCAAAGTATATTTTTGAAGGAATCTAAAGACAAATACTGGTGTTGTGATTGACAGCCAGCCACACCCGAATTGCACATCCAAAAAAAGCCTTTTGTTTGCTCCATTGGCTATCCATGTTCAAGCTGGCTGTTCCGCTTTTCCATTTTACACTCTGACAGAACCATTATTATGATTTTATCTTAAATGCTTAACTGTTTTAATTTCTAAATTAAAATATGTTTATATTTTAGATATTTATAATAAAATGTTAATATAATCAATAAATTCAATTTTTGGAATGTTCATAGAATCATAAATTCTTCAAGTCGTGTGCAAAGTTAAAGTTAAGCCCTTCTCATTTCTTAAATAGATTCTGCAATATGTCACAAACTATAGGGGATATGCACGTAGGATGGCCATAAAGCTGGCTGGAGGCTGACAGATACAGAACCTGACCTGTTTAAATATCAATAGGAAAAGTCAGTAGAAAAATATGATATTGTTTTGTAATATTTTGTTGCATCCATTTGTCGGTCTAACATGATAATTCGTTTACAGAGATGAACTGTTCTGCCAAGTGTGTAAACAGCTGACAAATAATCCCTCCAGAAACAGCACAGTCAGGGGATGGGTGCTTTTGTTGATATTTGCTGGAAGTTTCAGCCCATCAGAGAAGGTAAACACAAACACTTCAAATTCGGAAATATTCGCTAGAATTTTTATTTTCGCGAATAGCGTTAAACACATTTGCGACGTTGAAGGGCATGATTTACCTATATCAGTAAACGACAGAGTGATTTCGCCAATTCGTGAGGATTTTATTTTCACGAAACTTCGCATATGTGAAGTTTGGCGAAAATAAACCCTCACGAAAATTTCGAATTTACAGTATACAGTCTAGAGACAAGCGATTTTGAAGAACTCGGATCCGAGTTCATAAATTTCGCCTATAATTGTGTTATCAACACTCTGAGATTAGTTGTTTATTTAACTGGGCTCAGCCTCTGAATTTAGAAATGACTCTGTCATAAGTTAGCTCCATGCATACAGCAAAACATAATGTATGTATCATTGCCTTGTTTTTGTTGAATCTATTTTATCTATCAAAACCCAGATTAGACTGTTCCAGAAACTAACTTAATTTTAATAAGTTCCTACTGTATAAAAACAGCAAAGTATGCGACAAACAGCCACATATATAAAAAGAGATAAGTCTATTGACCCTTCACGTTCCAAATGAATCTTCCATCTACATGGGATGTTACCTACTGTGCGTACAGGAATTCAGTGAACAACGCTTTTTTGCGTTTATTTCGTTATGTGCGGACTGATCGCACAATGACCATCAGAATTTAATACATCTATAAACCGCCTAATTGGTGATATTTTTTTCGTTACAAAATGTATTGTCAAATGGGCTGTGATATGATGGAATTTGACCTCATTTGAGCATCTGCATTTTTTAATTTACCCTAAATGCACCTTTGTACGGATCACTTCCTTTAGTTTACTATCGATGAATAATTATACGGTTTTATAAGACGAAGTAACGTGTAAGGAGAAGGGATTCTTATCATATCAAAATCAAATGCAAATTGTGGCCATAGTTTGGGCGCACAGAATTTTGGCAAACGAGAAAATATTGAGGCCTTCCCAGTGGGTACCTGTCCGCTTGTTCCTATGAAATGAATCTCTGTGTTCCCCTGTTCCTCAATTTAAAATCTTGATTTTCTGTGTTCCCTTCTCCTTCTCTGATCATCAGATTTTTAAAAAATCAAACTTGTTTTATTAAATAAATTGAACTTTCTATTTGTTTATTCCAAATACTGATTTGTAGACACCAGACAATGCAAAACATACATTCTGGGCAACTATAAGTGATAAGATAAAATAATCACAGGGCTCACCGGTCAGGTGTGATATTCAAGTGAAAAAAAAGACTCATCCAATAACAATAATGCTGAGGTTGGAAAGAGAAACAAGTGATGGGGTGGGAATGTTTGATTTGATTCTTTACGTCCCATCAACAATCTTTCAGTTAAACAGGGACTGGTCTTCCTGGGTTGAACCAGTACTAAGCTAGGATAAATGTGTCTTGCTCAAGGACCACAACGCAGTGACGCCGGTGAGGCTCGAACCCGTGGCCCCTTGGTCTCGAGTGAAGCACTCTACCACTGAGCCACTGTGCTCTCTAATGGGGTGGGAATGTGCTTGGAAATAGGTTGAACAATATATCAGCGGATGTCATATTTTGTGTTTGGGGTCAATATGTTTTTGGGGTGGCTGAGAACTAAATGTTCATGCGAAGTGCATCATAGGCTATAAATAATGCACCAGTAATTTGTAACCATTGCTTCACCAAAGCCTCTGAGCAGAACGGGGATAGAATGTGCTGTGTTTTTACTTTTACGTTGTCTCCACAATTCGGAGGAAATATAGGGGTTTGATAGACCTAGACAAACATTGCTGTGCAGTATAATAACAGACTGCTGGGGAGAACTGCCATGGTTTGCCAGCTAGCTGCCCCCACAGTATGGTGGTTACTATGGGGAACTGCAGACACAAAGTCAAAGTCCTCGACATTCCTCTGAGCTGGGGGTGGTCACAAATGACTGGTGCAGAAAGAAGAAAGAAATTATGTGCACCAGTCATTTGTAGCCACGCACAAGTCGGGCAAATGCGCTGTTAGTACAAGGTCATACCAGAGACATGTAGCCAGAAAATCAAAGCCCCCGCCATTCCCCGGCTCTGTGGGCCGTACATGAATAACGAATGACTTGTGTATTAGACGATGTAGAGCGCAATCAAATAATGTGATTCCCGTTAATATATACTGAGGGACTTTAGAAACGCACCATTATAATTTCACTTTTTTTCACATTTCTGATTCAAAAATGTTTTCCTTTATCATTTTTCTATTCCCTTACCAAATGGACCATTATTTGCCATAATTTCGATTTGCTTATGCTGTTTATTCTGACGTAACTCTGACAATAGTGTTTTTCAACAATTGTTGTCTGGCAAGTGTGAGTTTATTTCAATTCGAAATTAAACACTTTTAGCAAGTAGCCAGCTGTCTTAACCAATGGAAAAACAGGAAAGGTTTCGGAAATAATCGTTTAATCACACACACAGGCGCAGCGTCTCTTTGCTTAAGTCAGCAAATGGTCAGGCTTGTTTTTCAAAACTGCAATAACAGGCGAATGACGTTTGCTCATGCCGGGATACTTTTGTCTTTTATGCAACGGATTGATGAGTATCTGAAGGCACTTAAAGAATTTGATTATTCCTGTTCCTTAGGATACATAAACGGCCAATGACGTCAAAAGGTTAATGACGTCATTTAGACGAAACGAACGTTGCCAAAAGCCTTTAACTATGATTTTTTCTTCACTTTTGCTTTCGAGAACAAATTTCAGTTCAAAAAATTAATTGCGCTCATTATCGAAGGTATTGGTACACTGTGACTTTTTGAATTAGGGCTGTATCAGAATTACCACGACGTCACGGCAACCATTAATCACAGCTAAATGACGGGACTTGTCAATTTTATTTTTCTTGTAATTAAAGTATGATTTTTTGACAATAAATTATCATTTTAGCAGGTGGTGCGTTTCTTAAGTCCTTCAGTATATCTGATGAACAGCCTCCTCATTATATTTGTTTTTATAACCCCCGCAAACTTTGTTTGTAGGGGGTATACTGTTTTTACGTTGTCCGTGCGTCCGTCCGTGCGTCCGTCCGTCCGTTCGTCCGTGCGTCCGTCCGTCCGTCCGTCCGTAACGCTTTGTTTCCTTAATAACTCGAAGAGTCATTGCTGGATTTTCATCAAACCTTGCAAACATGTTCATATATGCAAGACAAATACTTTAGACAAAAAAGTAAGGGCTTGGGGCCAATACTATTGGAGTTATTTCCCTTTGTAGTTCTAAATGGCTTTTAATATAGTGCTTTATGCTTATGCTATTATAGGCCATACACGGGCCAATCAACTCCTACCACAGCTTTTGATGGAACAGTTTGATACTTTTCCTATACAATGTAGACACATTGAACATATGCATGAAGGAATTTGGTTCAGAAAAAATAATTTTTGACAAAATGACAGCTGTGAGAACTTAGACAATTTTTCCCTAATAAGGTGTTTGTATATGCATAGACGGTGCCCTTATGGGCCGATCAACTCCTACCACAGCTTTTAATGGAGCAATTTGATACTTTGCCTATACAATGTTGACACATTTAACATATGCATGAAGGAGTTTTGTTCAGAAAAAATAATTTTTGACGAAATGACATCTGTGAGAACTTAGACAATTTTTCTCATATTAGGCTTTTGTATATGCATAGATGGTGCCTTCATGGGCCGATCAACTCCTACTACAGCTTTTGATGGAACAATTTGATACTCTGTCGATATAATGTAGACACATTGAACATATTCATGAAGGAGTTTGGTTCACAAAAAATAATTTTGACAAAATGACAGCTGTGAGAACTTAGACAATTATTCCCTTATATGGCTTTTGTATATGCATGGATAGTGCCTTTATGGGCAGATCAAGTCCTACTACAGCTTTTGATGGAGCAATTTGATACTTTGCCGACACAATGTAGACACATTGAACATATGCACGAAGGAGTTTATAATTTTTGTTTGCACAGATTCTACTGAAATCGTCTTATCAAAACTAAGGTCTTCTTGTTTGAACTATAACTTGCCAAGTTTTTTCACTGACTCTTACTGTGCGGGGGGTATCTAATAAGCATTGCTTATTGACTTTTTTCATTAATATTATTATCTGTTGCACTTGAAATATTTGTCCTAGAGCTGTCAAGCAAGCAACACAGGCCACAACGCGAGAAAACCTGTCTTCTGGGTTTCCGACAAACCAGTCACTTTGGCTAAACAGGCTAGATAGAAAATTGAAATTTTAATCGCACGAGGCAAGTCTAGGGATGATTCTTCTCAAAAAGCAGACAACAAAGTTGCTGATGAGACTGCGTGGATGCGCAGGCTGGTCTGGACCTTTATTGTTACAAATCACCAGACTGGTTTTCTCAGTCGCTGTCGAATTGTTATATGTGTCATTTAACCATGGCACATATAAGAAAACAAGATGCGAAATTTGATTATCGTGCAATATGAGAATTCAGACAGAATTGTAACTTGTGCAGTCTCTTCAAAGTATTTTCAGTGAATATAAAGACATACCAAGAGTTACATGTATCCCGCTGCTGACCGTTTTCTTTATCATATACGAAAGTAAACATGGTATTCATTGAACTGTAAAAACCACGTGTTACCCATATAAAATACACTGAGGGAAAATAAGGATTTTTCTAAATCGAAAATGACTAAGTTATTTTATTTCACAAGAGATTCCAGACTTGTTTTCCTATCATAAATATTCAAAAATGCAATTGTATATTAGGCAGTGTTTTATTATATGTATGTGCAAAATTCTGGTCCAAAATTTTATCATTAAAGACATTTTAAAAAAGAAAAACGATGCTCACTGAATTTCTGTACGGACTATAGTTCTAAATATATAGCAAACAACTTTAGCAGACGACATTTTCAGATGTGTTTTGCTGGCCCTTCAATGGGTAACAGTGCAGACGCTGATCAAATGTCGCCAGATGTAGCATTACATCTGGGTCTTCACTGTTAAATGAAGTTTACTTGTATCAAAAGTTAATTAATCACTGGCCTCACGTTTTACATGCATGGAGATACGGCAAGCTTACAGATTTTATCTAGGCTGTTTATTATGAAAGCAAATCTGACAGAGTGTTGATATATGTAATTTGTACTGCAGTGATTGTTTTAAAGTACAGGGGCATCTTGTCCCTACACTGTATAAGAGGCATATTCCAATTTTTTTCTATAAGTACTCTTCCCCCCACTTCCCCCAAAAAACAACACGTGGACAAAAATTGTGTGGTGACACGCATTGGAAGTATCTTATTGACCCTTTTTTAATCTAATGGATTCTTCCTTCTGGGTTAATACAATTAATTTGGGATAGTCCATTGTACATATCTAGGGGTGTCCTGTTATAATTAAAAATAAAATTGTATTATTTTGTCTGAAGTTTTGGACTTCCAAAAGTGTCCGAGCTGGATAAAGGAAGGGCATCCTGCCATAAAACTTTGCTACAAATATACAAATGGCAGTCTTATCCAAAGTAAGATCTGCTCTGTGTGCAGCTAGCCAGTTACCTGGAGAGGGGCCCACTGATGTGGAAGATGCTCCTGCACCTGCATGTTAATCAAAACCCGATGATGATGATGATGATGATGATGATGATGATGATGATGATGATGATGATGATGATGATGATGATCTTTACCTTAACAATAGAGTAGACCCTGATGAAATGCAACATTATGCATTATGCTGCATTTCATCAGGGTCTTTACTGTTTGCAAATGTACTCATTTAGGGGTTTCACGAATACAAAGGGTTAAACAATTGTTAACTATTTCCATGCTGGGTAATTGTTCATGTTTTTGTTGTCGCCAGCTGACGTTTTCTTTTCAAAATTAACTTTTTCAAAATATTCATTCAGGAACACTATCAGAGTGTCAGATGGTTTGAAGCAGCCAGATCAGGAATGTCGTTCTGTTGGACCTGATCTGGTCCAGTCTGTTTGCAAGGGTTATCAGCAGACAACGAAAGTCTTCTGCAAGCAAGGCAGTAGTTTAGTTCATGTAAAGATCAGCTTTTTTATTCATTATATTACAGGCCCGTAGCCAGGAAGCCTGTGCATAAACATCATTATGAGCCTCGATGCAAGATATCCTGACTTTGTTGCTTGCAAACAACAAAGGCACAGACCAGCCTGCGCGTCCGCACAGTCTGATTAGCGCCTTTGTTATTCGCTATTTTTAAGTAACGTAACTAGGTCTGATATCTCTTAATTCTTCTTTTCATTCGATGGGCTTCTACATGATAAAGCCTCTGGCTACGCCTTTGTATTAGAGACTAATGGTTTATTCCAAATATAAAAAATATGTATTTCCTCTTTATGCTTAAGTTTCCATTCTTTTCTTCTTCAGAAAGTTGTCCCCATTTCATTTTTTATCAATTCCTAACGCCATTTTAAATTGTTCCATGTACATCTGGTGTCTGGCGCCCCCACTCTATTTTTATCATTCTTTAATATATATTGTTACATAGAGGATCTTACATGAGTGCTCATGTTTTATTGATATTATTAAACGAGCTGATGAAATGTGATAAAATGCTAGGCTTGCAGAGCATTTTATTGCTTTTTCCCAAAAGTTTGATAAATTCAGTAATAAAACGCACGAATGTTAGATTCTATTTATCGTGTGACATTAAGATTACTTTGAAATCTCATTTCTGGTGTAAAAAAGTTTAAATATTTTGTCATTGTCTACGCAACGTTGTTATGGACATCATTTCATACTGTTACCAAAATCTGTAAACCGCTTGTGGTTTATCGATTTTATTTAATGCTCAGACGCGATGTCATATGATAAATTATATATTATTGAAGCATGTGAAAAATATAGATTTCTCAAAAACAAACAGCAAATTCTGACGATATTCTGCTTTTTCCAACATCTTAGCTGGGCCATCAATTTTTACTTAAGCCGCCAGGGTTTATTCTAGGGCTCGAAAACCAGGTAGATTTTTATAGAATAGCGAGCATTTTACTTAAATTTTGAGTTTTTTCCTTAGTTGTCTTCATAAAAATTCCCACTCCTTCTTAAAATTAGGGCGGATCTACCAAAAATGGGGGAATCCCCCAATCCCTGTAAGCCCCATTAATGAACCTCTTGGCATTACTGATTAAAACTTTACAGAACTATTAAGACATTTATAGATACAGTAAATCCTGTGTAAAACGGCCACTCAAAAAAAAATAACAAAGATCGTAATGACAAATTGTAGCTTAATGAATGCCAAAAGTATTGCAGAATGCTCCCCTTGGACCATTTTGCAATACCTTTGACCTGCATTAAGAAATAATTTGTTTTTAAAAACCAATTGTCAGTCTTTTTGAGAGTGGCCATTTTACAAAGGTTTTACTGTATACTTTTTATATGACATTACAATTTTTCTGTCTTGCAGTTTGCTTCCTGTTTTCTTCGATTCCTCAAAGATGGACCCACAGAATACGCACAAAGAGTTGAAAGACTCTTGCGTAGAACGTTTTCTGTTGGAACTCGAGGACAGCCACCAAGCTGGCTTGAATTTCAGGTAATTAATGGAGCCAATTATGCCAAATGTATTTTCCGATCATTGTCAAATGGACGAGTCCATTTCCAACTTTAGGGTTATTGGGTGGTATTTTTCATTTTTATTCAAATTTACATCATATAACAATCCCAAATTCATTTAAATTATAAAACAAACCTCTTAAGCAAACAGTTGAGAACCTGTTCAGACGCCGCATTTTGCGGCATCTGGTGTGGTTCTTCACTTAGGCTTTTATGGGTTAAATCAGTTTTTAAGTTTGTTTCTTTTTGCATATGTAAGCAGAGAATGCTGAGCTGCACCTGCATGTCGTGCAGTCTTGCGAGACCCTTTGCATCTTGCACACAAGTTTGGAACAAAGATGAAGTATCAGGTCAACATTTAGGCATCTTTGCCAGCTAGAATACCTGTGTATATGGGGAATTGGGGTTTTCAGTTTTGGTAAAATCAAAATTGAAAAATCAGTGGTTCAGTAGGATTTCAACTAGTGACGACTCACTTGTCAACCAAGCATGTTAACCCAGATTTTTGTTTGTTTGTCATCAACTGATATCTCACTAAATTGTATTTCACGTTTATGGCACACGTGAAATTCTATTTTCACGACATTCTTTGCCTCATGCAATGGTTTGAAGCTACATTCTATTTCATTAACAATTGC
The DNA here is from genome assembly GCA_964019695.1 of Loripinus fragilis. NCBI lineage: Eukaryota > Metazoa > Mollusca > Bivalvia > Lucinida > Lucinidae > Loripinus > Loripinus fragilis. The sequence goes on from OZ026524.1 coordinate 73,123,516, forward strand.
TGTAACTCTTTTTAAAAATTCTAATAATTTACATGAAATAATCATTGAATAACCCATATGTTTAAAGATGTATAAAAAATAATACAATACTATTTTTCATAGAAATTGATAAAAACAGTAATCATTACTCTAAAGTCATTGATGGTATACCATGTATAATTGTCATGTTGTTTAATCTCTATTACCTGTAACACCTATAAAAAGGATTAGTTTTATTTGTTAACAGCGGTTCTCATCTATCTTTAAACTACTGTCCTGCCATCCAAGAGTGGCAGTGACGTCATATTTTGTTTACAAAGTTACGAGGGACTTATAATTGGTATATTACACGTGTATTAATCCTATCCTGAGGAAGTGATCTATTGATTCGTGTTAGCTCAAGCGGAGTGTCCAAGTTAATGTTTTACTTAGCAATTGAAAACTAAATATATATTACGTCACTGTCACTCTTGGGTGGCACGACAATACCTGTACAGCATGATATTTTTACATTTGACCATGTGTTAATATTGTTTTACAGGCAGCTAAAAATGCTAAACCAATTCTTGTACCTGTAATCCTGATGAACGGCACCAGAATCCTTATGGAGACAGACACCGCTACCACTGTAAATGAACTGTGTGGGGATATAAGTCAAAGAGTTGGAGTAGCAGATAGGAGTGGATTCTCAATATATATCACTCTAGGACATAGAGTAAGTCATGATTTAACTCTCTCCTTGCTAGTGGAACTTTCGTCTCTGGTTTAACCCTAAAAGTGCCAATCACGACTGCAGCAGAAGACAAATTCTATGACATCTTTCTTAGTTTTCAACAGAAATAATGGATGATATTTCATGAGAATTGTCTGCCAGCAGACGGTTCTCATGAAATATCATGCCTTATTTGTTATTTTTGAAAAAGCGGCAAAATTTGAAATTGTCATCTGCTGCAAATTGTATGTGGCGCTTTATGGGTTATTACTTGTTTGGTCCTTGTTTTGTGATTTTATTCATCAGGCCTCCAGATAAGAGTGTGTATTGAAAAAAATGTTTTCTTTATTTCTCATCCAAAACATGTGTTGTGGGTACTCAAAAGGACTGTCTCAATGAGACGGTTCTTTTGGGCACCCAAAACACATGTTTAAATTAATGGGTAAGAAAATAATGAAGATTTGACGCAAATAGAATTTCCTTGTCTGGACCTATGGTGTACTCAATGTCATGTCTAGTTTTTCAATAAGCTTGCTGAGGAAGAGAGAACTGAATGCTTTTCTTAAATTGTTTTCTTGCTGTCATGTGGGTGAGGGCCGAAATGAAAACAAAAAAATGTGGAATTATACTCTGTAACAATCTATTAATACTAGGCAAATGATTTGCGTTTAACTAAAGCATTTTTCACGTGCAAATGAGCTAACCATACGCTAAAACAATTGTGCTAATAATACACTTTAACAATACATTATCAATATGCTTTAACAATATGCTAACCATACATTTTAACAATGAATTAACAATAGGCTTTAACAATAAATTAGCCATATGTTTTAAAAATACATTAACCATACACTTTACCAATACTTTAACAATACGCTAACAATACGTTACAAATATACTGCATGAAGTTTGTGGAATACTGCACAATCATGTTCACGGAATGGCTGACGGCATGCTGTCAATATATAAGCTTTGTAGGTTCCTATAATTACAAATATATGCATGCAGTGAGTATAATTCAAAACAATGGAACTGCAATTTTTATGACAAAAAAGATATTCCAAAAACTATAAGAAAATCATTTTCGTCAATGATGTGGAATTGTTCATATTTATTAAACAAGATAATCACTGAAAACACACAGAAATCATCATAACATTCCAAATCTCTTCCCTCCAGTATTTGAAAAAAAAAAAAAAACAGAAAATGAGTAATTTAGGTCACTATGATGAACTCTGGGAAATTTTCTTGAAACCATATGCTAATGATATGCTTGACTCAAAGGTCAGCTACTATGTAGCTAGTAGCTAGGTACGTGAAGTCATACGCTAATGATACATTTAAAAATCAAAGTCTTAGAAACTACAAATGTTACACTTGTTTAAAGACTAAGCGAAACCCAACACAAATTATACGTTTTTCCAGGTAGTGTATCGTCAGCATTGCATTATGCACGCTGTTTTCATATTCTTTAACTAAACACAGAATTGTGAAGCTTTAATATAGTATTCTAACTGCAGTGAGATAGACAAAGTTTATCAGGTCAAGGTGTAATATCATTACACCCTGACCTGATAAACTTTGTCTATCTCACTGCATTTAATTTTATCAGGTCACTGTGAAATAGCACTTTTTGAGTTGCAGCGATGATTTTAAATCGAAGTGAAAATCGATAATTATATGATAATCGCCAGTTTTAAGAGTAAACCAATTGGTAAACTGATAAATACGAAGAATACCATGTTCATGTCATTTGATATAAAGTTTACCAAGCTAAGTTTTTGGAACACATATTGAATCACTCAGTCAAACCTCGTGATTCAACAAGCGTTCTTGAAGTCTTGCTTGGTAAACTTTATACCAAACGACATTCAACTAGTATTCTCTATTTACAGACAGGCTAACCCTTTAACCGTCAAGAAAAATGCATCTGAAAATGTCGTCTGCTGAAGCCGTCTGCTGCAAATAATTGCCTAACATTACTGACGAATTAAGTATAGAAGCAATCAGTGTGGACCCAGAACAGACTGCTCCTGTAGGAGCAGTCTGACCTGGGTCCACACTGTTTGCCATAGAGGCTTCTTTAACATTTCAGCAATCAAGAAAAGCAGACGGCTTCTGTTGCGATTGACGCATTAAGGGGTAACATTTCATGTTTATTTCAGATTGCATGTCTAGGACATGGTCTCCATCGTGTTTTGGATGCCATTGGTGAATGTGAACAGCACACAAAAGAAATGGGCATGCGTGAGAGTAGTAGCACGTGGCGACTCTACTTCCGGAGAGAGTTTTTCACACCATGGTATGAGCCTGGGGATGACACACAAGCAACTGAATTAACCTACCAGCAAATTATGAGAGGCGTTTCTGTTGGAGAATATAAGTGTGATAAGGTAAAACTGGAACATGTATTGGGGAGTCTCATGAAACAGAAATGTCATAAATATTTGAACGGCGACATGTGATTTCCACCAATGTGGGATTTTGATATGTGTAGACTCCGACGAGCCTGTGCAGCCTCCTTTAAGATTAGAAAATCAAAATGCTGTTCAGTCAGTAGCTTAACAGTCATGGAATATTTCAGCGACTAGCAAAGGCTTTGATCAGACTGCGCATATGTGCAAGCTGGTCTGAGGCTTTGATGGTCGCACATACCACATTGTTGGATATCTCATGTCATGGCTCATTTGAGGTTCATAAAACATAAGCTAGTTATTGAGGAGGATTATCAGTCCATGTGACTCAGTTGGATGTGTCTGGAGAGTGAAGGATTAATACTAATTTTTGGCCTATCTTTTCATAAAGATTTACACTGTTGGCAGATTCAAGTAAGGCAGTTGCCAGCAGTTGGTTGAATGATGGGATTTTACATAGAAGTTTTAAGCTTCTGTATTGCAAAGAAGGTGCATTCAGATCCACCAGCGGTCTGGTCTTAACCATAGCTTTTACTGGGATGTAAGGGACCAATACAAACAAACAAATAGAAAGATAAAGATTCAGTTATTGAGGTGTTTTCATGAAATGCTATAAGTAATTATTAATTTAGAAGAGTCCATGAAATGTAATTTTGATTTATTGATTAAGGAGGCAATATCAATATAAGTAATGATTAAATTATTAAGATATGTGAATGGTAATATTGATACAGGTAATGAGGGGTTTCATGAAAGATAATAATTATTTAGTTATTGAGGAGGTAAAAATCAATGCTTTGATTAGAATATAATCACTGCTTTGTTTATTGATAGATATCATGTAAAGTAATAATGATTTAAAACCAGTGTGCCTTCTTTATCATGTTTAATTTGAGCTAGAAAGGGAAATTCCACAGCTTCAGATATGTGTACTTAAGATGATTTGGGCAGGTTTGTCATATTATGTCTGTAAAAGCTATTTTGTGTAAAATCATTACAATCGCCTCAACGAGGCAATTCAAATGATTACAAACAACATACCTTCTTTTTGTATGGAAGACCAAACATAAGCTTCATTATGCCACGTGTTCTGACCCCATAATTAGCTTTCAGTGGCTAGAAATACCCCTATCTTGAGTATTTTTATGGTTTCAAAGTAGTCCAACCATTGAAGTAAGGCTGTATTAGAATTAAATAAGGTATGCACTCAATACATTAAGATTGATCATATGGCGTATCATCTGGGAATGATTTAATGTGATGTTTTAAAATTGATCAACCATAAGGTGGTTGACATATTTACATGTACACGTAGTTATGTTTTGTAATCACGTCCATATTAACGTTGCGTACATAATGGCAAAATCTCAACGTTTCCACGCCAAAATTGGGATTTAAAAATTAGTTGAATGTCATATGATGAACAGTGTTAGTGTATTATTGAAATTTTTTAACTTGCTGTGAAAAAGCAATACAATGCTTGGCAAACTTTGCATTAGGTCCCTTTTTCCCAACTCGTTCGATAAATTCAATAAGACATGAACATTCATGTAAGGTCCTCTATTTCTTTTACAGGAAGAAGTTTTGGTAATGATGGCAGCTCAAAGATATTACATAGAAAACTCTTCAGACACTCACAAATCCAAACTGGAAAAGTTCATTAATGCCTGGTTCCCACAAGAACAAAAGGACGCAAAGGATATTTCATACTGGTGTGACAAAATAAAAACTGAAATTGAAAACGATTTTTCTAAGACAAGTCCCAATAAACCTTCACTCAAAGCGGATATAGTGACGTTTGCTATGAACAAGTGGTATAATTTATTTTCGCGGTTTTATGACGCTACAAAATGCCTGGGGCCAGGTATCTCATGGAGTACAGTTGTTATAGGGATTAATTGTAAGGGATTTAATATTATGGATGAAAGTGAAAATGTGAAAGTTCATCTCTCTTTTGTGGAAATCTCACACGTGTCTAAAGGAAGGTAAGCATCAACTTACTGTTGAATTTTGTTAATTGAAAGTCATCAGGACAGATTTATATGCATTAAGTTCCAACACCAATTTTTATTTATTATTGTATGGCACTAGGCAGAGACTCAGCTTATGGATCAAATTCCCAGGTTGCCAATTAAATAAAAATCAAATTAATTTGAATTCGAGCTGCTTTTAAAGATGCAGTTTAAGAAAGCTACTGTTGATATCTAGAGCATATTTGATATTGGCGAAACAACATTGAGATAGAGTCAAGCACCAAAAATTATCCCATACTATCAATAATCCCCATGACTTCAATTTTTGTTCATGTTTGCAAGAAAAAGTACTATATCCTACAGCTAGCCAGCATATTAAAATGTCATTGGTGTCATTTGAAAGTGAAATGAACAAGATAACATTTTTTTTTATTTTCTTTAAATTTCATCCATGCATTTTAAAGCTGTAGAGATTTAAACAATTTGCAAGTTTTTTTTGACAAGTTTTGACAAATTCACCATTGACGTCTATGGAAAAGTGGCATTCTTAAATTTTTAAAACGTTTAAACTGCTGTACTTGAAAGTGCAATGTGGAAACTTCCTCCAAGTTGTACAGTGGATGCATCTATTATTTAGCTATACAACAATTACAAAGTAATTGCTATTTAATCTTGATATCACACAATAAAGATATTCTCATAAACATGAAAATGCATCACCGCCCTGGGATGTTAATTTTGTGGAATGACTTTTGGTCATTGACTTAATAACTTGAACATTGTATTAATATTTCTCATCCAATGGCGCAAGCTCTCTTTTTTGTTGGTTTACAGCCTATTTTTTTCTTACAGACAATCAATGACCGTTTCAACCTTAAAAGGTGAGGATTATACAGCCACCACCTTGCACAGTGAAGATATGTTTGCCTTGATGACGTCATTTCAGATTGGTCTACGCCGGAGGTCAAGATATGCAATAGCTGTACAAGACGCGTCTCATTTTGGTATGTTAACCATTAGCCTGCCAGTCATAACTTTTTTTGTCTGCTCCTCTCGTCTGCTTATGTATTAATAAGAGGATAAAACATTCTTTTCCGTATATTAACGTTTGCCAAGCCAGAGTGTGATAATGTGTTGCACCCTGAACCGCGAAGCGGTGAGGGCTGCAACACATTATCACACGAGGGCAAACGTTAATATACGGAAAAGAATGTTATATCGTCATTGTTATATACCTTCCTTTCAAGCACAAGCAGTCCAAATAATTTTATTCAATTGTATGCAGAAATGTCCTCCGTAACATAATGAAGCATACAACGAATTCACACCGGATAGGTGGCAATCGAAAACGTCAATATTATCGACGAACGTAGACCAAAAAATAGTTAGAAACAGAGTTTTCGATTGTAATAAGTCGCCCGACTGGCGACCATTGGCAATCGAAAACACTGGAAGTAGCGACTTTTGATCCGCGTTCGTCGATTGTTAAGAGAGTTTTCGATTGCCGCATATCTGGTATGGAAACAAATTTCTTTTTCCAACAGAAATATGTAAAATGTAATAAATTATTCATAGTAACCCTTGTTTCAGATTGTTCTGGCAATGTATTCAGTAGGCCTATATTCAATAAACACTTCAGATATGCGGCAATCGAAAACGTTTATACTCTCGACAAACATAGATCTATGATCATTAGACACAGAGTTTTTGATTGCCGTTTGTAGCCCAACAGTAAATTATTCCTATTAGCCGTTGTTTTGGATTGGTTTTCTACGTATTCAGTAGGCCTATATTCAATAAACATTTCAGATATGCAGCAATCGAAAACGTTTATACTATCGACAACGCAGATCTAAGATCGTTAGAAACAGAGATTTTGATTGCCGTTTGTAGCCCGACAGCAAATTATTCCTAGTAGCCATTGTTTTGGAGTGGTTTGGCTACGTATTCAATAGGCCTATATTCAATTAACACTTAAGATAGGCGGCAATCGAAAACTATAATACTATCGACGAACGTAGATCTTAGATCGTTAAAAACAGAGTTTTTGATTGCCGTTTGTCGCCCGACTGGCGACAAATGGCTATCGAAAACACTGTTTCTAGCGATTTGTGAACCATGTTCATTGATTGTTCAGAGCGTTTTCGATTGCCACCTGTCCGATATGATAAAGGAGCGTATTTTATGGTAATTGAAATAGTTTGGTCATTTCTCCATAAAATATTAGTTATGATATATCTTAACTTCCAGACGATGTCCTTGAGCGGGCTGTAACGGCATTGCAGCCCTCTGCTGCCATGTTTTAATGGGATTGCAGCCCACAGACAGTGATTTGTCGCATTGCAACTCGTTAAATATATATGAACCGTACAACTGTCAGCGATTGAAACGCGTCAAGTTTCTATAGTAAACACTCATAAGGTATATAACAATGTAGCCAATATTGCACAATATGGACTTTGATTAGATTGATCAGGGTTAATATAAGTTGCTTCCATGAAGTTAGAATTAATTTAAGATGATATAAGTTGAGGATTTCACATGATTGCTTATGCAGTTTTTATTTTATTTAACAATTTCCGGAAAATAGATAAAATTCAAGGCTGTTTCAAGCATTTTATCACTTTTTGCATGTGTTAAACAAATTAACTAATAATACAGCAACATGAATATTAGACTCTTTTAACCTTATGACAATTTATAAGCTTTAAATTGCACGTTTTGGCGTGAACATGTCAATATTTGCAATATATATGCGAGGTAGTTTTGGACATAACATCATTAAATATATAAAGCACTAGTGTGCGTGTTTTTCATTTTAATACATGGTTTTATATCACCCCTGACGTGACGTCATATGATAAATAACTGATAACGAAAGGTTGATTAATTCAAGTATTGGCTTTCAAAATACATCAGAACCGTTTTCAAACAGTTTATAAGCACACATAATTTGATAGAGATTACCGCAACAGGTTCAACATCTGGCAAATTGATTTTGCTTAAAGATTGTGTTTTGATCTATTAAATTTCGACTTATCAAAAGACAGAATTGTGGTTTTCTTTCAGAAAGTGCAATAGGGTTTGGTCTTGCCAAAGGAGACATTGTTAAACTTGATAAACCATATGAAGAATATGGAGACTCAGATGTATACAGTGGTGTTTCTGTAAAGAATGATAAACATGGAGGTATTCCACGTGATGTCTTGTACATACTGCCAACAGTGGAGGAACCACAAGCAAATGTAATGGTAAGTCTTTAATATAATCTTAATATGGTAATACAATAATGCCCATGCTGGCGTATCCAGCGAAGCAAGAATCCTAAATTGTAGTCAGAGCCATTATCTACATTAGTACTCTTTGTTTGTGAGCAGCCAATGCAATGGGTAGTCTATGCATATATCCTCACTGCTTACTGATGCGATAAGTACTGAAATCTTGTGTACTGGCATTTTTTTTTCTATTTGAGCCCAAGTAGAAATGTTGCTCATCATGTATCTGCAATTTGATCAGCACTATTATTGTCCTCTACCAATAAAGGGACCAAACATGTTTTTCTATGCATTAACATCTGCTGGACCCTGAGGGTGGTGTTCAAACTCGAGCCTGAAAGGTTAAGGTTTAAACGATCCCGAGGGATCTAGCAGATGTTAGTGAATAAGAAAACCATGTTTGATCGTTATTATTGATTAAAGTCATTTTGTTACTCGAAAAATTTGGATAAACGCGTTAAAAATTCATTTTTGTATTACTATAATGGTGCGCAAAAGCATAAGCCATTCGTAGGTTTTAAAAACGCCTGTTCCAATGCAAATACTTAGGTCATCCTAATGTCACTAAATTACGTTCATTTTGATGCACGTTAATGTTGTTGATGTCAATTTTTGTGAGGGCCTAGAATATGTATATGTACAGTACAAAAGCCGTGCATCAACAGCACCTGAATTGCCTGATTAATACATAGGTTTTTGTTCGTTGAAACATGACTGTTAATAGCGTACCACACAGCTTTTTATGCAATAAGATAGATTTACATTTACTGCACTCTCATGCAGATATGCCTCCTTGATGCGCCAGCATAATTACATGAAATTGCACTTTACTTAATATATTTTCAAATGGCAAACATGAATGTCATAGGTTTATAGATGTTTATGAGTGCCCATTTTTATTGAAGTTATTAAATGAGTTGGGGGAAAGATATCAAATGTGAGGCTTGCTGAGCATTTTATCTCTTTTTAGCAACGAGTTTAATATATTCAATAATACAAGAGCATGAATGTTAGATTATATTTATCATATGACATCATATACTTAGAAATCTTATTTCTGCAATAAAAAAGGTTAAATTTTTGTCATTATGTACGCAACGTTTTTATGACGTCATTACGTTTCCCAGAAATCTGTAAACCGCACGTGGTTTATCGATTTTATTGCATGGCGTTATTTCACTCCCAGACGTGACGTCATGTGATAAAATATAATAAAGCATATATTTACGAATAACTGTGATCCTCCTTAAGTAAAGGCCTTTTGTATACTTGTTTTAACTACTTTGTAAGCATTTTATTTGATGCAATCTAAATATTATTTAATCTGTCTATGGTTAATCTACATTGTTTATGTACATAAGTTTTGGAACTGATAGTTTAGATTGTGTGGAGACAATATATGATATGGATAGGGTACGTTTTGATTCTGTGACCTTGCAGTCTAGTCAAAGAAAATTCTCTGTTGACTCAAACAAATGATAGAAAAAGTTAGCAATTTAGATTATAACTGGAACATCCAGCCCACCTTGATATCTGTTCACCACATTTAAGGTTATTATGACAGAAAATAACATTTCTGTATCTCAATATCAACTTTTTCTTGACATTTAGGGAATGCTAACTGTACAGTTGCGGAAAGATACACCTCTTTTGATGTCATCAAATACTGCAAGCCAGGGCAAGTCTGAGGCACACACTCACACTCTACAGGCCTATGCTAAGGTTTATTTCAGGTATGTGTTCACTTATGTACATTTCTTCATTCGCAGGGTTAATGTACTAGTTATACCTATATCAGTGTAGACCTTGCACAGCATGTGCCATTTCCTGCTTAAGTTGGTAAAGGTGGTGTAATTTTATTTTAACTTATTTGCCTACTAGTGGCAAATTTTGTCATCTGCTGATATCTGCTGCAAACAGTTTTGACCCAGATCCGGCCCGGATCCAAGGTGTTTGACACTCTGATTTTATTCCTGAAAGAATATTTTGAAAAAAATAATGTTGAAAAATAACTGCAGACAACAAAAATTGTGAAAAATTACCCAGCATACACAGAGTTAATAAAATTACACTACACTGGAGTGCCCAAAAATTAGAAGTTTATATAAGCTACACATAATATTAAGTACACAGAATGGCCATATAAAATCAGATGTGCTTTCTGGGTCAAATACGGTAAATTTGACGTTTGTGTTTAACCATTCTTTACTCTCTACTCAACTTGCTTTGACAATATTTATCCTCTAAGTGTCATTTATAGTTTGGCGAAAATGAAATTTTCACAGATTGTTGTTGTTTGTTTAAAAAGGCTGATATCAATGTGAATTGTGTGTTAGATGATCAATGTAACATGACTGTATGAAACCTCTAGCCTGAATCTTACAGAAAAAAAGAAAATATATTTGAAAAAAATAGTTATCTACATATTTAAGTCTAATAATCCTTCAATACAGGCAGTCGAGCGAGAGTACAGTCACCAAATTGTTGTCAAAAGCGTCTCTGAAGAGAAAAGAGAAAGACGTGGCTTGGAAGTTTACCAAGGAGTCACTGAAGAAACCATTGTTACGCAAGACCAACCATAGGGATGACATAAGAAGAGCAGCAGTGAAGGGCTTTCTTGATATCCTTTGAAAGATATTTACTTTGTGACTTTGATCTGCCTAATTATCCAATGTTTCTCATCAGTATGTAATCAAAGGGAAAACCACAGCCTCTCATGACCTGGCTGGGTCCACCACTATCCACGAAGATCATCATACAGCTTCCATGTTACATGTATATACAACAACTTGATAAGTTCGCACTAGCTTTTGATAGAAACGATGGCTTTCAATTGATTATTTTCGATTAATAACCAACTCACCATAAAATTTTGGCTATGTCCAACACTGCACACAAAAATCACATCTGAGTTTCTTACGTAGAATGAAAACATTCCCCACAAAGTTTATAATATCTATAGCCTTGTTTTAGTATCTTAGCAGTCAAACATACTCTAGCAAAGCGAATATCTAAACTAACTCTTTGATGAAGAGTAATACCTTATTATCATTACCAAAGAGCTGAGTGGTGTATCCTTATCCAAATATTATTCTAATATGCTACATTATCCATCTGTTTTTTAAAGTTCCATTTCTTATTTTTTACAAGTAAAAGCATATTGGTCTGTTTAAGTACTAATGATGTGGTTTGTTTTAATCTGTTGATCTCACTAAAATATGAAGGCGTTTATTTGACAAACATGATTGTCAGATAATTGAACATGTATAATTTATATGTCTACTTATCTTCTTTAAAATAAACAATATCTAAATAGGTATATAGCTTTAAGAATACATAGACTATAAATGTATACTATTTATATAGGATACTACAGGAATGTATATGCTGTAAAGGCAATACATTCTGATTCGGATCAGTAGAAATCTTATTCAAGATTAGCTAGCCTTAACATATTCCACCAATACAACGGTTTATGGGTGATGCACCAAACAAAGAGAGTGTCTCTGATATTGAAATGGTGAATGAATATGTGATAGATCCTGCAATTAGAAACGTAAGTATACCAAACAAAGAGAGAGTTTCTGATATAGAGATGGTGAATGAATATGTGATAGATCCTGCAATTAGAAACGTAAGTATACCAAACACAGAAAGGGTTTCTGATATAGAGATGGTGAATGAATATGTGATAAATCCCGCAATTAGAAATGTAAAACACTCATTTGTTATATACCAACAAAAAGGGGGCTCTGCTATAGATAAGCCAAATGAGTATGTGATACATGTTGTGATTATAAACATAAGTGATTCATTTGGTATCTACTAAACAAAGAGAGTGTTTCTGATATAGATATGGTGAATGAATATATGATAGATCCTGCAATTAGGAACGTAAGGGATTTATTTGTTATATACCAAACAAAGAGAGTATCTGATATAGAGATAGTGAATAAATATGTGATATATCCTGCAATTAGAAACCTAAGTGGTTTGTTTGTTATCGACCAAACAAAGAAGAGTATCTCTGATATAGAAAAATGTTATAGAGATGTGAAATATATATTGTGATTATTAACTTCATTGATCCATAGGATGTTGTCACTAAATAACTTTGAAATCACGCTTTGGCGTAAACTCTCTAAATGAGTTTGCTATATATACGTGACGTTATAATGCCTCATAGCACAATGTTTCTAAATATTTAACACACTGGAGTATTATCGAATATATTACATTGTGATATATAACTCCAAGACACCATGACAATTGATAAAGTTATCTCTCAGTACACAGCTTATTTATTCTAATGATCAAAATATTTCAAATTCTAGCTGGCCATTATCAGCATGTTGGATATGAATTAAAACATTCGAATTCTTTGCTAAATTAAAAATTTTGATCCTTATTACTTATGTTAGCTGTCATTTTTGAGTAGGCATGCCTGAGATTAGGCCAGGGCCTTCACCTAAATGATTAATTATAACCAGGAACTGCCACACTTACATTCACAGACCAGTACATGGAAATGCGATGCAGAGAGATTAACTTTATCACAAAACTAGTAACTACCACCAAACCCTTTACACATAGTCGGAGCAAACAACAGCAAACAAAGACTAACATCAACCAAATCACCATCTTAGAATAAATATAATTTCTCTGTGTGTGCAAGAAATACAGATAGTGTGAGACTGCACATTTGCAGAGGCTTCACATGGGTCTCATTGCAAGAAAACTTGAGTTTGTTGCTTGCCAACACCTAACACAAAGATCAGATTCTATACCCACCTTGTCAGCTCAGTGCCTTAGATATTTCCTCTCCATAGAGTATAATATCTGAACTCGCTTCATGCAGAATTTCAATAGTTTAGCTGGCCTCTATAGCTGAAAAGGCTGGTTTGAGTTTGACAAAGTCACAAACTCTGGTGACAAGTTCCACATACTAAGATCCACGACCTATAGCTCAACACCATGCTTATTTTATTTCACAGCGGTATATACGAGAAGAGGTGTTCTGTCAACTGATGAAGCAACTGACAAATAATCCTGACAGGTAAGCTAATATCTGGGATTTAAAGCTGTAAGAAAAACAACATTGTTAGATAGAAAACATAGATTCAGAAGATCAAAGCATATTGAGCATAAAATCATTTTCTTATCTATCAGTTGAAACATTATCTCTGTTTGTCTGTCTGTTTGTCTGTCTGTTTGTCTGTCTGTCTGTCTGTCTGTCTGTCTGTCTGTCTGTCTGTCTGTCTGTCTGTCTGTCTGTCTGTCTGTCTGTCTGTCTGTCTGTCTGTCTCCCTCCCCCTCTCTCTCTCTCTCATCTCACAGCTAGATGATTGCATAACAAGAAAGAAACTTAGGAATGCATCACTAAATTAGGACCAGACACAAGATTCCCACAACCACTGGGAGTCACCACAAACAACGAATCAACAGCAACAGATTCACCACCTTAAATACCTACATTCTTAGTCAATAAAAGTGATACAACTGCCTGAGGGATATTCCAGACAGATAAAAGGCTAATCTTTATGAGGTGATCATTACTTTTATACAATGTGTCTTGATCCACATATGAACTAAGGGTGAGGTTGGCTTGCCATGAAACTGGTTTAAGCCCTCCAGTAAAATATTTATACTGACCGTTTGAAGTTGGTGCTTCTTTTGTGGTTCATTTGTGTTTTTAATTTCTTGCGTTTGTAATGCTTTCACGTCTGTTCATTGCTGCCTTGTGGTCACCTGAAGGGAAAGGCCTTTGGCTCTTGTTTGTGATGTTTATTGTGAGTTAGTTACTTTCCCATTTGGTATCCTGTGACAGGTGTGGTACTTGATTGTATCAATTCCTAATCCTTGCTGTCTTCCTTACTTCCTTGACTTCTTTACAGGGGCAATAAAATGGTCCAATGAAGGGTTTAGGTATTTTTGATAAAATATTGATATTTATATTAGTTAAAGAATTGTGTTGTATGCAGGTAAGTCTGCTCTTGATGCCCATTTAATCCAGTGAGATACTGAAACTGTCCCTTTTCAGTTAATCCTTTAATGATCTCTATTGGACAGGAATACAGATCTTTAAGCACTGAGCATCATAAAAGAATGAGATATAGCATAGATGTAGCGGGATAGTCTGCATGCCTGGTTATAAACCCAATCACCATAAATAGCATTGGTTTCCTCTTTACTTGCAAGATTGTGGGTCAGGCATCAGACTCAATGACAAAACTAGCTTAAATCTTTAATCTGTGTGTTGGTACCTTTTATTTGTTTGAGGCTAGGTACAACGAGGCTCAACTGTGTTTTTTTTTAGGTCTGACAGTTTGTGTGTTAAGAGCCATTTTCTTTGTTTGATCACAGTTCGTTAAGTGATTTTGTCGTTTACATGTGATGATACATCGCATACGTTAGGCTCCATGCAAGCTTAACTTATTTTGTGTTTTTACAACAGCAGAATCTATGGTAAAGATTTGGCCAGAAAAAAAATTAAGCCTCCAGTGGCTCCGGCTGCTCTGCATTCTTAGGTGGTGGTTCTGCTGTTATTTACGTATTGCTTATTGTTGCTACCATTATTTGTGATGGTAAAGTGTTAAGTTCTTGGTTTGTTTTGCTGTATTTGTTTCCTTTCTAGTTGCATACATCTCGCTGGGGAAGAGAGAGCTGGTTGCTTTATTATATAGTGTTTTGAAATTCATGTGTCTGTTATTGTTCTGTGACTCTTCGTTGCATTGACATGGGTTGGTCTTAATCATGGGATTTTTTGCATTTCTTTGGTATATTCACTTTCTTTTAGAATGGAAGTAACCAGGGATCTAAGAGGGGTTAAATGTGTTTATATGTTGTATCTCAGCCCTAGATTCTACTGGTGTTCAACTACAAAATTTGTGTCTGCATGTAGGATTCCTAACTCATACACAATGTATCACCACAATTAAACGATCAGAACAAATTGACTTACTGTGACGAGGGCTATTACATGTAACTCATGTGCAGTTAGAGCTTAAAAAACCTGATATTCAGTGAATGAAGTATATTACTGGACAATATTTGCTATAGTTATTGATCGTTTGATTTATGATGTCTTTTCAGATCAAGTGAAGAAAGAGGCTGGCAGTTGTTTTGGTTATTGTCATTGACCACATTTCCCCACACAGAACTCTTTGAGGAAGCAGAACTCTTTCTAACATCAAATCCAAATCCTTTTGCCAAACGATGTTTAACCCGCCTTCATCAAACAAAAGCGTAAGCCTTCTACTATGTATTTATGTTTTTTTTATTTGGAAAAAAAGATATAGAAAAATTGTGAGTTCATCTCATAAATGAATTTCACTGCTACATTTGTACATCCTAATCTCTTTAAAGAAACCGAAACATTTTTACATTACATCCAAATTCCTTTGCCAGAAGTATTTAACACGTCTTCAAGACAAAAGCGTAATCCATATGCATCTACCTTGAATTGTATTCTTTCTTTTAGAAACATTTTATTAATCACATAAATATATAGGTTGCTGTCTATTTGTTTTCCCACATACGGATCCTTTTAAAGAAGTAGAAACCTTTTTGACATTACATCCAAATTAGGTTGCCAAAAACAAGTGTCTTACAGGCTGTAATTGAACAAAACAAAACGAAGACATGTACCTTGTACTCTGTACTTTGCTTAAGTTTAACCACACAAATAATGCCAGTTGTTTGTTGGAGGACTTGGATATATTGTATTCATCACCTAAATGTAGTGTGTAGTGGCTGTTGCCATTGTCTAAATTCCCACATGTTTGACTCTTTAAAGAAACAGAACTCTTTCTATTATGTTTGCCAATGAGTCGCTTCAGTGCTATAGTATTCTATCTACCATAGCACAAGTTTTGAGAAAATTTTGGTATCCTAATTTTTGATGCCTCATTTATCACAAACCTAAGAATGATACCAAAGGGTTATAATATATCCATTCAATGTATATGACCTTACTTTAAAAAAACATCATAGTACATGTAATATGGAATCTAAAGGCATTTTTTACAGTTTACAGATATAACATTATGGCCTTAAAATCGCCTTCTGCGTTAAGTGCTATTATATAGTGCTCTATCTTTTTCTACAGCTTATTATTCTGTTTATATATAGAGTCAATTTGTATAATATCATGAACTGAACTGATTATTAGTACTCAAACGTAGCAGATTAAGTTATGTGTTTGACATTATAGCAACAAGCCACATAGATTTGTATGTTAAAATTGGTGTAATTAATGTAGCTGATTTAGCCATCAATGTGTCATCGCAGCAATAAATTGCTTCAAATTTGACGTTATTATTTATGTAAGGGAGGCAACTGCGAAGTTTACCAATTTCTCAAAGGAAAACGACTTTTGGCGGATGGAACAGTATGACACTGAACTCACTCAATCACATGACATAAATTGTCATCGTTCTTTGGATTTAAATCATTTAGCACACTAAGCACCGAACAAAATTGACTTTTTGTAGAAAAACCTGAAAAGCACAGCAAATTTAAGCTTACTAGGAAGAGATATGCAAATGAAAAATTTTACCAGTAGATAGAACATTTTATTCTCTTTCCAATGGTATGCATACATGTAACTCAACTTTGACCAAAAGGTCACTGATATTACTATACCACTGAAGCAACGAAACGTTGCATACATGTAGTCATGTCTACATATAGCAATTTTTTTGTTTTTGTCCACATACATGATGTCAGAGTATTAGGAAAGCACATATAATTATTTTATACAGAAAACAGTTTAGCAACCAGTTAGAATAAGTTTTCCCATAGGCGATCTTTTTGCGTTATATTTTTTATTAGAAGGTGCGCAAACATGTCAGTTGTTAGAAAATTATCTAATGACCATTTGTAAGAGGTCAAAACAAACAAATTTTGATTTTATAGCACCGTTTTGATCTGTTGAGCATTTTAATTTCAAACGCTATTTAATTGAAAGGAGGTTATTTGAAAAAAAAATATGATTTTCAACTAAACACTATATGAAGAGGGTTAACAAAACATTCAGTTTAAACTGGTTTTCCCTTTTTTTGTTTTTATATCTAAACATTCACGGAAATGTCAAACTTTTAGCAGTAAACTGTTCACGCAATTGCAAGATAAGCTGTTTTAGCAGGGGTCTTAAAATCAGACTTTACATTATGTGAAATGTTGAGGGGATAATGTCACTGTACTCATAGACGTTTACAAACATATATTTTTGATATTTTGAGTTTAAGAATTCCATTTCTTCTAAACTGTGAATCCTCAAGGTATGTTGCTAAACTTTTTTTCTCACTATATTTATCACATAATTTAATTTGTTCTTGTCATTGTTAACATTTGCACATGCTTATCTCTTTAGAACCCTATTTGACATTACACCAGAAAGCCTTTTTGCAAAAGTAGTTTAATACGCCTTCATAAAACAAAAAACGTAAATAACTTTTATTTTTATTATGTCTCCCTATTGAATATTAGGGGCATGTAAATTCATGTATATTTGTAAACAGGCAACAAACTTTAAAATTACAATTTAGTTTAGGATGATTTAGTGTTTTGGAAACACACCTGTCTTTTATATTATTATGGGTAAATGATATACATATACTTTTAGTTATTATTGTAAAATTCAAAAAATACACTCTTACATGGGCGTATCCAGGAGGGGTCAGGGGTGCAAACACCCCCGACCCCAAAAATACAAATAATTTTTTTAGCAAAACTGGTCAAAATCCCTTGAAAAATCACAAAGCTTCATTTACAAAGCTGGCATTCAATGTTTGGCTATCATTGGCACGCCAGCAAAACGCCATTGTAATGGCGTTTTGCTGGTGGGCCGATACTTGCCCGCTTATAGTGGTATTTGTAAAATCTAGACCCCCTCTGAAAAGATCCACGCATGCTCTTGTGCAAGGTGTGAAATGTTGTATTGAAAGTGCAAATGATATAAATTCTGTTCAGACCACTCTTTATAGCTACACGACTGTATTTTCAGCGAAGGTTGCAGGTATAATCCCCCACATTACTTGGAACATGAGGCACTAACGAAAAAACATCCTTCCATAGAATATTCTGTTATGTTCCCAGACCAGACTAAACAGGTAAGTTTCATTGACCCTTTGTAAACTAATGATTTTCGTCCTTCTGCTTTGGCGCAACAAAATTGGGATAGTTCATTGTACATATCAAGGGGTGTCTGGTTGTAGTTTTAAGAAAAGAATGTGTTTTTTTTCTGAAGATTTTTTATCTTTACAAACATTGTATATCCTTATGAAAGGCAGCATTATGCTGCTTTTCATCTGGGTTTTCACTGTTTGCAAAAGTACCCATTTAGGGGTTTCCCAAATACAAAGAGTTAACAGAGTCATACCTGGAGCACCTTTTTTGCCCTTTTGGCTTGTAGACACATGAAATAAGTTTTAAATACTGATCAAGGTAAAATGAAGGAAAGTGGAACTTATGAAATATTGGTCAGAAGATTCTATCAATATTTTGCTGTCATATCTTGCCACAGCATTGAAATATCGCACATTGAACGTCTGTGAATAGCAGGCCTCTATATAGAAAAAAGAAACTCCACATTCAGTTTCTTATTTCAATACCAAAACATATGTATTTGGTGCTCTAATAGACTGTCTATGTAAGGGGCATTTAATATACTTTTGCGTTACCTTTTATTACTTGTTCATGGTTCTGGTAGATATGATAAAGATACTGAATCAAACGCCAGCTTCAACCAGCTTCAGTGTTTAACACTTGTAGCTTTAGACCTAGCAAGGAACAGCAATTAAATAAAAAGCGTTTTTAAAATCAATATTAACCACCAACTACATAATTGTATATGAAAAAGTAAAGTCTACTCAGTTTGAAATTAACAACATCATTTTTTGTTATTATTTTTTTGTGTGTTGTGTGATAACTTCATTGCCATAACTTCATTGGATCATTAGGCATTATTTGTTAGATACATTGACTACCTACATTTTCCTTGTGATAAATTTAGCTTTGCTAACTTGCTTGATTGTCATCTGCCAATGTTATATCACAGGTTAGTTATTTGTTTCCTCTAGAATATAGAAATTGACTCAAGCACAAAGATGAGTGATATCCACAAGAACATTTGCCAGAAACTACAGCTAAAGACCAAGGAAGAATATGGATTGTTCTTTGGTCTACGAGATAGAGGTAAATAAATAGATTCCCATTTCTTTAGACCATATATATCATATTTGTCCTATGATCCATCATTTGATAATATTACATTTATCATATAGGCAACAAATAAATATTCAAGCAAATGGAAGGGTCTTGCCAAAGTCCACTAAGTGATGAATTTTCCATATAAGCTGATTATATTCAGCAATACAACAGCAAAATATAGTACAATGATTTGGGCAGTAAAATGTATAAAGGCCCTACCACTTCCCTGGCTGCATTGGCTGCTGTCCATTCTAGGGCACTGCATCTGTTGTTGTTGTTGTTTTTTATTCTGTGTTTGCTATTGCTTCCACTGAGTCTGTGGGTTGTGTTGGGTACTTGTTTTGGAAATTTAGTTCTCAGTGTCCTTTCTTGTTTTGCAATCATCATTCTTTGGAAGAGGGAGCTGGATTCTTTGCTGTTGTTCGACTGTTTGTGATGTGTGTCTCTTCCTTACAGCGCCATGGCTTGGTATGTAGTCTATAATTGTAGTATATTCACTTGTTGATGTTGTTTTTTCAAGGCAAAACCTGAGCATCTTATGATGATAGATACACGTTGCTGAATATGTATGTGTAACTTTGCATACAATGCATTTTAAAAGCTTTCTCTTGTCTGCAGATTTGTTTGGGTTTTAAATTACATTTTTCAAAAGCTCTTCCAGGAAAACTATCCACGTGTAAAACAATTTGCATCCAGACTTTGCTTATATAATGATTTGATATCTTAATTCCATGTCAGTATTGAATCTATTTTGTGCCAGGGACTTTTGGAACCAGAGTTTTATGGCAACTTTGTGTATAGATTAAAGAAAATTGTTGGGACTAATTATTTTCAGCACAGTTTATCAAAATTTTTTCTCATTATAAAAAGTTTGGATATGGCATTTATGTATTGCAGCAGACTGCAGGCTTGGTGGTCAACCCAATCACTGTTTGCACATTCGCTTGTCTCTTTAATTCCCCCAACGGGTTGGACCTTAGACTCTGTGATGGTTCCAACTTAAAGATTTATCTAAAGATGAGATGGTTGGGGCATGATGCTGCATCTGTTGTCAGGTCCACCTGGATTTAACTGTTGGATTTCTTTTTGTTTCAGTATTCAGTTGTATGTACTGTTGATTGCTTATACTTGTTTAATCTCTTTTTATATCTTGGTTTATATTTGCTAGGAGATGATTTATGGATACGAAAGGGATCTTTTACGCAAACCAAACATTTATGTGTCTTGTCAAAATTAAGAGTGAGGCTCATACTATGAAACTAGTCTAAACCCCTAAGTTATTTTCTTCCTGACTGTTCCAAGGCGATGCTTCTTTTGTGCTTATTTTGTGAGTCTTTTATGTTATTTGTGTTTGACTTTGCCACACTGCCTTGTCTGTTTCTTGCAGCCTTTTGGTCACTTATTGGGAAAAGGCCGACCTCTTGGCTCTCTTGTATGTGATGTTTTCTCATGTTTTTGTCATTTTCTTATACAGTGTCCTTTGGTCTGGGGTGGTACTTGATTGTTTCAATTCTTTAATTTTATAAATAGTGATCACGAATCAAACATGATTTACGTAGTTTTATTTCCAAATAATTTTGAGAGTAAGGAAAGGTTGCTTACGGGTTGATAGTTGGCGAATGTCAGTTCAAGTCCAGACTTTTTCAATAACGGTCTGACTATTGCCTTCTTCCATATATTTTGGAAAGGCTCATTGAGCAAGAGAAAGAAAAATAACTCTTGCTCAATGAGTCTTTCCAAAAAATATTGAAGAAGACAATTGTCAGACCGTTATTGAAAAAGACATTGTTCCAACATCTATTTCTGTCTTTGGATTTGCTGATGATCATACGTGATTATTCAGTTCAAGGCCACATTGGTTAAAAAAAGAAATGACTGCAATTCATGAGCTTTAAAAATCAGCAATCCATATCAATGATTGGATGAATAGTAACAAACTTTAAATGAATGCTTCAAAAACTGAGTTTATTTTGTTTGGTAGTCGCAAACAATTAAATAAGTGCATCACCAATAAAATTTTGATTTGTGGTGACAGCATTAAACTACAAAACTGTATTAAATACTTAGGTGTGTTTCTTGATGACACTCTAGACTTTAAAGAGTATATCAAACGAAAATGACAAACTGCAATGTTAAATATCTGACTAAGAAAGCTACTGAGGTCTTATGCCTGTCATTAGTTATTTTCCACTTAGATTATTGCACTGTGATTCTATATGGTATTTCACTGACTGAATTAGCCAAATTACAACGTATTCAGAATATGTGTGCCAAACTTGTGCTTAATGGCGGCAGGTACGAAAGTTTAAAACAGTCATTGAAACGGAAACGCCCCTCTATATCTGTCTAAACTTCTAACTTATAAAGTTTCAAAACGTGCATTACAATCCTCAGAATCACCAGTAGATTGCTATGAAGTTCCTTACAACAGGAAAAAGTCTTTCAGTGACAGAAGCTTTAGCACTGTTTGGGTTTTAGCACTGTTGGGGCTAGGCTGTGGAATGAACTACCTTTGGAATTAAGACAATGCGAGTCAGTGGACACTTTCAAACGACATTTGAAAACGTATTTTTGAAGACTTCTTTGGGTTGTTTTAAAGTAAAGCAGGATGACTTTGATGGGACTAAAATAATGGCGTGACATGTTTTTCTGCGTTTATTACTTTGTTATATATATGTGTGTGCTTGTAAAACGCTGGTGAATATATATATTTTATATGTACACTGACCAAAAATGAAAACTTTACACTTTATTTCTTTGAATGGCTGTTTTGTTAGTATACATGTTGTTGTAAGATTTACGCAGTATTATTGAGATTTCGTCATGGATAACGATTGTGCAATTGTTATTCAAATTCCAGGGCAATTCAATTGTCAATGCCTGAAAAACGCGTTCCTTACGTTGCATGTGCTCAGAAACAGCTTTAAAACCGACAAGAAAACATTTGCAGCTGAGTACTGATAATAAAAATTTAATTTATTGTTACAAAACGCTTGCATTTAGTGAGAGCACGTTATTTGAATGATCCAAGAAACAAGTAATTGGCGTGCTCAAGGCGTGTTCTACGGTAAATGATATTGTGCATCATTTTGACTGCCCTAGACAGACTATCTATGATCTTATCAACCGGTACAACAGTACTACATCTGTCAGAGTCTGTGCAAGACCTACTTGCGCACGTGGGATAATGCAACGTCCTTATCGCGTTACACGTTAACTCACCCACGTTATCGTTTCAACCAGCAACCATTATTGCTCAGCCTTAACGGGGTTCATGTACAAAAGATCATTAATCATTTCATACAAAAGAATAGACCTGACATTTTCCAGCGTGACACTGCAAGGCTTAACACAATGCGTAAATAGTCATACAATACCATGCACAAAATAAGTCAACGTCTTTCCTTGACCAACTTTATCCCCAGTAACCCCATAGAACGGGTATAGGATGAATTGGGTCTGATCATCTAACGAATGCGATAAATGACTCCAATATGCACCTCTGTTAGAATGACAAATGTATCCGTAACGTGGTCATACAACGTTGCGTTAATTCAATAAGGCGACGTATTCTGCTAAGCATTTGTAAAACTGAAGGTCACCCTGGTTACTGCTGATCTTTTTAACATCACTTAGAGCACGCAGTCAGTAAATTCTAGTTTCCAAATGCTGCGACACTGTTTTATTTTTTCTTTTGAAATTTTCATTTTACCCCCCGCAAACTTTGTTTGTAGGGGGTATACTGTTTTCACGTTGTCCGTCCGTCCGTCCGTCCGTCCGTCCGTGCGTCCGTGCGTCCGTCCGTAACGCTTTGTTTCCTTAATAACTCGAAGAGTCATTGCTGGATTTTCATCAAACCTTGCAAACATGTTCATATATGCAAGACAAATACTTTAAACAAAAAAGTAAGGGCTAGGGGCCAATTCTATTAGAGTTATTTCCCTTTGTAGTTCTAAATGGCTTTTAATATAGTGCTTTTTCCTTAATAACTCGAAGAGTCATTGCTGGATTTTCATCAAACCTTGCAAACATGTTCATATATGCAAGACAAATACTTGAGATAAAAAAGTAAGGGCTAGGGGCCAACTCTATTAGAGTTATTTCCCTTTGTAGTTCTAAATGGCTTTTAATATAGTGCTTTGTGCATATGCTATTATAGGCCATATACGGGCCAATCAACTCCTACCACAGCTTTCGATGGAACAATTTGATACGTTTCCTATACAATGTAGACACATTGAACATATGCATGAAGGAGTTTAGTTCAGAAAAAAATAATTTTTGACAAAAATGACAGCTGTGAGAACTTAGACAATTTTTCCCTAATAAGGTGTTTGTATATGCATAGACAGTGCCTTTATGGGCCGATCAACTCCTACCACAGCTTTTTATGGAGCAATTTGATACTTTGCCTGTACAATGTAGACACATTTAACATATGCATGAAGAAGTTTGGTTTAGAAAAAATATTTTTTGACAAAATGACAGCTGTGAGAACTTAGACAATTCTCCCTAATAAGGCTTTTGTATATGCATAGATGGTGCCTTCATGGGCCGATCAACTCCTACCACAGCTTTTGATGGAACAATTTGAGACTTTGCCCATACAATGCAGACACATTGAACATATGCATGAAGGAGTTTGGTTCACAAAAAATAATTTTGACAAAATGACAACTGGAGAACTTAGACAATTATTCCCTTATATGGCTTTTGTATATGCATGGATAGTGCCTTTATGGGCCGATCAACTCCTACTTCAGCTTTTGATGGAGCAATTTGATACTTTGCGGATACAATGTAGACACATTGAACATATGCATGAAGGAGTTTATAATTTTTGTTTGCACAGATTCTACTGAAATCTTCTTATCAAAACTAAGGTCTTCTTGTTCGAACTATAACTTGCCAAGTTTTTTCACTGACTCTTACTGTGCGGGGGGTATCTAATAAGCATTGCTTATTGACTTTTTTCATTTTGACCCATCTGAATTGAATTATTCATAAAAATTATGCAATTTATGATTTCCATCCAATATTTTTTCAGAGACATCAATAAGGCATTGGGGATTCGAATACAGAACAAATATTCACGAAAATTCATTTATCATCAAAATATATACTTTTGAATACTATGTAAATGTTTCATTTTGGGTCAGTGTAGAACTAGGCGTTTAAGTAAATAAACAAGTTTCAAGTTTGTTAAAACTTCCTGGTCATGTGTCGTTAACTGGTGATTCTCAATTGATACTGCATCATCTCACTTTAATTTATTTATGCAGAAAGGTCAACGTCGTGTGAATTTGTTTGGACGATACACAACTTCACAAATGTATTGCCACAGGGAAACAATCAAATCAAATTAATTATATGTGATGAAACAAGTTACAAATGTATGCATGCACATCTGTTCATATTTACCAGAACCTTTGCTTGTGGACACACACATTTGGATAGTCAAAGAAGTTTTATACATAACGTTCACTCCACATGCACATTTAAAGAAATTAATTGCCTGAGTGTGATGATAACAGCCACTGATTACATGGCTCTACTAATTTTGTGGCTCTGTCTTAATTGTAAAAAATAATCAATTGTTAAATATCATGTGACATGAACCATCTCTATTACCAATTTTAGGTCAGTCCAATAATTCAATTCAGCGAAAAATGTAAAATATTATGTTTTAATTCTGCTGAAGGATTATTCTCAAAACATATGATTAAAAACAGGTTTGGTAAAGACTGCAAGATGCTGTGAATTATATTTTGTGCATTAAGGATAACTTTTAAAGGAAGTTCTATGATATCTTTTTTTGTATTAAAGTTTGTTTTTATTTTAAGGAGGGTTGGTTGCGTAGGGTACCTAGCATATTTCATCATCATCATAATCACCATCATCATCATAATCATCATCATCATCATCAATAACATAACAGTTATGCTTATCATCATAACAGTTATAACCATGATCAAAATAATCATCATTATAACAGTCATTATTATCATTATTATTATCATCATCATCAGTATACCTATTAATAATTATATATAATTGATGCTGACAGAACAATCATTACGTAAGTACCAACCCTTATTCTCCTCATTTAATCAGACTTCCTATTTCAAGAGAATTGAAGGGAATTGTTTATCTGGTCGCTAGAGTATGCTTATAAGAGACAGTACTGAAGTCATACTAATATTACAACGCCTAAATATGTGTCTTAGTAATACTTTGATGCTTAAATTATTTGTGTATAGGGAATAAATGTTTAATTTGCATGTGAATGTAACTAATATCATTAATGTATGTTCCAAGAAAAAGTTATTCATAAGAAGTTGGTGTTTGTAGCATATGCGAGCAGCAAATGCTCAGAAAAGCCAGTGAAAAACTCAGTCTTGCAAGAGATCAACTGCTTGCAAGGAGATAAGTAGGCTCATGTAAAATGTTAAACCATTTGCGTGAGTAGATAGCTGTACATGCATGCTTAAAGAATGACTGTACACATTTGCAATACGTTCTAAAATCTCATGTACTCGCCTATATGTGCTAGGTACAGTTTCAACATTTCAGACAAAAGTTAGAGAGAGCATTGGCTCAGTGGTAGAGTGCTTGACTCGAGACAGAGGGGCCCAGGAAGACCCGTCCCTTTCTAACTGAAAGATTGTTGATGGGACGTAAAGAGTCAAATCAAACAAACAAACAAATTCAGACAACAGTAAGTGAGTATGATCAGGAAATACCACAATCACAAACTGCAGACAGACTCATGGCACAGCGAGGAAGAGCCACACACAATCATAAGACACCAGGAAGACAAACTAAGCAAAACAATCATCTCTCTCTTCCCCATCAAGATGATTGCAAAACTAGAATGGACATAAAGTAACGTACAACAAAACATAGCACAATTACAGACTCCCACAATTGGAGTAACAGTTACCTAATCGAATAATACCAACCCTTGTGACTATAGGAATCAGGTGTCTAATAGTAAAAATTGCCACTTAAGCTTCTGTTTGAAGCACATTAAATAGTATCTATGAATGTTAAGTTGATGTGGTGCATGTACAAGAGTTAAATAGAGTATAGAATATTATTCATAATATGTAAGGAAAGTTTATCCCCTGTCCTGCTTAGCATGGGTATGTCCTGTTTTGAAAATAATTTAGATCCAGATCACTTTACTCTTGATCGGATTAGAATCCACAATGATCTCAATCACTCTATTTAGTTCGATTTTAGCATTGGGATTGTACACCAGATCTGTCTGGAAGACAGATGTTAATGTAGCATTCAATAGAACAAAAGTTGATGAAGTCCAAACGTCAGAAAATGTAGAAATTTAGTTTTTCATACATAAATGTGTTAGTTTTACTTGCAACAAATGCATGGTTTAGACAGTAGCTTATGCGGGCATCAAACAACTTACATCTTACTTTGCTTACTTACCTTCAAGTTGTACATCTGGTCCTGAGGTTATAAAACATATTCAGCTGAACAAAGTATGAAATTGCAGTTACTCATAACAACTAAAATGCTGAAAATGAAGATTTTTCTTGCTTTAAAACTCTTAGATGTAGTATTTATCCTCCTGTTTTTGTTGGCATTTAAACATTTATGAGTAGAATATATTTCAACTGAGAGCTGAGTATGAAAAACTTTTATGACCTCTGGGCCTATTTAACAGTTTGTGTTACCTTACTTTAAGCTCTCACTGACGCTGGATGTGGTAAGACTTGTCATAATATCATTAGCGCAGCGCCATTACACACAGTATGCACTTGCATAATGTAAATGTACACATTCAAGGGAGATCACTTATTGTGGACATATTGTTTCCCCATGTCAACTACCACTGTACCTATTTTTCATTGAATGTCGGATTGACATATAAATTGGTTTTAGCCAGTAGGTCAGGGACTTCTCATAAAGAAGAGAATTTGCTGCCTGTTCTCGGCGAGTAAGTTCTAGACTTTACGAAGCGTCTCCATTTTACAAAGGGAAATATTTGCGCATCCCTGAATCTGTATATTCCCATTATTGTGTGTATGAAGTTCAGCGTTCTGGATACGCCTTTAGATAATGCACCATTACAGAATTTATATATATATGAGTATGACACGCTTCATGAGCTGAGCATCAGGTGCAATCTCAACACTAATACGGATACTAGAAGTCTATTGCCATTAACATTTAAATGCTTTGCTTACTGACTGTCTTTGTACACATACGCTTACCAATTTCTTTTTCTAGTTAACATAAATATAAGTCACAAAAATATCTTTATTTGGGGTACGATCAAATAGGTGCTCTGGGCTGTAAAGGCTTGCTGGAATAGTTCAAATAGAGGATCTTATACAGGTTGCAGTTTCATATTAAATTAATGAAACTAGCCATTGGCGAATTTGAAACATATCATATAAAATGACCGCAAATGTAATATTTTGTTTATCATTATTTTGAAAAAAATAAGTTGGACGTTGTTTTAAAGTTACATAATCCCACGAAATTGTTATTAGCTCGTGGTCTTACCATATTTATTACATGATGTTATCCACTATGGATGTCATATGATAAACATGGATACAGCATGCTTACAATCTAGAAAGCAATGTTGCAGGTCAGTTCGAAAGATGCGAAATTGGTAAAGCGCTCGCTCATTGGCGTGGCTTATGTCATTTTTGATAATGATTGGCTGATTATATGATTGGCTGATTATTCACAGGGTCTTTTTTGCATCAAGTTTTAAATATTTAAATTAATTATTTTATGATTTGTCGTACACATTGATATTGTTAACTTTGAATGAGTTTATTTAGCGCATTTAAGCCCATTTTCTTAGAAATGGAACATTTATAATTGCATATATGAACACATATGTGAAAATAGCGCCTTGCATTTGGTCCTCAATAATTACCACGATAGAAATACTTTTTGCAAATCATTTAAATCATTGAAATATTTGATAAACATTTACCACTATCTAGTACTAGCTAGAAGCCTGGTAGCTTTGTTTCAACAATTATATCAGGGTTTTTCTTAATTTTGGTATAGTTAAAACAAATGAATTTGGCGTAAACAGGGCTTATTATCCCTGTCCGTTATACTATCTCCTCCTAAACCATTTGACGAAATTCAACCAAATATGGTGTGTGAGTTACTCACATGAATGGAGCGTGCAACGTCAACCTTTTTTTGACCCCATCCCCTGGGGCCCCAGGAAGGGGCCAAAAGGTCAAATATCATTTGTTTCAATTAAAAAGTCAATTTCAAAGATTTTTATACCAAACTTTGTGTGTGTTCTCACAAATGAAAGATACAAAACAGACAGGATTTTCATTCTGTCGCCAGGGTTATGCTCCAGGGGACGGACTTTGGGCTGCTCGAGGTGCCCAAGGGGTCAAAAAAAATTCAAACATGGTCATGTGGCATATCAAATCGAGGGAGATGACAAGCAGAATAGAATGCAAGTAAAATTTTCATCCTAGGGTCAAACTGGTGACCTTGGGTGAGGTCAAATGTCAAATATCATTAAATTATGGTTACCATGTCAATTTCAAAGATTTTTATACCAATGTTTGTGTGTGTTCTCACAAATGAAAGGTTCAAAACATATCAGACGGGAGTTTTATTTGGTCGCCTGGGTTATGCCCCAGGGGTGGGACTTTAGGACACTGGGGGTGCCCAGGGGGGTCAAAAAATTCCAAACATAGTCTTGTGGCATATCAAATTGACGGGGATGAGGAGCAGAACAAAATGCAAGTAACTTTTTCATCCTAGCGTCACACCGATGACCTTTGAGGAGGTCAAAAGGTCAAATATCGTTAACATTTCAATTTCAAAGATTTTTATACCAAACTTTGTGTGTGTTCTCACAAATAAAAGATAGAAAAAAATATTGAGCAGAAGTTTCGTTCTATTGCCAGGTTCATGCCCTGGTGTGGGACTGGGGGGAGTAAACACTTTAGCATGGTGATTCCTGATGGCGCCCCATCGACTGCGCACTCAAGTAATAAATTTCTTCCAAGGTTTAATGTTGATATTTGCATTTTTTTATTTTTCATCTCAACAACTTCATGTACTAAACTGGTTTATCATTTTTATAGCAGAAAAGATGTGTTAAATGGTGTATGTTATTTTTTAAAGTTTTTCAGATACTTGATTTAATCGTCTTCTAAGATTATTTTGTTCTGTTTCTGTTTTTTCTATAGCTTTCTGTCGATTCTAGTGTTTAAATTGTTTTAATGTTCTACCATTTAGGTGTTGATGGGTGTTTTATAAGGGAGAAAGAGTATATACAAGATATTATACACTAGCAAATTAATTTTAAAAATTGGTAAATAGAATAGCATGAACAGAAAAACTGTTAGGTTATCCATGGTTTCATTATCAGAAGTAATAGTGTATGTCTCAACCAAGATGTAGTCTGTGGGTGGAATAACAAATTAACTAAATAAACATGTATAAATGCTTACTCAAGCTAGTCTAGAGCAAAAACAGAATCTGGTTAGCTTTCATCTGGCCAGGTCTGTGGGAGAAAAACTCATCATGTACGCAAATAGTGATGGTTTAAACGCTCATGCATGGTGCACTAAGCAATGGAACTAGATATCTCCGTTTGGGTTCAAGTCTTTACCTCAGGTCACCAGATAAGAGTGTGTAAGTGAAAATCATTTTCTTATTTCTCAACCAAAACATATGTTGTGGTTACTCAATGAAACAGTTCCTTTGATCACCCAAACACATGTTAAAACTGATGGATCAGAAAATAATCGCAATTTTTTGCGGAACTTATTAGCTTAAGAGGCCCAATGATACATGTATCCATTATTTGTGTGAGCACAGACTTCTCTAAGCATTGGCTACTAGCATTGTGATAAGTAAAAAATACTCATTTGCTTGTCTGATTACTTTTTATAAGAATGAAATAATTTATAATTAACCACAAAGAGAGTACTGAAAACACTGGTGAACTGATGGTTATCTAAATCTGTATATGTGTTGCACTTTTAATAATATATATACAGCATATAAATACATACAGCATAAAGATAATTTCAACAGAAACATTTGTTCTGTCTATTCTATCTACCATCTTTAATAAGTGAATATCCCTTTCCATTAATCACAGGCATTTGCATTTTCTGGACCAAACTACATTATTACCATGTGTTTTCTAAAACATTCTGGATGTGGTATTTTCTGTGATTTCTTAAAACCTTCTTGTTCATACTGAATCTTAAACATAATACTAACTGTTTTCTATTTCCAAAGTGTCAATTAAAGATATGTTATCCATAAATTGAATGTGACTTCAGGGCATGTTTTGATAAGTGGACAATTGTTGTAAACAAGCTATAACAAATGGATATATCTGTTTAGAAATTATTTATTTACTAATCTTCAGGTGTAGACCATCAAAGGACCATTGCCAATAAATGCCGTCTGTTTTTGGTCTAATGAAATGTTAAAAAACCTCTTCAGCAGAGAGTGTAGACTCAGATCCGTCTGAGCTGGGTGTCAGCTGTTTGCCTATATACTTACATAGGTTAATAAATGAATCCAGGATTCGACTTAAGCAAGCAACACTTCTGTTATATTTTTGTGGGTGCTTTATGGTTTGAGTAGACTTTTACTGATAACAACGGAATAATCTGTCCTACCCCCTGTTGTTCGTATGCTCTTCCACGCCACTTTCAACTTATCTTCTGCAGACAGTAGTTCGCATTTTGAATGGTAAATAAAAACAGTATAGTAACAATCAACAAAACTATTTATCCCCTAGCCATAACTAAGACGAGCATGATAAACCTGGTCTGATCAGATCATGCTTTTCCAGGAACGATCCCAAGCTATACTTATGTGGATAAAAAGTCTCTAGTAAAACTGGATCGATGCTGATAGGCTGACCTGAGTCTTCTGTTTGCGCAATTACTTTTTTCCTTGGTCTAGTCATTTTGGTTTATTAAAACGATTCCAATATGCAAATAGTTATGTTTACTCTCTAAATGTTGTAAAATATAATGACCTTTATAATGTTTTATTTTTTCAGTTCTAAATGTTATGCATGGAGATTATTTCTTTGACTATCTTACACATGTACAGAACTTCTTCATGCGAACTGCTAGAGGTTCAGTTTCATCACCAGATCAAGGTAAGCCTATACAGTATGGGCCTAGACTGGCTCCAGTCCTTAATATAATTTTTATCAATGTGCCATTATCATATGCTTGTAGCAAGTCTAACTCTGATGGCTGGCTCCAGTCCTTAAAACAATTTTTCATCAAGGTGTCATTACCATATACTTGTAGCCAGACTTACTCTGATGGCTCTGTCTAAAACAGAGCCATCAGAGTTAGACTGGCTAGAAGTATATGATATGACACATGGATGAAAAATTGTTTTAAGGACTGGAGCCAGCCTATTATGGGCCATATTATGTGATGAAAAACTTGCTAAATTCCACATTTTGTTAGTGTCCCAAATATAGGGCATAAGTGTACAGTATAGACACTGGTGAGATGCCACAGAACATTATATCTGATGACGGTCGACAATACAGTAAAAATAGTAAGTGATTATGACCAGGAATTACTACAATCACAAACTGCAGACAAACCCACAGCACAGTGAGGCATAGCCACAGAACATTTATTGTAACAATACATCTGTAAGACAATAATAGCAAAGCAACCAGCTTTCTCTTTGTAAAACCTGGGTAAAATGGGCACTCTCAAAAAGACCGAAAATTTGTTTTCAAGACCAATTATCGCTTGATGCAGGTCAAAAGTATTGCAGAATACTCCAATGGGAGCATTCTGCAATACTTTTGACCTTCATTAAGCTAACAATTGTCATTAAAAACTTTGTTTTGTCTATTTTTGAGTGACTGTTTTACACAGGTTTTACTTATTTTCAATCACACAAGCTACATTTATCAATACAAATAAGTGGGATTTTTGGATTTGTTACCATTTATAATGTAATATAGAGCATTGTAACTTTACGGAAATAGGATGGGAGAATTGTGTATTCACAGTAAATTTATAGATTCAGATTGGCAAAAACAGTATGCGTCTTGTGCTCAAAAAAACTATTTCATTGCCACAGTTCTCTTTAGTAGCCACAACATATGTCTTGGTTGAGAAATAGGAAAAATAATTTTCAATTAAGCACGTTTATCTTGAAGAGGTGTATGATCAAATATAAAGTTATTTGCACTAACATTCACAGTTATCAGTTTAGATGGTTTGATTTTACTTTTAAATAATATGAAATAAAAAAAGGGGTTTCCTGTCAAAGAGCTAGCGTTTTTAGCTTCTTTCATGTTTTAAGAAGTGATTCTAGTAATGTTTGTATAATTTAGTTGTAATGAAATATATGTAAATGGATGAAGATAATATTGGCACAGAGGGAGAGTTTTTTCAAGCATTCAAGTCTTAGATCTAAAGTGGTTTAATTAATGGATTGTATTTAGCATTAAGTAAGTAGTAAGGTAAGAGAAAAAAACCTTATAAAGAAGCAGTAAGTTCCTGCAGCTTTCATCTCTAATTTGATTGGCTTTTGCAATGCTGGGAAATTTACCTGTAAAATGACTGACAGTTCTATTCAGCTCAATGACTTGGTACTTGTAAGGTAGACCAGGTGAGTGGAGTCATCTTATCTGCATATGAGCTAAGCTCTGTGAAATTGAGGAAGCTTATCATCAGCAGCTGGCTCAGGGATCATTCCTTTAAATTTGTTTTTATAAGAGATGTTGATTTTAACGTATAAACTTACAACTGTGCATGTACCACTTCAACATTCAAGCTACATAACCTCACATGATACTCTGCCAATAACATAAGATATTGGCTCCCTGTTATTGACATTTCGGTATATACTTAATATACTACATGTACATATAAACTTTTTCAATTATACATTACATTTTAACTGAAACAATAATACATAGTTAATAAGTTTAATATATGGTAATCACTCTCATTTACTGAAAAGACACATGCTGCCAGTACACATATTACTGAAAAAAATATGCAAAACTACAGTAAAACCTGTGTAAAATTGCCACTCAAAATCAAGTCAAATCAAAGATCTTAAAACAAATGGTATCTTAATGAAGGTCAAAAGTATTGCAGAATACTTTTGACCTGCAATAAGCGATAATTGGTCTTTAAAACCACTTTTTGGTTTCCTTTTTGAGTGGCCGTTTAAGATAGTTTTAACTGTATTTTGAAATTTATACTAGTCAATTATAATGACAATTGTATTTGTTTCTTTACAGCATATCAAGCAGCAAATCATTATTAAAATATATGTCACTATATGGCAACTTTGTCTGTGTTCTGTCACTCTTCCCTGTGGTGCCATGGATGGGTCTGTGGTCTGTGCTTGTGGCCTTTCTTGGTCATAATCACTTACTTTTTGCGTAAATCTACATAGAAGCTTAGTCATCAAATTTGATTTTTTAAACTTCGAATTTTCTAAGCTGGTAATTGTATGTTTGCATTATTTATCATATGAAGTTGCGTCTGGGAGTGGAATAATGCCATGCAATAAAATCGTTAAACCACTTGTGGCTTAAAGATTTTTGGGAAGCGTTATGACGTCCATAGCAACGTTGCGTACATGATGACAAAATTATAACATTTTTCGCCAAAAATGAGATTTCAAGGTAATCTTAATGTGATATGATAAATAGAAACTAACATTCGTGCCCTTGTATTATTGAATTGATTAAACTCGTTGCGAAAAAGAGATAAAATGCTCGGCAAGCCTCGCATTTTATCACTTTTCTCAACTCATTTATTAGATTCGAAAAAACATGAGATCCTCTATGTAATCATTGATTGTTAGTTATTATTGTTTTTTTATTGATAGGTTCATCCAGTCTTCCAACTCCAGTGCTAATTTTCATGAAGAAGTTATCAATCACAGTCTCACCAGGCCTTGATAAATTAACAGATATCAAATTTCATTTCCCTCAGGTATGTATATACCTATTAGCCTCCTACAAACTGTGCATATCCAGATAAAAAGAGTAAGTGAGTATGATCAGAAATACCACAATCACAAACTGCAGACAAACCAATGACACCAAGATGAAGAGCCACAGAACAATCATGAGACACCAGGAAGACAAATTAAGCAAAGCAACCAGCTCTCTCTTCCCATGCTATTTGCCTGTCGGTGGCGAATGTATACCTTTGCAAAAATTTCGGACAACACCTCAGGTGTGATCTGGATTCAAATTGTTTGACACCCAGATGATATTCATGCAAGTGATTTTCGAAAAACTTGATTCTGAAAAAAAATCAGCGGTTGGTTTGGTTGGTTGGTTTTGTTGCTTTACGTCCCAAGTCAACAGCTATGGTCATTGCGGGACGGTCAGTTCACCTAACCACACGTTTTCCTGGGCAGGCTTGAACAAGCATTTTACCAGTAATTTGTGCACATACTTTCGCTTGTAACTGACAACAACCCTTCTTGAATGAATCAGCGGAGAGAGGAGAATGACCGTAGAAATTATTTCATGATCAATCTCCACGAAAGTATGGTACCGGGCCGGGATCGAACTCTCGACCCCTGGATCTGCAGTCAGACACGCATCTGTAGCCAGACACATTACCGACTGCGCTATGCGGCCCAGTAAATCAGCGGACATAAAAAAAATCATGAAAAATTACCCAGAATGCAAAGAGAGAAAGTTTTATTTATTTTATTTGGCTT
This sequence comes from Loripinus fragilis, assembly GCA_964019695.1. Lineage (NCBI taxonomy): Eukaryota > Metazoa > Mollusca > Bivalvia > Lucinida > Lucinidae > Loripinus > Loripinus fragilis. The sequence continues at coordinate 73,158,815 of OZ026524.1, forward strand.
GATGCAAGTATGTGGCTTAGAGCTATAACATACACCAGACACATGCCTGGTTCCAGATAGGGGGACAGGGGGCCGGACCTCCTCCCCCTCCCCCCAAATCACAAAAATATAGGTTTTTGTAGCAATACTGGTCCAGGACCCCTGGAAAATCACAAATCTTCAAAGCCAGCTTTCATTGATGGTCCACCATTGGCACGCTGGCAGGTCAATGATTTTCGCTTATAGGTGTATTTGGATCCCCCTCCCCTCTTCAACTTAAAGAACAAACAAAAAAAACGTTGTCAAAGTTGGACCCCCTCAGTCTGACAAAATTTTCCGCATCCACGCATGAGTCAAAGCTATATAAACCAAACCCTGTTTTGCATGATATCCACTTGATAGCTGATAGGGATAAATTTTTCGGGGGACATGCATGGATCCAGAGAGAGATCCAATGTTTGCCATCAGAGTTTGACCCACTCTGACAAAATTTACTGGTTCTGTGCATGCTGTGACCTTGAGCAAGACACTTTGTGCCCTGCTTAGTACTGGTCATGACACAAGCTGGAGAGTTGTTGACTGTGACGTAACACATCAACACATACAAACAAATCATGAATGGATGAACTTTTATGGTTCAGTTCAAAGTAAGAGACACTCAAATGGTGTTGCGTTCCTTTTAAACTAAACTTATGGCGCAGATTCGGTCAACCAATGGAGTAGACAAAATATGGCAATGTATCAATATGGACAAGACCAAAAATTCAGTTTTTAGGAGCGTGTATCTTGTTAGTCTAGATGCCTAATATTTGGTCTGGTCATTTGAAAGCAGCGTTGACTATGACAAGTTTGTGCCTTTGTGCAGGTGTGTATTTAAATTTGGCTGCTCGACAATTTTCAGTATTTAAATCTCATGTAACAGATCATTTGCTTAATTTTAGCACGTCAACAGATAATAAATACGCATGTTTATGATATTTAGGTACTTATCCCATCACCAAGCAGTGAATGCCCAGGCAAGCCTGGACAATTTTGCAGACTCAACAGAGCCTTTGCTGCTTGTATACACATAGTGTGGATGTAGACAAGTTCCATAAGATGATATCATGGCCAAGTGCTTCATGAAAGATGTTTTAGGGACTTGGAGGCATTTACAGACTTGGCATCCAACCCTATCCTTCCTAAACCAATCATTGTACGCTTTGTGCATGGATGCCAAATTGTACTGAAAATGCCAACATAATCTATTTTCAAGCTCTGGATGGCCTACTATATGTATATAATTACAACTGTCATAACATTTATTGAGATCCGCTAATCTGATTGGTCAAGAATGTCATCTGATCGCATTGACCTGTGTTTCATTTTTCAATGAACCCGGTCCGTATTCATGAGGGGCGGGACCATTCACGACAGAACTACTTTTGTGATACTGTGCAAAGGAAGGGACAACCTGCAACTACTGACTTATTACCATACGCTTGCACTTATATTTTCAGGTAGAAAAGCAAAGATTACCTAACATACGACTCCTAAATTAACAGCAGTCATGCCGATCAGCTGTCTGCTGCCATGCGCGGATCCAGGAATTTTCGTCAGGGGGGGGGGGGGGGGGGTCAACATCAATCTGCCAAAAAAAGCTCTGACAACGTTGGGTTTTTTCTTAGTCCTCAGCTTATTTTACAGAAGTCAAATGGTTAATTTCAAAGAAAAATGTCATTTTTCAAGGTTCCGGAGGGGGTCCAAATTTTTCCAGGGGGGGGGGGGTCCAAATTTTTCCAGGGGGGGGGGGGGTCCAATTGCTTATTCCCTATAGAAACCTATACCACTTGTGATTTTCCAGGGGGGTCTGGACCCCCTGTTCCCTCCCTCTCGATCCGCACTTGGCTGCGATCTATTTAGTTTCCCAGTGCGAAAAATGATGCGATCACCTCTGGCACTTAGGTGCTTGTTTTCCTGCAACTTCTTTGTATTTTTTCAGTCGAGCCCCGCAATAAAATCGTTTCTTGAACTTACCGCATGACTGTTGCCTGGTTTATCCAACATATTTTGCAATTTGTCTGCTTTCTTCAATCACTCAATAAGGATAGCTCAATTACTTTTTGCTGGGGGTCATTTCTTTTCCTTTCCAAGCCATTTTGACAGATGATGCTTTTCGTCACCGATGTAAACGAATGACGTCATAGAACTATAAGCTGGAAACGTATTTTTTAAGGAAAACATAATTATAATTACTGAATAAGAATGAATAAAGAAGAAGTTGTAATTATAAGAATTGAAAATTATTTTTCTGCGTTTCACTGAGGTATGAAATGTCGTTTAAATTACATCTAATTTTAGCATGAAAACCTTCGGTTTTCATGCAAATTAGATGTAATTTTCCCGACATTGCATACCTCAGTGAAACGCAGAAAAATAACTTTCAATTCTTAAGTAAATGCAGATTTAGCCCAATTGATTACACAGCATGGGCGTTTATTGGCAGCTTTTGCGCATATGTGATAAGTATCAAATTCTCATGTGCTTGCTAGATTATGTTTTAATCTTTACAGGAAATACCCAATTATCTTCGTGGATATCACAAGTGTTCTTTAGAAGAGTTCGTCCATTTGGCAGCTTTGTTATTCCAACCTAGATTATGTTTTAATCTTTACAGGAAATACCCAATTATCTTCGTGGATATCACAAGTGTTCTTTAGAAGAGTTCGTCCATTTGGCAGCTTTGTTATTCCAACCTAGATTATGTTTTAATCTTTACAGGAAATACCCAATTATCTTCGTGGATATCACAAGTGTTCTTCGGAAGAGTCAGTCAATTTGGCAGCTCTGTTATTTCGAGCTAAATATGGGAATGAACAGCAACCATTTGATCATATTGAGTAAGTTTTTAACCAAAGTAGATTATTCAGAATACAGAAAGATATTATAATGTCTGACAAAAGAAACGCTATATCTGAATTCAAATATATGTTATATAAATGTGCATACATAAGGTAATAAATTTAAATACGGAATACTTTTTACTATTAATGGGATGTTTTGTGTTGTACCTAAAAACATTCTGTCCGAGAAAAGTTAGTGGTTGAAAAAAAAAACTTTGACAATTGAGGTCGTTTTGCCTTAGTTGTTTTTAAGAGCCAGATAAAATGCCACATAATGTGGCTTTTAATCAGGGTCTGCACTGTTCCTAAGACAAACTGGATCTTCAGAGAAAGAAATACATTTTTTTTCTAGTATCACATGTGATCCCTCAATATGTGTACAGTAAATAATGGACCATCCTGACTTCATTGTATGTAGCTCTATGGAAAATTCCATTGTCTGAAAAATGTTTATTTTGTATAGAAAACAAGTTGTTTTTGAAAGCTTTGCTCTTTATATTATATAGCGTATTGGTCACTGTTATACTCAGGCCTCTGGATAAGTGCATAATGGGAAATAAAGTGCATAATAGGAAATTAAGTGCATAATGATAAATGCAATGCGTATTGGGAAATTATTTTCTTATATCTCAAATAAATATGTTGTAGATACTCAAAAGGACCAAAAAACATGTTTAAATTAATGGGTAAATACATTCTTACAATTTAACGCTAAAAATCCATTAATGGACCTATGTGTACTGGATCAAAATTATGCCACAAAAAATCTTGAGATGGTGAAAGTTTACAACCTTATCTTAGAATGTTAAGTATATATTATTTTATTTCAAGTACATGTAAACAAAAACTAAAAGCATATTTTCGAAGGCAAAATATTAAAGTGAATTTATGCTATAAACATGTTATAGGGAATTACTATCACAAAAACCAACCAAGTATAATGCGTGCCCAGGGATGACTTTATCATCCTGAGCAATGTCAAGTCTGTAAAGTCTTCTCTATCCAGATGATGTTACCATGTGTCATAAGCTATTCATTTAGCTCACATAAAAGCTTAGAATGAAAACAACCAGGCAGATGACCAGGCTAATTGGAATCTTAACCTGGCACACACGGTATATTTGGGGTTTATTTATAGTTTGGTCTTTTTCATTTTATAAATAGAAGGGAACATTTTATCAGCTTTATTATTATTACTATAAATATCATCACTATTTTCATTATTGTTTTTACTAGGGATGTTTTGCCAACATTGTTGCCTAAACAAGTGTTACAGACCAAGGCACCAGAGGATTGGAAAAAGGTAACCTTTCTAGTTAAATACCTTGGCATTTTTCTTTATTTTCTATTCATTTTAACACATTACTCCCAAACAAGTTGCAGGTTCCAGCCTCATCAGTTGCGCAGCATTGTATTCTTGAGCAAGAAAATTTATCCTCTGCTTAGAATCAAATCAAACCAACAATAAACAGCAGACAAAATTTCTCTATCAATGGTTTAAAGTTAATTTTAAAAGATTGTATAAAACATAATATGGCAGATGATTACTGATTGACAAAAGAATTTCCAATAATCAATCCGGATAGGTGGCAATCGAAAATGCTGTTTACAATCGACGCTTATTACAAATCGTTAGAACAAGAGTTTTTTATTGCCATTTGTTGCCTAACAGGCGACAAATTGCAATCAAAAACATTGTTTCTAGCGATTTTTATCTACGTTCGTTGAAAGTATTAACGTTTTCGATTGCTGCCTATCCGGTGTGATGAGGATAATGTCTAGGTTTTCCATAAATATAGGTATAGTGTGTGTTTTCATTAGAATTGCTTCATTGAGGTGATTCTTATGATTACATGTACACACAATATACCTTTTGAAGATAAGATAAGACAGGTCTGTCAAAACTTTCATAAATATAAGGATAACTTGAGGTTTGGAAATAATTTTCTAGGGGCTATAGAAGGAGTTTAAATTAACAATATTGAATAATCCATCGGTGTTTAAGCTAATGAAGATTTAGCCTTTGTGTTTTGATTGTGAAAGGCTTATCACCTACTGTATATGTTTTGATTTATCCAGGTACTGCAGTCAAGTCTAGGCAAGTACAAATTCCCAACAAAAGAAGATGGAAAAGTGGCGTTCTTAAAAGCTCTTCAAAAGTGGCCCACGTTTGGGTCTGTGTTCTTTGAAGTGAAGGTACTTACATGCATCTTATTCTTTCTCTTCTATTCTTTTTAGCTCACCCGTCACAAAGTGACAAGGTGAGCTTTTGTGATTGGTCTTCATCCATCGTCCATCCTTCAGTCCGTCTGTCCGTTAACAACTGACTAAAACGACAACTCCTCCTAATACCCCTAGCCCAATTTTGAAATAACTTCGAACAAATGATCCTTGGGTAGCCCTCAAACAAAATTGTTCAAATGGTTCTAGTCCATTGCATATCTAGGTTTAGAGGCTAAAAATAGATTTTCGAGATGAAAACTTTAAAAATCTTCTTGTCTGAAACCAGAAAGCCTAGACTCTTGATATTTGGTATTTAGCATCACCTAGTAGACTTCTACCAAGTTTGTTCAAAATATATCCCCGGGGCCAAAAATGGCCAAGCCCTGGGGGTGACATGTTTTACGTAGGACTATATAGAGAAAATGTGAAAAATCTTCTTGTCTGAAACCACAAGGCAATGAGCCTTGATATTTGGTATGTAGCATCAACTGGTGGACTTCTTCCAAGTTTGTTCAAATTATACCCCTGCGACCAAAAATGGACCTGCATTGGGGGTCAAATGTTTTACATAGGTTTTTTAGGGAAAATGTGAAGTCAGAAGGCCTAAACTATTGATATTTGGTATTCAGCATCACCAAGTGGACCTCTACCAAGTTTGTTCAAATTATCTCCTGGGGTTACAAATGGCCTCGTCCTGGTGATAGACTTATATAGGGAAAATGTGAAAAAGATATTCTTGTCTGAAACCACAAGGCCTAGAGCCTTGATATCTTGTATGTAGCATCACCTAGTGGATCTCTACCAAGTTTGTTCAAATTATAGCCCTGGTGCCGAACAATGTGAAAATCTTCTTGTCTAAATCCACAATGCCTAGAGCCTTTATATTTGGCATGTAGCATCAACTAGTGAACATCTACCAAGTTTGTTCGATTGATAGCTCTGTGGCTAAAAATGGCCCCGTCCTTGGGGTCATATGTTTTACATAGACTTATAAAGGGAAAACGTGAAAAAACCCTCCTTGTCTGAAACGAGAATGCCTAGACTATTGATATTTGGTATTTAGCATTCACCAAGTGGACCTCTACCAAGTTTGTTCAAATTATACCCTTGGGGTGACAAATGGCCCTGCCCTAGTGGTCACATGGTTTAACATAGGCTTATATAGAGAAAATGTGGAAAAATATTGTCTGAGACCACAAGGCCTAGAGCCTTGATATTTGGTATGTAGCATCACCTAGAGGACCTCTACCAAGTTTGTTCATTTTGTAGCCCTGGTGCCAAACAATCTGAAAATCTTCTTGTCAGAAACCACAAGGCCTAGAGCCTTGATATTTGGTATGTAGCATCACCTTGTAAATATCTACCAAGATTGTTCGAATTATAGCCCTGGGGCTTAAAATGGCCCTGCCCTGGGGGTCGATTCTTTTACATAGGCTTATATAGGGAAAACGTGAAAAATCTTCTTGTCTGAAATCAGAAGGCCTAGACTATTAATATTTGGTATTATGCATCACCTAGTAAACCCATACCAAGTTTATTCAAATTATACCCTGTGGGCCAAAATGGCCCCGCCCTAGGGGTCACATGATTTACACAGGCTTATAAAGGGAAAATTTTAAAGAAAACTTTATTGTCTGAAAGCAAAAGGCCTAGAGCATTGATATTTGGTATGTAGCATCACCTAGTGAACCTCTACCAAGTTTGTTCAAATTTAACCCCTTGGGCCAAAAATGGCCCCACCCTGGGGCCACATGTTTTACATTGGCTTATATAGGAAATGCATGAAAAAAAGCTTTTTGTCTGAAACCACAAGGCCTTGTGCTGTGATATTTCGTATGTAGCATCAACGAGTAGACCTCTACCATGTTTGTTCAAATTATACCCCTTGGGCCAAAAATGGCCCTGCTCTGGGGTCAAATCTTTTACATAGGTTTATTAAGAGAAAATGTGAAAAATCTTCTTGTCTGAAACCACAAGGCCTAGAGCCTTGATAATCGGTCTGTAGCATCACCTAGTTGACCTCTACCAAGTTTGTTCAAATAATGCCCCTAGGGTCAAAAATGGTCGTCCCGGAGGTCACATGTTTTACAAAGGCTTATATAGGTATCACAAGTAAAAAAATCTTCTTTTCTTAAACCACAAGGCCTAGACTATTGATATTTGGTATGTAGCATTACCTAGTGAACATCTACCAATTTTATTCAAATTATACCCCATAGGGTAGAAATGGCCCCGCCTAGGAGTCACATGTTTTACATAGGTTTATATAGGGAAAATATTAAATAAAACTTCCTTACTGAAACCAGAGGGCGGAGACCCTTGATATTTGGTATTTAGCATCACCAAGTGGATTTCTACCAAGTCTGTTCAAATGCTCCTGGGGTCAAAAATGTTCCGGCCCAGGGGGTCACATGTTTTATATAGCATTATATAGGGAAAACAAGAAAAAATCTTCTTCTCTGAACCCTTACAGAAAAAAATGCACTGCCGCGAATAATTTTCGCGAACAGCTAGCGAATACTCTGCGATTGCTCCGTAAACATAACCTTATATGGCTGACCAGTATTCGCGGAATGTTCGCGAGATGTTCACTTTTCACATGCAAATTAGGTCTGCCGCGAACACTTCCGCGAATATTCCGCGAACATGCATTTAAATCTGTTGATTAAATATGCTGCGAATATCCTACGCTCATTCTGCGAATATTCTGCGAACATTTTAATTAAAATTAAAAATGGCTGTAGCAAATATGTAGGGAACAATAATTGCGAATAGCCTGCGAACAAGCCGCGATTATGCTGCAAATATGATCTCAGAAAATCTTGTTTCCGCTGTAGGGAATATTTGGCTAATGTTCTGTCCCCTACAGTGTAAACTCCATAATTAAGGAAAAGATAATGAGGCAATAATTAAAAAGTTCAGGTAATTTGCAAAGTAATAAAACAAGAGTTCTCCATCTTGTTTGTGACACATTCTCCTGTCCAGATACATGTACATATTATTATTACAAGCTAGATGGGGTGAATGAGAAATCTAGCCCCCCCCCCCTCCCCCCACAAACAAAAAACCTAGGACTAACTACATATAAGTTTACAGGCCTCAAATAAACAAGCCAGACTTAAGGGTTTATGACAAAGGGAGCATCAAACCAGCCTCCCAGCTACATGCAGGGACTAACTAGAACTTAATATTTCACTTGCAGCAAGTTACGACACACTATCAGATAAGCGAATAGTAACAAAGGCTCTGATCAGACTGCGTGGATGTGCAAGCCAGTAATTGCCTTTGAAGGTCTAAAACCATGATGACAGGTTTTCTCTTGTTGAGGCCTATAGTAAAAATGTCAGATGTAAAATTATTTCTTCATTTTTTGCCATCATAGCATACCTTACTTTAGTATCCAGTTTTGCTAACTTGTGTTCTTGTCACATTCCTTATGATGTCTGGAGTATCGTGTGGTACTGGATTGTATGGATTCCTTATCATTGCTATCTTCCTTTCTATGTTAAATATTTTACCAGATTTCTATGTGCGAAGTATTGAACTTTTTTGGTGACTGCTGCATAGGTATAGACAAATATATCATTTTCAGTTCTAAGATGTATAAAAATTAATGCATTTGTAAATAATACAGCAACTCAAATAATAGAACAGAGTATTTATAACAATACACTTATTATCACGGGTATGAAACTTCATAAACAGAGCTGGGGGTTCTGTATATGGAGGCTAAAAAATCACATGAAATTCTTTTATCGGGTTAAATAGCTAAAAAAGGAGAATGTAGTGCTTCGCTCTGGTCTTGCAACTGCTATCCAAGCTGATGACAGATGCAAATGGTGAGCAGTTTAATCTGAATGGTAAACAACCGTCATGTACCTAACTATACAGAAAGGATTCAGACAAACCGTACAATTTGTATCTTATTATGGCGAACAACTAGCAAATACTCTGCGAATAATCGGTAAACATAACCATATATGGCAGACAAGTATTCGCGGAATATTCGCGAGATGTTCATTTTTCACATGCAAATTAGGTCTGCAGCGAATACTTATAGTTAACAGCCTGCGAATATTCTGCGAATATGTGGCGAACATTCATTTAAATATGTTAATTAAATATTCTGCGAATATTCTGCGAACATTCTGCGAATATTCTGCGAATATTTTAATTAAAAGTAAAAATCGTTGTTGCGAATATGTAGCGAACAATAATTGTGAATATCCTGCGAACAAGCAGCGATTATGCTGCGAATAGATCTCAGAAAATCTTGTTTAGGCCAACCTTAAAAAAATGTTGGTTTGCCGTGTTCCTACCTACCCACCCAAAACAGGCCCTACCCCAAAAAAATTATTGCCTTTCTGAGAATTCTTTTTTTAATTTTTACTCTAAATGCTTTTAACAAATACTTCTTTAAAATGACTAAAAGACAATTTTAATTGAAGAAAGGTTACAGAGACTCTTATTATATGCATTCTTACCTTATATACATGTACAGCATTTGTAGACCTCTAAAAGTGATAGTCAGAAGGTCATAAAATTTTGCTGTCAAAAAAAAATACAAAAAAATACCTACTTCCTACCCAAACTGAGATTGATGGCCATTGGGTAGGAGCACAGCAAACAAATATATTTTTAAGGATGACATTACATTGTAGCGAATGTTTGGCGAATGTGCTGTCCCTTACAGTGTAGACTCCATAATTAAGGGAAAGATAAATGAGGAAATAATTCAAAAGGGCAGATAATTTGCAAAGTAATAAAACAAGAGTTGCCATCTTGTTTGCGACACAGTCCCCTGTCAAGATACATGTACATATTATTATTCCAAGCAAGAAGGGGTTAATGAGAAATTAAATACATATACCGTAAGTTTACGGGCCTCAACTAAACAAGCCAGACTTCGGGTTTCTGACAAAGGGAGCATCAAAACAGTCTCCCAACTACATGCAGGGACTAACTAGAGCTTAAAATTTCAATCGCAGCAAGTTTAGATATGCTATCAAATAAGCGAATAGTAACAAAGGCCCTGATCAGACTGTGTGGTGAGCAAGCTGGTAATTGCCTTTGATGGTCCAAAACTTATTGAGAATATTTTGATGAGCGGAAATTGCAGTCCGAAATGTTTATTTAACCAAAATTAGAACTCTAAAGAATATTTTCACAAGATTGTGTCATTTTCAAATACAAATGAGTCTCCACTGTTTGCGCATCAAGGTAGATTGCACAAACGGCGGCGACTGATCTGGACGTTTGATCCCAAAATGCTCGGTAATAGAATCCATTTGTTCCATGTCTAAAAAAGAAGTGACAGACTCGTAAAATGCTACATAATGTGTATATTAATATGAAACCTGCTTGGAGCTAAGTGGGTTATAAAATGATTTTGTGTTGGTTATGAAATATGCAAACGGGAGCTCTGCGGGCGAAGGCTCCGTCCAGTCTGCGTGTATGCACAGGTTGGTCAAAGCCTTCATTGATCAAGTATGATCAGATAAAAAAAACATACATTCACCGACGAAGTCAAAGCACGTCACGGACTCATCCGAGCCTTCTTTGATGTTTATGTGGCTTTTCCATATTTTATGTTATACTAGTGGCAAATGTATCAAAATAAAGAAAAGCCTCTAACTCGGACTAGTCACCAACATATCGAAGTTTAATTAATCAATCAAATTTTAATTGTCGCTGATTGATTGGCGTGTGTTTTCGACACCATAGTCTTAATCCCGTTAATGACTAACAGATTAAAAATTATCCGGCCGCACACTTTAATTAGAGACAATTAATGTCCAATTACTTTAACTGGTTGATCAGTTCTTTGTTCTTAATGCATGAGCAGAGCAGTGCCACCCTGCGTATTGGCGCAGGGGTGAAGGAAATATAAAATTATTTTTTATGCTATATTTTTTTAGTATATTTTAAGCATTGTATTTTGTTATCACGGTTTATCCTAGTCAAGCTTATTACATTTATGCACTACACTCCTCTCAAACTTTTTTTAATGGACACCTGCACCTTCGAGCCTGCACCATACCAATTATAAGCAAACAATTTGTAGCAGAGTGGATCACGATCAGATGGCTTTTGAAATACAAAATGAGATAAATTTGGGTTCAACAAGGCTTAATTGTTATCATTATTACTGAAGTGTGTTCAACGTTTTAATTAAATTATTATCATATAATAATGCTTAAATATCTTTATGAAGTGTATAACAGTTTAAAGGGATTAAAAAAAAGTGGAGCGAAACGACTAGGGTCTTAGGGCGAAACGACTAGGGTGTGGGGGGGGGGGGAACGTCCAGGCATCAAATTTGGGGCGAAATGACTAGGGGCGAAACGACCAGGGACTTACTGGTCTTGGGGCGAAACGACTTGTTACCCGTCTAACACGGTCCTATGCAAGTCCCTGTCGCACTTTTAAAAATTTAATATACAGTGCCGGACTTAAGGGGGGGCCTGGGGGGCACGTGCCCCCCCGAAGAGGCCATGAGTGCCCTAAAAAATATAACATTTTTCACGCATTATATGATATTGCGAGTATATATACGGTAATGCATACTTATATGATAACGGATTACCCACATAACAACTCTGCTGAAAGAAAAGGTGGCCGTGGGGGCACAAACAGGGCTGTGAGCGTGGCCCGGGCTTGTAACTGATGGGATTTTAAATCTCATGTAGTCTGGTCACGGAGGATAAAACACTTTTGTGCCCCCTCACAGTCCCAAACAAAAAACTTGGAAATTTGGGGTGGGTGGGTAGGGGGGGGGGGGGCACTTATCTTCCATTCCGTTGATGCTTCCATTGCAAATCCCATGCAGTTTAGTAGACGCAGAGCTAATAAGTAATAGCTGTGCCCCCCCCCCTCCCCGACCAGACTCAGAGAAATTTAAAAGAGAGCCCTAGGTTGCTGCCGTGCTGGTCCTATGTTATTTGGTTGGGGTGAATGAAAAAGGTACAAAATACAGGGGAACCTATGCCAAATTTTTTCTTAGAAGGTGTGGACTTCAATGTTTTTCTAGTTTTTTTTTTTCAAATTTTAAGCCCCCCCCATCCCCCTCACAAGGGCTCTGCTGTTTATCTGACCATTGAATATTGGGCTGACTCAGACTTGCATTGCAACTGCTGTGCCCCCCCACCACATGGGAACCTTAACACAGCTCCAACAGGATGACAAGAAAATGCAAAATAATAGTTAGGTACAAGGCGTTTTAGTCCCTGGGGGGGTGTGTACTCTCATTTTCTCCCCATACGTAGGCTCAGGCCTAGCATCTACCGTTTCAAAAAATATCGCCGATTCTGTACCTTGTCCTTAAGAAAAGACCCTAAAATGCATAGAAATGACCTCTATATAGCCCAATTATGTGATAACCCCAGAAATTATCCACAAAATCTTCATACCCAAAAGAATATTCATTTTTCTGAAAACCCCAAAAAATATCAGAATTCAAAATTTTGAACCCCAAAAAATAGCTTGCGCCTACGTATGTGTGAAAATATCGGGAGTACCCCGCTGGGGTTGAGTGTCTAACCTTACTTAATACTGAGGTTATAGAATATAGAAAAAAGGGCTTCAAAATGGCCTGAAATGCATGCTCCGAGACAAAGAATTTAAAAATTTCCCGGGGGAGCACCCCCCGACCCCCCTCCAATGAGCAAGGGCTTCCTCACCCTGCTCACGGTTTGCGCCGCTCGGTTCAAGTATTCTGCTTGAAGTGCCCCCCCCCCCCCCCCCCCCCCCCCCCCCCCCCCCCCGTAAACGACCCCTCTGGGTCCAGCCCTGATATAAGATGTCTTACTGTACAATTTCGAGCCAAATCAATGTCCAAGACTGTAAATACTTGAAATATATTATAAAAAATATATCTTAGTGTTCATGCTGTCCAATTATCCATAATAAAAGTAGCTGTCGCTTCAAACTTTCATTTGGCCGCCATTGTTGTTGAAAATAACAACACGTGAAATTGGTTACAACGAAAGTTAAAAATATTTTTGACGAAAATTTTTTTGACGAATTTTCTTACGCAATTCAAAGATTTGCATGTTCAAACGTCAAAAGGTATCACAAATCGGAACTGCATACAGCCTAGCTTTACTTTAGAACAAATTTGTTCTATTTATATACATGTATGTGCAAAATGGGAAAACAAATAGGATTGGTGGTGGTGGAAAGAAACACTCTTCAATATCACTTTTAGGGTGGCATCACACCGTGCCATTTTTGCACTCTTTCATTTTTTTCTGGATGCAAAGCTCTTTTTCTGATTGACAATGTCCCTCGTGTGTAATGACACCTCATTCTAACCATTTAAGTGGTTTGTTTGACTGCATTATCTGGGTCCAGGTATCACGGGAGGGGGGGGGGGATACTGTATTTTTTTCCTTCATACATAGGCTTGGACTTAGCATCTACTGTTTACCCTCCAAAATTATCAGGAGTATCAAGACCCCCACCCCCAAAAAATTGAAATTTTACAACAAGCCCGAAAAATATCCCCAATTCTGTACCTTGACCTTTAGAAACGACCCTAAAATGCATAGAAATGACCCCTTTTGTGATTACCCCTAAAAATATCCACAAAACTTCATACCCCAAAAAATATTAATTTTTCTGAAACCCCCCAAAATATTGAAATTCAAAATATTGAAAAAAATAGTCCACACCTTCATATGTATAAAAATTACAGGGTACCCCCCTCCCCGGCCAGGTTTGTGGCACCTGCTCAAGCTATGAATAGCTTCTCAAAATTAAAGGGGTAAGATGTTAATTGGACTATATTTGCTGTCTTCTCTGCCTGAAGGAGATGGTACTTTGGTGTAGTTGCATACCCTATCCATTTCAACAGTTTACTGTCTTTCTCCTTTCTTTGTTAGCTGGGGGAAGGCTTGGGGGGAATTGAAATAATATAAGAAAGGGGTTGTATAAGCGAAAGAAGACATCAATCATCTGACAAAAATAGACCACTTTGCAAGATGGTCGTTTTTATTGTACATCAACTGTATAAATATATATATTATACTCTTTCGTGATAACTGTAGGACGATTGTTTACCTTAGTTTAACGGTCTATTTCCCACACATGTTACTGAATAGCGAGCACAGTTGATGATCGAAATAAATTTTCATTCAAAACGAAGTAGATATATTACATGCATTTAGAAAAACCCGTTTTAAATAAACGAACTAGCGGACAAGGGTACATAGTATTTGGTCTATATGTATTTGTTGAGTGTGCCTAGTGTCTCCAGTCGCTATTTCAACAACATAAAACGAACGTCTTATTTAGGGAAATTGCCCGCCTTATCGCTAGAAATTCTTTGTAGGGGTAATCCAGTCCAGTTTTGGAACAGAGTTAAGGTGGCGCAGTGACCTATATATAGATCTTTATATAGGTCACTGGGTGGTGACAGTCTTTTTAAGCATTTTATTCAAGTAATGGCGGACTATGTCAGCCAGAGGATGTAACTTTCGACTTGACAGGAGTGATAGGCCATCCCCTCCACTCACCAGATCTGCCCAATCTTTGGCTTATAGGGGTTGTTGTAGCTAGTCCACACATACGATACCAAGTGCCACAGCTTCAATAATACAAATACATGCTCCTTTATCTTTATTTCATTTCCTTTAAGGGGATGATGATTTTGCTATCAGAGCAGCACCCTAGATAAGCAGCGTATTTGCGTAAATACGCAATTAAAATCATCAAAAAAGCAATTAAAATGAAATGTGTGCGTACCGAAAAGCAATTCTAACGATCGGTATGCAATTACATGCGATGTCAACGTGTACCATTTGGTCCATTTCATTTCCATTCGGCTAATAAACAAATACCAGTCGGGTATTGATTTTATTTTTACTAGCGAGCGCGCAATATACTCCAGTTTTATGAAAATATTGGTGCCCAGTCCAGTATTTCGCGGAAAAAACACTAAGGTTGAAAGTGAAACTTTGCAAAGTAAACATGCTCGAATGTCAACAAGGGGATGAGATTTGCTTCAGGAACAATAAAATCCACGAGTTTGATACTTAAGAAAGGCAGACGATGGGAGTGAATAAATATGCAAGCACATTCCCGATGGCTTCATGCAATTAGAAAAGGTGTAATCTCAGCAAAAAAAACATGGTGTAAAGAAATATGAAAATACGCAATTGTTTTTGCAAGTACGCAATTGAGGATAACCAGGTTGCGTAAGTACCCAATTGACCCAAAAGCTTATCTAGGGCGCTGTCAGAGTGAGTCTAATTTACCAGCCAGTTATACACAAGATTCATAATATAACAGATCGTTTTCAGAAAGGTTTACTTCAGGCTTCCCCCATGTAGAGCCAGAAAGTCAGGCGATTTGTTTTACAATACTCATGAATGGGTAGTCCAGGCCTGTTTGATGGGTTATGTGAACTTTTATATAAAAAAAAAACAACAACAAGAAAACATTACTTGAAAATGGCGGAAAAAATGCTGAGAAATGTATCTGACTTAATGCTAGCAAGTGTCAGCCATTATGTTCTAGAGGGAGAGAGGTTTGGACCAAAGTTTGCCCCAAACAGCTGTTTGTTTTTCTTTGTGGGGGGGGGGGGGGTGCTTGTGAACACAGCACAATTGATCTGCTTGTTTGTTCAGGGTTTATTATAAAAACAGTCACAGATCGATATTAAAAACGTCTTGAAAAGATTGGAAATGGATGAAAACTGATTGAAAAACGTGATTTTGTCCTGTGCCTAGTTTTACAATAGCGATCAGAAGTGTGTATTTTGAAGCACAAAAACATAGTAGTTAACGGGTCTGACATTGTTAAATCTGCATCTGCCTTGTTTCAATTTTACATTAAGATTAGATGTAGGTATGGCTGCAGAAAAGTTGGTTTCTTTGATCTAGTCTTGCAGATAGCGACTAACTTTGAAAATAAACCTACCTTTCTATTTAAACCTGTATGCGTAGGTAGTCAGAAACATATTTTGCCATGACGGTCACAGGGAAATCATCATTGTTGTGACAAGAAATGATAGGGTACTATATGGTTTATACTCAGTTCTATTTATTGACAGATGAATTTCAAAGACGCATGACAAAAAAAAGATTTGCCTCAAAACAATGGTGATTAAGTACTCTATTTAGCAGTTGGTTATGCTATAATACTCTCCTATGCACATGCAAATTCAACTGTGTGACTGTTTCTTCAGTCTTTTACAGCCACAGACGCTGGTGTGTCCCGTTTGTATTGGAGACACAAACATTTTAAAATTAATAAAAAGTATTATGCCCTCAAATCGAGTTGAAAACAAAAAAACATGTTGTTTTTTTTCGTTTTCGTTAAATTCGTTCGGAAAATGCAATTCATTTTTACTTTAACCAATAACAGTTTCGACCCAGATTTTGACCTCGATGTAAAATATAAACATTGGCGGCGAAAAGGCCAGTGCTCTGGGTAAGTCTCTATAAAAGACATTTTTATGCAAGCTTCTTTTGCTAATTTTGGTGGAAACAATGAATTTAAGTATTGTTTTTGTCACTTACATATGTGAATTGATTTGACAATGCGCCAAATGACCTTTTTTTAGCCAGAAAGTGCAGCGCAGAATTTCGTTGCGGAGCTTGCCGAATCCTAATGAGAGTTCGCGAGAAAATGAAAATATATTTAAGGTATTTTGGCTTTTTACAAAATTAAATTGCTTTTTATTAGTAGTTACCCCTTCATTTAGAAAACATTTGCTTTTTTTTCATACATTTAATTGCTTATATACGGTGTAGGCCCCTAACATTGCGCACTTAAGCCTTTTAACCTCCATCACATATAATAAGAAAGAAACAAACTTGAAATATTTTGCACTGCCAAAAAAGTAATCATTATACTTTAATTTCACAGAGTTCGAAAGGAAAAATATTGTCTTGATCTCTAGTAATTTTGATTTGAAGTGCACAACCCCCTTGTTTCAGAATAACAAAAATAGTCTCCTAACATTGCGCACTTTCTGCAAAATTTTCAATAACTTCGATCTCTCTTCAATGAATTACTTTTACAAAATATACCAGGGAAAGTAACACCAGGTTGTTCTCAGCAATTTACTTCATCAATAACTTGATTTAAAGTAAATAATTTGAAGTATGTGGCATTTGAAATTAAGGTCAGAAAGTTTTTAACAACATTTGCCAATTTTTGCCGAAATCCACCCCTGCTCAGCCGTGAACACACAAAGTGAAAATCTTTTGCTGTTTTTCTCTTTCCAAAAGCAACCTGATATTAAATATAAAAAAAGATTTTATCTCATTAATGTGGCATAGTCTCTTGGGCTAGTGCGCAATGTTAGGGGCCGCGCAATGTTAGGGGACATGACTGTACCCAAAAAAGTGGCTTATCTGTTCCTCTGAATGAGTCAACTGGCTGAAATAAGAGCAAATTATCATACCAAAAGTTGAGCCATGAGAAAAAGTATTATATGGTGTGTGTTAACACAACAAATTCATTGCTCTAGTACTATTAAGGCTCACTGAATATGCAAACAAAGATGAGTCCAATTTTTGACATGAAGTATTGATGAAATATTAAAAGTATACAAACATGAAAAAAGTTTAAGTATTTGCTGTGAATATGCTGCGAACAGTAGAAAAGTTTAAGTTCTTTTCATTATGAATTGAGAGCTATATTTTAGTTTAAGTTCTTTTGGTAAACATTCTGCGAACACATAAAAAATTAAAGTCACTGTAACGAATATACTGCGAACAGTATCAAAAACTAAGTTATTATTGCGAATATTGGGCGAATAATACACTGTGCTTGAAAATGTTTAAGATTTTGTTGCGAATATGCAGCGACTATCAGACAAAGCTGCTAACATTCAGCGATCACTTTTTTGACTGTCCAGTTTTGTTCGCTGGATATTCGCGACAAGAAGTGAATATATTGCGAACAATTACTGCGAACAGAGCAGTTCGCCAATTGTTCGCAGCATATTCGCTAGATATTCACAATGAGACAGCTTTTCCGTAAGGGAATACACAAAGCCTAGAGCCTTGATAATTGTTATGTAACATCAACTAGTTGATCTCTTCCAAGTATGCTCAAATTATGACCCTTTGGCACAAAATTGTCTACCCTGGGGTCATATGTTTTGCAAGGCCCATCTAGGGAAAACATGAAAAAACCTTCTTGTCTGAAACCATAAGGATTAGAGCCTTAATATTTTGTATGTAGAAAATGTTTGTGTGTGGTGGGGGGAGTATCTTGTTATGCGCTCAAAGACTATACTATGGAAGAGACCAGCTTGATTGTCTTCCATCAAATGGTTTAAATTATTATCTTCCACAGAACAAGAGTGGTGCACATAGTACGTGAGCGATTCAGGGCCACTATGGCCCTCTTGTTTCTGTCTCCCTGTCTCTCTCATTCTCTCTCTCTTTCTCTCTCTCTCTTTCTCTCTCTCTCTATCTGTCTGTCTGTCTATGTCTGTATGTCTGTCTGTGCTTAAAAATTGGTTAAGCAAAAATATGCAGCAATTGACATTAGCAGTGGATATTTTCAGATATTTTAAGTAAGAATAGCCCTATATATTTGGTAAGTGTATAAAGATCATTATTCATTTGCACGTTTCAACCTGACAAATTAGTCCTATTAATTTGCACTCAGTTAAATTGTTTAATGGCGTCATTTTTAAAGGAATTTCCTTAAACAAACTGATAAACTTCTTATTTTTGTTCTATATTAACATAACGTTTGGTCTTACCTATTATTACATTCAATTCGTTCCGTGAAAATGCTATAAAATCACTAAGTATCACCAATTGAAAACCTTGCATAACAAAAACTACAGTCACTCGAAACAGGGAATACCAATTAACACTCTGTATGCAAACATAATTTTATCTACTTTTAGATATTGTTTGTGATTAAATAAAAGTTTAGACAAATATTAGATATCTCTTTAATTTGGACAGCTACACATATACATTTAAAGATTGTCAAAGCAGAAGACATGAATAATTTTTATCAATAACACGGTGTATATGATATCTTCTTCCAGCAACGAAGTTCCAAAAGTCTTCCCAAGCAGATTTTAGTGGCTGTGAATGCAGATGGAATATGTTTGATAGATGCAGAATCAAAGGTAAGGTTTACATCTTACATTACCTAATGATATCTATGAAAGAAAAGAGCAAAAAATATAATAGAAAAAACAGTATAGAACCCAGTTTGTAATAAAACAGATATTATAAGCAATAATATATTTTGTTAGATATACACATTATGAAACAATCACTTCTCACAGGACAGCAAATACATTTGAGCCGCGACATGATATTTCCAACAATTTGGCATTTTTACAAGTGTAGAATAAGACGGCCTGTGTAGTCTCCCTTTAAGCTCAGAAACTCCAAATGATGTTCAGTCAGTAGCTTAACACTCATAAAATATTCAAAAGACTAGCAAAGGCTCTAGTCAGACTTTGTATATCTTTATTTTACTCAATCAATTCATAATATGGCATAAGAGGTACAAAGATTAGACAAATTAACAACAAAAAGATGCATGCGCGTTGACTCAATAGTGATCGTACCCTCTGTTGTTGTTGGGTGATAAACTTTTCGTTGAAGTAATTCTTCATTGGTTAAAGAAGGACTGTTAGATATATTCAATTAATTTGACAAACCAGTTCACCAGTTTGCACGTATGCGCAGGCTGATTTGAGGCTTTGCTGGTGGCACAAACCAAATTGTTGGAAATCTCATGCCATGGCTCATTTGTTATTGAAAAGGTGTTTGACTAATTAATTACTCATGGCACAATGAGACTTGCCACTGGCTGCTAAGTTATGTCGAAAAATTTTAGAAGATTGAAACCAGGTGCTTATTTTATGTCACAATTGGAATTTTCTGCAAAAAAGTGTACACTATTAAAATTGCCTAATTACTGTTATCTATCGTTGCTGTATATAAATCTATATCAAATCAGTGCACATTACCAATACTTCCGCAAATGAACTGATTACACTTTAAAAGAGAAACATCACGAAATGTATATGAGATTGCACAGATTGCAAATGTTGTACATTTCATGTGGTTGTACACCAGTAACTCATATAAGCATAGGGCCTTTTTATGGGACATAGGCTAACAGTGTAGACCAAGATCAGATACGACAGAATGTGCGTCTGATCATGGTATATACTGTTTGCTTACAGAATGTTATGTTTTAACGTTTGAATGAAAATGATAAATTCCACCCATCAACCCTTAAAAAAGTAATGAACTGGTCCAATTGATAAGAGTGGGAAATTTCGTTTGGCTTAAATGGGTGACATTTAATGTTATATTTCTTTCCTACAGGATCTCCTAGTAACTTACTCCTATGATAAGATTCCCAATTGGGCCTTTGATGACCGTTCCTTTACTCTGGTCATAGGAGAATCAGCTAGTGTCTCAAAGTTGTACATGGAAACAAGTGTGGTAAGATAATCATTACTTTTACATAGGTCAAGTCACAAGTTTAGATAAACACAATTTTTGAGTGTAAAATAGTACACATTTTTTTACCCATCAGTTTAAAATATGTTTTAGGTGCTCAAAAGAACAGGCTCATTGAGAAATACAAAATTTATGTTTTTGGTTTGCACTCTTTACTAAAGTCCTGTGGTCAGGATATATAAAGATTGGAGTGTAAAATTGTAAATATTTTCTTACTCATCATTTTTAACTAAAAAAAACAGTCTTGTTGTGAAAACTGATGTATATTATGGATTGTCTCAAAATTTTGCTAAAACTAGAAAATGCTAAACTAATTATTCTTCTCATTTCTGTACAAGTTTTGGCCTTTTTGAGAATTTTGGACAAAACTGCATAAGCTGATACAAGTGAAATATGATGTAAATAGTAAGTGAGTATGATCAGGAAATACCACAATCAAAAACTGCAGACAAACCCGTGGCACCACGAGGAAGAGCCAGGGAGCGCAGTGACTCAGTGGTAGAGTGTTTGACTCGAGACGGAGGGCCGCGGGTTTGAGCCTCACCGGCGTCACTGTGTTGTGGTACTTGAGCAAGACACATTTATCCTAGCTTAGTACTGGTTCAACCCAGGAAGACCCGTCCCTGTTTAACTGAAAGATTGTTGATGGGACGTAAAGAATCAAATCAAACAAACAAACGAGGAAGAGCCACACAACGATTACGAGACACCAGGAAAACAAACTAAGCAAAGCAACCAGCTCTCTCTTCCCCATCAAGAGGATTGCAAAACTAGAATGGTCACAAAGTAATGCACAACGAAACATATAACAGTTACGGAATCACTCAATGAGAGTAACAGTCAACAATGAATCAACAACAGCAGAACCACCGCCTTGGAACAGACAACAGCCTACGCCACTTGGGGGGGGGGGGGCTTAAATGCATATTGCAATTACCAAATGATCGCCCTAGATTCTGTTGTTGTTGAAGCACAAAAAAATCTAAAGTACAGATTATCTCATACTGAACCATAATTGGCAAAACTCGTGGTAAATTTCATTATAGTATCATTTTTGTACAATTTAGGTTCTCAAAAATTGACTGGCACAGACCTGTGAAAAGGTTTTAAAATTAGGGTATATCTCAAACTCCAAACCATGTTTTGCTAAATTCCTTGTTCTACTCATTTTGTTTAGGCCACTATGAGAAAATATATTTTTTAGGAAAATGCACAGGTAGCTACTGAAAATTTTGGATTTACTGCTGAGCACATCTGATATCTTTGTTGCTTAGGAGGCTTAAATAATTTTGCAGATTCCATATATTGATAAAATACTGAAATATGTCCCTTCATTTCAGGGTCACAACATGGATGACATCATCATGTCGTATGTTGCCTACATCATGAATACACAGATCAAGAAGAAGCCTTCATATGCTGGAATAGTCGTTGGAGAATCAAATTGCTAGCTGACAACCAAAATACATGTAGGCTACGAGTTCATGAAAATTATCCCAATATTAGTCTAACGGCTAGTTGTGCCTTAGCATCTGAATAGTCACAATTATTTACATGTACAGTAAACCTGTGTTAAACGGCCACTCAGAAAAAGACAAAACAAAAGATCTTATTGACAAATGATAGCTTTATGATGGTCAAAAGTATTGCAGAATGCTCCACTTGGAGCATTCTGCAATACTTTTGACCTGCATTAAGATATAATTGGTATTGAAAACCAATTTTTGGCCTTTTTGAGAGTGGATGTTTTATACAGGTTTTACTGTACTATGAGAGTGGTGTGACAAATTCGAAGAATCCTATACTTGAGATTGAGGGGTCGCTGATTGGAGACTCGCCAGAGACTCTGTGTTGTTTCCTTGAGCAAGAATTTTATCCTCTGCTTCATGCTTGGATCCAGAGAGGGGACAGGGGGTCAGAACCCTGCCCCCCTGAAAAATCACAAAAATAGAGAGTTTCTTAGCAATACTTGACCGGATTCCCTGATATGCTCAAAATTCAAAGCTACCAGGCCATTATTCAATGTTAAGCCATCATCAGCACACCAGCGGAACACCATTTAAATGATGATGATAGTCTGCTTTTAGTCGTATTTGGATCCACTCTCCCCTAAAAAAAGTTTTCAGAGTTCCAGAGTTGGACCCCCTCAGACAAAACTTTCTGGATCTGCGCATGTGCAGTATGCAAACAACATCTGAGAGTTTTTGAGCAAGATTAATCTTTATTTTTCTGCATTTTAGTTTTAATAAACTGTTGAAATTTCAATTGAATGGGGCATTGAAATTGTTTATAATCTTGGGATCCGGAAACAGATGTCAAAGGTAAGAATAGTGATGAATAATAGCATAGCCATAGCTTTTCCATTTGTGTTATCCCAGATAACATCTGTAAAGGGGCCACCATTGGCCCACTAGCGAAATGCCATTCAAATCGCATTTTGCTGGCGGACAGATGGTGGCCTGACATTGAATGCTGACTGGGATGTTGCAATCATTAGCACACTGAACTGTTATACTGTAGAGTATAGACCAGCAAGTCGTAGCATATGGTTTTCTTCTCAGTACAGTTTCTATTACTCTAGTAACCTATAAAAGGTGCCATTATAAGAAAAGTGAGCCACGACATGAGATTTCCAACAATGTGGTGTGTGCAACCAGCAAAGCCTCAGATCAAACTGCGCATATGCGCAGTCTGGTCAGAGCCTTTGCTAGTCGCTTGGATATTTTTTGACCCTTAGGCCACTATCCGAACATCTTTTGGAATTTCTAAGCTTAAAAAGAGTCTGCACATGCTCATCTGATTCTACACTTGTCAAAATACCACATTGTTGGAAATCACATGACATGACTCAAATGTCTTCTATTTACAGACAATGTTTGCATGTGATGTAATTGAATATATGAGCCTGCACATGATGTTTTGGTACTTTTAGCAGCACCTAGCAGTAAGGCCTCAGGTGAGACTGCGTTAATGCATTTACTCACCTGAGTCTGAGTCTGAGATGAAGATTCATTCCAATATTAAGACCTCTACTTTTGCAGAATATGTTAGCACTAACGTTAACATGGGGCTTTTGCACATATGTGATAAGTTCCAAAGTTTCATGTACTGGCCAATATAGTAAATGATAAGGGTGTGAATTTAGTTAACCTGTGATGACTGAGTAGGGAAGATATGGGCCTCAACGCAACGCAAAAACAGTCTTCGGGGATTGTGAACAACAAAGGTGTAGACAAGCCTGCGCATCTGTGCAGTCTAATCAGTACCTTTATTATTTGCTCTTGGGAAAGTATCATATGGGCCTTCATGCGAGAAAATCTTTTTTTGGTGGTTTGCGAACAACACAGGCGCAGACCAGGCTGCGCATCTATGCAGTCTGGTCAGCGCCTTTGTTATTCACTTTTTGGAATGACTATCATATGTAAACTTGCTACAGGCGAAATTTCAATTTTCTAGCTAGTCTCTGTACCTGAGAAGACTGGTTTGAAACTCGCTTTTTCGGAAACCCAGAAGACATGTTTTGTTTCGACGAGGCCCATATCTAAGCTTGCTACAAGGGAATTTAAATTTTCTAGCTTGTCTCTGTAGTTTAGCAGGCTGGTTTGAGTCTTGTCCTAAGTCAGGTTTTGTCGCGTCAAGGCCCATATTGTAGGTTCATTAATGTCAAATTCAAGGTATATGTCCTCACTTGATAACAACCAGGTATTTTAAAAATGGCAGTATGCTCACAAAATACAAACCATATCAACTGCATGTTTTAACTTTATTCTTATGAGAATTCAATGTTTTAGCCAGAAGCCCTTATTAGGAAAAACATGTACTTGATAACGGCATCTGACCGAAATATTGTATTGAGAGTTAAGTGAAAAATTGCATCTAATAGTGTTCCCTGTTGAATACAATTGAACATTGTGTAATATATTTGGCACATTTGTAAATTCTTGTTTTAAATATTGATAATACATCTAACAAGACAATAAATGGTAGATCAGGCTGCCTAGTGCAGTCGGTAATGTGTCTGACTGCAGATCCGTGTATGACTGCAGATTCAGGGGTTGAGAGTTCTATACTGGCACAGTCCCATACTTTCTTGGAGATTGGTCATGAAATAATTTCTACGGCCATTCTCCTCCCTTCCATTGATTCAAGAAGGGTTGTTGTCAGTTAAAAGAGAAAGTATGTGCACGAAGTACTGGTTAACAGCTTAGTCAAGCTTGCTCAGGAAAAAGTGTGGTTACGTTAACTGACCGTCCTGACATGACCATGAACATGGGACATAAAGAATCAATCCAAACAAACAAAAAATGATAGAAAACATTAAACGAGAAAAAAGTCACTAAGACAACTCTACTTTACAAGTGTATATATCGTTAACAAGTCATAAAGTAACAATAAGTCTTGTGTTAGTTTGTTTTTTCTCATATCATCAAGCCATTTTTGTTAAGAATATATTTGGAAGAGGATTTGTCTCCATAATTATATACGAGAGATTGTAATTAGGATGATTGTGTGCATCTATTAACTTGTTTGCTCTAACTATTTTAGTGGTTTACTTGTAGTAGAGACTGTTAATGTATATCTGTGTTTGTGTGCTAACAAAAATGATGACTTACAATTAAAACATTCTATATTATATGTTTACATTCACATTTCGTAATTGTTGAATTCTTACGGTTTTTGTATAATATAAAGATAATCTGGTGACTGTATATACATTAGCATTGAATCATGTGAAATGGTTTTTAAACTAGCGAATTGAATAGACATCATTTGGACCTTGTCGCGAGAAAACCTGTCTTCGGGGGGTTGTGAACAACACGGGCGTGGACTAGCCTGCGCTTCCACACAATCTGATCAGCGCATTTGCTATTCACTTTTTGGAAAGTATCATACGTAAACTTGCTTCGAGTGAAATTTGAATTTTCTAGCTAGTCTCTATAGCTGAGGAGACTGGTTTGAAACTAGCTTTGTTGGAAACCCAAAAGACAGGTTTTGATCGCAACGAGGCCTATCTGTGTGTGACCTGTGTATCTGTGTGTAGTCTGCCCATTAGTGAAACCTCATAATAAAGTAAGTGATCTCCTAAAATAATTACAGTAAGCAAGCATTGTTTTCTGGTCTGGACCACAGATATCTAAATTTCCCTGAATTTCTCTGAAAGGTTTTTTTTGTTGCCTTGAACTTTCTGTTTGTTTGACATCCAAAATACATTGCTCATGCTAGTTCGAAATATTTTTTTTATTTATGAATCAAAACATGTATGACGGTTCTATTGAGCACCAAAAACATATCTTAAAACTAATTATTAGGAAAATATTCACAATTTTCGCTCATTTTTGTATGCCTAGACCAATATGGCTGTTCAGCATCACCTGAATTTGCTGTAATCTAATCCAGATGTGTTCAAATTTTGAGTACCTGCATTTCTTTATATCACACACTGTAGTTTTCGCACATATTCTTTGAAATGCACAAATATATTTTGAGTTGTAACTGCCATACCTGATATCTGACCACTGAACTGCAATTTTTTTCTATTGGTATGGGTTCGTAGGCCCTACTGTGGGTGATGGCTTAAAAGTTTGGTTTGTTTTGAGCTTTGACGTCCCATTCAACAGCTATTGTCATGTCCAGAGGGTCAGATTACCTAACCACACTTTTTTTCCTGTGTAAAGGCTAACAAATGCTTCGTGCACATACTTTGGCATGTAACTGACAACAATTTTAACCCTTCTTGAATCAGTGGGAGGAGGGGAATGACCGTAGAAATAATTTTATGGTCAATATGAAAGTATAGGACTGGGCCTGGATCGAACTTGTGACCCCTGGTTTAAAAGTGAAAATATAATATGATAATATTTTCTGTAAATAATCTTTTTAGTTGTATTTCGTGTCTTCGTAATCTAGATACATCCCATATTTTCAGTTGTTACATTAGTAAATTATGTTGTTTTTGTTTTATTTTTGTGTTGTATTTTGCTATTATACTTGTTATTTTGCTTATTTGTTTGCTTTTTGTAAGTAGCTGATCAGAGATTCTACCAATAGACACAAATAATTGATAAATAGTAAAGCCGAGCTTGTCTTGTTATAAAGAAATCCCTGACTTTTCGTCAGGTGACACAAAAAATGTGGCACAAAATAATTTGGAAACATGGATCCTTCTGCAATGGATTTAACGCTTATAGGCCTAGCGTCCTTTTTTGTGGGACATCGGCAAGCAGTGCAAAACCAGATCAGACGCCGCAAAATGCGTCGTCTGATCTGGTTCTCCACTGTTTGCTTACAGAGGTTTCTTTTAAAATTTGAATAAAAATGGCAAATACCACCCAACAACCCTAAAATTGGAAATGGACTCGTCCAATTGATAAGGATGGGAAAATACATTTGGCATAAATGGGTTAAAAGTAGCAAGACTTTTGTTATTTCGTTAGCATAAAGGTTATACAGTGAAACTCTAATGCCTCAAACACTTATGGTTAGTAACCTTTATTGTTACATCAAAAACTTTCTAAAGTCCATGGAAAATTATTATTATGGCTCAAGAAAACTATATAGTTTTGGATAATTTAGATAATTTTGCCTTATTTCATCTTCAAAAGGTATGTTTTGTGTTATCATTAGAATCGCCTCATTGAGCTGATTCTAATTATTACACGCAACATACTTTTATTTTATAGAAGACAGAAATACTATACCATTTATGCCTCCAGACCGGGCTACCAGATCTTGGGTGATAATTAACTCTCGATGTCTCAAAATAACCCCTATCTCGAACACATTTCTATGGTACCCATATAGTTAGCTCCATCGAAGTTTGGCTATAGGTGGATTTTTCACAAAATCGTTTAATATAAAGACATGTGATTCGTAAATTCACATTTACAGGGTTAACCTACCAGCCTTTTGGGAAGTTGTATTGGACTGGCCATGGTTTCTACTGTCTAAAAAGATTTATTATTGTACTATAATGTACTTTAGTAATGTCATATGTAAAACCCTAAAGCTAAAATGAAACATCAATAGGGTTTTCCTTTTGCTGAAAAATGCTTAAATGTACTCTTGGCTACCCTTAGTTTTATTACTAACCAGAAAATAGAAGTGTTTGTTTACTCGTTGCTTGTTAAATGTGTGCTGCATAATGATTTTTTACATTTCCATTTTCATATATTCATTTTATAATAATTTAGAGAAATATATACATAAAACCAGGTACGTACTGACTTTGTTTTCTTTCATGGATCACACCGGATAGGCGGCAATCAAAAACGTTTATACCATCGACGGACGTGGATAAAAAATAGTTAGAAACATAGTTTTCGATTGCTTTTTGTTTCTAGCTATTTTTGATCCGCGTTCGTCGGTGTTAAGAGCATTTTCGATCGCTGCCTATCCGGTGTGTGGATGGGAGATGTGAATGAAAAAAATATTTATCCCTGGGACACTATTGGTACTTGGTATGTGAGATAGCATTCCCTCAATTGAGTAAAAATAGCAGAAATCTTGATGAAAATACAGTAAAACCTGTATAAAACAGCCACTCAAAAATAGACAAAACAAACATCTTAATGACGAATGACAGCTTAATGAAGGTCAAAAGTATTGCAGAATGCTCCCCCTGGACCATTCTGCAATACTTTTGACCTGCATTAAGCGATAAATGGTCTTGAAAATCAATTTGTTGTCTTTTTGAGAGTGGTCGTTTTACACAGGTTTTACAGTAACTAATAAACGAACCAACCAAAGAACAGCTTGGTGGGGAGGGAGGCTTAGATGGCAAAACAGCTGAGTGTTGGTTTTGTTGCTTTACGTCCCAAGTCAACAGCTATGGTCATTGCGGGACGGTCAGTTCACCTAACCACACTTTTTCCTGGGCAGGCTTGAACAAGCGGTTAACCAGTAATTCGCGCACATACTTTCGCTTGTAACTGACAAAAACCCTTCTTGAATGAATCAGCGGAAGGGAGGAGAATGACCGTAGAAATCATTTCATGATCAATCTCCACGAAAGTATGGGACCGGACCGGGATCGAACTCGCGACCCCTGGATATGCAGTCAGACACGCATCTGTAGCCAGACACGTTACCGACTGCGCTACGCGAGTGTGACCAGGAAATGTCACAATCACAACAACTAACTTAGTTCTTGTGATTGTGACATTTCCTGGTCACACTCAGCTGTTTTGCCATCTCACAACAATGGGAGAAATAGAGGCACAAACATCGACACCCACACGGCAACAAGAATACTAGAAAGAACACAAAGAACTACACACACACATACACACACCCACACCCCACCCCCCCCCCCCACACACACACACAGAGCGTAACTACGTTTACGCAAATACGCATGTGCATGCAACTTGGCGCTGCAAGTATAGGGTTTTTAGTTATTTAACTTCTTATTTGGATGTAAAACAAAACTAACAGCGTTTAGTTGCGTGTCTTGAAATCTCATTTTAGTCCTGTAAAATGCACTAAAACCATTTTCCACCACAGGGCTTCATCACTGGCCCCAAATAGGGAGAGTACCCCATACCCCCTCAAGAGTCGTTCTCTCTAAAAATACCTCAGGAACGCGTAAGACAGACAGATATTGAAATTTATGGTCACACACACACACACACACACACACGCACGCACGCACGCACGCACGCACATACACACACGCACATACACGCACGCACATACACGCACACGCACACACACACACACACGAACGCACACACACGCACACACACACGCACACACACACACAATTTGTGCAACAAAAAGTGAACCTACAACAATAGAATCACCGCTTAGAAAGAACATCAACCGCGGATCCAGAGGGTGGGACAGTTGGTCCGTGCCACCCCCACCGCCCCCTACTCCCAGAAACCACAACGACAAAGCTTAAGGGTTTCTTAGCAATACTGACCCGGTCCCCTGGAAAATCACAAAGCTATCAAGCCAGCATTCAATGTTGTGCCATTATCGGCCAGCCAGCGACACGCCGTTGATGGCCCGCTTTTAGACGTATTTGGATCCTTTCTGCACCTCATCAGCTAAAAAACGTTGTAAAAGTTGAGTCGGACGCCCTCTGACAAAGTATTCTGGATCCGCGCATGAATAGTCGCCGGGGCAAATATATTCTGCTGGCCAAATCTTCACCCTAAACTCTACTGATGTTAAACGCAATGTTTAGTTCGCATGTAGGCTTCTAAGTGCAATGTATAGGCCTTGAGCTGGCTATAGACCCCCCTCCCCCCAGGGGGAATTTTGTACACTATAATTTTCTGAAACTACATTATATAAGACACAAAATAAAAGATGTTAGCCTTCTGAGAGTAGCAGCGTTAACGTGTAACAGCACGTTATATACGTTACCCCCCCCCCCAAAATAGCATTAAACGTCCCTGATAATGTCTCAACCATGACATGTTCGTACATATTTGCATGCTGACACAGGTTTATGAACTTCTTATAACACAGTTACATATTTTTAGTATTAATTTTATAAATATCTTCAGTAATTACCGTTGTATACGTTACTTAGTGTTTCCTGCGTTATTTCCAAATATCAGTATGGTATTTATTGACTATACGTGTATTACATCTGTCACAGAATATAGTAACTCTATAAGGCTGCTACTTTAATGATTTAAAGTTCTTTATTATGGTCGCTTACACTATTTTTCAGATCTATGTTATGTATGTTACCTTCAAAATAGCATTAAACATTTAAGTTAATGTCACTTACAAGCCCTGTTTATACTTATTTGCATGCTTGCACAGGTTTATGTACTTCTTTTAACAAGGTTTACCTATTTTAAGTATTCCTTTAATAAATTAATAAATGCCTTGAGCTGTAACTGTTATGTGTGTTACCAAATGATACATTAGTGATTCTGAGTATCTGTATAGAAGTTATTGACGATACATGTATAAAGTCTGTCAGATAATTTAGAAAATTTATAAGGCTGAAATAAATTGAAGTTCCTTATTAATTTATGGTGACTTAAACTAATAATATAATGTGATCTATCAACCTTCGCTGTTTGCTCACATAAACATTATAGATACCATGCATTGAAATAGGAAGTTCTGAAAGACAGTCACTGTGAAACAGCTCAGTTCTGGGCAAGGTATATGGATATGATTCAGATGGTGTTGACACTGATTAGGGCTACAAGGAAAACAACTTTAAATTGCATGTCATCTCTATCTGTATGCCTTGTTCCCAATGTTCATTGCAAACGATTACAACTACGCACAATATGTACCTGTGTAACTGATTACACTCATAAATTTGATACACATCGCAGATGCAAAGAACTTCTCGAAAAAATGGGTTTAGTGTGTTACAACCATTGGTTCTTTGCTTGAGAAATGCTTTTCACATAGCTATCAGGCAAACAATAAAGAGGTATTATAGGTTTCAGCAACTAGAACCATGCTTCGTACTACAGATGGAATGGTGTATTACTCATCACATCAGAGCTCAATATATTGAAACAACTCTTCAATGCACTGAAATGAAATATTCAATCTGCTCAGATGCAAAGTAGAGTGAGTACTAGAGGCACTTTCATGCTTCACCAATCCTTTTAGTTCTAGTTTTGAAGACAATGAACTGTACTTTTTGTCTTTTGGTGTGCCTGCTAAGCCAGGCATAGCTAAGTATCTTATTGAGGCTGATGACATTGGCAGGGAGGCTGTTGCAGACTCCATTGACTCACTTTTAGTTAAAAAAAATCTGTCTTTCACATCTCCCATAAAATGCTACAAGCTGATAAAGTTTTGATGCTTGCGAGGTCTCGCAAGAATCAATTGCCCAATTTACAAAACGTAAACAGCCAGATGAGAGCTTTAAAGAGCGTCTGGTAAGCATGACCTATTTTCTATTGGACATAATGTT
The DNA here is from genome assembly GCA_964019695.1 of Loripinus fragilis. NCBI lineage: Eukaryota > Metazoa > Mollusca > Bivalvia > Lucinida > Lucinidae > Loripinus > Loripinus fragilis. Next base: position 73,190,266 of record OZ026524.1, read on the forward strand.
GAGCTTGAGTTGACACTGCCATTCGCTCTGGGACCTGTACCATGGTCATTGTCAACTTCTGATAGAATTTCCACCCAAACTGACAAGTCCAAACTTCAGCATGGCTTGCAATCACACATTGAACCAACATTAGTTTGGCCAAGTAGTGCTGCACATATTGTTGATGTTAATGCCGTAACTACAGAGCATAATAGCTTTTCCTGTCACATTCATGGATCTGATGGCACCAGTATTCAACCAGGCACTAAAGGCAGGGCACGTTGCTTTTGCCACTGATACATATATACAATGTATAAGCAGTCTATAAAGTCTTACAAACATTCTCGCAGAGGATAACCTGGGTGTTTTGTTCAACAATGGTGTATGCAACAAAAGGTGCATCTTCTGAATGTCAACAGCATTGGCCAGAATATGGGGGAAGAGATCTACAGTAATACACTGTTTAACAGATTGTGACACTACCAATGTGCCGATGTGTTAGTACCACGGAAATATTATTCCTATCAAACTGATAGAGAACCCCTCCCCACTAGTTCATCAACATTCTAAGAAGGGTAGGAAAACAAATAAAGAATTACTCTAGGCACTCATCAGTGAAATGAAGCCCTAACATGTGCTATTTATGCAATTGTGAATAAGCTGCAGTACAACATGTTTCTGAAAAAAGTACCAAAGTCATACTCATATACTGACTATTTCAAATGGCATGAACATGAGCTAACCCCCACCCTGCTTTTCTGTCCTTAAGATGTACATACAAAGATTGAACTATCAAGTCTTTCCCATGAAAACAAGTGAGGCTTTCCAGATATGGACAAAATGTGTGGAAAATAAATGGGAAGGAAATTGAGTACCTCTGGGTAAAAGAAATCTTGATTGTACCCTAACAAAAGAGCCACACAATTATATTTCACATTCTGTGTGATATGGAGTTACCATGTTCAAAACTCAACAACTTAAACCTTATAAAAGATAGAAACATAATATTTGCAGTTTCCAAAAGGTACATAAACATTCTTTTATACAGAATGAGTAAGTAAGCACATTCACATTAAAAATAACAAACTATATTAGTTTCATAAATCATTTATATAGGAATAATGAAAAAGTAGCATACGTAACACTTTGGGGTGCATATTTGTTTTCAAAGGTCCATATCTGTGATGCAAAAATAGCTTACTTGGGTGATATAGCCAATTTGGAAATCTTACCTTATGCTTTGTACTTTTCAGAAGTCATTTACTAAAATTATCAAAGATGTTGATGGGTAATATATGTAATTGGCTGTTACAGGGTAATGGTGTCATTGCCAGAGTGCTAGCATATTGCAAAATTCTTGCAAGATAAATCTGATAGAGGAGTAATAAGTTGTTTAGGAAAATTCTTTAAAACCCTTGGATAAAATATGAAGATTTGCTCTAGAACTTCTACCTGATGGGTTTTCTTTGATCTTTTTAAGTTGTTACTCGCACATTGCACTGAATGTTACAAACTTTCCATGAGTATTATGTCAACTATATTTGATGTCTCTATAAAAGAAAAGAGGGTTTATGTAGTTTATGTTTTGAGTTATTTCCTCAGCAAATGAGCCAGAGTAAAAAGAAGTACATGGACCTGTGCCAGCATGCAAATACGTACAAGCTGGTCGTGTTGGAGACCATATCTTGAATGTTTAATGAGTAACGTATGTAACCTGGGCAGTAAAATAGTGTAAGACACCATAATAAGTAACTTTAATTCATTTGAATAGCAGCCTTATAGATTTACTATATTCACTGACGGGTGTAATACATGTATAGTCAATAACTGCCATACTGATACATAGGAAATAACATATGAAACACTAAGTAACATATACAACGGCAAAAACTCAAGACATTTATAAAATAAATGCTAAAATTATGTAACTGTGCTATAAGAAGTTCTTAAACCTGTGCCAGACTTAAAAAAAAAGTGTGAATATGTCAGGTTGGAGACACTATCAGGAAAATTTAATGTTATTTTGTGGGTAACGTACGTAACATGATGTTACCCGCTTACGCTTCCACTCTCAGAGAGCTAACATATTTCATTTTGTGGCTTATATAATGTAGTATCTGGAAATTATAGTGTTTGAAATTCCCACTGGGGGGAAGTGGGGTCTATAGCCAGCGCAAGGCCTGGAGAATTACATTTTACATTTTTCTGTGATATGGGGGTACCATGTTCATCATCTAATAACTCAATAAGTATATAAGATAGAAACGTAATGCTTGCAGTTTTGAAAAGGTAAACAAAAATTCTTTAATGTAATACCAAATTAATGAACAAAAACTGGTTTCAATAAAATTTAAGACAAACTATATTAGATGCACTTATCATTTAAAAGGGGGTTCAATGAAAAAATGTAACATACACTACATCGGGAGTGACTATATTTGTTTCCAAATGTCATTATCTGTGGCCCAGTAATAGCTTATTTATAAAATATAACCAATTTGGAAATCTTACCTTATCTTTTGCACTTTTCTGAAGTCTTAAAAAGAATTTTAATTATCAAATATTTTGTAGGGTAACGTATGTAACAGGCTGTTACAGCTTAACGCTGCCATTGTCAGAGGGCTAACATGTTGCAAAATCCTTGCAAGACATTGGGCTTAAAGAAAAATATGGTCTACAAAATTTCCCCTGGGGGGGGAGGTAAACCATATCCAGCCAGTGGCCTAGTAGTATCATGAAAAAGAAACAATCAAATCAAATTAACATACTTTCATGAATGAACAAAACAGAACATAGCTTTTTAAATCAGTTGAAAGGTTACACCAAAAGAAGTGGCAGTTCAGCTGCCACCAGATTTTGTGTAAAGTTACAACTGTTTTACAATGTACTTAAAGTAAGCCTTGTCATCTACTTAAGAGGACCACCACAAATACATCAACAGGGTAGGACTTTGGCCATCGTATACAAAGTGCAAACCTAGTAGTTACCATAAATATCTAAGTGTACTGTGTTTGCCAAAGACACGTTAATAATGAAGTGATGTTGTTGTTGTTGTTGTTGTTGTTGTTGTTGTTGTTGTTGTTGTTGTTGTTGTTGTTGTTGTTGTTGTTGTTGTTGTTGTTGTTGTTTTTGCCTTCCTTTCATACAGAAGACTTTAATGAAGACACTTTCCTCTAGAAGTGAAGCAGAGCTTGGATATAAGCATATTTAACCCATTGTATACTAATGGATTTTTCCTCTAGGTTTCATACAATACATTTGGGATAGTCCATTGCACATATCTATGGATGTCAGGTTATTTTAAACAAATATTGTATTCTTTCGTCTGAAGATCTGTTTTACCTTTACAAACAGCGTAGACCCTGATGAAATGCAGCAATATGCTGCATTTCATCTAGGACTTCACTGTTTGCAAAAGTACTTGTTTAGGGGTTAACCGAATATAAAGGGTTAATTGTGACCCTAATCAGCACACCACAACGTCTGTTAAAAGACAACCTACACGACTAGGGCGCTGGCTTTTTCACGTTCTGCCGACCACAACACAACATCTTGACATCTTTTCAACCAGGCATGGCGTGACGATGAAAAATAGTTATGAATTATTGTTGTTAATGAAGATAATTTTCGGTGTTCGTAAATCAAATGTGTCAAATTCGCAACTTAACTGCATGGTACCGTGTACCGAGGTTGGCTTGTCTTTGCTTAATCTGTCCATTTATTGGATCCCTTTTGTTTTCCTCCTGGTTAGAATTTTCATTGTACATATCACTGTAAAAAATAATTATAACTTAACACAACAATTTGCAATTGGTGGCATCTGAGCTTCCCCTGGTCTTGGTGCAACCTTTCAGCTGCTTAAAAAGCTATGTTCTGTTCTATTGTATTGAACTGGATAATAACTATATCAATAACAGGTGGAAATGTTTAACATTTACCACTGGAAAATTATAGGCCTTAAGTTGTTTAAATAGTAGGAAAGTCGGTGTATGTTAACATCCAAAGAGGAGGCAGCTCAGCTGCCATCTCTTTGGGTGTTAACTTACGCGTATTTTTAAAGTGTACACATATAGTTTTTGATAGAAAAATATAAAAAAAATAATAAAACTTTATAAACTTTGTTGTGATGCCAACTTTTCAACGCGCGTCTTCTTTTTGGGGATAAAATGAATTTCGGTTTATTTTGTACAGCTTACTGTCGACTCTTCTACTTTCTTATTTTCAACCATCTATGAGAGATCGCAAATTCAATCCCGGCCATTTTGATCCCGGCTAGGTCCCATACTTTCGCGGAGATAGTAATAATTTATACAGCCGGTCTCCCCCCTTCCGCTGATTAAGAAAGGTTGTTGTCAGTTACAAGCGACACTTTTACAGCATTACCTTACTCGAGATTTAATGCTATTTTATCATTCTAATAAAATTAGGTCGCGATATCAAACCAATACTCTTTTTGATGCAGATTGAGCAGTCCAGATAAGCCAGGCTGTATTTTTTGATAATGGGACACAACCCGAACTTCGACACAAAAACTGCAAAATCACTTTATTAATCTGGATATCAGATCTTCATTATAAAAGGCTCTTTTGGATTCAAACTTTCGGAAAATTTCAATATTACTCTACTTTCTATGGACACGCAAAAGATTTTTTGTCTTGAAGTTTTGACCTTCAAAATGGCCATCAAAGTTTGAACATGAAAACCGGAAGTTAGCGAAAATGCGGCACTTTCGACGGTAAATATCGCAATAAATGATAAGCATAGGCTATGACATTACAACTTACGTATGCCCATTTTCAAATGATTCAGTTTAATTGAAGTCTTGGCGATTTCTAAAATTTTGGGGGAAATTGCGCGAAAAAATTAAATTAAAAACATAATAAATTTTAGGTCCTTCCCGCAAAGTCGATTTTGTGTTGTATTCCGTATTTGTGTTTGTTTGAGTGAAACACAGTACTTTCACGCTGAAATTGAATACAATTTTAAGATTTAAAATGGTTACCAAAAAAATTGGTGAATTTGTCACTTTTCACCAAAGTTTTGGCAGAAGTATGCAATTGAGCTTAAGTCTTGGTAAAACTTTCACGTACGTTAGGAGCGCTTGTTAGTACAAAGTGTATCAAGCTGATATTTATAGGAAAAATAACACTAAGTCTTGTACCAGTTGCGTTGTTAATGGCTTTAAGTATATATGCGCGAAGTACTGGTAAACCGCTTAGTCAAGCTTGCCCAGGGAAAAAGTGTGGTTAGATGGACTGACTATTCCGACATGACCATAGCTGCTGACTGGGGCGTAAAAACAAACCAAACAAAAAACACCCACCGATCATTGACCATTTAGCAGAGCATGTGTATATTTATTGTAACTCGTAGCAAAAGACAAATGACCATTTTAAGACAGGCATAATTATCAATTTAAGGACTTTAAGCCTAAATAGATATCAAGATGCCATCATATTTTAACCAATTTAGGTCTAGCATAGTTTCTTATGAGACGCGGACACATCATGCAGACCAAAATCAGACGGCACAACCCGAGGCGTCTGTTCAGGGTTTTCACTGTTTGCTTACAACATTTTCCATAAAATTGAATAAAAGTGAAAAAATACCACCCAACGACCCTTAAATTGGAAATGAACTCGTCTAATTGACAAATATAGAAAAGTTCATTAGGCTGAAACAGGTTACAAAGTAAGAAGGCGTTGTACATACAATGATAGCCAATAAACGTCAGAATAGTGATATACAACACACTGCTGCAGTTCGATAGTTACATTTATCTATTACTTGTTTGTCAAAGATTACATACGATTTACCACGAAAATGTGAGGCTGAAAATTTGATAATGTTTGACCGTACCATGCAATATTACATGTATTCAACATTTCGGCCAATGATGCAAAGTCCTGGTCTCTTGTAAGCTAACGGTGGGGGCGTGGCTAGCCAGTGACCTAATTGTTGAATAGTACCAGTTGTCTGTTATTAACCCGTTGTATAATGGAAACCCCATAATGGGTACTTTAATGCGGCATTTCATCAGGGTATACACTGTTTGCTTAGACTGTTTGCTAAGACTTAAACGATATTAACATGATTAAGAGTAAGAAATACAATAATTATTTTATTTCGAAATCATAACCTGTGATCCCTCGATATCTAAAATGAACCAAGTTCATTGTATCGTATGAGGTGGAAGAACTTATTAGTATAACAAACACGTTCGAGTAAATTAACACTTTCCCCAACTATTGGCGCCTCAAACAGTTTGTACCAGATCGAGTCCGATTAAAAAACGTTGGACCTGCTCTAGATCCAAACTGTTTAGCGCATTGATGGTATTTCTCTGAAAGAAGTTTTGAGGAAAAAAATTTGCATGCATTTGTGTGCGTGCGTGTGTGCCCTCCACAAAGGCTCGTCTCGCCACCACAACGACGGCCAGGTCGCCCACGACAACCAAACCACCGCCCCATAAACGTCCACGCCCATCACAATGATGAACCAGCCCATCGCGTAAAATAGTCCGTTCGTCCGTCCGTCCGTACGACGTCCGCCTTTCTCTTACACGCACGCACACACTCACGTACACGCACATGCACGCACAAACGAAACAATGTTCCATGCATGCAAACACACATGTGCACACATATGTTGTTTGTCTTTTTGCATTCGATGTTACAACTACGAAAAGAATAAAGAAATCTGACATTTTTTAGTAGTAAATGAATACGATGCCCACTTGTTTTTTCTGTGTGTAAAGTTGAACTAAGGTAGACAAAGATGCACTGAGATTATTTAAATAGATGGACTTATTGTATACGCCTGCGATCAAAATCTCACGTGAATCCTAAAATCAATTTTTGCAAGAAAAAAGCAATAACGCTAAATTCACCAAAACCGCTTAGGTGTGTTTCTTTGTTATTCCACTGACGTCTTGTGGGCAATCAATTTCAAATGGGTATTTTTGACGTTGTGACGTCATGTTCTATATTTGATAAAAACATATTTTCTCATGTCTAGTTATTAAAATAAGCACATGCGTTAAGCTCTAAAATGTGTTATTTACGAGTTTGAAGCAAACAAAAACTGTCAGATTTCTTCATTTCTTAAGTATATTAACTCAGTAAGATCTAGGAACTTAGAAGCAGGAAGTTAGAAGTTAGAAAAAAGTAAGAAGTAGGAACAATCAAAGAAGTATCACTATATAAGAAAACTGATAACGCTTGTCTGGTACCCCGCGTCTATCCTTGTTCCCACAACGACAGTCTTGGACTCAGGGTGCATGTACCATACTATGCTAGTCGTGTGCATGCTTGCACTGACCAGTTTCGTACTGACGATTTTCAGACAGAACAAAAACCTGCTCTAACGTTTTGATGGCTGGTGTCAATAATTCTGATTTTGATATTTCTTTTATTTAAAAAAAAATATTTTTATAAATGATAATTGTGTCAAATGTCATGAAAATCAAAACTAAGTTTTCGACTCCCAAAGCTCTGTAACTAGGGAATAGTGGGTCCAAGGGATTTTTGTAAGAAAATGTAGTGAGGCCCTGGAAGGGTTTTAGGGATATAGGGGTATTGGCCAAATAATTAAATGGATATGGGATAGAAGCGACCCCCTTCCAGGGCCTCTATTATGGGTAGGCGATAGTGACTATTTGATGGCTAGCTTGTATGCTACTATTCACTTTTGACTCGCGTATGATAACTCATAATAAATAATTCGTCACGAAAACGATTCCTTGAACCAGTACTAGCTAAGCCACTGCGCTGCACCTAGATTTCAACTTGAATATTGCAGTTTTCAAACAAAAAAAAAAAACTTTTGTGGCTTTTCCATGGGTAGTAACCAGTACTGGGCCGGGAGGGTTTATGATTTGTATGTTTATTTTATGACGGGAATTCCCGAAGGCTCAACCGAAAGTGGTTTTATGGAGAAGCCGGCAATCGAACCTGCGACCCCTAGTTAACAAGACATAGGTTTATCCTCTACATAACGGCAACATTGCAGTTTTGTTGTAGATATATGAAATAACAATTTTGCCGGACTGGAAACATGGCCGGCGATTTAAACCATTTCAACATTACTGCCCAAAAAAGTTGGCTTCAGTCATATAAGCGATGTATTCAAGTTGTCTATACTTTTACAACTACCTGAACATTTATGTTCTTAAAGCCACTTGATGCATATATGACTAAAAGAATATGATTTGTTGAGCTTGTTTAATTTAAAGATTTAACGGAACTTGAAAAAATTAAGAATTTTTTCCCTGAATATTTCAGACTGGAACTAGTCCAGAAGTGGCTCTACTTACGAGCGTCTGTTGTCTTGTTTAAGGTTCACTTTAGTACACAGACAAAAATTCCAAAGCTTGTCTAAATTGTATTTAAAACGTTATTTACAGCAATGCCATTAACTGATGAAACGCTTTCCCTATACTTCATACTCAAATAAAACTCAACGTCAGGATTTAAGACCGTTAGTTATACATAATTAAATTACGTACAGGTTTAATTGTCATTAATTAAATTCTGAGCTATCGTATAGGCCAGCAAGTTCATTCTCTGACATACTTTACAAAGCACCATGAAGCCGAGAAATAATTGGAGACGCAGCATGTACATAGAAGTCATTCTGTTGGAATCTACACAAGGACACAATTAAAATGTTTAATACATCCACTATTTTGGCATCTACCAAGTAGCTTTTATCTCATAAAATACCAAAGTGACTTCATGCAGAAGACATCGAAACTTGAGCATTTTCTAAATTCTAAACTTTTCTACATGAACAACAGTCCAGCTTATTATTTATGGTGAATTTGATAGTGGACTTGATTTTGCTGAAAAGGCAGAACAGAAATCAAATCCACCGGAACATATGTATGTGATGTTCCGAAACATGGTGGTGAAGCACTGCCTGTATGTTCTGAGGGTTTTGTTTTATGCTTCTTTTTTCTTCTTTTTTGCATATACTGTTGTTGTTGTTGTTGTTGTTGTTGTTGTTGTTGTTGTTGATGTTGTTGTTGTTGTTTTAAGCGGCAGTGATGGCGTGCTCCGAGTAAATCAAGTCCGTCCTGGTTTATAAATTCAAGAGCATTGCTGGAAAGCACCTTTTTCAAAAAGATAAACCAAACGTTATGAAAATGCGAGAAATAACACGGATATTATGTGACATTCTACATGCCTGGTTATAGACCCAATCACGGTATATTAAGCTGTTATAGTTTCCTCTTAAATTACATGCCAGTGGGTCTGGCATCAGAATCAATGAGGACCCTGGGCTAAAACTTTCATTGGTTGCTTGTCTTTGGTTTCAATTTCATCTCTATGACTGAGCAGATTGGTTTGAACCTTACTAGGTCGCAAACCCCGAAGACAGGTCTTCTCTCAACCAGACCCATGCAGGGCACACAGAACTTTTTTCAGAGTTTCGGGCCACGCAATTAATCATTGCAATTGTGGAAGCAAAACGTACGAATCCTTTCAACGCGAACTTTAGCATTCCACATATAAAATTCCAGCCTTTTCACCAGGTATGAGTGGCATTGTCCCAAAAGTGTACAGTAAAACCTGTCTTAAGCGGCCACTCAAAAATAGCCAAAACAAAGGTCTTAAAGACAAATGGTTGCTTAATGAAGGTCAAAAGCATTGCAGAATGCTCTCTTGGAGCATTCTTCAATACTTTTGACCTGCATTAAGCGATAATCGGTCTTGAAAACCAATTTTTGCTCTTCTTTTTGAGTGGCCGCTTAAGACAGGTTTTACTGTAGTTTTAGACAGTTTCACAAGCAATAAATTTCCCTCATTTTCACACTTCATGTGCCAAGTATATTTTTGTCTGATTATGTATTCAAAACTGTTGACAAGAAGACTAATGGCGTAATATCCCTTGACAGGCAAAACTTGCCACGTTTCGTTCCTCGCAGGTCCACATTATCATACCTTACATTGCCGACCACTTTTTAGTACTGTTGTTTTTATGACCAAGAGGTTGCATGTTCGAAACCCGCTGTTTTTAAACAAGACACTTTTTCTTTGTTGCTTAACACTGTTCAACCAAAAACACCCCCTACATGTCAGAAAAAGGGTTGACTAGCCCAATTTCAAACAAAACAAACAAATAGAAGCAAATGGAGCTTCAGCTAAAATGGAGTACATGTATTTTTAGAAGTTTGAAAGGTGTACAGAAAAATGCATTCCTTTGAAAACATCCGTCCTTTAGCGACAGTTAAATTGCCATCACTCGCAGAAACGGGACACTCACGGTCATCTTTCAGGACGGATTTTTGGCCGATTGCTGGCAAAAAGTTATACAGAGGTGATAAAAAGTTGTCACGAGCTGAGTGTTTACGAAGACGAAAGTACCCAGCCAGCAAAAAATTACCAATATCGCTGACGGGCTGATGGTGCCCCTCTTTATTTGCTGACTTGGTTTTAGCCGGTTGATGACAAAAAATAGCCGGACTGGACGGATTTTTCAGCGGAGTGATGCAAAAAAATTGTCACGAGGACGATTTTATTCCATTTATCCCTTTACCATATTTACCGGATGGTAGATTATTTTCTTGCATACATTTCGATTTCCGCGAATGTTCACAGGCCCCTATATAAGAAATATAAGAAATAGTATTCTTATTTCACAACCAAAACATATGCTGTGGGTACCCAAAACAAATGTTAAAACGGATGAATAATCAACTGTCAGTAATATGCACGGCCCACGTTGAATGTTTGCTATTTAGAATGAAACTCTAGGTATTTAAATTGAAAACAATGTTCGGGTAGCCGAACTGAGTGTTTCAACATATATGTTAAGGTGGACGGATGAAAACAGCGTTCGAATAGCCGAACTGAAAGATTCAAGTTGAGTTTTACTACTACTATTTTCGGTTCTGCTGACCCCGCCTCTGGTATATAGAGCGCGCATAAAACGCCCAGTTTTATGCACCCACGTAGGCTTTAAGAAGTTGAGTTAAGATTATATATCGCCTGGTTATTAACATTAATGGTTTCAAGAAATGCAGACACAATTATCCGTGAAATAAGCTCAGACAATATATGGCTATCCTATAGGCAAATATATGTTAAAATGTATTAGTAATGCAAAATTTAATTAAATTATACCATGCGGTTCAATAGTTATGAGCATTTTCACTAAAATACCTCGACAGGCCAAAATGATACTCGGCAAACCCTCGTCAACGTTTTGCATACCAGTGGCTGGGCAATATGTTTTTAAAAAATAAGTATGCAAAATTTGATCCAAATATCCCATAATGTTTAAGAGTTATCAGGATTTTTCACAAACATTCCTGTAAAGTTATTTCATTTTGTCAAAATATTGAAGCGCCATCTATATTAGTTACCAGAGGTTAGTGAATGTTGACAAGCATATGTATGCAAAATGTGATCAAAATCTACCATATGATTCAAGAGTTATGAGCATTTTTACTAACTAGTAACGGACGGACGGATGGACTCACATAGTAATTTTAATGCAGACCCAGTGGTCGTGCAATTACATATTCACAGCTTTTTGCTTTCTTTCTTTTTTATCTTGGCCCATGTTCAGGATTTACTGAGCTCGCATCAACATATTTTTTCATGACGCGGGTCGTATTCAACAAACAGACATTACCATTACATAATGATACATGTGACAACATTAAAATTAATTTTGAAAACGTAAAGATGACTGACTCCCGTCTCATCAGGCGCTAAAACGCTCCTTACGTATGCAGTAAGCGACGTTTACGTTCACTCACTGTAAACAATGCCGCCCAGGTGACAGGCACGCGTGTTACAAGTAGAACGGTGTACGTTAGCGGAGATAGGATATAAATCTCTTGTTCGATTGGTCACTTGTCAAACATGGACTTATATATTTTTGACAATAATTGTCTTCGTATGTTGCTAATTAGTTTTTCTAGTAATTGACAAAAAATAGAATGACAATGCATGACCCAAATAAAAAAATACAGAATCATTCTCTAGTCGTTCATTGTTAGTATGGACTTTACGAAAGAAGCATTTTTTACTTACGTACTATACAAAGATTGTTTTGCTTTTAAAAAAAAAAAAAGGACATCACTTTTAAGATATTAATTAAAGGATTTTTCTTTCTTACATGTATATTGTACTTGTTTAAAATATTTAACAGGAAACATTACTTCGCGATAAACGGATAATTATTTTTTTTTAAATGATATTTTTTCTTCTTTTTTGTGCTTGTTCAAAATGTTCAACATAACTGTTTCGCGATAATTGGATACTTTATCCAAAAAAAATGTCGCCCTACAAGTAAGGCTTTACGCAAATTTAGTCATTTTAGAAAAAGCTGATATTTCAGTTTGGATACAGTTTCAGGCCATTAATTCGTTAGGATTCAAATGAATTTAAACCAATTGAATAAATACGCTTATATTGGCAGGCGCGTGCCGCCATTGTAATACTTATCGCATATGCGCAAAGTCTCCTTAAATGCCCACACTGACGTATGCAGAGGAACTGAGGTCTTATTTGGTCTGAGCCTTGTTCTACATCCATACATTGAGTATGCGAGAAGCGAAGGAGAACTGTTGGCCTCAAATAGCTTTACATGTAGTAGGAAAGTAAGCGTCAGTTTACACCAAAGAGGTGCCACCTCTTTGGTGATTACTAACACGTACTGTTTTACAGTGTGAAAACGGAGACGTAACTCTTTTTACATCTTACGGCGGATTCGAGGCCATGCACTATATCGGTGCATTTGACATTTGAGTGAGAAAAATGTTTCGACAGAGAAGATTCAAATAGGAATACCAGTTAAACGATGTAATCGTCTGTGATATGACCTGTAGTTTTCGTTACCGAGAAACTCGGAGTGTACTCATTCGAAGGCTAAATTAATAGTTTTCATTGATAATAATTATTTTAATTGATAATAATTATTTATTATTTTGGACAGTGAGCTGTAACATAACATGTGACCGCGTGTCAATTTTTTTCGAAATCTGTTTGTTATATTTAATCACTTAACCGCTCTAGAACTATGTGATTTCCGTGACCAAAAACGATGAATATTTCTGGAGAAAAAACAATGGAATTAATTTCTATATAAATTATTCTTGGAAAAACTGTACAAAGTTGACTGGAAAGTATGGTGAAATTAAAGCCAAAAGACACTTCTAAGGACGACATTGCCAAGCTTGAAGATGTTGCTGAAGCTGACAGTATGCGGAAACCCTCATGGGTCAACCTTACACAGTTGGAAGCCGCTGCAAGTGATACCGCCCTGAGTAAACTCCTCTTCAAGGTTAATAATACATTTTCAACAAGTATTAGCTTTTCGAAAAAATGTCATCTTTGGGAACTTAATTAAAGTGGGTTGTTGGGTTGTTGCTTACTGACTAAAAGTACAGAACCCTTTCAGTTGCTGTTTCAAATGAAAGTAATGATGTATTGAATGACACACCCACCTCATTGCCATCTCCACTTGCGGAGATGCCGATGTGCTGGGCGTGTTATTTACAAATGTGAGACAATGCACACAGGCAATTTTCACAGAAAGGGCTATTTCACGCTACTGGGAATCTATATTGCTAGGTTGGCTTGATAGCACGACGTCGAAGTGCCTGAGATTTTAAGGCATTCTTCAAAATGGTGAAATGTTTACCATGATCACCGGCTATACCGATGCGTTGACGTTACAAAATGTACCTCGGACCCAGTATGAACCGACTGGTCACTGGCGGGTATACAAAGTTATGTTGTCGAGGCTTTAAGGAGACCAACTAGTAGCCCCTGGGCTGTTTAGAATCCTTGTAAAATAAATAAAGCATTAAATTAAATTAATTTAGCACTATTTCAAAGTACGACAGACATTAAAATTTATTCTGAACATACACGAGATTATAAGAGGTTACTCCCGGTATGCGAAGCTGAAATATTAGGAGTGACAGTAAAAAGAATTGAAGTTTTCTAATCGTTTTACGTTGAGTTTGACGATTTTCGGCCTAAAGTGCCAAAAATAGCTAAAAAGGGTACCTAGGTTTCTTATTGATGTTCATAAAGACGGTTAAACTTTCAATAATTATAACAATACAGTCTTAAAGATACTTTTTTGAACCATTGCTTTTTGAAGAAAATTCACAGATATGCAGAGAAATAGCGGAGATATGAGTATTTAAGCTTCAACATACATCAGTTTTGAAAGCTCAGCCACCGTTGAGCCACGACAGCGTATTTCCAATATATTCATTTACCTGTATGTAAGTGACCAGTCCGTGTTTATTGGGTCCGAGACGTTACCAATATTATATTGACCTTAGAATGTAGACAGCCATGAATGCTGTCAGAAATACCTAAAATTGGTTTTCCGGGGTAACAAAAACTATACAAAACGGCGCTGAATGGCCCTTTATAACTATGCAATATACTCTCAAGGTCACAGCTAACACATCACTTACCATATGTTAGATAATTTGAGAATGTGTGGACGGATTAATTCAGCTCATGCTACATACCTGGCATAAAAACAAATCAATCTATTTACTAAATAATTGCAAATTAAAATATTGCATCAAAAGTAAAAGTCACAATATCACGCAATGGAGCCAATTTTCAAAGAATATTACAGCAGAGCAACCCAGGTACTGCTGCAGTAGCAGAATATCCACCAGCTTCATGTACCATGGGCTTCAATGTACCCAGACCTTACTGTTATTGTACATTTATGGGCTGAGCTTAACTGGCGTGTGAGAACGCCGCACTGGCAGCTCCGCATAACCTTCAAGAGCTGCAGCAATCCTTGGTTCAGGAATGGAGAAGCATCCCACAGGCATTCATACAGAACTATGTCTTGTCAATGAGACAGAGGTGTAAGCAAGTCATTGGAGCTAGAGGTGGTTACACCAGTTACTAGTTGGACAAAGTTGTGTCCTGTAGCTAGCTAGACCAATGTATTATAGACCTATGCTGTGATATTCGCCATTACATGATTTTGTGATTTTCGCTTATGGTGTGATATTCTTATTTGCTCTGATTTTGAATTTACTTGAAGTCAATAGATTGAAAAGAAATTTCTGCCAGGTATGTATCATGTGTTGAATTAATCTTATGCCCAATTTAATTGCAATCCGTCCGTTCATTCTCAAATTATCAAACATATAGTAAGTGTTGCGTTAGCTGTGGCCTTGCGTGTATACAAGGTTCTGTGCTTGCAACACAGTATTACTGTTGGTATGTTGATGCTGACCATGTGCTCAGCCTCGTGGTTACAGGATGAATTCTGGTTTGCTGAGTTAGTCATGTGATATAAGTGTATGTGACTTTAATCCCGAAAGAAATCCGGAAAAGTACAAAAGGCCTATGAAATTGGCTATAAAATGTGCCTGAAATATGTGTCTCATTATCAAAAAGATCGATAGGTCCAGCGAAAGTAAACGTCGTACACACTTTCCAAGTTTTAAGTCTGGCCGAAAAAATGAAAGAGGCCGAAACTTAAATTATCTATTCTCCACCTACGATTGTTGTGAGTCGCGAACGACCTGGCCTAGTGGTCAGCGTGTCAGTTTATGGACCCAGGGAACCAGGGTCGATTCCCCCGTGGGCACCTATTTTTAGTGTACTTTTTCCACCTTTTGTAGCGTTTTAATGCTGAATTACTAAAAATGGAATTATAAAAACGGCAAAAAATGTCACTCCAGATAGTTTTACATTGAATTATGCACCAAAATATGTGGGGTAGGCCTCCTGAAAGATAATTACTGTGGTGACCTTTTCTTTTTTAAAGGTATTATGATAGTCCATGAAATAAAATTACAAATTAAACATTTACAATGTCAGATTTTTTAATATATAACAATCTTGTTTTTGAGGAATAACCAAAATATATCATAAAGTATCTTGTCACGGCTTGGGATACCAGATAAAGGATCTTGGACAGTCTTAATGAAGGATTGCCATAAAATAGTCAGAGAAAAGTTTCAACGAAAATGATATTTGTTCCATGAAAAGGATAGTAGATTCAACTCTTTAATTATCCGCAAAAAAATCACAAAAGACACGTACGAATTAAAAATATGGGTTGAAAACTCCGTTCTTGTTATTCAACATATAGGAAATAGAAAAGTTTTGCTGAAGTGCTTCCCCCACCCCCACCGGTGGGTGTACAAAAGAGGAGGTGCGCATCTTCAATTAGTAAACAATCATCATCCAACTTTTGAATAAAAAGAAACTTTTGGAGTTACAGATTACACAAACAAGGCACTCAAAAGTGTTGCGGATGGACAGACGGACCGACAGATGGATGGACCGACGGAGTGGACCCATTACCAGACCCGCTTTCGCTAAAGCGACGCAGGTAAAATGAAAATAGAAATGTATATGTAAACTCGTGATGCAGCACATCTTTAACAAACAACAGATATCATAATAAATTGTATAATAGAACTTTTTGCTCTCTTTAAAGGCGGTAACTTTAATATTCATATCTGGGCGTGGTTCAGCTATTTGATCTGCTAAACAAGGGAACTCAGGTTGCATTTATAATTTGGTGAATAATCAATAAGTTGTTTTGGCCGCGCAAACGTGCGTGCATTTCATGGAAATCCAAACTCTATACACACTAAACTCACATTTATTAACCCTTAAACCGCATTATCACAAAGTCATCCACTTAAATATTTGAAGCCTCATAAGCAAACAGTGTGGACCCACATCAGACTGCTCCTGTAGGAGTAGTCTGATCTGGGTCCACAATGTTTGCCTCTATGCTTATGTTAAATAGACATTTTCAGATGCAGTTATTTTGCTGGCGTTTGTAGTAGTAAATAATGTGTTTTGCGATATACTGAGGTAATGGCGCAAGATGATACAGTTACTTTTGAATAAAACCACGCCTCCTTTTCAGCTTTTACCTATGTCTAAGGTAGACCGGTCCTTATTACCCATTCATGAGGTGCCACCTTTACAGTAACCAAAACGTCCTATAATATTCTCTGGTCATTTTTAGTTCTAAGGGTAGCCTAAAATATTTGTAGTACATTTAATCATTTTCCAGCAAACATTAGGAAAGGAAATGAAAATCCAATTGAAACTTCAAGTGAGTTTAATGTACTTATGAAACGACTATTGAGGACAATGAAAAATCTTATAGCCAAAGGAAACTGTGGCCAATCCAATACAATTTTCTTAATATTATGTAGATCGGGGCAAAAAATGAGAATTTACAGGTCACATGTCTTTATTTAAACCCATTTAGTGAAAATACCATTAACTGCAAAACTTCAATGGCGATCAGGGCAGAAAATGAAAATATACATATCATAAGCCATTTAGTGAATTTCGCACCATATTAAGCAAACTTCAACGGCTCAAATAACTTGACACAAATGATGGATTCGTTTTTCTTGCTCACCGTTCAATGCCACATTTTATTTCAAAAAAACTCCTAGAAGCTCCTGATTACGCTGAGATACAACATTTCACGCTGACGTCACCTTGACATAACAATAACGTCACTTGACGACCATGTGTGTGAGTTCAAATGCCGCCAGTAAACAGCCCTCCAATGACAGCCTTGAAAATATAACATAGCTAAGATAAAAAATTATATTCCAGGCTAAAATCTCAGACATTCTTATTCGTGGTGTATGAACTTTATAAAGATTAGAGTTATTTGTGCTTAGTTTTTAGTACCAGAACGAACTTTCAGGAAATCTGTCAAATGCTGTAAAACCCTATATGAGATTCTGAAAACTGAAGAAGGGGACATATATTTTTGTGGGGTGGGGTCAAATGGATAGTCTGTACATTAAACAAACTTGATATACGGTATTGAACAAATAATTTAGAATCATTTGTCTTTAACGTTGTGATTTAATAAATAGCCATTGGAATGCATAGGCCCTTGTGATGTGCGACAGAATTGTTCACTTCGTGAGTATTTCAAAACTATTCCATCCTATATAGTCGGGGAACCAAGGTAGAAAAATTGCTAACCCTTGCACCCGAAAGGTATACAGATGGATTTTGTATGGTTGCAAAGGTAATTCTATGGTGTATTTGAAACCACTGTATAGCAGACTCGATCGACTTGCATAACGCCAGAGCAGTCAACTTTCTACGGAAGCCAAGGGAGAACATGTCAAAATATTATTTTTCAAAATGTCATATATTTTTATCAAAAAAGTTCGGGATTGAAAAATATTGAGTTTATACAATAAAACAACATCAGAGTAGACCTCAGAGGCAGTGGTGGTCATCTGAGAATACTGCTTATTGGTTTTTAAAGCATGTAGATTAGGGCACCGCAATTTTAAAATTAAATTTAAAGGTTTCTTTGCCTCAAATGTCATTAAAACTGCATTTATTGCCCAAAAATATATTTGATGATTATTTACATATTGCTTAGAAGCATATCTCACGAGTAATTGCGTGCTTACTTATTCACTTTTAGCCCCCCCCCCCCCCCCACTGAAGTGGTGTGAATTGCATTTTTTTTACATAAATAAATAAATTTTAAATTGAATGCGTTTAAACACAACATACAGTTAGACAGGCGTTTGGGACATAATTTAAGACAATTTATCTTATTTTCTATCGCAAACTAGAAAAGGTAGCTGAAAAGTAAAAATATAAAACAATGATAAGTTAATATATAGTCATTTTATCCATGCCAGCTGGCGCGTAGTTAAATACTATGGACAACGTAAGAGCAGTTAACACATAAATGAGATTTATCAAGGTTTAAAGGATGTTTGTCTTCCATATTTACAACAATTTTGAAACAGATGGTCATTGTAGAGACCTAGGGGATTTTTATCTACTGAAAATAATAATTTCGTTTAACAGTGGTAAAATAAAGACGAAAAACTGGTATAACATTACCATATCACCATGAACAACCTGCCCGTCTGAGTTGCAAAAATGTAACCGCATAGTATTTAGAAATGTTCCTATATTGATTATTTTGGTGCACAAATGACTTCCCATACTTTTAAATGTGTTTGATAGTGTATTATTGAATTATCGGACAGTCAAGCGGCTTCTTATACCTGTCCTCCAGATAAGAGAGCGTAATGGAAAATTATTTTTATTATTTCTCAATCAAAACATATGTTGTTGGTACTTAAATGAACCTATTCGATGAGACGGTTCTTTTGAAGACCAAAAACGCACTCTTTAACTTATTGATTTGGGAAACATCACAATTTCTATGCTATGAAATATTGCTTAACTTGATCTATGTGGCATACAAAAAAATGCAATTTTCCGCGAAATGCAATTCTTGTCGCATTGCTATACAGTGGTTTCAAATCAAGCACTATTTAGTCTATCAGTATTCAAAATTCCAGCCGTATACCTTTTGGGTGCAAAAAATATGTGTTTTTGCACGATACGCGACTTTGGTTCCCCGACTAATAATAAGCATATACTTTGGCTCGGTCTTTATCACACTTTTCTTGTATGTATGGCTAGACACGTTTACAATGCATGCGACTGAGCTGTAAGTGTGTAGTCATTTCCCAGAATTATGTGGCAATATTGTACAGGCTGGTCTGTTATTACAAAATGAGCTTAGGCCAAATCCAAAATCAGTAGTAAACGTTAAGTATAAAATAAACATAAAAAGCCATGTAAGACTGAATATTACATTACTATTGACGTGATGCTTTTGTTATTATTGCTGTTATGTTGTATGTCTTCTGGGTTGCACTTCAACCTTCAACCTCTTTCAACAATATATTAACCTCAGCCAATTAAAATCTAATTAATGACATTGAGATTGACAGTTATAACGAACTGATCACTTTCAAACACATCTAGTCAGCTATGATGTATGTACCAGCCGTTCAAATATTTTGTAAAATAGTATACCACCCCCATGCCGTTCGATTTTATCACATGTAAATTTTACTACCGGAACAAAGTGTCATGTTCAATCCAACATAACACTGCTCTCATGATTTAACTTGTTAAATTCCTTTCAAAAGGATAATATTTGTATTCATTTTCATAGGCCTAGCGCAAAGCATGCACAATATGGATGCACGTAATTAAAATTGTACAGATTCAAGGAAGACCATCTTTTGTCGAGATATACATTTCACATCAATTTTGACTCAAGATGTATGCCTGTCTCCTTTCTGCATTGTTTTTATAATCGATGAATGTTATTATAATATTAGGCTGGATCTTAGACTGATGCCAGTGCTGTTAAGGAGGATTGTAAGCATATCAATTAGTTTGTCCCAGAAAAGCTCCCAGCCCTACATTGTAAAATTGAATATCAGTCTGGTTTATAATTTTGTCCAATTTAGCAGGTGAGGCCAAACTTATTGTAGTGATAACATGGGCCTTGTTCCGATAAATCCTAATTTTATGCTGCATGCAAATAAAAAAGACGCCTTTGTTTTTTACTCTCTAAAATTCAAAGGTTCAATACTCTTGCTAGTCTGTGAAGCTGAACAAGCTGGTTATAATCCTACCCGTTGGCAAATCCCGATGTTACGTTTCTCAGGACAGGTTTATATACTGTATATATTGCTAACAAATATGACTATACTTCATATACTGTAAAACCTGAAGAAACATCATTTGGCTATCCAAACTGCTGCAGGGTTAGGTTTTACACAAATTAAGACTGCGATCAACTTGTTTATAGTGCAGATGGTAATCTTTTGTATTAAGTTTTTTGGATGGTAACTCTTTTTTGTAATTGTTTTCATAGTCTTGTAGTAAGAGACCCGTTTTGTGTTTATTGAACAGATTTGAATTCTACTTTTTGATGTTGCATAGGATTTAAACAAACACGTTTCATTTTCTAATAAGTACTCGGGTTGGGTCCCTAGTGTGACCAAATAGACAAACATAATCTTGACACGGCGCTCCAAAATAATACCCCGCCCCCATTAAAAGTTTTTAAGAACAATAATGGGTGTTTCTTTCATATAAACATGTGTATTAGTGAGCCATTTTCTTGTAAGTTTTGGGAACATTCAGTCTATCATTTAAATGAAAACCAGCTTTAAAGCATCATTTTTGTTTGAAAACTGGATTATTATACGTTTTACCTTACAAATGCTCAAATGGGTATTCCATGTATAAGATTTTTCCTGGAAGAAATTTGAAAAACAAATTCCAAAAACTCGCAGCCGACTCAAGTTCTAAGGCATGTTAAGATTACATCACTGATAAAACCAGTCACTTAATATTGTATACATGTACATGTATTTTGCATAACATTTAGTGCTGCCTTGGAAACTGTAAACCTTAAAATTTGATGGTTCAGGTGCTTCCAGAAAGTAATTATCCAATATAAATATTTTGTTTTCTAAAAGAACATACTTGTATAAAATATCTACAAGTTGATGTAAAAGAGGTTACAAGTAAACAGCTTTGTCTCTATAAGATTAAACAACTGTGAACAATTATTCGTTACAGACAGCATTTTTAAACTCTTAACATCTTTGGAGACTTTCTAAACCAGCAAAAAAATAAGAACTATTTTCTTGGTGATGACGTATTTCTTAAGATCAGATATATATAAATTAAATATTACAAGATATAATGAGAAATATATATTACAGCAATTTCAAATTTGTTCAACTGGGCACCATAGTCAGTAAAGTCGAAATTGTACTTATGGTAGTTATGTTTAAATGGTCTAATCAATTAGAAACACTGGATTTATTAAAGATTGATTTTCATTTAACTACATTCGACTTAAGTTATGTTTAAGAAATGGGAATGCATTAAACCGGTAAACATTGTAAACTAGATTATATTATTATATGTCTTTTGGAAATAATGTGAATCTCTCTGTTTCTCTCTCTCTCTCTCTCTCTCTCTCTCTCTCTCTCTAAACTTTTACAATACAATCAAATATTTTGCAAGTTGGAAAATACTTGAATGTCATTTGGTTTAACGACAGAACTTGCTAGTTGTATCATCGCAATATGTACAAAAGCTGGATTATTTGAATAAACATTGTTGAAATAAATGCAAGAATTTTAGAACGACTATTTGAAATATGTCCGTGCAGAGATGTGGAACAATGGGCCAAGTTTAATGGCTGTAATGGCCTTAAAGTTTAGAATCACCCTGGCGTGTGATGTTTTGACAGCTCTTCAGTACATAAATGTCGCCCTGACTTATGAAAAACGCTGAAAATAAATGGAAAAGGGAAAATGCGAGTTAAGTCACCTTGCATAAGCATGAAACAATTAAGCGAAAAATAACCATATTAACCACCACATCGGATCAGCTGGAATCAAAACTGTTGCGATAATCAATTGGAGTGAATTGATACGCCTATAAATGAGTGTAATCGATAACGCTGCAACATCGGCTTGTTGACTTAGAATATCTACGCTGTTCCATTAGCTCGGGAATCACCACGCCGATTGTTCGATGTTTTAATAGCACCAGCACCAATAACATTTACAACATGTTCAACTAGCATTGCCGCGATTGAGAGGTCATTATTCTAACGTAATACATGTATTTGTCTATAATGATTATACAATATGTTGACACTACTGTATTAATAAGTAGCTTCATTTTAATTAAAAACTCTCCTTCTGTCAATATGACTTACGTTTAAGGTGATTTATGTTAAATTGCGGTTTAGTGTATTTATGAATGAAATTATCTCTCTCAATACCTAACTTACATTCAACTAAAGGTGACAAAACATTTAGTAAAACAATTTTAGCTTCCAATATGACTGAAGTCATTTGTTTCGCTGAATGGTATTATACTTTAATGTCGTACCAGATCAGGCGGTTCCATTTGTCCAATACTTTTATGGACTTTCAAAATCTCTGGAATCAGGGATAGTGCCAGTATCTTATAAAGAAACCCATATTCTTGCATAGATATCTATTCGTATAGCTGTTTACACCCATCGTCAAATGAACGAAAATCCATGTTCAAATCAGGAGATTCACGTGCTGTTTGAACATGGGTCTGAACTTGAAAATACTTAAATTGAGCCCTGCATTATTTGCATAACGTTATATACGGAAAGCGTTGCGGACCAGACTGATCATTTCGCCGTTGTTTTTGTTCGCGAAAACGTTGCGTACGGTTATGACGTTGTGACGTTCGAAAATACACAACCGACGCCATTTTGTTTAGAGAAATCCAGTGTAAGAAAATGGACAATTTCAGAATGTTTTAGCAGCGTTTTCAGTGCGAATTAGGTTGGAATAAGGTAAATTATGCAAGAATAACGATCACATATGTTTGTTTAATTGCATTAACACTTGCCGGGTCCCTCGGATGATGTTGAACACTCGGCCTATCGGCCTCGTGTTCAAACAGCATCCTCGGGACCCGGCAAATGTTAATGCATGAAAAAACATGTGTGATCCCTATATTTTGCCATATACATGAAAAGGGGGATTGTTTAAACATCTGAACAATCATTTTCAGGATAATAACTTGCTGTCTTCTCTTACACATGATATTATTCCAGGAAATTGAATTATAAACCAATTAACTTTCTTAAACCCTACATATTATGAGGCTCTTGGTGCTTGTAAAGAGATGCAGGTCTCTTCTGTGATATCAGCAAAGCTTTTGATTGTGATCCTCTAGGCTCCATTCTGTGCAGTTTGCTTTTTCTAGTTTATATAGATGACACAGTAACTGATATTGGTTCTAATATAAGTATTTTTGCAGATAAAACTAGTCTCTATATAGTTATAAATAATCATTTGGTGGCTGCAGAAATTCTGAGTGCTGATTTGAAAAATGATCACGCTGGGTAGCTACATGATTTGTGACCTTTAATCCAAAACCGAGGGAAACCTTGATACCTTCTCTCAAAGTCAGCCAGCTACTTCATCCTCCAATTTTCATGGAAAACACGCCCATTAATGAAGCTGAAGCTAACACTCATCTTGACTTGTATCTCTCTACTGACTGTGGTTGGCATCAACGAGTTATTTATATTAAAGAAAATGATTCGACTAGGATTAACTTAATTCGGAGATTTCAGCATAAACTTGATCGTAAATCACTTGAATTCATATACATAGCATAACTTTCATAAGACCTTTGCTAGAGTATGACGACACTATCTGGTGAAACTGTAATAGTGAAATATATGAACTTCTCAAAATTCAAATTAAAGCGGGCCAATTAGCTAAAGGAGCTGCAAAACTAGTATCAGTATCTCTGACTGACTTGTACAAAGAAATAGGCTGGGAAACGCCACCAAAAGGACTAGGCAACCATAAACTAACTCTTGTTTATAAAATTGATTAACACTCTCACATCCGTCTGTCTGTCTGTCTATCTGTCTGTCTGTCTGTCTTCCCTTTCAATTCTGCCTCTTAATACAACTTGCGAAGCAGGCAATGCGAGCACCACCAAAACAATACAGTGATTCCTTCTCATCTTCAAAGTAACTTATCACAAGAAGCCTTTACACTGTTTTAAACTCTTCCATAAAAACGCTAACCTATCCTTTCCAAGATATTACTATTATGGAAATAGAAAAGCCTAATGCTTCATTCACGTTTACGAACAGGTTGTAGTGTACTTTGGTCTCATTTACTAAAACATTTGTGGTTTATTTATTTTGTACTTTTTCTATTCTTTTTTATTAATTTACTAGTTCCAAATATTAGGCCATTTTCCATCTGTACGTTTTGATGTTTATATCAGAATTGTTTGACAGGTACACACATTGACTGTGGCATGATTGGATTTACTTGTTAAAGCATGAGCTTAGGTGTTCATTTTGGTTTGCAATAATGCTTTTTCCATCACTTTTTAATAAGTTGTGTTTGCCAAACTTTAAAACGCAATAATTACATCTTGAGTCTCTCTCTCTCTCTCTCTCTCTCTCTCTCTCTCTCTCTCTCTCTCTGAATAGCGCACTCAGTCACACCTGTATTTCCATATAACTGTTTCTTTGCTTTAAAAGACAAAACCTTCAAAAACATAGCTGTATCATCCAAGATTATTGCGCATATGATTAAGTGACGACCCTTTTCATGAGAAAATCGGTTTTCTGAGCTAAAGGCAAGTTTATATTCAAAATAGACTGGCTCCCGTCGGCAAACTTAGAAACTTCTTAAACTTAAAAATAGTCTCTTCTGATTTCTCTTATAAATGATGGCTGAGTTTGACATGTTCAGCTACAAAAATAGTAAGTGAGTATGATCAGGATTTACCACAATCACAAACTGCAGACAAACCCGTGGCATCGTGAGGAAGAGCCACACAACAATCACTAGACACCAGGAAGACAAACAAAGCGAAGCAACCAGCTCTCTCTCTTCCCCATCGAGATGATTGCAAACTTATAATGGACACAAAGTAACGCATAATACACTATGCAAAAGAACAATTACAGAATCCCACAATGGGAGTAACAATCAACAACGAATCAACAACTAGAAATACTACTAGTAGCAAGAATATCAAATTTAGTTTGGAGTCTTAAGTACTTATAGCTGTTTTACGACCTTCTCACCGAACAATAAATATGCAGATCAGCATGCGTATAAGCACACACTGTAAAATATATACTGAGCCACACTTCTAACGCAAAATCAAACTGAACTTTAAATATAACATATATTGTTTCATCCATTTTAACGCAATTTTATTAAAAAATTAAACACTTATTTATGAAAATGAAAGTAGAACTTCATCGGTCAATCATTCCCTTTTGTTCATAACTTGATTGGGTGAATGTCTGCCATAACCCTTGACCTGTACAAATGATTTCGGCAAGACCTCGTATATTAATTAAAGTCACATTCCTGAAACATTTTGCGTTGGAAGTGTGGGTCAGTATAAGTGTAACCTCTTTTGGAGTAAACTTACAATTCTTTTCCTGCTTAAACAACTTGAGCCAGCATTTCTCCAGAGATAAATGTTTAAACGAGTCTGCTTGTTATTGTTGTAGTTACTTTCCTGATCAATACAGTCGAACAGAAACCAAATCAGTGGCAGTTCAGCTGCCACCAAATTTCAGTAATTTTACATTTTTTTATTACAATGCAGGCTGATCTTCTCATTTATTGCTGACGCATGGCATAAAGTTGTTTTTATCATGACGTGACCCTAGTAAAGACCATAAATTAAGGATTTGCAACTTTAATTTCACATGTCTTTAGCAAAGAACAATGGTTTTATTTTAATCTTTCACTTGAACAAGAATGAATCCTCAGTGGCAGCGCGTTTTACGACCGGGGTTATGTCTAGAGCGTAATTTTCTGACGCTTCAAGGATTTTCGTAAATGAATCCGTTCTGACAGTTATGTTTGTTCCAGATGCCCCTTGGTGCGACCTAATAAATATTTAAACAAAGTGGGTAATTAAATTAAACAGTGGTTGAGTGTGAATTATGGGGAAAATGAAGAAAATCTCGCAAATTCTAATGATATTTCAAAATGAACTTGTAGCCACAACGTAACACCCGACGAAGTCTGCTTTCTGAGGTCATCTTATTTCGGAGTTTGTGACGAGATAAAACTCAAATGATACTGTTGAGCTACCGAGACTAGCACTATATTTAAGAAAAAACATATACTATCTATCTCAACATTTTTACGAATAAATACCGATTTAGTATTTAGATCACAAAGAGGGTTTTTAAAATACGACCCAGTTTCCGGACCGTTAGCGCCGGCAGGGCTATTTTTCATCTTCGCAAGCCAAAGGTACTAAGTCCACTTCGTTCCTTACCCCCCCCCCCCCCTTTCCACTGGACGGCGATTCCGCTACGATTCGAAATTTTGGTCAAAATGACACGAATCGTAGCAGAAACGGCAAGAGCGCAGTAGAAGCGCAGTAGAAGCGCAGTAGAAGCGCTTAGGTCGTAGTAAAAGCGTATCGGAATTTCAGATTCTTTATAGAAAGGATACAAAAGCGCGACGAAAGCGTAGCCCCATCGCCTTGGTCGTAGCGAAGTCGCAGCTACATCGCCATCAGCGTAGACTAAGCGTAGCCAGATCTTCATTGTCGTAGTGGGATCGTAGCAGCAGCGTAACGGAAGCGTAGTTGAATGGCGTTTCGCTAGCCAGTCTACAGTGGCCCGTTTTATATACTTACTGAGGTATGATCAGGTTGCTCTTAGTGTTCGCTGTGTGAACGGGTCTTTTTGCTGTCTTGCCATCAACTAACTCACAACAAAATGCTTTCAGCGTAAAATTGTGAATATTTTCTTATCCATCGTGTGCAACATTTGTTTGGGTGTTCAAAAGGACCGTCTCAATGAGACGGTTCTTTTATTGAGACGGTTCTTTTGAGTACCCACACCATATGTTTTGGTTGAGAAATAAGAAAAATGATTTTGTTACGCACACTTATATAGACGCCTGTCTAAGCTCAGTTTTATAGTTCGCGAAATAAGAAAATAGTATAAAAAAAATGTACGTACATACTGAACATAGTGGACATGTAGGTAAAGTATGTCGAAAGACCACGCCTTGTGTTAAACGCCCGCCCGTATATGTCCTTACATGACAGATTGAGCAGAGAAAAAACGAGAAATTATTTATTTGACATACACAACCATCCGAACAAGCAGATAACATGTTGTTGACCATTTTTCTGGGCCGAACACTGTCAACGACATATATATTCGATATACTATACATACTCTATACATTTAAAGTCAAGTTCAGATCATCATCATCATCATCATCATCATCATCATCATCATCATCATCATCATCATCATCATCATCATCATCATCATCATCATCATCAATTTTATTTCATACATTCAGAATTTAACCCTTATATATAAGCCTAGCGTCCTTTTTGTGGGATGTAGGCAAATAGTGCAGACGTCTGATCAGGGTCTCCACTGTTTGCTTGCAGAATGTTCTATTAAAATTTAAATAAAAATGAAAAATACAACCCAACAACCCTTAAATCAGCAATGGACTGTTCCAGTTGATAACGGTGGGAAATTCCAATCGGATTAAATGGGTTTAAAAAAAATCTCCCGAATGTGGGGCCAGTCTGACTTGTCTTCCACAAAGACGCTCTCTACACTCATTAATAGAGTATTTTGGGTCTGTTGAATCCATCTGCTACAAACACGCCATCCATTTCCTTCATAGCATAAAATCAATACTGTGTTATGAAGAAGAGGTACTTGCAGCCTTTTAATGAGATGGACCATACATTCGATAAAACTGCATTTTTGTCAATATAGAAAAAAATCGAATGGGATGGACCATACATTCGATAAAACTGCATTTTTGTCAATATAGAAAAAATCGAATGAGATGGACCATACATTCGATAAAAATGCATTTTTGTCAATATAGAACAAAAATCGAATGAGATGGACCATACATTCGATAAAACTGCATTTTTGTCAATATATAACAAAAATCGAATGAGATGGACCATTCATTCGATAAAAATGCATTTTTGTCAATACAGAACAAAAATCGAATATTTGTTATTCGATAGCCTAGGCGTTTATATTCTACATACCTTAAATAGTGTGTCCTGGAACAGAGAATGATTCTAGAATTGTGTTGAAGTTGAAAACAAATGTCCTGTTTCTTCATTACAAAACATTTTTGAACTGTCAAGCATATCTTTATCTTTTTAAAAAACGATATGTGTGTCAACGTGTTCAATGAGTTTCTCATCGAGTAGCATTGACCGATTTCTAAATTTGCTATCAAACACAGGAAATAGATAGCTTTACCCCATTGGATGTGCGTCGAAGGAGTTGGATTAGTGCAGGGGCATATCCAGGATTTATGGAAAGTGGGTTCATATGTATAAAAGTGTGGGAGTTCGCTTTGCTGATTTTATCTCATATCCAATGAAAATGAAATAATGAGGTCTCAGCGAGTCAAAATTATTTCATTTTTAAGCGGGGGTGGGGGGGGGCTCTGGATCCGCCACAGTTGGTGGGCGTGACAAAAAGTAGTGAGATTTTGTGCCTCCGCACCGCCGTTGCGTCCTTGTTCAAGGCACTCTATCTGGCTCTGCTTAGTGCTTGTTCAAATTAGGAAACGTCCCGACATGACCGAAAAATATTGACTTGGACATAAATTATCAACACAAACAAACAAATGTTTTTTTCCTCAATGTCGTTTTCATTAAATAGCCGAGACGTCATACTGTTAAGACTGGTACCCGACTATGTGATAGCTGATCAACATGCTAACAACTTGTTGATTTCAAAATTTTCACTTTTTATCTCATAGATGCCAACAAGCTAACAGAACAAAGTGCGATATTAAAAATTCAGTTCTCTGAATTTCTAATTAGTTTTATTTACTGTAAAACCTGTGTAAAACGGCCACTCCAAAACAGACAAAATAAAGATATTAATGACAAATGGTAGCTTAATGAAGGTCGAAAGTATTACAGAATGCTCCGCATGGAGCATTCTGCAATACTTTGACCTGCATTAAACGATAAATGGTCTTGAAAACCAATATTCGGTTTTTTGAGAGTGGCCGATTTACACAGGTTTTACTGTACGTCATAAATCATGAAAATCAACATCTAAAAAGATTAATGTGTATTATATGTGCGTGTCATAGCAAGGTGCAAAAAAACCTACCACAAATTTGAATAGTCAATGCACCGATTATGGTAGATAGTCGTACAAGCAATTAAAAATTAAAATAATGATCTATCAAATTAGTGTACAGGTAATTAATAATAATTATCCATCATATTAGTTTGTCAATCAAAATATGTGTTTGTTGTTGTTTTTTCAAACTGCGCCAAAGCGAAACTGTCCTTGATCATCATTGATACCATCTTGAAGTGCTAAGCTTTGTTTACAAAGTAAGAAAGAGGGCAAAGATCGGGAATCGATACAACCTAGCACCACACCTGACCCAGGATACCAATGGGAAAGTGACAACGTCACAATAAGACATCACAAACGAGAGCCAAGAGGTCAGCCCTTTCCCAGCAGGTGACCACAAGGCATCAACAAAAAGACGTGCATGAAAGCATAACAAAACAAGACAGAAATGGAAAATGTAAGCTTGATTAATATTTTGTAAAAGGAGAACCTAAATAAACATTTTAATGGATGACTTATATTGAACATAAAATATACGGATGAGATTTCAAAGTTTCGCAACCATCTTCATTTTTTTACGATCAGATATGAAAGTAATTGGTCTTTGAAAACACTGTTTGACTTCAGGCCATTCTTTGAATGAGTAGGTTATATGTAACGTATTTACCCACACTATTCGGATAAATGGATTTCTTACCAATTCGCCATACCACAGTTTGTGCAAGACCATTTGCACTACCTTGTAGGGTGTGCAAACTGATGTCAATAAATGACAAATGGTGTTTGGTACGAGCTTTAGGTCTTAATTTCAACTAAACCTTTCTACAAAGAGCAAAGTGTGTGAGTATTCGCTCATACGGACTGGCTCAAAGAAGATGCCCGCTAATTTGTAATTTTGTTTTATCTTTCAGCCTGGTCTCCGGTTTCATGGTCTGACAGGAGGATTTTGGGGACAGAGTTCTACTCCTTCCATCGCCACAGATTCCAGACCGCCCAGCTACCGGTTCAGTGAATCTCTGACGTCAACAAAACTCAATGAACCGTGTAGCACGTGTGATCAAACCTCAACGTTCGCCCCGACAAATATTCCAGCAGTTTCACCTTTGAGTCTTCGGCGGAGGAATACAGTTGCTGTTGTCTTGATTGCTTTCGCACTGCTAGCAACTATTGCCGCCATAACAGGAATGGTTCTCTATTTCAAACATCCAAAAGGTAAGTTTACAGACTGGTTCGAATCACAGAACATGCCGAAGCCAGAATTCCAGGCCCAAAGCATGTGCGCATGCAGAGGGGAGGACATGGGGTTCGGACCACCCCCACCCCTGGAAAATCACAAAAATATAGGATTTCTTAGCAATACTGATCCTGATCCCCTTAAAAATCACAAAGCTACCAAGTCAGCATTCAATGTTGGGCAATCATCGGCACGCCAGCGAAACGCCATTTAAATGGCATTTCGCTTGCGGGCCGATGATGCCTCGCTTATAATGGTATTTGGATTCTTCCTAATTAATTTAAAAAAAAGAAAAGAAAAAAAAACGCTGTCAAAGTTGGACCCCTTCCACAAAACTTTCTGGACATAAGTTTTGATCATGGCATTTAAAACTCAAATGCTGAAAAATAATAATTTTTTGCTTTAGAATTCATAGATGTTGTATATGTCCTGCTAATCAACAATTGTATGCGCAGGATAAATTTCAAGCTCAGTTTACAATTCAACCGCCAGTCGAAAATGTAGCCTGCTGGTGTCGTCTGCTGAAAATTTCCACTTGAACAATGGATTAATTTTATCTTGCATGCAAACAGTATATACCCAGATCAGACGATTGCAAGTGTTGCTTTCTTAAGCTCGACAGTATAGCTTAAAAGTACACACTGTTTCATTGCATATTAAATGATAAAGTATTCGTGTTTAAATTCCACTATATCAGAAGAAATACGGTTTATTGCAGTATACGAACATCGAATGAGCAGATCAGCATGTACAGCTGTGTAGTCAAAATACATAGCTGTGCCAAAGTGGAACCTGGATTTAGCCCGCCAGTCACGACCTTTGCCGTTTGCTGCTCTCGTCTGCTTATGTTCTTAGACAGCCTATGATGCAAGCGGACATGGACTCAGTCTGATCAGGGTGCATATTGTTTGCTTACATAAAACAGATCTGGCCGAAGTGCACTTGAATATATGCAGCAGACGTAAAAGCAGACGACATGTTCAGGACAAAAAAAGTGGCGGGAGAAGGCTTAATGCCTTTGGTCCCATATAACTATATCTTTACTGGGTCCTACATGGTTCGAAAGCCCTTATGAGACAGGTAATTTCATACTTCTTTACATAACACATGCATGTTTTTAAAGTGTTAAAATTTTAATTGACTGTAAATGATTTTATTCATTAAAGAGACGGAAGTGACCTGTATATAAAGAACAAAGATAGAAAAAAAACTCATCTTGTCACGGGCCACTGTTTTATGACATACATGCAATGCATTTGCGCATTCAATAAACTCAAGTTGACCTTTAAAATATTAAAGGAATACTACTGCGTGAATTGAATACAATATGAAACCTGTGCAATTTGCAAATTACACAGGTTTCATGTGTTGTATATTTCTCGCGGTTGCAGCAACAAAGTAGAATTACCAAATGCATTTTAAGCAGTTCATTTTTCAATCATGTTGCCAGCTCATTCTTGAAATTATTGGTTAAGCTAAATAATCGAAGGACCAAGATTTTCGAATGCGAGTATAATTAGTTGAAACATTTAAATTCTGTTAAACGTGACCCAAATCTTTCTACCCTTTATGCCCATGAATTATGAATCATTGTTACTGATTTCCTATGTCTAATTTTGCCATAATTGTGATTTAAATGCACATACCCCCACCCCCACCCCCCCCCCACACACACACAAACACTTTTTCAAAAGGCAGTGGGTGGGGTAAAGAAATTCTTCTGTAGAGTTTTGACATTGTTTTATTGTTTTGTTTTCTGAAAACAATGTGTGAACTTGGCCATCGAGAATAAGATTTTCAATAGTCATTCTTTGCCTTTGAATGTTAGTAAGATATCCCGACGAATTGTACAACGATTGTCACAGACAAGCGCCAAAACCAGTTGTCTGAAACCATAGTCTGGTGATTACACCACAGCCAAAAGGGGCAATTTTACCTCAAAGCAAGGGGTTGGTGGAACCGACGGGATTAAAACAGCATAAAATCATGTAGAAACAGAAATTTCAGCATCTAATAGCCTTATTCAATTATTTCATGCAGTTCAGTGGCCCATGGACTATACACAAAAATGTTATGCCAATACATTTAGGTCAAGTTTTAAAATGACACAAAACTAATGTTAGTAACATTTTCTCCCATTTTCTTTTTTGCTGTCTCAATTGGCAATATAACGTCAAAAATGTCCGTAAATTGTAGGCTAGATCGTAAAATTGGTTTTCAAAATACCCTCTACACTAAATGCACCAATTTTACAATTGATGGTATAATTGTCCCTTCAATTATTTTGAGGTGTTTTTATAGTTTACATTCTTTCTTTTTTTCAGAAATGTTACGAGCCAATGTTTATATCACGATTGCCAACAGAAATTTTACAGAGGAGATGCGCAACCGAAGCTCCTTAGATTTCGCATCCATCTCGCAGCCTCTGTGTTCTGAGGTAAAGAAAATTTATATGTTTTACCATTTTAATGATGCTCTTCTAATTAAGAAAAAACGTTTTGACATCATTAGCTCCTAGACGAAAAAGAGGCACACCCCATTGCACTTGAATGCATTAAGTAAACGCAAGGCCGTCGTCATAAGAAGACCTCATCTTTGTTGCATGTGAATTTAATGAGGCGCAGTCTGATCAGCGCCTCTGTTATACTCTCCCTGCTATGTATACCATTTTAGCTTGCTTCATGCAAAAGTTCAATAGTTAAGCTAGTCTCTGTAGCTGACATGCGCGGATCCAGAAAGTTTTGTCAGAAGGGGTCCAAATTTGACTTTTTTGTTGTTGTTTTTTGTTGTTGTTTTTTGTTGTTGTTTTTAGTTGATGAGGGGTGGGAGGATTCAAATACCACTTTAAGCTGCCATCATCGGCACGCCAGTGAAACTAAATGGCGTTTCGCTGGCGTGCCGATGACGGCCCAACGTTGAATACTGGCTTGGTAGCTTTGTGATCCGGACCATTATTGCTAAGAAACCCTATATTTTTGTGATTTTTCAGTAGGGGGTCCGGACGCCCTGTCCACCCTCTGGATCCGCGCATGGTTGAGCATGCTGGTTTGGGCCTTACCTGCCCGCAAACCCCATATACAGGTTTTATCGAGTCGGGGCCCAATTATCAATCGTATGTTTTAAAATATTGGACGACTTTTTGCTTGATTGTTTATGTTGGTGCTTTACGTCCCAATCAATATTTTTTCAGTTACACAGTCGGGACGATTAACAGTCTACCTGTGTTGAACCAGTGCTAAGCAGGTGATAAAGTGTCTTGCTCAACAGAGTGCCTCCGGCGAGTCTCAACTTGCAACCATTCGATCTCAAGACTACATGTAACACTCTGCCATTGCGCTCCGGTAGACGAGTTTTAAAAAATCGTCATGAAGCATATCCTAAAATCGAACATGTTAATTTTTACTACCCGTATGTAAAATTCAGTGATGGTATGATAAACAGTGTAGACCTACTCATTGCTACTGTCCATCCGTCCGATTATGTTCTAATTCACATGAACATTGTCTTTTCAGATGGACCTGTATTATCTTACAAGTGAACTTGCAGGCTTTTATCTCCGATGTAATGTTGTTTCTCTTAAGTAAGTATACACATTCTTGAACGTAAAATTGTAACTATCTTCTTAACAGTCCTGTGTTTTGTATGCTCAAAAGCACCGTCTCATAGAGACGGTTCTTTTGAGTACCCATAACATATGATTGGGTTGAAAAATTAGAAAAATAATTTTCGATTTTTATCGAGAGGCCTGTAAAAGAATGTGACTTTAGTGAACGTGATTGCTATTCTTCCTGGCTGGCGTAATGTCAATTATCTTTTTTAAGTACGTATACAAATACACCTTAGTGAACTTGGCGCACTTCGAATCAATCTATAGTCCCTACTATAGTAACTAAAGTTTGATTCGAACACCTATAGTCGCTACTAGGGTGACGTCACGAACCTACAAGAGATGGTCGGAGCCGACCGTTACTCTGGTAGATAGGCTGGTACCCTACTCTAGACCTATCTAGCACGATGGGTTCAAGATCTATCACGATGGGTTCAAGATCGGTCAGTAGCCACAAAATAATATGCTTTTTGTAAAATAAACCTAGCTGAGCATAATTTTTGGTCCCACTTATTCGTAATCGCTGTGCAGTTTATAACATCCTTTTTGTCTACGACGAAGAATTGAAGTGGAGCATACAGGGCTATTATTTTTGTTTACTTGCCAACCAACTAAAAGTTCAAACTTTAGTCGTTCGGGTGTAAACGTGCGTGTGCATCTATTACGTAAGAACTATAGTAGAAACTTTAGTTCGATTCGAAGTGCGCCCTTGTTGTACCATTGTTTCTTTTAAGTAAGTATACACATAGACGTTGTATACATGTATTTATAATAACACGTGCACGAGTGCACTTGCTGGCTTTATCTCAGATGAAAGATTGTTTCTCTTAAGTAAGTATACATCTAGACCTTTATATGTCACAGTCACAGATCAAGGCTAACAGATGACATCGTGAGGAAGAGGTATTTGAATACAGACGAACACAAAAACACACATAAAAGCAAGAATACAGACTAAGTAAATCAACCAGCGATTATTCCCTCAGCAAACTGATTGCAAACTAGGAAAGATACAAAGAACTATATTATAAAAACAAGACCAAACACAAAAAATACTCATAATACTGTCCTGCCAACCATAGTGACAGTGACGTCGTTTTTTGTTTACAAAGTTATCAGGGACTTAGAATCGACAGATCACGTGTGTATTAATCCTATCCGCAGGATAGGATTAATACACAAGTGATCTATTGATTCGCATTAGATCAAGTGCAGTTTACAAGTTAATGTTTTACTTAACAATTGTAAATAAAACACGACGCCAATGTCACCTTTGGCTGGCAGAACAATAGGAGCAACAACAAACAATGATTTTACAATAACATAACCACCGCTTTTGACCGGACAGCAGCCAAAGCCGCTAAATATAGTTTATTGGCAAAATCCGTTTCATTACATGCAAAGTATATTTGTTAAACGTTCAACCTTCTAAGATCGGTGTCGGACTATATTGATACATGTATCGCAATACTTCTATTTAAGACAAAATGAGACACGTCCTGGTCTAGCGGTCCATTTCACCCTGGACTTTGACGAAAACAAGGCCACAAATGATGGTGATAGAATAAGAAACATCATACTAAAGAAATCTGGTCGACACGAGTCCAACGATATCCTTTATCTTCTCATCCGAGACTTCATGGTGTATTTGAAAAGCCTGAGAGTTGAGTTGGAAGTTTTACCAAAGACAAACGATGATGCAGTCTATCGGCCACGTATCCCTTGGAGTAAGTATCTGGTACATGGGCGGATCCAGAGGAGGGGGGGCAGAGGGTCGGGACACCCCACCCCCCACTGAAAAATCTGGAAAATCACAAGTGGCTATAGGTTTCCTTAAAATATCTAGTACGGACGCCCCCTCAAGAAGCAATTCGACCCATTGGGTCAAACTGCTTCTCGAGCGAGTTTCGTACGGCCCCCGGGAGGTACTCTCATTTTTCCTTCATACGTAGGCTCGGACCTAGCATATACCGTTCACCCCCCCCCCTTCAAAGAAAAAAAACTTGACAAATCAGGAATTTCAAGCACCCCAAAAAATATTTGAAATTTTAGTTACCCCCAAAAAAATCCCCCATTTTGTACCTTGACCCTAAGAAAAGACCATAAAATGCATAGAAATGATCCCTAAATATAGTCCAATTTTGTGATGACCCCAAAAAATATCCACAAAATCTTCATAACCAAAAAAAATATTCATTTTTTTTTCTGAAAACCCCCAAAAATATTGAAATTCAAAATTTTGAATCCAAAATAAATGACTCGAGCCTAAGTATGTATGAAAATATCAGAGTACCCCCCCCCCCATACCCCCACCCATGGGATGCGGCCCTCTGTGAAATACGTTGATGACAGAACAATCACAGACATTTTAAGCACAACATTTGTCAGATCATTCCTGAAAGAATTGGTAAAGTGCATCTTGTTTCCTGTATGCTTAAGTATAGAAACGAAAACTTCGTAAAGCGACACATATGACTGATTCCAGCCATTATGCAATTTTGAACATTTTTTTATTTTGCTAAAAAGTAGCAATTTTGGAAGGAAACGGACCGCTGTGAGATATTTTGACATTGTTTTGCAGCTTTACCTAAAATGACATTTCTCTCTATTGACACTGACCCTTATTTTGTTTACGCCCTGCCTAATGTACATGCTATTTGCGAATTTAACGCTATTCTGTGAGAAGAGATACATTTACGTTGCATGTTTTAACACTTTCAACACTACAGAAATAGTAAATGACCATGATCAGGAAATACCACAATCACAAACTGCAGACAAACCCAGGGCATCGCGAGGAAGAGCCACACACCAATCACGTGACACCAGGAAAGCAAAGCAACCAGTTCTCTCCTCCCCGTCAAGACGATTGCAAAACCAGAAGGGACATAAAGTAACAATCAACAAAACATATTACAATTACAGACTCCAACAATGGGAGCAACAATAAACAAAAGTCAACAACAACTGAACCACCGCCTTAGAACAGACAGCAGCCTAAGCTACCAGGGGGCTTAAACGCATTTTACTGGTACCAAATCTTCGCCTTAGATTCTGCTGTTGTTGAAGTACAAGAAATGTTCAGCTCGCATGGAAGCCTTCTAACTATTGCAATGTATCATCATGGAGAAACACTCTAATCAAATTAACACACTATGATTAAACAGAGAAAAGGGCTCATCCTTGTTTTGTTTACCCCTTCTTATTGGCGAATCTACATGCTATTCTGTGATAAGAGATACAATAACGTTGCATGTTTTAGCCCTTTCAACACGACAGACCTGAACAAAAAGGTGCATGCAAACAGTGAAGATCCCGATAAGATGGCTCATATGAGCCATCTTATTGGGATATACACTGTTTGCTTAGTCACTTTCCTTTTTTCCCCAATCACAATCTTTGTAGTTTTTCAGGACTTGTCTAACATCCCTTTTTAACACAATGGACTGTTCTTTTATTTAAAGTAGAAGAGTATAACTTAGAAACTTAGAGGTGAAAGAGTGAAATAGAAACGGCTGAAAGAGTTAATATTTTATTTTTCAGGGGAAGACGTGGACTTCATAGCACGTAAGTCAGACATGTTGCTGGATTCTTCAGATTTTATCAACACTGTTATACCCATTATTCAAGATATAACGCCTTCAATAAAACTAACAACTGCACCTGTATCTGTACTAGCAGAAGCCAATATAAACTTGCCAACTGTGCTTTATCCGTCTACGTATTTTCCTAAAACAGCTGTTGTTAACTCTGTTCACGCTTTGAATGTAACTGCTTTCCCTGTGTTTAACAAAACGGTGATGGCTCGCCATACTGTGTTGCGTAATGGTTTGTATGTAGTTCATGAAGGTATCAACCAATTACAAATTAATCCAACGAAAGCTTCAATATATATTCAATCTCAAATAGTTTCTCATATGTCAGGTCATAACTCAGACGTTTTGCATTCACAGGACAATGTTTCCAGATCATACAACAGTGCTCTGGTACTGTCTGTAATGACAGAGGAATTAAAGCTCGCTCCTTCCAAAACGTTGGTATATGGTCAGTCTCAAATAGATTCTCACAATAAAACTCATAGTTATGTTTACTTACCTGCAGAAAATACTGCTTCAGGTTCACACACTGGAAGTTATAAACAATCAGCTGTAAATACAGTTATCTCGGACACTTTACAAACACAGCAGATTATCGCAAGTCCATACAAAAGCAAACAGACGCACGCTAGCTCTACTGTATATTCAGAGACTTTGCTACACTCCCCAGTTGCAAAAGAGTTTGAAATAAAACATTTTGGTGTAAAGTCTAAGATTAAAAATCAGCATTTAACCCAGAAAGCGATAATATATTCAGGTATATCTGATTCGAAACCTAACAGCATAGAAGAAATAGAGAGCAGCCTTGCTTCTGTGTCTGATAGTACAGTATATACTGAAGATTTAACCAATCCGAAAAAGGTATTACAAGTGTTTAATGATGTATTCGTTATCCTGAGAAAGAACGTACAGAGAAAGATGACAATGGAGGTTTCCTCTTTACCTGAAGTAATAAATCTTGTTGAAGACAACCCACCTGTTATTTCGTTTGAAAATTCAATAAGTGCTACTAGTACTGATATATTGCCAGATCAATATGCAAGCAGCTCCATAAGAGATGAGCCAACAGATGTCATATCAAGTATCACTAGACCATTGCTTGTGAGAAGCACTAAAAGATTATTAACACCTACTACAGTCCTGTCATATTCTTCTGCAGCGTCAACAGCTCCAATTTCTACGGGACAAATGTCTGGGTCAAAATCCAAACATAGTATAAAGCAATCTAAGAAACCTGATGTTATTGTGATTCACACAACACGTACTGGGAATAAAAATGGATGGATATTTCCACCTCAGAAGGAGCCACCAGATAAACAAGAAATAGGAAGTGTTTCAAAACCAGTATTTATCAGTAAAAACAGAAAAGCTCTAGCACCAGAAAATGACATTATACAAATAGCAGAAACCCCCAAATTGTTAGAAATGCGGGAAATTGGCTTTTTGCCAACACCAACAAATCGCACAGAGGAGATAAATTGGATAAATGTTTTGAATGTATCACCAGATATTTTCAGAAGCCCCGTGGGAACTAAAGCAAGAAATCAAGAAGTAAGAACTGAAGAAAACAAACTTAGCGCAGAAACTATAGAGAATGTGTTGCAACCAGATGTTATACTACCAGTAAATCCTAAAACTGTTGTGAAACCAATCAGAAACAGACTGAGCATAGAAGTAACTTCCGATCCCATTTTTGTCACAAGGAACACTAATGCAGCAAACATACTTACCAACCAGCAAATGAAAAATAAAATTAGTGTTTTCAGAAAGCGCCCTTTAAATGACATGCAGAGATTAGGAAACAGAAACTCACAGTTAGATGGTGTAACACAAAACCTGAACAACTTCAGACCTCCAGTTATTGTAGACGTTGACAGAAATAAACCAGTTATGCCAGATCGGCGTATTGATAAACTTTTGTCTGCTCTTCTAAAGGATGGAAATACACATACAGTTATACCAGGAGGCGAATCACACCTAAACCTTTCTCGAAATACAATGCTGGAGAAACAGACAACAAGGAGAGAAGTTGTAGCTGGATATCCTGTCCCCATTCAGAATTCTGGATCACAAATTGCTTTTCCAAGGTCTCAAAATCACAATAGAAATAATATAGAAAGTATCTTAAAAAGCTCAGAAATTGGCGATGGGTTTGAGAGTCTACGTATTCAGAATAAAAAAGTTAATAGAATGATTTCTAGGAAAAGATATCCTCACGTGGTATCTAAAAATCCTAAGCCTACTCTGACAAATCAATTACAGAATACCAAACAGTTTCCTCACGTGAATCCAACTATAAAGACCGTTATGATGCTGCCCCAAAGAATTGGGCGAGTAAATAGCAGACAAATGTCCTATCCAGCTTTGATACCAAACCACAGAATACAGTCAAGGAAAAGGCAAGGCATACATATCAAAAATAACATGAATATAAATAGGAATATACCCCAAAATAAGATGTTTGATTTAAATAGATTAACCAATGTGCGACGTGATCAGACACATCCTAAATTTCAGAAAAATGTTCGAGTTCCTTGGAGAGTAAGTCTTGATAAACAGAGGATGCCAACAGAGGTACCAAGAAAACAAAATTTTCAGCCTAGGATGTTTGCATTACCAAAAAAAAATGCTATTCGCAAGCCATCTTTTGTTCCAGACATATCACTAGCCAAAGATACATTCAACACACTGTACCCTACTAACACTATTAACAGAATACAAACACCATCATTTGGATCTCGTAACAATCCAATTATCCCAATCTCAAGGAATAACTACTTTTCACAGTTAACCCCAGCTCTGAACAGAAATAAAGCTGGTTTATTTCGCACAAGGATATCTAAAGGAACGCATATTGATGATGGACGTAGAAGAGCTAGTGTATCAACATTGCCTCAGTATCCTTATTCTAAGACTATATTTCCTAAACCTGTAAATAATAAGAATATGATTCTAAGAAACTCTAATCCGTATTTTCAACCCAACTCATTGTTTATGCAGAGACATATCAATCCATCAGTTAGACACAAAAGTTTAAAAAGAAAAAATCCATCAGTGAATACATCAGGATACAGGTATAATATGTTAGACTGTGATTCAAATGGACAGACAGCAGAAGCTGTATCAATAACTTCTAGGAGGGGAAACTATAATTATTATCAAAAACCTGAACAGTTTATTGGACGATTCCCTAGAAAAATGTTAAAGGCTCCTGTATACCAAGGAAAACCAAAAGTTTATCAGTTCAATGGCAGTTATAACAAAAGACCTTACAAAAGATCCTGGGAATTTATCCGCCAATACCAAAGACCCACAGGTAAGATACGACTTATTCAACCAATCCTAAATAATTGAGTCGTGACACGTGATTTCCAACAATGTGGCATTTTGACAAAGTAAGTAAGGGTGCAAAGATCAGGAATCGATACAATTAAGTACCACACCTGACCCAGGATACCAATGGGAAAGTGACAAACTCACAGTAGACACCACAAACGAGAGCCAAGAGGTCAGCCCTTTCCCAGCAGGTGACCACAAAGCACATATAAACAGACGCGCACAAAACATAGCAAACACAAGACAGAACAAAAACATAAAAGATCCACAAAAGAAGTACCGCCTTGGAAAGGTCAGTAAAATATTTTACTGGAGGGCTTAAACCAGTTTAACGGCGCCAACCTCACCCTTAATTCAGACGTGGATCAAGACACATAGATATTCGGTTTGCATGAAAGACCCCTAACTTATCAATGCATCATCTCCCAAAACATATAAATCAAGATATAACAAGGAGATAAAGCAAGGATAAGGACTCAAAAGTAAATTAAACTGAATACCGGAGCAAAAGAAATCCAACAGGTAAACCCCGGTGGGTAGACTCAAACGAGCCTGTGCCGCCTCCCTTATAGCTTAGAAACTCCAAATGATGTTCAGTCAGTAGAATATTCATGCGACTAGCAAAGGCTCTGATCAGACTGCGCGTATGCGCAGGCTGGTCTGTTTGCTGGTCGCACATACCACATTTTTGGAAATCTCATGCCATGGCTCATATGTCTTTTGTTTTTACAAGCATTGGATATGATACTATATTTGCTAAACTAAATAGAATTGTTTGGAATTTCACAATAAGATGATACATCTCTTATTAGGTAGAGCAAGCTGATATTTAAGCCATGTGGCAGAACATATTGACCTGAAAATGCAACAATCACAGACCATAGGACAACCCAAGGCACCATGGGAAATAAGCACAATGACACAGCAATAGGGAAAGCCCCGCACAATTCGAAAATCGACTCAAGCCTCGGGTGTACGTAAGGCCCATTATGCATAGTACTAGGTACGAAAAAGCTCCATTTTGTTAGCCAGAACTGGTGTAAGGAAAATTAGTTCTGTAGTATGTGGGTTCAGCCCTGTTAAAATCCATTTTTCTGATAACCCGAAAAGTTTAATCAGCAGAATAAATGAAGTTTATGTATTTTTCAATAAAATATCTCTATAGTGATGTTTTATTGAGAAAACATAAACTTCATTTATAACCGTTTGTTTTGCTGCAATCAGACTTGTTATTGTATTGGCATGGTTTCTGTGACGTCAGCGTTACGTTATGTAACGTCAGCGTCACGTTATCAAAATAGATCCTCGATAAACATCAAGGTCAGATTCCATGGAATTCCACGGAATTGGCTGAGGCAGTTCCAAATGAATTACACAGGTCAACCAACAAGACATATATAAAAGCAAGAACAAAATAAGCAAAGAACAAGTCCTCTCTCCCTCAGCAAGATGATTGCCAAACTAGAAAGAACACTTAGTACTGTATTTCCAGGTTTCCTGTGACCCCTGTTTTTGCCGATTATTCCTAAATATTGATTTGAATTGAAAAATAAGTTACAGAAATGAATTAAGATATAGACCGCGTAATTACATTTATTTTTCTCACTTAAATATGATCTATTATATAGACTGTGATTAGATGGAAGTGTGGGGTGTTTTTGTTTCTCCTTTGAATTAGTGTTTCCAAGTGTACCTAATCGATATATAAATAAAATTTGCCTTATACTGATCAGTGGTGTAAAATTCGTGCATTAAGCTTATATTAACTAATATAGAGGCGAAAATGGGTATATATCTCAAGGAAAAATACTAAGTTATTCTAAATTACAGTGCAATTTGGCCGTAGTTCAAAATAATGGCCCACAAACAAAAAAAATCAGTTACGTGGTGTGCATTTACATCCACATGCTTAACGTCGATCGTAATGGTAAGGCTTAAAGTTGTTAAATAAAAGAAACACGGGGGTCACTTAAAGCCACGAAGCACAGTTATTCATACATCAAAACCAGTACTAACTATGAAACCACTAATGCGATGTTAGCAGCAAAAATATCGAACACACAACAACATAATCATCGCATTAGAACCGACTCAGTCTCTGGGGTGGGTGGGGTTGCTGAGATGTATATCTACTGACCAAATCCTCGCAATGGATTCTATCCTTGCCAAAACAAATAGCCCACATAGATAAATCATAACATACTCAATGTTTTGAATGAAAGAACAAATATTCTTATCAAAAGCTGTAGAAAGAAAAGAGTGTGCAGACAACCACTCAACTACCAATTTAGCAATATATTCCAGTTGAACGTCTCAAGATAAAGAGTCAAAAGCATAAATTGGACAGTATATTATTGTCATCCAGGTGCATGACAAACTACACGAAAACTTGTACATTGTTACAAGCTCATTACACTGAATCTTTGTAAGTCGTTGAGATTTTATTTTCAA
The DNA here is from genome assembly GCA_964019695.1 of Loripinus fragilis. NCBI lineage: Eukaryota > Metazoa > Mollusca > Bivalvia > Lucinida > Lucinidae > Loripinus > Loripinus fragilis. The sequence continues at coordinate 73,233,995 of OZ026524.1, forward strand.
AAAGCTTATGGTGACAAAAATCATATGTTGTAGGCACACATTGTAATTCCAATGTGTACCAACAACATATGCTACTGAAAATAAGGAACCCTATTTTGAAAGTTACGCTTACCAAATATCATGTCAATTGTATTTGCCTCTTTTAATATGTTCTTAAAAATTTGATTTCATGATCTACCTTTTTGCTAACCTGGTAGTTGCATGGCTGTAAAACATTTTGATATGATAGCATTATAACATATAGTACATAATATTGTATTACTTGTACATTTCATTTAGAAATTAATACATTGCCACTGTCACATTACCATGCATATCAAAGATAGTTATATGAATTTATCACATCCTCTCCATAATAGCCCCATGGTATAGACAGAGGGTTTCAAATGATTGAATCTAGGTACAACTTGTTACCCCTCAGTAATCGCTATATGTATAACAGGGATACTAACTATCTTGTCCATTTCATTGCTTTTTAACATAACGCTGTGAATATACATGTACAATGTTGGCACTTTAGCCTTTGTTAGTAAAAATATCAACTGTCAATTTGTGTGCTTTGTACATATATGTTAGCGCTTTCACTTTACAGACTGCTATTTTTCAGCTTTTTCTAACAACTGGTTTTGGAATGTAAACAGATATTATTCGCCGAACAGAAATCCAAGACCCATTAAGAGCTATAAATTATACAAATAATAGTATACAGTAAGCATATACTTTAGGTAAGTATGTTTTATATATGTTTATGTGAGCCTATTTGATGACATAATTCTTTCCTTGCAAGAAGCAATTGTTGCAATCTGCTGGTAACCGTTTGACTCCCTATAGTGTTCCTGAAATATTTTTTAAATGTTAAATTATATTAAGGTCACCAGACGACAACAAAAGCATGAAAAAATACGTGGCATGCAAATATTCCAATTGCATGTGGCTATTGGTATAAACCCTTTACTCCATAATAATGCCTTTGGACGCCTTTGAAACAACATGCATTTAAAAATTTTATGGAAAATGGAGAATGGAGTATTTGCTCTAAAAGAGCAAATGCTCCATTTTCCATAATATTTTCAAAAGTATTCATAACTTAACTTAAATTTTTCATGATTTTTTTCAATGATGTCTAAAAATAGAAAATGATATCATTATCTAAAAAAATAGCCTATGGAGTAAATGGTTAAAACTGATACGACTTGTAACTGAATGAAGAATATAATATCAGTCATTAGATAGACAGAGGGTCTACACTGGGAAATGTACGATCTACTAGCTATCTATATAAAGATTGTTTTGACAGTTTATATGATATAATTATGTATATTTAATTTTGGTAGCATCCCATGCCATTGAATCCGTTAAAGACTGATGAATTGTGAATATAACGGCTATAACATTTGTTATATTTGTAAATTATATTTCAAGCCACATTGCATGCCCTTTAATACGTTTAAGACTGATTGAATCATGTATAAAGTATGAGGATTATTGTTTAAGTAAATCCATCCTTTTTAATTTCAACCTGCACTGCACGCCCTTTAATCCATTTAAGACTGATTGAACCATGTATAAAGTATGAGGATTATTGTGTAAGTGTATCCACTCTATTTAATTTCAACCTGCACTGCACGCCCTTTAATCCATTTAAGATTAATGAAGTCATTCATACAATGTATGAGGATTATTCTGTAAGTTTATCTGCTTTATTTAATTTCAATCTGCACTACACGCCCTTTAATCCATTTAAGACTGTTGAAATCATTTATTTAAGGATTGTTGTGTAAATAAATATTCTCTCTATTTAATTTCTATATGCACCATATCTGATTTATACTGATTAAACATTCATATAACGAGTGTTGTTAGTTATATGTGTATATCTAATTTTAATTTGCACCTCACATGTTTTAATCCATTTTAGGTTGATGAAAGTGTTCACATAACGATTGTGAGAATAATTTCTGTTTTGCCAGCCTGGAGTGACAGTTACCTCATGTTTTGTTTACAAAGTTATCAGGGACTTAGAATCGATTAGATCACTTGCGTATTAATCCTATCCGCAGGATAGAATTAATACACAAGTGATCTATCGATTTGCATTAGCTCAAGTGAAGTGTACAAGTAAATGTTTTACATAACAATTGTAAACAAAACACGACGTCACTGTCACTCTTGGTTGGCACGATAGTAATGTAATCTGCAACACACGCCATTTATTCTGTTTTACTATTTGCTTAAAAACTTTGACAAAGTTTGATAAATTATAGTTTGGATCACAGGAACCCATCCAGTCTTTACAATGTTATTACCTATATCAGTAGTATGAGCAGAGATGGCACATTTCAAGCTGGACTGGCCCCTGTGGTTTATTGAGCGTTTAAAAAATGTAATTTCCAAAATGACTTTATTTGTATGTCCCTTAGCATTATACTCATCCCAGAAAATAGTGCAGCCCTTCATGAGATGCTCATCTGGCTCTACACTATTTGTCATTGTGTCATTAGGCCCCTTAAATTGTTATTAGTCATAAATAGGTTAATACGTTTTTCTTCTTTCAGGTTTACCGCCTTATCCAGATTTTTCTGATATTTTGGAAATGAAAACCGTCCTCCAGGAACTGGTCAAGTCCCTTTTCACAATGACAAATAAAATTGATACTATGCAGAAAGCAATTGACTATATGAACGACACATTTCATGAAAAGAATGAGTCAATGAAGTCTGTGGCTAACATTTTGTCTTCAATGACTGACTCCTTACACAATTTCAATGTTAATCTGAATGCTATAAATGACACTCTCAGTGGAGTGAAAGGTTTTCTTAAACATTTGAATAACAGTGTGTTCAACATTGATGATGTGATTAAATACATAGATTATTCCATTTTTAATTTAGATGACACAGTGTACAGTTTAAATGCATCTGTATCTGATATGACTGGAACATTATCTGGAATAACAGGCCGTGTTGAAGATGTGAATAGTTCTTTAAAAATGATCAATAAAACAGTAATAGATGTAAGGGATACATCAGTGTCTACAAATAGAACTCTTAATAGTATGAACACAACTTTACAGAGATTGGAAGATATTCTCTCTACTTTTGGCGTTAAACTAAATCAAATGATCGATGGTATTGATGGAATAAATATATCTTTGAGAAATATTAATAATTCTGTTCAAAATTCATACTCTCGACTTGGCAAACTAGGTAGAAAAGTGGAAGACATGAATGGTACAATTCGAAGTATCAACACAACAATTGGTAGATTAAGCAGCACTTATCAAAGGATAGATAATGTCCTGCGTGATATGAACGAATCATTCTCTTTTCTAAATGGTACAGTTCTTGAGGTGTTGACAAATTTAAGTGGCGTTAACGCTACAATAGCAGATGTATCAACAAATGTTGATTTGATTGAAAAGGGCAAAGAAAACATGAACAAATCATTAGCAGATATTTTACTATGGATGAAATCAATGCTGAATGTAATAAAGTCATTGAATGGTACTCTTGAGAAATCCAATGATACCATAACAATAGGTTTAGAAGATAAAGATCTGCTTGATGGACTAAATACATTGCTAACAATGAATGGCTCTATCAGAAGTACTAGCAGAGATGTTGATCAAGTCAATGATAAACTTTTAGAAATGGAAACCAAAATACTAACTCTGGAGAGTAGCTTAAATCAAATTGAGGATTCACTTGCAAATATGAATACAACGTTACTTACATTCACCAAACTTCTCGGTAATGTAAACGTAACTATCCATATGATTGATGGACAGTTAGATACAATAAATGGTACCCTGAAGGCAGTGGCAAAAGCTACCAATGAAATTGACATATCTATTAGTAACGATAAAGGAACTTTAAAATCAGCAAACGACAGTCTCAGCCTGGTTGACAAATTTATATCATCTGCTTCTGGATCTGTTGACACTATCAATGACACAATTTCAAACGTTCAGATGAACTCAAATCTTATAGTGGAAAGTGTTGACATGTTTATTTCTGAATTACACCAGTTACCAGGTTCCTTGCCAGAACTTAATAATACCATATTAAATAACAGAGAGTATTTGGAAATTATCAGTGAGGAGGCATCAATTTTAGAACAGTCAATGGGAATAGCTTCTGATAATATATATAATTTACAAACAGCACATGTAGATATGACGCTGATTCTAGATGAAATATCAGATGTTCTGAAAAACAGCAGGCATAGTCAGAATAACATAAAACAGTCAATAGCAAGTGTAAATGAGACATTGATTGATATATTAGAAAGCTTGAATGACATAGATATTTCATCAATGGAATTAAATCAGAGTTTTAGTAATGTCAGTTCAGCATTTCCAAAAATTAAAATGCAAATTACAAGTGTCCTAACCAGATCCAATAGATTGCAACGCTTAGCAAAACTTCTTTCACAGAAGTTACAGAACAACAACATGAACTATACAACTACCTCACATTCATTGAAGTCGCAAGATAATATCTATAATCAACTGAAAGAACGTATGACAAATTTGGAAGAAACTCTTAGTAATTTATTATTAGAGAGGGAGAAAACAAATAAACAGATAAAATATATGTTGGATGTTGTAAGGAATGCTAATACGACCTTAGAAGAAATCAGCAAGAAAGTAAGCCTAATGAATTCTCAGTTAGATAACCTTAGGTCAAAATATAAACTTTTAGAAAACGTTTCAAAGGAAACAAATACTTCAATACTTGACTCAAACGAATCTGTAGAGGAACTTGAAGAAAGTTTGAATTATTTTGAAGACACACTTTTGGATTATCCAAAACTAAATGTTAGTTTAGAGACATACAGAGATGACCTAATGGAAGCAAAACAGGTGTTGTCAGATACCAATTCCTCGTTTTATGAATCAACAAAAATGTTTAAATTGCAGAACAACACAATATGGAATATTGATGGAAGTCCAAAAATCCAGAATAGGACATTCATAAACTTGAAAGAGGCTGTAAATAGTCTCAATTTGTCTATGGACGCTCATAATAAAAGTTTGTTAGATACACAATTAGATCTTGATTCTATAAATTCATTGTCAACGACTCTTGGGGGAAAGTTCAGAAAAATCAATGAAACAATCAAACTCCTAAATGCCCTTGAAAATAATACTTTGGACATAGAAGAAACACTAGATTTGCTGTCCAAGAACTTTGACAAAGCAGAAAGGCACATCAATCAAACAACATATGCTTTAACGAACCTTCTTAACCATTTAGATTTAATTGAGCAACAATATGGCGATATTAATGGCAGTTATAATGCTACTGATAGTTACATAGAACAGCGCAGCACAATTTTGGAATTGTTAAATAAACTACACTTAGACCAAAAGGATTTTGAGGACAAAAGAAAAGTCTTCTCTATAGTTATGAAAGATTTCAATAATACTGCATTACTCTTCAAATCAACAGATTTTGGAATTGATACTAAAAGCGATATACTTTTGAAACAGCTTCTTGTCAAAATGGATGATACTGTGCTAGCTACCAAAAACCTTGATGACTCTTTGAAGGATATCAATGCCTCTATTGCTTCACTAAATGTCGAAAAATTAAATTCCAAGAACAATATCATATCCCTGGAAAACACACTTATAGCTGAGATGCACAAAAATAATTTTGTGACAAAGGAAGGAAACCGTTTAGAAGAAGACTATGAAAACATACATATTAGCATTAATAATATATTAGATGTTGTCAGAAAAAGGTACAAGACTATAAGTCAACTAAATACGCACAAACATTCTTTAAATGAAGAAGTCAAGAACATGGGTTCAATGAATATAACATTTACAAATGAGACAAGTATTTTAAATGCAGCCAATGTTACTTTAGATAAAATAACAAACCTGCTTGAAAACATATCTATCACTTTAACTGATAATCAAAATCATTTTGAAGATTTTGATGAAACTAATTTGACCCTAAAAGCAGTGAAAACAAAATATCAAGACTTTTTTGCTTTTACACAGAAACACAAATATGATTTGTACATTTACAAACAGTCTGTTGATGATATGAAGACTCCTTTATATGATGTAAACACAACTTTAAATTATATGGATATTCTTTTAAATTTGTATGATTCAGTAGGCAATTATGTGGTTGAAACTGATGGAAAATTGCAGAATGTTAGCTACAGTCATTTAAATGTTAGAAGCAGATTAAAAGAGTTGTTTCAAAAGATTGCTGATGTAAATTCTTTCTTTCATAGTATTGAGCAAACTTATACCAATTTATCATCAGGCAGCCTGAAAGAATCAGCAACATACATTCATGATCTTCTTACTGAAAAGCAGCAAACGCTTCGTAATGCAAATGAATCAATCAACAACATTAGTAAAATGTTTGATAATAGCTCCATGCTTTTCAAAATATTAAACAATACATTCTGGAATTCAACCTACACAAGAATGAATATTCCTCATATTATACTTCCTATAAATTCGACCTTGGCAGAAATCAATGAAGATATGGATTTGATGGTCATATTATTAGACAATTTGAATAAACTATTCCTTAGCACAAACCTTTCTCTGTATGAAATGGATAATATACTACATGAGAGAAATGGACATTTGTTTGTTAAACGTCAGAAGCAGTTATATGTGTCTGAAAAACTTCCTGACCTAACCAATCTTTATACATTTGTAAATAAGTCTCTCCACAACCTGAGACATGAGAGGCATAGAGTTTCTGAAAATTTGACATTGCTCCGAGATGATAAGATGTTTCTTGGTATAAAGCAAGATACACTTCAAAACATAAACATTTCCCTGAATCAAACAGATTCAGAAATTCAAAATATTGACAATTTTTTATCTCAACTCAGCAATGATATCCTTAACTTACAAATGCAATATGAACAAATCAATGAAAGTTTTGTATCTGAGAATGTAAGTGATATTTTGAAATACTTTACTTTTGAGGAAACAAAACAATTGTTTGAGACTTCAGAAAATATACTTAATAATATTTCTTTTGCTCTTGGCCAACTGAATACAGATACAAAGTATATGAAACTTCGCTTAAATACTCAAATCACCTTTTTACAGCAACTTAATAATTCTTTTGAAATATTTAAGGAGTTAAAAAATGTATCGGATGAAAATGAAATACAATGGCAAACAATTAATGAAACTATTAGCAGTAATGATATTGCAATTTATTCAATCAACGAATCACTAAGCAAGGCTGAAAGACTACTTTCATTTTTAGCCAGTACGTTTCAAGAACTGGCACCAAACACACTTACTTCAGCTTTAAGCAAACCAATTGATACGCTTAACAAACTACACTCAAGATTCAGTGACACCATCAATTATCGTGCAAATGTATCTGTATTAGAGTTTGAAACAGATAATCTCCTTACTTTAACAGAACAAAAGCTAAATGATGCCATAACAACATTTGATTATCTAAAAGAAATAACTAACAATATTAAGTACCAACAAGCGGACCAAGAAGTCAATTTTAAGAAACTATCTGCAAACCACACTTTTATAAATACAAGATTGCAAATTCTTAGAAAAGATCTAAATGATTTCAATGAGCAAGTGAATCAAGCAAATATATATTTACAAATGGAAGAAAAACTTCAGTATATGAAGAATAACCTTCCTAAACTTCTGCAGTTTCAGCAGGAAGTAAACCAGAGAATACAAAACTCATCTAATACATTATCTACACTTTCAAATTTACTAGAAATTGTAGATGCATTGTTCAATTCAACACAAAATTTGGTTCAAGAACAGTCTAAACTAAATATCTCTCTTACAGATATTGGAACTTTTGATCCACATATGAAAGCAATCATGAGTAATGCCTCTTATTTGTTATCAAATGCTAGTACCTGGAGCAATAACATTGAAAATAATCTTACAGAAAAATATTTCAAAGAAGTACTAGAAAATGATACATTGCATGATTTTGTGACAAGATTTGCGCTTGTGAACAAAAGTCATGATTTACTAAGTCATCAACTTGAGACTATTGAAAATAATTTACAAAATGGGTTCAAAATCCTTGATTTAGATAAATCTTACCTAGATGATATTCAGCATGAACTCAGTGTTATAGACCTAACAAATGATTATGTAGATGGTATACTGTCAAATTTGAATAACTACAGTTCCAGATTAAACACAACCCTTGAATTACAATCTGCATCTAATTTGGGGTCTATTGGTAACACCATTGATATACTGAACAAATCATTTGCCCATTTAAACAATACAGAATTGAGACAAGAGCTGCTATCTTACATTGAACAAATGAACAGCCTGTTAAATGAAGAGAAAATATTAGTACATTTGTTATTTGAATTAGATGAAATGAATATTAATTCACAAAGTGCTGCAAATCGCCTGACTGATTTAAATTTGTTACCCGTCACATCCCTTGCCCAGCTTAAAGACAACATTCAGGATCAAATATCCCTTGCTTTAAAGATTGAAAATACTACAGTAGATGGAGACAAAACCTTACAAAACATTAGTGAACATATTTTTAATTTATCACAGAATATTTCCAATCTTCAGACTGCTATAGATAATTTGGAGCAAAAATTTATCATGCAAGACAAAGAAACATATCTTCAATTAATCACTCCATCACTAGAACAAAAATATGCTGACATAACCAAATTTTTACAAGACACTAATTTCACAGTACAAAAATACAGCCATCTATTGCATAATGCCAAAGGGAACTTGCTGGAGTTAGATGAACGATTACAAGAGATGGAATCAGTTAATATATCTACGTTAGGCTTCCAAAACCAATACATTGTAGCGTCAAAGGCAATTCTTGACTCGCTAATGGCATTAGATAATGCAACAGAAGCCTTACATTTCTTAAATTTCTACAGAATTAAGAACAATACAACCTATATGGGGGAACATGTAAATAAGACTGAGCTTATAAAAGAAATTGATACATTAAATAGAAGTCTTGATGATATATTGATCCTTGCTAAAGGTATCAACCAAGGCATACTGGAAACTAAAGCTGAAATACAAATTAATGATGAAAGCGTTTTAGATGTTCTTGATGATCTAGATTATATCTCAGATTTGATTAATGGCACTTTGCTAGAAAGTGAAGAACTCATGAAAATGCAAGGTATGTTTAATGATACCAACCAATCTATATTTAATCTATCCATGACCTTAGAAAAATTAAATTTGACCCTAACAAATGTAAGTTTAAATCTAGCAGGGAAAAATTACTCAAAACTTGCTAACGAAACACAACTATTACAAAATCATTTACAACAAGAATTAATTAACGTATCAGAACTAAGCAATTTATCAAATAAAAGCAAATACATTATTGCTGATGCATTTCAAAAGTTAAATGAATTACAAGACGTTCTAGAGACAGTGTCGAAAGATGATATCAGTTTAAAAGCAAAGATAGCCAATGGATCAAATATTTTTGACAAAATTGACGACCTCAAACATTCCTTAGAGAAGCATTTAGCACAGATTCTCAACAATATACCATCTCGAAATTTAGCTGCCAAAACTATACAAACTGAGCTTCAAGATCTACAAGATGATATTGAAGACAAACAGATAAAGGATTTTATAAATCAAAATCTTCCAAAACTTTATACTAAATATAATCTTATTGATAAGACTATTCATGGCTTGGATAAAAGTTACCAATCCATTCAATCAGATATTAAGAAACTGCAGCAGAGGGCACTGACGTTAGACGACAATTTAAAATCATTCCCTACTTTGAACATATCTGTGAAAAACATCTTAAGCAAATCAAATAATATGTCAGATGAATTGGAATTCTTGCAATATGCACTCAAAATGAAGAATGACACCTTAAGAACGCTGAATTTGGCTTTAAGTGAAAACTTTAGCTCCAACCAAACAATCGTTGATGTAAAAGACAGATTTATAAACAATAGTATATTTCTAAATCAGATACTTGATGAACTACATCTTATCACTATGCCTTTAGAAAATATAACTCAATTCATTGTTAATAATAATGAAAAACTTGATAATTTTACTGAGATCCTTACCTCTTTTATGTCAATGCAAAATGTTCTACAATCAATACATGCACAATTACAAAACTATTCTCTAAAATACTCTGACTTAAATAAAATTGCGAGAGACAATTCAGATCAAATCAATACTCTCTCAGATAATATTGTGGAAGTTAAATCTCGTATTGTAGATATAGATGATAAAAAGCTTCACAAAGAATTTAGCAATCTAAAAGACAAAGTTGTCTATGAAAACAGAACGGTAATTGATCTAAAAAGGAACACTGAGTCTGAAATTGAAATCCTTGATAGTCAGGTAGAACGAGTTAAAGAGGATATGGAAATACTTAAGGGACCTATGTCCTCATTTGATGCCCTTGACGAAAATTTGAATTTGGTCTCTAATTCAACAACAAACTTAAAACATTATCTTGAAAATACTGATCATACATATGCAAGTACAAAACTGAAACTTGGGAATCAAACTAATAGGTTGTCAGAATTAGAAGAGCATAAAAAAGACCTAGTTGAAAGTTTAGTACACAAAGAGAAAGAAAACTATGTAAAAACAATATTACCAGTACTAAATAAGCTACATAGCTATATAAAAGAAAGTCTCAACGATACATTTAATGCGTTAAGTATGTTAGCCTATAATATAACAAACGTTCAAAATATTTTTGAGGATATAAATGATCTTATTAACAGTACACATCATCTTAATATGTCAACAAAAGCAATGGCATCTGACATAGTAAGCTTAGAACAAGAGTTAAATGATTCTGAGGAACTGTTTGGAAAGCAAGAATTAATATTTAATAGCATAAATATTTATGCGCTGCAAAATCTTAATATCTCTGCCCTTACCCTTGAGGACTTGCAGCAAAACATTTCAGCAATAAATAATACGCTTAATGAATTATATCATTCGTTATCAACAATTTCCAGGACAACAAATGAAGCAGCTCACAGGATTGTATCTACTGAAAACAGATTAAATAACTCTTTACACTCCATTGAAACATACATTGAGCAAGCTGCTGACATCAGCGTAATTGGTGAAGATGTATTCCAAGTAGTTAAGAAAATTGAAAACACAAACAACATTATTGATGAAGTTAATCAAACTTTATACACGCAAATAGAGACGCTTAATCGTTTGCTTTCAGATAATAACTCTATAGACATAGCTCTTGAGCGTGAAATAGAACTTTTCAAAAACATAAGTGGTAAGGTTAAATTAAGTCTACCACAAATTCGGAAACTTGTTGAAGGTACAATAACAGCTGGAAATGCTGAAATAAATTCTTTATTTTTGAAAGTAAGTAATCTTCTAAATAATACAATCATAACATTTGATGCTTTAGAAAATACAACTGAATATACATTTCAACTGTTTGATAATATTTCTGATGCAAATAACTTATTACACCAAGAAACAAAGTATGCTTTAGAAGATGGGATGAAAATGCTTAATTTACTACGACAATCAAATGATACATTAGAACGTATAAAAGAAAGTCTAAGACTTAAAAATAAGAGGATTTATATTGAAGAAACATATCCTGAATACTTTAAAAGATATGTTAATCTAAACACATCAATAGGCAAAGCATTTGTGGAGCTTAATTCTAGCAGCCAAGTGCTTTTATTGTTATCAACTTTGTTGAAAGATACTAATGATGATATAAACAACCAGAGCAGTTTAAATATATCCACGAATTTACTCAAAGAGAATGTCTTGGAATTAAATAAGGAGCTAGAAAGGATCTTTAATGACATACATATAATAAATGATACATATTTGAAATACAATATCACAGATCTTAATGACAAAGAACTGATTCTTTCTGATCAAATAAAACTTCAAGACATTCAAGAAATGTATAGTGTATTTAATGATTCACTGGCAGAATTACAAGAAAAACTCAACTCTGCAATCAAACACAACATAAGATTAGCTAAGGAAGCTGACAATTCAAAAACAAATATTAACCAGTTAAAAAGTCTAGTTCAGTCTTTTTCTGAGACAGAAGGCAACTTGAATTATGTATCCAAAGAAATACAAATGGCTTATAAAAATAAAACTGAAGTACATACTCTTGTTACAGATATTGAAAATAAAACTCAAGCCCTGAATCATTCTCTGCAGCAGATGTTGCATAATTTTAGAGACTTTAGTCATCATTATTCCCAGAACAATTCTGAGAAGACAAGCATTGCAAACTTGACTGACAAAATTGAAGATCTGAGCCAATGGCTAGAAAAGGCAACACAGCAACTTATATCAACAGATGACGAGCATACAAGCACACAGTCTGAGTTCTATCAGATATATGATGATGAGCAAACAATAGGAAACATGTTAATTTCTGTTAAGAGAAACATTGAAGATTCAAAGGAAAACATTACCTTGGTCCAGAAAATCCTAAATGAGATTTTATCAGAATTGCCAAATTATGAGTTAAGTCTTAAAACCATTGCAAAGGCAATAGAAGATAAAGAAAATATGTTTCATAATCAGCAAAAGAAAGCTTTGCTCATGAAAGAAATAAAACCATCAATTGATCAAAACATACTGAATATTAACAAAGCATTCAAATCAACAAATTCGTCTCTAGAAAGAGCAGCAGCGGAGCTCAGTATACTAGAAGCAGAAAAAAACAAATTACAGCATTATCTAATGAGCTTTGCAACTGTTAATATATCATTGTCTGATATTTCTGCCAATATCACATTCGTTGATGACAAGTTAAACTATTTGAGATCTGAATACAATGATATGCAAAATCTTGTTGTGCAGCTTAGGCAAGACATTGACGACTATAAATTTTTGAATGAATCTTTAACACCTGAAGATGTTGCGATACAATATAGAGAATTTAACAATACTTTAAAAACTGTTGCATCTGAATTGCAAGAAATATCTGATGAGAGCGACTCTTTAAGTCACGAATTTTCAAATATGAACAATAAGGTATCCTTTATAGAAGAACATTTAGATAAATTTCAGTTACAAAAAACTGAAATAAATCAATTAACTGAAAAGTTGATGGATGTAAATGAGACATTAAACACAGGTTTTACAACTATTAATGATTTTAGAAACCAAGCACAAAAGATAAATAAGTCATTAGGACTTCTAGCAAAAACATATTCAGCTGTCATAAATACAACAGAAGAAAACAAAACTAAAGTTGAAGAAGAGTTAGAAAAACTAACAGCTTATTTGAATCTGGCTACACTTAAATTTGCAGTGCTTTCCAAAAACCTAACTGACTCTGATGTTATACATAAGAGTATGAATAGAAGAATAGGCACAATGATAAATTCAACAGAAGACTTAAATGCAACTGTAGCTCATTTACAGATAACTAATAAGACTCTCCATAATCAGTTGGAGAGTATTCAAGATGAGATATTGAAATGGAACAATGAAACTATTATGTTTTCCAACTCACTTAAAACACTTCCTGAAATAGTACATGAAATGAATAGAATGCTGGTCGAAGAACAAAAAAAGAAATATGTAGAAGATTCTTTCCCACTACACAGAGATGTTTATCAGAAATTAAACTTTTCTTTAGAAAATGTTTTTGAGGTCCTTTATTTATCAAGGGAAGCTATAGGAAAATTTGAAAATACACTGAACCTCACAACTTCAAAAATAAAAGAGATAGCAAATGTAAATATTTCAACTGAGCCATATTCAAAAATGTTCAAACATTTCAACCATAGCTTAGACCAACTGTTCTTTAAAGCAAATGAAACTTTACAAAAATATACTGCTTTCAATATATCTGTCTTATTTGGCAAGAATATAATTGAAAACAAGACAATTACCTTGAATGTTCTTAAAGATAATTATGAACGTTCCAACAAACTTTTGCATAGCATAAACAAAACGCTTACCTCTTTGAAAGATAGTAATAACATTTTGATATCAGAGATAAATAATACACACAAAACACTCAATGATGTTCTGCAAATTCTGATGTACTTTGACGAGGTAAATCATAGTCTCACAGTAGTTTCTGGATTGATAAATGCTGCTAATAAAAACAAATCAGAAACTGCTGCAAAATTATCTAAGGTACTCTCTGAAGTTGAAATCTTACAAACCTCATTAAAGAAAATAAAAAGCAATTTTAGTGACTTTAACTACAACAGCTCCAAAGAAGAGCAACTACTTAATACAATATCTCTATTGGTGTTTGAGCTACAGGATCGGTTTAATGAAGCTACTAAGCAATTTAGTCATGCTGAAATGGGCCATACATCTGCAGAAAATAGTCTTAAGAAAACAGTCGACGCCCCTGATATTCTAAGTGACACATTATCAAATGTCAGTAAGCAACTTGGTATCAACAGGGAAATTATCTATAACTTTATACTTTCCCTAAGACAAATAAATGATGATTTGCCAAATATAGATTTGAACACATCGGTTGCAAATACAGCAATTAGTAAAATGAAAGCTGTACTGATAAACCAGCAGAGTAAGTCATATTATGTTCAAGAAAAGAAACCAATATTTAAAACCATGATACAAAATTTGGATGAGCGGTTCCAACGCTTAAATGCATCTTTCAAACAAGCTGAAAATAAAATTTTCAAGCTAAATTTTACCGCAAATATCCTGAATGAAAGAATAAACAGTTTCCCTACAGTTGATATAGGAATGACTGAAATAACGCAGAATATTTCAGAATCAGCTAACGTTTTAGGTCTTAACAAGGATCTATACGCTAATATGCAAAAAGATTTAAATGAACTCAAAACAAATCTTGACATATACAATCATCTGAAAGAAACATTAATAATTGATGATGTTGATCATCAGTATTCTGAGTTTAATAACACACTTGAAAACATTGTATCAACTGTTAAGCGTATTGAGGAAGATATTATGTCATTAGGTCCACTTTTCACAGAAACAGATACTTCAATGGCTAACATAAATAGGGACCTGGATGAATTTGAAAGACAAACAGGTACGTTTGGTAAACTAGAAGGAAATGTTAGAGACATTCAAGAATCCCTTACAAACAGTAAAGAAGGTGTTAATAACTTAGATACTGTAGCATCTCAGTTACGCCAATATTTGGACTCCTTGAAGAAGAACTATTCTGATGTTATAAATACCACTCATGACAGTCAGGATTTAGTTAATATTAAACTGCAGAATGTTACTGAGTATATAGAAAGAGCGATAGCATATCTTAACAGTACAGAAGGTAGTATAAATACATCTCTGCTAGCCATAATGGTAGCAAACCAAACACTTAATAACAATATTCAGAAAGCCAGTAAGTTAAATGAGATGGTAAATCAAGCTAAAAATTCAAGCAGTGAAATTTTAAAACATTTAGAAACTATACAAAAATCTATTTGGGATCAAAACAATAATACAGTTTCATTTACTGATTCTTTAAAACAGATTCCTTCAATTTTAGAAAATATAGCACAGATTTTAGCAAAGAAACAAAAACAAAGATACATTGAAAGGTCTTTTCCTAAATACCAGGGGCAATATGAATACTTAAATATTTCTTTAAGTGATGTACTTAACGAGCTTAGCTACTCAAATAAGAGTATAAGAACATTGGGAAAGAAATTACAAGCTTTAAAGACAAAGGTTAGCAATATATCGTCAGTACAAATACCCCTTTTTGCATTTGAGAAAGCAGCTCATGAATTCGAGGAGACATTAGTTGTGCTTTACTTATCTGCTAATGAATCATTATCAAATTATTCAATGTTAAATGCTTTAACTCTAAATGGAACCAGTTTAATTGAAAATCAACAACTTACGCTGAAAATCTTGAAGGAAAATTATAACAGTGCAAATAAAACTTTAACTCAGGTAAAGACAAATCTCAACACTGTATCACGCAATAATGTTGTCTTAGTTTCCAGTATTAACGCCTCACATGATACTCTTGATAGCTTGCAGGATCTCTTAAAATTCTTTGATAGTGTCAAAACTAATTTCAAATCACGTTCCAAACAGATAGAACTTGCAAAGACTACTAAGGATAAAACAGAGGTCCGTCTAAATGGTGTGATGGATGATATTAGGAAACTTAATACATCCTTGCTTCAATTAAAACAAGATTATAGTAGGTTTCAGTATAACAGCACAAGCGAAGAAAGGCAGATTGAGCAATTGGTGCACATTATGTTTAATTTGAATAATAGATTCAAGGAAGCTAAATCATTACTTACTAGCATTGAGACAATGCATAGGAAAAGTAATAATAGTCTCTTCAAAACTGAGGACAATCCAGACAAATTAAATAAAACATTAGTTAGCGTTCAAACTCAGCTTTTGGCTGCTAAAACAAACATACAAACTTTTGAAGAGACGGTGAAACTAATCCTAAATGATATACCAGCTATTGATCTTAATATTACAGCTGCTGCACAGGCAATAAATCACATGGAAACAGTACTTGTAAACCAACATGATAAGGATGAATATGTAAAGGAAGCAAAGCCAGTGCTTCAATTCAGATTAGAAAACACAACCTCGGCATTTAAAAACATCAATTTATCTCTTGAAATTATGCATAAGGAAATCAAAGACCTTGAAAAGTATGTTGATTTTGTAAAAGGAAGACTTGATGGTCTTCCAACTGTAAATATAAGTCTCTCAGACATTGACACTAATATGACTGAGTTGGAAAATCGACTGATTATTATGCAAGACTATTATAACAATGTACAGGAGATATTGACACATCTGCAAGGTAATATTGACCATTATAATGTATTCAAGGACAATTTGACAGTCAATAATGTACAGAATCAATATTCAATGTTCAACAAAACTCTTGATAATGTTGATGCTGTTCTTGGAAAAATAGGCGTGGAATATAATTCATTTGGAACTCAGTTTACAAACATAAACAATACTCTTAATGATATCGATCTAGCTGTAGACAGGTTTGAGGAAAAAACTGTTAAGGTTAAAATATTAGAGGATGATATTCATAGCCTTGGCGCCTCGTTAACTGAAACAAGTAAACATTTAAATGATATGATCTCAGTTGCACATCGCCTTAACGAGTCATTTTTATTGCTTAAAGAAAATTATTCTGATGTAATAAATAAAACTACAGAAAAGAATTCTGATGTTGAACAAAAAATTCACAACATTGAACAGTATCTTAAAGAAGCCAAACATATTGTTGATTATGTCACAAACCTCTATGTTGCATCGCAATCAAATTTTACTAAGATAAATCAATCTCTTTTTAAAGATATTTATACATATGAAGATTTAAATTCAACATTATCGGATGTCAAAATGTTACACAAAACGATACGTGTACAAATTAAAGGTATGCAGAATCTTCTGTCACACAAAAATAATGAAACTAATAAATTTAATTTAACACTTAATGATATGACTGGTATTTTAGAAGAATTGAAACTTGTTTTGGATGAAGAACAGAAAGATCAAGAAAAACTTAACTTTATAAATACACATATGGATGAAATTGAAACACAATTTACAGCTCTCCAAGACCCAATAAAGCAAACTAAAATTTCGATTATAACGCAGGGTAAGAATGTTGCAGATATCCAAAAGCTAGGAAAGAAAGTTGGACATAGGCTAGGAAAATTCAGAACTTTAAATATCACAACTGATGAAGAGCAGAAACGAACAGAGCAATTAAAAAATAAAATATCAAAACTTAATAGCAATCTAACTGACACTAATAAAACAATTAACGAAGTCAAACAGTTGATAGACTCACTTCGTGACAGAAGCATTTCACTGGATGACATTAAGTCTAAATTTAATTCAGTAAATGATACTATAAATGATTTAAATGCTGCCTTGGTGAATGTAAATCATCAATTATCAGTAAATAAAAATGAGACGACGTCGACTAAAAAGGATTTGCTAAAATTGCAATCAACTATGGATGCATTAAAATCTATTCAAATGAAACTCAGAAAAATACGCAGTACATTCAAAGGATTGGATTCGAGCTCTTCTGATACATTGCTGGATTTAACAAAAATACAGAATTTCTTATCTAATTTGAACATATCTGTCAAAGCAATGGATATGATGCAAACACTTTTAGATGATCCTGATTATAAAGTATTTAGATCAAAAGCAAAAGTGGATTTGGCAAACTTCAAAGCAGACCATCAAAATATCAACACATCATCGTCTCAAATTGGTGTAAAATTGCAGAATGCAGAGACACTCTTAGAAAACCTTACAAAATCTGTAAAGAAAATGCTGACAAGAGATGTTGTTTTTGAAGCTATACCGAAGTTACAACAGCATTTAATTAAAACATCTACTTACATAGACCAGTTACAATCCCCAGTTCAGCAAACAAGGAAAGAATCTAATCATTTGCTTGGAAAATTAACAGGTTTTAATGTGGATGCTGAGAATATGAATAAAATGTTATTTACAGAACTTGAAAAATATCAATATGTTAAAGACAAGCTACCTTTGCTTCAAACAAAGCACAGTTCTATAAATGAGACTCTAGTTGAGAGTATACCAAAGATAGAGAGCATTAATGACAAACTAGCGCATATGAAGGAGGTGATTGCAAAAATCAAAGAGAAAATGAAAATATTTGGAGTGGAGGATTCGGATGGTTCTATTGCACAGTGGGACAAGAAGATCAAGGAACTTGATGTATCCATCCAAAAGGTTGTAAAACGACACAAAACAAATGAACAAACTCTGCATGATTTGAAAAACGATTTATGGAAAGACACAAAGTCGATGTTTACGAAAGACGACACTCTCAATGCACTTCAAACTAAGTTTGAAAACTACAACAAAATTATAACTGATATGGATACATCTGTTGGAGATATTGTTGGAAATCTTACAATCTTAGATGTTTCCACTATCACAGTTTTACAAGATCTTGTTGATAGGAACACAATACTCACCACCACTCCACCGACAACTACACCCTCCGGAGCACCTGAATGTAAGTCTCTCTCTCTCTCTCTCTCTCTCTCTCTCTCTAAGTGCAATAAATCCACTAATATACGCAATATTGGGCGGACACATCAGTTTTGACACTTATTGCATATACATGCGCTAAAGCTTCCCATAAACGCACATGCTGGTGTATCCAGGAGGCTATAAGTTTAACTAAATTATTGGTCCGAGCCCTTATCTACATCGACACCTGACTTTAATACATGCGAACAACACAGACGTGTTCTGGTGAGTCTGTGCATTTGTGCAGGCTCATGCGCGGATCCAGGGGATCCGGACACACATCCCCTTTACACCCATCCCCCACTCCAGGAAACACAAAAATATAGGGTTTCTTAGCAAAACTGGTAAGGATCCTGAAAAACCACAAAGCTACCAAGCCAGCATTCAATGATGGACTATCATCGGCCCGTCAGCGAAACGCCATTTAAATGGATGTTGGTCCGCTTTTAGTGGCATTTGGATCCCCTCATCAACTAAAAAAACTTTCTGGATCTGCGTATGCGGCTCGCATTTCTCGACACAAGTCTCATACGCTAGCACATATAGTTATTTTTGCTCATGTTCGCATTTGATTAGTCGTCGCACAATAATGCATATGAGCCGCGACATGGTGAAATCAAACCATGTGGCTGGTCGTCAAGAGTATACTCAGATCAATTCTAAGCATCGGCTCGGTCTGATCAGAGTCTTCTCTGTCTGCTAGATACCCACTGAGCTCACAACGAAGACTGATCATACTGGGTAGATACTCAGGCTGATCTGAGTCTTCGCTGGATGTAGTTGCAGAACTGCGACTTTAGATTTTTTTTTCGATCTGGCTGAATCTAAAGTCGCAGTGTTTTTGTGCTCTATCTTGACCAGTGATGGAATCCCCTTTTGTTTTGGGAAAAACTCGTTTCTTTGACAATCCAACCATTCAGACTTCTTCATGTGTTTTACATACACATCCAAAGTTATAAAAATGTTACCATTTGCTTCGTTTTTGTGACACGATCAATGCAATCTGTAATATTATGTTCTTGTTGTTGTTTTTCGGCACATCGCAGCCATTTTGCATGCTTTTCATGAGTTAGGGGTGATGACGTTTTTGCGATAAATTTCGGATGTTAAATTGATGAGACGAACTTATTAAAACGTTGAGAATATATTATAAAAAACCGTACTGGTCATACTCCCCATGACTGGTCATGACTAGGTAAGGAATGTCAGCGCTTTTTCAAAAACTCAGTACATTATAAGAATAACATTAACAGTGGATTTTGCACAATATAAGAAACAAGTAGGTGTTTGAATTTTGAAAATCAGCGCAAAATTGTTAGTTATCGATTCTGTTAACTTACTCAATGTTGGTACGCTCGCAGCAGTCTCGTTTCTGTATTATTGTGCATTGTAGCGCCCCCTATTTTCTATTAATTTATAACGAGTAATGACCTATTTCAGAAAATGAAAGTCGATCTCCAAGAATGGTTTGATTTCAATTTAATATAGCATGCCAAAGAAAATGAGATACTTACTTGACAGAAATCCTTAACAATCACATACCCCACCCATATTACACTATATAAATCCAATTTTCGGAAAGGAAGCTTTGTCATGTCCCAAAATGTCATAATCAGACTGAAAATGGACTTTTCCAACATGGCGGACAATTGTTATTCTGATCATGTGCTCACGTGACAAGTTTCCCGCCAAAAGAAGCAAGCTAACGCAAGAGTACATTGACCTCTGAACCGAGAGGGGGTCAGCTTGTTTACGACAAGAAGCGATGGATTGGAAAGATCAGAATCAAATTACTTTTGCACAGTGATCAATAAGATATTAGTGAAGGAAAATATTTTTTATATCATGGCTAACCTTGCTGCAAGCTGAATAGCTTTACTAGCACACGCTTATGTTCAATTAGGCTATCAGTCAATACACACAATTGGTGCCTGTCGTTTTTAAGGCGCCACGTGAATCTTATATAGAGACATTGGGTGTTTTGACCTTCTTTTTGAACATGTGCGCAATGGTTTGTGATTAGAATTGTAGAATGATGTCATTATTTGAATATGCAAAATCATTTGGCATTTTTTTTCTATGTATTTCCTGTTAGTGGAAGTGGGGGAATTCCTTATCTGAAAATAGTCAATTTTCTATCCAGTGACATCCGTCGGAATACAGAACCAGGGTGAAAAATTTGCATACTAGGTTGAAGATTGACCTTTATTCGTTGACATTCATCAGATATTAAAAGAAAACCTATTACAAATGGTGAGAGAGGTCACCATAAAAATCAACCTGTATGCACAAAAAAGGATCCCATCCATTGCCATTAAGAACTCCTCGGACACAGTTTGTACATATCCAACTGGGTAGTTCTCGATGGCAACAAATTGGTAAAAAGCGGCTCCAGTTAGATTGGTAATTGGTCATCTTTTTTGCAAATAACTATTTGTAACAAATGTATGGTGAGATGGTATTGGATTATTTTAATCTCAACAGACCAGGTATGATCAATTTTTGGCCAAATATGATAATAAGGAAGGTAAAAGAAAACATTATATAAGTCTAATTTTGGTATTTAATGTTGTTAAAACATCTGTGTATTCAGAAAACGGAAAGTGAACGGGTCATTGTCGGTACATAAAATACCAAAACAAATTCGTGCATGACTTTAGTTTCCCACAGAAAAAGCATGCTCTTCAGCTCAGAAGACAAAAATGACGCCATGTTTTGAAAACAAATAGTGTAAACATTCTGTGTGGACAGGAGTATTTTATCTTTTTAGAACTAATCAGGTATGCATCAGCGGCAAACCAAATAGCAACATATAGATAAACCTATAAACATACAAAATGGAGTAGTGTTTGAGGAAGACACTGTTTGGAAATGTGTTTTCAACTTGGTTTACGTCCACGCTAACAGTAAGGGAAAAGATAGAGGCTTAAAAAATCAGGGCTATATGATAACATAAAATAAAAATCCATCATATGGCCCTGAATTCAGTGCTATCTGCGGACCGCCATTCCCGCATAAACTGATAATACAACCAGACCTGATTCCTTGATAATATTGAGTCCGTAATTATAAGTTTTATTTCTCAACAGAAATATGCTGTTGGTGCTCAAAAGAACCGTCTCAATGAGATGGTCATATTGTGCACCCAAAACACATGTGAACACTGACGGTACCCCCCTAGTAAAGTGGAGTTTTGTCCCGATATTTTATCACAAAACATCTCCGTAAAAAGTTATGTGTTATTAACTGAACATCAAACATGCACTGTGTTTGAGGGCGAGGGGGGGGGGGGGGGCTCGGTGGAAATTTTACATGATGTGCGCAGGCTCATCTGAGCCTTCGTTGGTTGCAAATTCGATAAGTACATACGCTGGTTCAAATTTTGCATGTGCTTGCAGAAAGTAAAATGGACGATTGTATTATTGTTGGAAAGAGAGAGAAAAAAATGTTTGTTTTTTTTAATATTTTTATTTTTATTTTTATTTTATTTGACAAGTCAGTGACTTTTTATGCGTCGATGTTTTGTGATAATGGCCCGTACATGCATTGCAGATTATGTGATTCTTTCTTCCATCTTTTTCTCCCGACGTTAGTTAAAATAGGTTCGTCCAATCCTCCGTTACTCATTGTCAAACGGGTTGGATCTAGATCAGGGCCGACGTTCTGTCGGTCCTGGGTACAATATTTTTGCAAATGGTATCAGCTGGCGACGCTATACTGGTTTACATTTTGTAAGTGCTTTAAGGTTAGTGGAACCTTAAGGTTGCTAGTTCGAGACTCAACGCCGGCAGAGGCACTGTGTTGTGTCCTTGGGCAAGACAGGTTATCTGCTGCTTAGAACCAATTCAATCAAGTCTCGACATGACTGAAAAGTTGTTTTTGAATATTTTCTTGGAGAAGGGAACGAGAAAAAAAATACAGACCTCCAGATAAGAATGCGTAATTGACAATTAATTTTGACTCTTCTTGGGTACTCAAAAAGAACCGTCTCACCGTTCCGAGAGTACATGTTTGAACTGATGGTTAAATAAATAGTCAAATTTTACTCTCAAAACGTTTGATCAAATTTTATTATCTGCGTCGCCGAATCTGGCGTTAATACGTCATGTCACAAAAGCACGTCCATACAAAAGTTATGTCGAATTTGCAGAAGATAAAAAAATATTTTTTGCCGGAGCACTCATCGATGGCCTTACATGTACGGAGAGGACTGAATAGTATGTGGAAATTGTAGATCTACATGTGCGCAGACTCATTAAAGCTTTCGTTGATTGCAAAAGCTGGCTCAGAATTTTTACTATCTCGCTGAATAAAATGACCATGGGGAACAGAAAAAACTGTTGTTTCATTATTTGACATGCCATTTCTTTTGGCGTGTCGATGTTTTGCGCAGACCTTGCAAATGAAGAGATTTTTCTCGAAACCGCAATTAAATTTAGTTCGTCCATTCGTCTGCTATTCCTAACAGTTTTTGAGAGTCAAACGATTTGGATCTAGATTAGGGTGGACGGTCCTGATCCTGGGTCCAATATGATTGCACAGACGAAAGTTTGTCATCGCAATACAATTTGTTAGTGCTGTTAGTTTAGTAGAGCGCCGTGGCTGAAGAATTGTTGACTGGAACATAAACCCAGCCAGCACATAAACTGGGCATTACGGTCCACCAATGCAGCCGCCAGGCAGTGGCCCAGTTTTACGTGCTTACTGGGAAGGGTTAAAATAAACAAAGGCCATACAAGGACTATACTGAATTTTATTTTCAAGATTCTGTCTGTAACGGAAATAACTTCTCGCATACACGAATAATATAAAACCCTTGAAACAGTCCACCAAACGTATGCATGCAGATGCGTCTACGCATTTAGTTTGATTTACGCAAACTGATTTCAGATTTTTTATTAGCCGCCAAGATTTTTAAAATCACATTGATCATATTATACCTCACATTGGCAAACTCTACAAAATAATCGGGCCTCCATATAAGAGTCTTTATACCACCTTTACCAACTTTAGCATGAAATATCTCGTGGTGTGCGTGGTCTACACTGATGATGGTGGTATAAAATAGTTATACTATGTTTGTCAACCTGTACGTAAGATAATCCACTCGCTAAAGCTCGTGGATTATCTCCACGAACAGGCGGACAACCCATGGTATAACTATTACATAATTAACAATTAATTTTCTCGGTTCTCAACTTTCTCAATAAAAATAGCCTCTTGGTAGCCCATGCGAGATGCTATATGCATTTAGTCACGTAGACATCTGGATAAACGTGCATAAGCCAACATACATCATGTACATGATGTTTTAGCATCGTATAACGTTTTTTTTTATTGAAATGCATGTTGATGATATTCGTTAGAATCGCATATCCAGTGTGATTCTAATGAGTATCCTTCACATGCACCCTCAAACTATGGTTGCATTAAACATGTTAAAGGAAATTATCGTCATAATCTTCTGAGTCATGGTGCTAATTGTGGAAATGACGAAACCTTTTTAACCTTTTGCGTGCTGAGATAACTTTGCATACTTTTTGTGGCTTGTTTATTTTTTCTAAGCTAGCTCTAGGAACACCATCAGAGTATCAAAACTTGAATGAGGATTAGGGCCTGATCTTGGTTCAAACTGATTGCAAATGTTATCAGCTGGCGTCACTATCATGTGCGAAGTTAATGAACGCAATTGGCTTGCATTTCGAAGGTGTCAGTTTTTAAATGCGACATAATAATCATGGATAATTATGGAGTAATTGGTAGATAATTTCATGGTAGAGATTTCTTTAATTGTCCCTCATTATTTCTCTTTTCTTTTCTTTCAATCAGAGTGACAAACAATACAGTGTAGATCGATCATCTATGGAGAATATTTTCACCCATCATGCGTGGAAATTGT
Source organism: Loripinus fragilis (assembly GCA_964019695.1). NCBI lineage: Eukaryota > Metazoa > Mollusca > Bivalvia > Lucinida > Lucinidae > Loripinus > Loripinus fragilis. Next base: position 73,258,945 of record OZ026524.1, read on the forward strand.
AAAAATCCCTGCGCGAATTTTGCCGATTTTCGTGAGCTGCGGGAACCGCGAGAAACTTCGCTTGATTTCTCGTGGCTCTCGCATGTGTCTCGCAGGGATTTTCCGTGATTTTTAATCCTTTACCCGCAATTTCTCGCATCATGCGAGTACGAAATTTATAGAACCTTCGCGGCGGGCGTACTGTATGCCAGAGTTCCAATCCAATCAGAAAAAAAAAAAAAAAACACTCATGCATCATTTCCCCTTCCATATCTGATGACGCTTTATACGTAATTTGACTAAAATTGGCCCGCTGACATACTTCTTTGAAAACGAGAACGGAAGATGCAGTGACGAACATTGGTATACTAAAACCTCACATGAGTTTTCGGGCTCATGTTGTTATTCAACTGGGTCCGCTTTTAGATTATTGCCCAGTTGATTGGAGGCGAATGTAGTGAAATTATTAAATGCTCCCATCTAATAGATACAAAAGGGCCTGGAGTGGGGTTTTGCCAGTAACTGACAACTGTCATTCTTTCAATAAGAAGGAATGGGAATAATTCATGACCAATTTCAACAGTAGAATGGTGCTGGACAGGAAGGGCGAACCCGTGACACCCAGATCGCCAGTCAGACCCACGTCCCACAGAGTTGACACACACACGCACTCACGCACTATATGCAAGACTGGTATCGCTGATGCGATAGTGTCAAAATCTAATGTGCAAGTTTTAAATTAATTAATAAAACAACGTCTTATCGCACGCAATGTTGCCCAGAGAAGGCTGAAACTTTGATGACCTGAATTAGAGTGTGCATCCGTGTTTGTCAGCAAAAAATGAAGACTCCAGCAAGACTGAGAACAGGTCATGGAAACAGCACCATGGCGAATGTTTGTGGCTATTTTTAAAAAGAAAAATGTGGTTGGAGAAAAAGCATCAAGAAGTGCTCATGACTAACAATACCCGCCGATTTTAAAACTATATCCTTTTAAAAATTTCACATTATGGGAGATTGTGGTGAGGAAACCTGATTTTGCTGGAGAGTCACGCACGCACGATATGCACAGACTCGCATTGTGCTAGGTCATTTTCTTTTTAAAAAGCGTCTTATCCCACGCAATGTTGCCCTGCGAAGGCTCTCGCTTAGATGACCAAAATCAGAACACGTATCCGCGTCTGTCAGCGCATCATGAAGACCCCGGCAAGACTGCTAACAGGTCATGGAAAGAGCAGCAAGACAAATGTCTGTGGCATTTTTTAAAAAGAATAATGTGGTTGGGGAAAAGGCGAATTCTACCGTTGATTTTAAAACTATATCCTTTGAAAATTCATAGTTTGGGAGATGGCTGAGAGAAAACTTGATTTCAGTCCCACAGCGAACAACAAAGGCACCGATCAGACTGCGCTGATGTCAAAACCAGTGATTTGTCTGACGAAACTGTAACAGATAAACCTACCTCAGGCAAAATTTCTATACCACAGGTAGTCTCTGTAGCTGTGCAAACTGGACTGTCCCTTACCTGGTCGCAAACCCAATATTTATGTCAACATGCTTGTGTATCAACTCTGCATGCTGAGTGATATTTCGTGGTGTTCGTGTCTGCAGACTTTTATATTAACTTCTTTTAAAAATATATTTCATGTCTTAGACCGAGTTCATGTTTTGAAACCTTATTAAAATTTCGGGCCTGATCTGAGTCCAGACTGTTTGCTAATGTTTTAAGTAGTGTTACCACCAGTGGTGATTCATAATCAAAGAGACCGACAATTTCAAAACAGACCACGGGTATTCTATCAGGTCGCGCGCATCGTGTCACAGTCGGTGGCCATGACGCGTAAGAATATACATTACAAATGAAAAATTGTCAAACTCCAAAAACATGACCGCTAAGCATATGCTTCCCTTTCAGCGGTTTGCAGGAATATCATTTTCAATAATGAACACATAATTTGAGGGTTCTCAAGACTTGTTTTCAAAGTTACACAAAATGTATCAGAGTTTAGAAATTCTTTTTTTCGCACTGACTTGAAGATAAGGCTACTCAAATTTAGAGGGTACCTTAAAGGTCCTTAAGTTGCCTGGTTACGCAGTCGGTCAGTTGATTTGCTAAAACTTAGTTTTATGATAAGGTGTGACAATTAACAGTCGTTTTAATCTCTAGGGTGCTGACTTCTAAACCGGCCTTACAGAACACGCAAAAAGGTACCTACCGTACATTGAGAAGAAAAAGGTAGGTTAAGATTTATTTACCATGGACTCAGCTGGGGGTGCTGAGCACCCAAAGCCTCCCCCCTAAATCCGCCACTGTTCACCTGTATTCAAAGCATCTTGCCATTTGTCTTTGAGTTATTGACTTACCCCCATCCAAGGAGGCTTGGGAACGTATACTTTATCGCAAGGTGCATTATATGGTGAAAGCATTATGGAAATCTGATATTGAAAGCAAGTCTTCCACAAAATACCCCACTTGTATTAAATGTTGGTAGTAGTCATCATATATGACATATATGGTCCACTGTAAGAGATAATATACATGATAGCAGAAGGGCACAAATTAAAAGTAAGATATTGACAGACACGTATATACTACAGGCAAATAGGGCTACTTAAAACTAATACACTGTTAATTCAACTTGTAAGCTGTGTTGCAGAGATCCTGAAACACCGTTACACGTTACACGTCAGCATTTTGTGGAGGAGTGTGCTTTCTCTTGCATAAAAATCATTAAATAGCCCTGAATTCAGCGCAAGTTTGGGAAGGACCATGCAAACGGAAATCTATCATGTCCGAGCACTGGTACGTTAACCAATTTTATACGCCGATTTACAGACAGTTGTAATATTTTAACGGTTATGACATTTCGAGCCCTCATGCTCTTTCATTAAATTGTGTATTTTGGAACCAGCACTTCGGAAAATAAACATTGACCCGTAAGTTGTTTGCCAAAAAAAAAAAAAGAGCTAAAATTCACAGCAGTTTACATGTTATGTAACTTTACAATCTACCAAACCCCCCACTTTTTAGCAGGTAAAACGTTCCCAAGTCAAAACGTGTCTTAATACTTCAACATATTTTCAGTCATGTCCGAATGGTTCTTCCTGTGTTGTCTTTGAACCAGTGCTAAGCAGAGGATAAAGTGTATTTCTCAAGGTTACAACGCAGTGCCTCCGGTAAGACTCCAACCCGCAATCCCTCGATCTCGAGTATGTCCGCCACAAAACCATACAAACCACTTCAAACCAAGCTCCCCACATACAAACTAGTACACATACACACCACCAAATCCCATATCCTCTCACAAACTTCAAAAAAGCAGACTTTTGCGCATAAAAATTATATGCGCTAATTAAGTTCTCGTGCACTGGCCCAAACTCGAGGGTCCAAATATATATATTCATTACAGATACTTTTACATACATCCATACTTGCATGCATGCAGACAGACAGACACACATACAGAGAGATGCACACACACACGCGTACATATCCCGAGACAACCATTAATAATGGCAGCGCTTGTTTCATTTATCTATCGATACATGTATATGCCAGTACATGAGTTTGGTACTTGTTGCATATGCCATGGCTCAGATGAGCATGCGCATCTGCAGAGTTTCACCAAAACCTTTATTTGCTCGCATACACAAAGTATGGATGTAGATGAAGACCAGACCAAATTTTAGACTTTTAGCTCCTCTGGATACATCAGCATGGGCGTTTTAAGGAGGTTTTTGCACATATGTGATAAGTACCAAAATATTGTGTGCTGATCCATATCTACATGTATACTGTTTGAGATCGGTTAGGGCTGTGTTTGGGTTTATGAAGGGACAGAAAATGATTTGAATCATAGGGGAGGCTGGTTTTGGTGGTGGTTTGGGGTGTTTTGGGGTAGTTTGGGTGTTTTCATGGACCCAATGATCAAGATAGTTTACTGATGAAACGCCAAAACTGACAATTATTCACCAGCACCTGTAGTTGGGGAAATTAGTCCCTAGCTCTAGCCAGAGGAGTAAACTTAGCAACACAATCAACCGCATCAGTGGTCTGATTCCTCGGAATTTCGCAGAATTGGCCGAGGTAGTTCCGATTGACCTAGTGAGAGCATGTTCACCTATATTCAAAGCATCTTGCCATTTGTCTTTGAGTTATTGACTTACCCCCATCCAAGGAGGCTTGGGAACGTATACTTAATCGCAAGGTGCATTATATGGTGAATGCATTATGGAAATCTGATATTGAAAGCAAGTCTTCCACAAAATACCCCACTTGTATTAAATGTTGGTAGTAGTCATCATATATGACATATATGGTCCACTGTAAGAGATAATATACATGATAGCAGAAGGGCACAAATTAAAAGTAAGATATTGACAGACACGTATATACTACAGGCAAATAGGGCTACTTAAAACTAATACACTGTTAATTCAACTTGTAAGCTGTGTTGCAGAGATCCTGAAACACCGTTACACGTTACACGTCAGCATTTTGTGGAGGAGTGTGCTTTCTCTTGCATAAAAATCATTAAATAGCCCTGAATTCAGCGCAAGTTTGGGAAGGACCATGCAAACGGAAATCTATCATGTCCGAGCACTGGTACGTTAACCAATTTTATACGCCGATTTACAGACAGTTGTAATATTTTAACGGTCATGACATTTCGAGCCCTCATGCTCTTTCATTAAATTGTGTATTTTGGAACCAGCACTTCGGAAAATAAACATTGACCCGTAAGTTGTTTGCCAAAAAAAAAAAAAAAAAAGAGCTAAAATTCACAGCAGTTTACATGTTATGTAACTTTACAATCTACCAAACTCCCCACTTTTTAGCAGGTAAAACGTTCCCAAGTCAAAACGTGTCTTAATACTTCAACATATTTTCAGTCATGTCCGAATGGTTCTTCCTGTGTTGTCTTTGAACCAGTGCTAAGCAGAGGATAAAGTGTATTTCTCAAGGTTACAACTCAGTGCCTCCGGTAAGACTCCAACCCGCAATCCCTCGATCTCGAGTATGTCTGCCACAAAACCATACAAACCACTTCAAACCAAGCTCCCCACATACAAACTAGTACACATACACACCACCAAATCCCATATCCTCTCACAAACTTCAAAAAAGCAGACTTTTGCGCATAAAAATTATATGCGCTAATTAAGTTCTCGTGCACTGGCCCAAACTCGAGGGTCCAAATATATATATTCATTACAGATACTTTTACATACATCCATACTTGCATGCATGCAGACAGACAGACACACATACAGAGAGATGCACGCACACACGCGTACATATCCCGAGACAACCATTAATAATGGCAGCGCTTGTTTCATTTATCTATCGATACATGTATATGCCAGTACATGAGTTTGGTACTTATTGCATATGCCATGGCTCAGATGAGCATGCGTATCTGCAGAGTTTCACCAAAACCTTTATTTGCTCGCATACACAAAGTATGGATGTAGATGAAGACCAGACCAAATTTTAGACTTTTAGCTCCTCTGGATACATCAGCATGGGCGTTTTAAGGAGGTTTTTGCGCATATGTGATAAGTACCAAAATATTGTGTGCTGATCCATATCTACAAGTATACTGTTTGAGATCGGTTAGGGCTGTGTTTGGGTTTATGAAGGGACAGAAAATGATTTGAATCATAGGGGAGGCTGGTTTTGGTGGTGGTTTGGGGTGGTTTGGGTGTTTTCATGGACCCAATGATCAAGATAGTTTACTGATGAAACGCCAAAACTGACAATTATTCACCAGCACCTGTAGTTGGGGAAATTAGTCCCTAGCTCTAGCCAGAGGAGTAAACTTAGCAACACAATCAACCGCATCAGTGGTCTGATTCCTCGGAATTTCGCAGAATTGGCCGAGGCAGTTCCGATTGACCTAGTGAGAGCATGTTCACCTATATTCAAAGCATCTTGCCATTTGTCTTTGAGTTATTGACTTACCCCCTTCCAAGGAGGCTTGGGAACGTATACTTAATCGCAAGGTGCATTATATGGTGAATGCATTATGGAAATCTGATATTGAAAGCAAGTCTTCCACAAAATACCCCACTTGTATTAAATGTTGGTAGTAGTCATCATATATGACATATATGGTCCACTGTAAGAGATAATATACATGATAGCAGAAGGGCACAAATTAAAAGTAAGATATTGACAGACACGTATATACTACAGGCAAATAGGGCTACTTAAAACTAATACACTGTTAATTCAACTTGTAAGCTGTGTTGCAGAGATCCTGAAACACCGTTACACGTTACACGTCAGCATTTTGTGGAGGAGTGTGCTTTCTCTTGCATAAAAATCATTAAATAGCCCTGAATTCAGCGCAAGTTTGGGAAGGACCATGCAAACGGAAATCTATCATGTCCGAGCACTGGTACGTTAACCAATTTTATACGCCGATTTACAGACAGTTGTAATATTTTAACGGTCATGACATTTCGAGCCCTCATGCTCTTTCATTAAATTGTGTATTTTGGAACCAGCACTTCGGAAAATAAACATTGACCCGTAAGTTGTTTGCCAAAAAAAAAAGAGCTAAAATTCACAGCAGTTTACATGTTATGTAACTTTACAATCTACCAAACTCCCCACTTTTTAGCAGGTAAAACGTTCCCAAGTCAAAACGTGTCTTAATACTTCAACATATTTTCAGTCATGTCCGAATGGTTCTTCCTGTGTTGTCTTTGAACCAGTGCTAAGCAGAGGATAAAGTGTATTTCTCAAGGTTACAACGCAGTGCCTCCGGTAAGACTCCAACCCGCAATCCCTCGATCTCGAGTATGTCCGCCACAAAACCATACAAACCACTTCAAACCAAGCTCCCCACATACAAACTAGTACACATACACACCACCAAATCCCATATCCTCTCACAAACTTCAAAAAAGCAGACTTTTGCGCATAAAAATTATATGCGCTAATCAAGTTCTCATGCACTGGCCCAAACTCGAGGGTCCAAATATATATATTCATTCCAGATACTTTTACATACATCCATACTTGCATGCATGCAGACAGACAGACACACATACAGAGAGATGCACGCACACACGCGTACATACCCGAGACAACCATTAATAATGACAGCGCTTGTTTCATTTATCTATCGATACATGTATATGCCAGTACATGAGTTTGGTACTTGTTGCATATGCCATGGCTCAGATGAGCATGCGCATCTGCAGAGTTTCACCAAAACCTTTATTTGCTCGCATACACAAAGTATGGATGTAGATGAAGACCAGACCAAATTTTAGACTTTAAGCTCCTCTGGATACATCAGCATGGGCGTTTTAAGGAGGCTTTTTCGCATATGTGATAAGTACCAAAATATTGTGTGCTGATCCATATCTACATGTATACTGTTTGAGATCGGTTAGGGCTGTGTTTGGGTTTATGAAGGGACAGAAAATGATTTGAATCATAGGGGAGGCTGGTTTTGGTGGTGGTTTGGGGTGTTTTCACGGACCAAATGATCAAGATAGTTTACTGATGAAACGCCAAAACTGACAATTATTCACCAGCACCTGTAGTTGGGGAAATTAGTCCCTAGCTCTAGCCAGAGGAGTAAACTTAGCAACACAATCAACCGCATCAGTGGTCTGATTCCTCAGAATTTCGCAGAATTGGCCGAGGCAGTTCCGATTGACCTAGTGAGAGCATGTTCACCTATATTCAAAGCATCTTGCCATTTGTCTTTGAGTTATTGACTTACCCCCATCCAAGGAGGCTTGGGAACGTATACTTAATCGCAAGGTGCATTATATGGTGAATGCATTATGGAAATCTGATATTGAAAGCAAGTCTTCCACAAAATACCCCACTTGTATTAAATGTTGGTAGTAGTCATCATATATGACATATATGGTCCACTGTAAGAGATAATATACATGATAGCAGAAGGGCACAAATTAAAAGTAAGATATTGACAGACACGTATATACTACAGGCAAATAGGGCTACTTAAAACTAATACACTGTTAATTCAACTTGTAAGCTGTGTTGCAGAGATCCTGAAACACCGTTACACGTTACACGTCAGCATTTTGTGGAGGAGTGTGCTTTCTCTGAGACGGAGAGAAGTGTCTACATAGAGAAAATGTCAACAAGCCCAATCTTGTCGGACCAGTTTGATGCTGAGGAGTTAGGGTCGTTTGAACTATAGATGTATATACTAGGGAGTACTTGCACAGGCTACATGTGAGACGAGTGGTGGCATTGAGGAAACTTTAATGACTTGGCAGAGATAGTGTCATCTCAACTGTAAATATTTTACAGCACGTGTACAAATTATCACCAGTACTGAACTTTTACTAGGGAGTACTTACACAAGCTACATGTGAGAAAAGTGGTGGCATTGAGGAAACTTTAGTGAATTGACGGACTTAGTGTCAGCTCAACTGTAAATATTTTACAGCACGTTTACAAATTAGCACCAGCACTGACCCTTTATTGTACACCAGTGGTGGAGCTATAGACCCAACATCAACAATGGCCGTCCATAGACACCTTACTAATGCGTATATAACTAGTTATTTTAGGTTGTGCTGCATGGAGCTTCTAAATCCCATTGAACATCTTGAAAGTAAGTAAGACAAAAATCAGGAATCGATACAATCAAGCACCACACCTGACCCAGGGTCGTGGGTTGGTCCGTGATTTGTGATCGTGGCATTTCCTGTCTGGTTATACTCACTATTTTTATGTATAAAGTCCTCACTTTCATCACTTCTATTGAAGACAGACTGGAATTGCTTATAAAAAGTTCTGCTTTATCGAGTGGGTGGGAGTTTAGCTTTCCTCCGTTCTTCAAGATATGAGATACAAGAATCTATATTTAACGTCGGTTTCTTTTAAACAACAACATTACAATGACAATGGCAATGATTTATTTGCAACGAAACACATTTACAATAAATGGTTATGGCAAACATACATAAAGTTTCCTTTTAAAAGTAGGGGCTTCCCAGTTTTGAAAGTGAATTTTATCACACTTTAAATCTACGAGAAAAAAATCTATTATTAAGTCTTAATCCACAAGTAATATCTGTATTTAACATACTATTTTACTAAACGTCTTGTAGCAGTACTAATCATTTGACCATGATATCAAAATATGGTCACACTAAACTATATACAGCATGTGGTCTATCTTGATATAAAATTCTCTATTTCAAGGAACCTAACTTTCTAATGATCGTTTCAAGCCGGTGCTTCTTTTGTGGATCATTTTTGTTATTTGTGTTTCGTGTTTGTCTATCATACTGTCTTGTCTGTTCCTTGCAGCCATGTAGGCACCTGCTGGGAAAGGGCTGACCTCTTGTATGTAATGTTTTCTTGTGTTTTTGTCACTTTCCCACATGGTGTCCTGGGTCAGGTGTGGTATTTGATTGTATCGCTTCCTGATCTTTTCTTTCTTCCTTACTTTTAGTAGGTTTGCTTCATTTGTGGTTGGTTAGGATCGGGATGAACTTGTATGTCTATGTCGAGGATGCGGCGGTCAATCTATACCTAGGAAATGTTTGTTCTACTATGCCAAGTCCGCTCTCGCAGCGTCATAAGAAGAGACTGCTGAGAATAATCTGGCTAATTAACCCTTAAAGCCCCAAGAAAAAATGCATCTGAAAATGTCCTCTGCTGAAGTCGTCTGCTGCAAATAATTGCCTAGCATTACTGACAAATTAAGTATAGAAGCAAACAGTGTAGACCCAAAACAGACTGCTCCTATAGGAGCAGTCTAATCTGGGTCCACACTGTTCACCATAGAGGCTTCTTAAATATTTCAACAGACGAGAAAAGCAGACGACTTTTGTTGCGAAGGGTTAAAGATTAACAATTACCAGCTCCATCAACTCCACCAGCTATTTCAGATCCGGTTGCTCATGCAAATCATAAAACACATCAAACACAATGCGATACGTAGGTCAATTCTTATTTTTGTGCAATCATTGCAATGCACGTGTTTTATCGTATGCTGAGTTCTGCGAGTTTAAATTTGAGCCATGACATGTGATTTCAAACAATGTGGCATTTTGACAAGCGCAGACCCAGAAGAGTCCACGCAGTCCCCCTTTAAGCTTAGAAACACTAAGTGATGTTGATTCAGTAGCTTAACACTCGTAAAATATTCAAGGGACCAGCAAAGGCCCTGATCAGACTGCGCATGTGCGCAGGCTGATCTGAGGCTTTGCTGGTCGCACATACCACACTGTTGGAAATCTCATGTTGCGGCTAATTTAACACAGTTAATCAGTGAAGGATCATGTAAACCTGCACAATATAGTCAGCTGCTCAGATACCATCTATAGCAAAGCAAAAACAACCGGCCGCAATCTCGAAAGATACATATTCTCGTGACTTTTCTTATCCGCTATGATTTTATATATAAAAAAAAAAAAAAACAAAAAAAAAAAAACAATCTCTTTATTTCTACAATACATACTTTGATAAGATGCGGCATTCTGTGCAATTTCATATTATTTTTTATTCACAACTTAAAGGCTTTTAAACATTTAAGCAAGGGATGGACATGAAGACATGTGCAGATTGAAGACTCTGTTCAACCTATGCACAAGGGAATATTCCAGAGAAAATAAATAAAATAAAATCACTTTTCAAACAGTAAGTCTTTTTAAGCTGACATTGAGCACTATGCCCCCAATCTTTCGTGATTTTCAGGACAAGGCATTAACAAAATTATAAGATTTTAGTATAAATTTATCCCATATGTTCATACGAGCTGATGCGCAGTCTCAGAAGCGCCTTCTCTGCTCGTACATGCAAAGTAGGAAAGGTTTCTAATCTTCTACTTTCAGTAGATGACCTCGTTTGCCTCGTGATTTTAAGCATGTGAGAAATCTTAAATAGCAAAACCTTATCAAGTGGTCCAAAGTGTTGCCCAATAACTGCACGTCACTGATGTCTGATTAGCTTAACTTCGCTGTCGGCAGATTTTGAGTGTGACCGGTCTTAGATAGCATCTTATTTCTACAGCGATAAACCAGCACGACTTGCACGCACTATAAGACTAAGGGGTGGGCATTTGTTTCTTAATTAGAGGAAAACATAGAAATCATGGCAGGTTTAATTCGCAACTGTTGTTTATGTAATTATCTATTTTATTAATTCATCATGTAAAAATAAATGTTATTTCAATTGCAACTACTATTTAGCGCATGCGATTTAACTTTGTGACGAGTCTAAATAATATATCGAAATCACCCCCTTTTGGCAAGTTCCACATGTTTTTTGCTATCATCCAGATATCATTTATTACTTTGTACAGTGTCATTTTCACGAGCTTAATTTCTGGTTGCAACAATTTCAGCGGCCCCTACGTATATTCGCATAAACAAAGCTAATTTAATACTTGTTAATTTTCCGTTAAGTACTATCTGAAGCGAGCATGGGCCATTATCTTACGATAGGGAGCATTTTTCAAATAATGATTCGATTCTTTGAGTATTGAGCCTGCGCAGACAATGGAACATAGTCATGCGCAGAAAATGCATTAGCGAGTGTCATCATAATAATTGTATGCCGATTACATTCCTAATTATGATATTTAGGGCATGATTCGTGTAAATCTTCCTTCTTGCCACAAACTGAATTTATACTGGAGGGGTATGTGACTATTAATGAGTTCTGTGTTGCCTAATTTTCTTCACCAACAAAGATCAACTTTTATTTTCGAAAACAAGATAGCGCAGCAATGTCAGCCTCGAGTAGAAGCTTAGGCAAGCCTTCTGGGCTCACATTAGCCTGGGCTACCTCTGCCGCGGTGCGACAAGTCCCTCCCCTGGATTTGACCAAGGTCCCGGCCACTTTGGCTGTCTCAATCACTACCCTAACCCTAACTCTAGAAACCCTAACCCTATAACCCAAGCTAACCCTAACCTGCCTCCTGCAGGCCAGTGGCAGGCCCCACAGTGCTGGCAGCACTCTGTTGGCACCCGAAATGTTGGTCCCTCAGATTTGGGCGAATGCTAACCCTAGCCCTAGCACTAACGCTTACCCTAGCCCTAACCCTAACCGTAACCCTAGCTAACCCTGACCCTAGCTAGCCCCAACCTGCCTCTCGAGGGCCAAGCGTGGGCTCCCACTGGGCGGGCGCCACTCTGATGGCATCAGACAAGTTGACCTCTCAATTTTGAGCCAGGCCCTAACCCTAGAAATCCTCACCCTAGAAACCGTAACCCTAACCCTAAAAACCCTAACCCTACCTAACCCTAACATGCCTCCCGCGGACCAGTGGCAGGCCCCTCAGTGCTGGCGACACTCTGTTGGTACCCAAAAAGTTGGTCTCTCGGATTTGGGCCAATGCTAACCCTAGCCCTAGCACTAACGCTAACCCTAGCCCTAACACTAACCCTAACCCTAGCTAACCCTGGCCCTAGCTAGCCCTCACCTGCCTCCCGCGGGCCAAGCGCGGGCTCCTACTGGGCCAGTGCCATTCTGATGGCATCCTACAAGTTGGCCACTCCAATTTGAGCAAGGCCCTTACCCTAGAAATCCTAACCCTAGAAACTGTAAACCTAATCCTAGAAACCCTTACCCTACCTGTCCCTAACCTGTCTCCCTAGGGCCAGTGGCAGGGCCCCACAGGGGTGGCGGCACTCTGTCAGTACCCAACAAGTTGGCCTCTCGGATTTGGGCCAGGTCCTAACCCTAGCCCTTATCTAACGCTTACCCTAGCCGTAGCCCTAACCCTAGAAACCCTAACCCTAGCTAGCCCTAACCTGCCTCCCACAGCCTCCCATTGGGCCAGTGCCACTCTGATGGCATCTGTCAATTTGGGCCAGGCCTTAACCCTAGAAACCCTAACCCTAGAAACCCTAACCCTAGCTAACCCTAACCCTAGCTAGCCCTAAAATGTCACGGGCGGGCCGAGTGCATGTCCCCACTGGGCTGGCGCCACTCTGTTGGCATTCAACAAGTTGGCCTCTCCAATTCAGGTCAGGCCCTTACCCTAGAAACCCTAATCCTAGCTGACCCTAACCCTAGTTTACCATAACCTGCCTCCCAGGGACCAGGCCCGGGCTCCCACTTGGCGGGTGCCACTTTTTCGGCCTCTTTGATTTGGGACAGGTCCTGGCCATCTGCGCAGTCTCTGTCTCGTCCACTGAGTTAGCCCTAGCGAAGCCTTACAAGCCCTCTTCCACGTTAACCTCAACTGAAGCTAATGCTAGTCCAGAAACGCTAAACCCAAAGACAACAAATCTTCGCCCCTGCAGGTCAAGCCCAGGCCCCCATTGGGCGGGCCCCACCTGGTAGGCATTCTACAGTTCGGCCTCTTTGATTTGGCGCCAGTCTGGGCCGCTGGGGCTGTCTCAATCCCTGCCTGGCAATTTTCTGTCTGGCCGCATTTTTTACATTAGTTAAATCTATATATGTGGTCCATCGGCCGAGACACTCTCGACGGCGAGTCATGGGAGCAGCCAGGGCTACTCCTCCCGTCTGGTGACAGGCCGCGAATGTGCGGGCAGGCAGGTCCATGGGTGTCCCACGAGCCTCCCCCCAGTGGCAGCAAACCTGGGCTTGTGTTGGCCAGGGTGGGGTCTCGCCTCAGCCGGCTGCCAAATTTGGCTGATGTTAACCCGGGCTGGGTCTAGTGTTCACCCGAAGGAGTCAGAGTTGACTGGGCGGCTAGGTCTGGCAGACACGATCGTGTTTGGCCCGGGTTACCTTCGACCGGGCTGGGGCTCACTGCTGGCCCGCAAACTCTGGCTAGTGTTCGCCCTGGGCATCGGCAGGCGGTTAGGGTTTTTGCGGGCTCTGTCGATTTCTCACACGAACCCTATTTTGTGGGGTGCTCACCTGTGACTGGCAAGAGTGTCTCGGCCGAAGCGAGCAACGTTACCCAGGCTGGCACACTTCGACTTGCGTTTGCCCAGAGCCTGGCCAGAGTGTCAGGGCCAAAGGGGGAAATGTTGCCCGGGCAGGCAGGCCGTGTAAACTTCGACTGGCGTTCCCTGGCGAGAGTGTCTCGGCCTAAGCAGGCAATGTCGCTTGGACGGGCAGGCCTGGTACTCTTTGCTTGGTGTTTGACTTGGGCATCCGTCCCAGTGCCTAGCAAGAGCGTCTCGGCCGAAGCGGGCAATGTTGCCCGGGAGTGCAGGCCCGTAACCTTGACTGACGTTCCCTGGCGGATGTGGGCAGTGTTGCCCAGGTGGGTTGGCCGGGTCAACTTTGACTGGCGTTCGCCCGGGGCATCTGCATGCAGCCGACTTAGTCAATTTTTCATGCCGACCCTAGCTCTAGGGTGCCCACTAGTGGCTGGGCAGAGGGTTTGGCCGATACGGGCAAGTCTCCCAGCCATGCGAGCGGGACAGGAACCCGCAGTTAGGGTTTTGCAGACTTAGCCGATTTCTTGCCAAAACCCTAGCTTGAGGGTGCTCACCAGTCGCCATGGTGACGGTTTCAGCCTAGGTGGGTGAGTGCCGTATCCGTGCGAGCGGGGCAGGCACCCGCTGTTGGGGTTTTGCGGACTTAGCCGATTATTCGCCCAACCATAGCTCCAGGGTGCTCGCAAGTGGCCGGGGCAACTTTTTAGGCTGAGGCAGGCGAGTACCACGGGCGTGCGAGGGAGGCATGCACCCACGGTTAGGGTTTCACAGACTTAGCCGATTTCTCACCCAAACCCTAACTTGAGGGTGCTCACAAGCCGCTTCGGTGACGGTTTTGTCTGAGGCGGGTGAGTGCCGTGGCCATGAGAGCGGGGCAGGCGCCCACGGTTAGGGTTTTGCAGACTAAGCCGGTATTTTGCCCAAACCCCAGCTCAAGAGTGCCCACTGGCGGCTGGGGCGACAATTTCGGCTGAAATGGGCGAGTGGCGCGGCCTGCCACCAGAGGCTGAGTTAGCCCTACAAACCCTAATGCAAACCTAACCCACTAACCCTAACCCTAACCGTATGGTCAAAGGGAGGCGACCCAAAGTCTGAGTGCACTGTGAGCATGCCACCCCCGATCAGCCCGGGCTACCTCTCGTGTGCTGAGGCAAGTCCATCCCTTCCATTCGGCATAGGTCACGCTTGCGGGGGCTGCCATTCTGACCGCCTAAGGGGCAATCTGGCGTCAAAAAGGGCATTGATCCTGCCTCATCACCTGGACCGCCCAGAAGCCGTCACGCCCAGCATTAACCCGGGCTGCTTCTGACGAGGTGTGACACCTCCCTGCCTTGGATTCGGATCAGGTCTTGTGCGCGCAGATCCCCTGTCTCCCCAATTGAGGGGCAATCTGGCGTCAAAAAGGGCATTAATCCTGCCTTATTACCCTAACCTGGACCGCTCAGGGGCCGTCCCGCCCCGTATTAGCCCGGGCTGCTTCTGACGAGTTGCAATGCCTCCCTGCCTTGGATTCGACGCAGGTCCTTTGCGCACAGACCCCCTTTCTCCCGCCTTAGGTGCAATCTCGAGTTGAAAAGGATATACTGCCTGAACGCCATAACATGGCCAGCCCAGCGGCCGTCCAACCCGCAATAGCCTGGGCTACCTCTGTGCGTGTGCCCCCTTTCTCTCCACCTCAGGGGACATCTCGAGTCGAAAAGGCACCAAATAATGCCTGAACGCCCTAACTCTGCCTGCCAAGAGGCCGTCCCAGCCAGCATTAGCCCGGGCTGCCTATGATGCGTTGCAACACCTACATGCCTTGGATTCAGCGCAGGTTCCGCGCGTGCTGGCTCCCTTTCTCCCCACCTCAGTGGCAATCTCGAGTTGAAAAGGCCCCAAATACTGCCTGAACGCCGTAACTCGGCCTGCCCAGTGGCATTCCAGCCACGCATTAATCCAGGCTACCTCTGATGCAGTGCGACTGGTCCCTCCCCTGGATTCGACCAAGGTCCCGGCCACTTGGGCTGTCTCCATAGCTACCCTAACCCTAACCCTAGAAACCCTTATCCTAGCTAACCCTAACCTGCCTCCCCCGAGCCAGTGGCGGGCCCCCACAGGGCCGGCGGCACTCTGCCTGCAGCCAGAAAGTAGTCTATTGGATTTGGTGCTAACCCTAGAAACCCTAACCCTAGAAACTGTAACCCTAACCCTAGAAACCCTAACCCTAGCTAACCCTAACCTGCGTGCAGCAGGCCAGTGGCAGGACCCCACAGGGCTGGCTGCACTCTGTCCGCACCCCACAAGTTGGCCAGGGTTTGGATTTGGGCCAGGTCTTAGCCCTGGCCCTAACGCTTACCCTAGCCCTAACCCTATTCTTAACCCTAGAAACTCTAACCCTAGCTAGCCCTAGCCTCCCACTGGGCCGGCGCTACTCTGATGGCATCTGACAAGTTGGCCTCTCCTGTTTGGGCCAGGCCCTAACCCTAGAAACCTAACCTTAGATACCCTAACCCTAGAAACCCTAACCCAAGCAAACCCTAACCTGAGCTGGCCCTAAAATGCCACGGGTGGGCCAAGCGCTGGCCTCCACTGGGCTGGCGCCACTCTGTTGGCATCCGACAAGTTGGCCTCTCCAATTCAGGCCAGGCCTTTATCCTAGAAACCCTAAGCCTAGAAACCTGAACCCTAACCCTAGAAACCCTACCCTAACCCTATATAACCTTAACCTGCCTCCCGCGGGCTAGGCCCGGGCTCCCACTGGGCCGGCGCCACTCTGTCAGCATCCGACAAGGTGGCCTCTCTGATTTGGGTCAGGTCCCGGCCATCTGCGCAGTCTCTGTCTCGTCCACTGAGTTAGCCCTTACGAAGCCTTACAAGCCGTCTTCCACGTTAACCCCAACTAAGGCTTATGCTTGTCCAGAAACACTAAACCCAAAGACAGACATCTTCGCACCTGCAGTCCAAGCCCAGGCCGACATTTGGCGAGCCCCCACCTTGTAGGCATCGGACAGTTCGGCATCTTCGATTTGGCGCCGGTCCCAGCTGCTGGGACTGTGTCCGTCCCTGCCTCGCAATTTTCCGTGCAGCCACATTTTTACATGTATCATCCCACAAGAGTTAAATCTGAATATGTGGTCCACCGGCCAAGACACTCCCGCCGGTGGGGTCATGCCAGCAGCCGGGACTACTTCTCCTGGCTGCTGACAGGCCGCAAATGTGCAGGTAGGCAGGTCAATGGGTGTCCCGTGAGCCTCCTGAAACACTTCTTTTATGGATCTTTTATATGTTTTTTTTCTGTCTTGTGTTTGCTATGTCTTTGTGCGCGTCTGTTTATATGAGCTTTGTGGTTACCTGTTGGGAAAGGGCTGACCTCTTGGTTCTCGTTTGTGGTGTCTAACTGTGAATTTGTCACTTTCCCATTGGTATCCTGGGTCAGGTGTGGTACTTGATTGTATCACTTCCTGATCTTTTCACCCTTACTTACTTTGTAACGATATACAGTCGAATCTCGTAAATTCGAAGTCCTTGGGACATGGGATTTTATTTCAAATTATCATTAGTTCCAATTATAGGGAAGATGCAACGTCAGAAACGTCATGACGTATCTAATTACGTCAAAGTTATATTTGTGATTTGCGGGTTTGTCGGGTGCATGAAAAACATAACATACTTTTATTATCCGTAGCATGTGTGCAAGGGATGACACGGATTCATTTTTGCCTAGAGTTTGCATGATCTGAAAACGATTGACCTTTCTTTAAAATTCTGACAGTTACTGAGGTAAAGTTGTTGCTATGGAAACATATGGCATGATAACGAAGCAGTTTAATCAATAATAATTGCCAGTTTTATTCTACTATCCACCTGAATAGGTTTTCAGGCAATATATAAACATGTCAAATTTCTTAATTTTTGGTGTATTTTTTTAAAATGATTTTTAGATAAAACGTCCAAAATGTCATTAAGGCTGGTTTTCACAGATCGCAGCTCATATTTATTGGCGACCACAATGACAATGAAAACGTCGGAATATAGATCCACTGTTTTTTGTGTATGTGTTTTTGCTGTTGCTGACAATGGGTTTTCCCCATGAATATGCGTCTAAAATAGCACTGACATATCTAAATATAGCCAATGATAACCCTGATTTTCTATTTTTCTTTTGGTATTGTATATATCTATTTTCTCAATCTATCCAGGTATTGTGTGAATAGATTTGGATATTTATAGATCATCATACTTTTAAAGGTATTTTGCATTTTTTTTTTTTGCTTTAATATTTTTGCAAACCCAATTTTCAGGCGCATGCATGTTGCCAGCGGGGAAAAATTAAGTTTAATAAGACCGCAGGCACCGTGTCCGCTAATAGTTCGAAGATGTTGTTGCACATTGCGGACTTGTTTTCCTTATTTCCTCAAAGCTAGATGTAATGCATATTTTTTTTAAAAAAAGGCTTAGTAGTGATACCATTATTTTTATTTCTCGGGAAATAATATATATCCAGCTGCCGGCTCACACATGGATTCCTTATAGGCTTCTTGTGGTCCTATATGGACTCATATGGGTTTTGCAACCGGCTCCATGTAGGAACCACATGGGTCGCAGCTGACACTGACCACGAAAAATAGGTCGTAATTTTTTTGGGAGTCTTTCTAAAATACTTCAAATGTAAATATGAAGTCCCCCACTACATACACTACGAATTATTTTTGTGGGGAAACTAAAACTCGTAACAAGGCCGTTGTCGACGGTCAGGTCTATATGAAATTGGCATAAAATGTGGGCTTACCCATTTGGTTTTTAAAGACATAAATAACCATTTTAACTTTTTTTTGAACAGAAAAATATGTGACGGCCCAATGCGGGTCCCTTGTTAGTTAATAATTCCTATATTGGAATCGTATGGGACCCATATGATAATATTAGTGTATAAATTGCCATTTTAACATTCTTGTGACCAGAGATAGTATATTAAGGCTCCATGCGGGACCCTCATGAGCTAAAAGGGACCGGTATTGATCCCATGTGACAGTATCGGGATGAAAATAAACATTTCATCTGTCTTGTAATAACGGTCTCATGTGGGTAAAACTCTAATTTTGGGCCATATGGAACCCATGCAATATTCAGATTGAGATATAAGTAAACCATTTCGACTTTTTCGTGAACAGAACCATTACATAAAGGTCCCATGTGGTTCCAACATGGGCTAAAATGTCATATATGGGACCCAAATGGGTCTTGTTTGAGCGTTTTTTCTAAGAAACATAAGACGAAAACAGTATTTGTATATTTCTAAACCTTGTGAAGAGCTACGACCACAGCAACTCAGACGAATTTTCTCAATGTCCATAAGACATATACCAGTGTGAGCCAGTGCGTGAGATTTCCAACAATGTGGCATGTGCGACCACCAAAGCCTCAGATCAGCCTGCGCATACGCGCAGTCTGATCAGAGCCTTTGCTAGCCGCTTGAGTATTCTAAGCTACTGGCTTAACACCGTTTGGAGTTTCTAAGCTTATAAGGAGGCTGCAGAGGCTCGTCAGGGTCTACACTTGTCAAAATGTCAAATTGTTGGAAATTTCATGCCGTGGCTCAGTGTATGTTTGCACGTCATCTGAATTCGCGTTCTCATGCATTTTAGCCTTTCGCAAGGCTAAGAAATATACAAATAATGTTTTCGACTTAATTTTCATATAAAATATAATTTTCAAACTTCGTGGCTAGTCTATAAACTGGTGAGAAGACAAGTATTTTTTTACCTTTACAAGCAGTGTAGACTCTGATGAAATGAAGCATTGTGCAGCATTTCATCTGGATCTTCGCTGTTTGCAAAAGTACTTGTTTAGGGGTTTACCGAACACAAGGGTTTAAAATCAGACAATAGTGACTCCCTTCTGCATTTAGCTCACTTGAGCAAAAGGCTCATGGGTGAGCTAATAGTATACTAATGATTCCATCGTCATTCGCCCGTCTGTTCGTCAACATTTTCAAACATCTTCTCCGAAGCCAATGGGCCAATTGAACTAAATTTCATATGAAGACTCCTTAGGTTGACATTTGACCTTTCAGTCATGGTCGCTCATATTCATGATATTGGTCTTCCATCAATATATCTAAACATATTTTTTTCAGTAAGCAAAAGACAGATGTCAATTTTAATATGGATCATTATGTAACATGACTGTGTGGTCCAGGTCACATCTTCTTCTCTGGAAACAACGGATCAATGGACATGCGCATTAGTGCATGTAGGTGGCATTGGGAATGTGAGCTTTACAAAGTGTGTTCAACTCATGATCATAGGTTGACCTTGACCTACTGAACGACAAGGTCAAATTTGATTACGAATGCATTTATATGGGAAAAGCCTCGAAAAGATTTTTTTCGATAACTGCTGTTCAAAGCAAAAGCTAAACTAGTACTTATACTTTGACTGTAGGAAGTGTAAATTCAAGGTCAATGGTCAACAATGACCGTTAGTGGCTACTGTAAATTCGGACATTTTTGCGATGGTTTATTTTCGCGAAGTTTCGTGAAAATAAACCCCTCGCGGAATGGCGAAATTACTGATTACTTCTCGCGAAATTTTTTCCGAATTACAATGTATATACATGTACTGGGTTTTCTTAGGTACGGACCCCTTTGAGAAGCTTTTGGACCCCCTCTGCGTAAAATAAGCTGGTGACTAAACCCCACCCCCGTCACACACTGACGAAATTTTCTGTATCCGCGCATGATGTAGTTAGGTTAAGATTTAAATATAGGGAGCTACTAAAACGCATCTATATTATTATAAACATTTTAACTCTATACATAGTTTAGTCATGAAAATGTCGTCTGCTTTATACATCTGCTGCATATATTCGACTACAGTTTATCATGGATGCAAACACTATGAACCCTGATCAGACAGTTCCCTTGGGAGCAGTCTGATCAATGTCCATATTGTTTGCAATATGGGCTACCTAAGAACATAATCAGGCGAGATAAGCAGACGACAAGGCATAACTGGTGGGAAAATGTTGAAAAGTTACAAAAAAGTATTGGACAGTTTATACATGTAAGAACCTATCATGAGTGTGAGGGTAGGATAGTAAAATCCGCCACGAGGATCGCCGTTTGGCATTACGAGGCTTGCCGAGTGATGACAGACGGTGATCCCAAGGGACGGATTTTTCTGTCCTACCCTAACACGAACAATGGATGCTTTTTCTTGCTCACTGCTGTTTTTATTTATTCATTTATTTTAAAAATAAGCTTCCAGAAGTCCCTGCATACGCTAAGATGCAATTTCACATAATGACTTTAACAACGTTCTGGGTAAGATAGCATGGGTAAGATAAGATTTTCTATCCCAGGGTAAAATCTCAGATATCTATATCTGGTGTGCAAGAATAGTGATTCTAACGTAAAGCAAAAGTGGTGCGCGCGAGAATATTCCTGAAATAGTACTAATTAAATTCTTGTGAGATCCGACGTTCTTGTACTGTTTGCATTTTTGTAGGACGTTAGGCACGTGTGTGTGTGTGTGTGTGTGTGTGTGTGTGTGTGTGTGTGTGTGTGTGTGTGTGTGTGTGTGTGTGTGTGTGTGTGTGTGTGTGTGTGTGGGGGGGGGGGGGAACAGGGGTGCTATACATATAGTAAAACCTGTGTTACGGGACACCTGAAAACAAAATCGCATTTTACTAAAGCAGCAGTTCATTACTATTTCATCTGTACCAGTGACCTACATCTAATATTGGTAACTGTCTGTACGAAGCAGCACCTGACATAAGCAAACAAAAAGGATGCTCTGTCTCTTAGACGCTTGCATAATAATTTGGCTGTTTGCCTACGGTGGCTTATTCATTGTTCAAATGGCCCTTTTTACACATAATGCATTATATGCATTACTTTTAGGCGTAGTAGTTCTATATTAGGAGCACAGGAAGTGATATAAGAAACAGTCATCAAAAGTACTAGATATTTTAGTTATGATTGTTCAAAGGCCTAGTCTAGTGTTCAACCAATCTCAAAATAAATCTATACGTATATGTTATAGGTCATAAAGGAAGTAAGTGGGAACGAGCGCAGCGACTGAACCACTTTTTAAAATTTCTTTATAATTGTAATATATGATCTATAACCTACTTATAGTTTATTAAAAATAGCCGCATGGATTCACTTGATACGTTTACTTAATAGATATTACACATAATATTGACAAAATATGTGATTAAGTTGGCCAAAAAATTAACATTCTATGCAAACTGATTGGTTGTGTAGCACAGGAAGGGGCGGAGTAAACTATAAATTAATGTATTATTTTGCTATTTATCGCATTTGCGACCAGCGAAGGCTAGGGTTAAGGCCTTCACTGCTCGCTACCCAGAGTAAGGAGTGTAGATGAAGGCCGCTCTGATAAGAAATAGAATTCAAGTCCACACGTTAAACGCTTTTCATTCTGATAGCTTTTCCCAAACATATTGATAATATAAGTATGGGATAGTCCAGTTTGTGTTTAAGGGGTCACAGGTTCTAATGTCTTAGTTATGAGGTATTAATTTATCTTAGCAAACAGTGCATAGCATGATGAAATGTCGCCTTACGCGGCATTTTATCTGGGTCTTCACTGTTTGCCAAAGTACATTTTTACCGGTATCCAGCATGAAAAGGGTTGAACTTGAAGAGCGACTATGCGCAAATGTGATAAAATTTACCCTTATCTAACGATTTAGTCACTGTAGCCGACTGAAATAGCACTGATTTGTTCGTATATTTTGCCATCTTTAAAATGCTCATTAATAAGATTAAACCCGAAATCCATTTAGAGCCAAAAATTAAGAAAATAAAGTTACCTTATATTTGTTTAAGTGTTAACAGTAGTTCAGCAATACACGAGTGAATGCGTTTTTTGACTGTACTAGCTTGTAATATAACAGAGGCAAACACATAAAAGTGTAGTCCTATCGAATTTTCCCACTAAGGTTTCCTATGAACACAATTAAAAACATAAGGGTTTAAAATCATTTATGACTCCGAGACTTTTTAGGGCAATATTCTGTATATTGCTCAATATTTGACCATTTATGCTTCAAATTTATCAATAGAAACCATTTCTCCAAGTTTGATCGTAAATTTGTAGTATATTTTTAGAATTGATAAGCATATCTATAATTTTCAGTGTAAAGAACTCAATTTAACTTTTTTCGAATCATTAGTTAAAACAATTCGTGCAGAAATTCATAATGCTTAGTGTAAACTTTGATGATGAGATTTAAACGTGGTAAGGGATTTAAATCTGATTTAATATCTTTGGGACAATCTTGACCGACGCATCAGTCGTAGTGCAAATCCATCCATCGTCAAGTTGCGTTGCTCGGGGGGAGGAGCAGAGATTAACAAACTCACGCACTCTACATGCATGTTCAGTTGTCAATGCAAATGACGCGCTGTTCATAACCGGCATTTTCATTTCGACCCTTACCACGTTTAAATCTCATTTACAACATTTGTGCCCCGGAGTCTCGAACCAGCTACCCCTCGCGCTGATGAAATAGTCCTGAACAACCTGTGCTAGTTATATAACTTTATACCACCCTTACCAACTTTAGCACGAAATATCTCATGATGTGCAAGGTCTACACTGGTGTAGGTGGTATAAAATAGTTATACCATGTTTGTCCACTTGTACGTAAGATAATCCACTCGCTAAAGCTCGTGGATTATCTCCACGTACAGGCGGACAATCCATGGTATAACTATTACTTAGAATAATATCCGCTATGACATAAGCAACTACGCAATAAGCCTCAGCGTAAGAAAATAGCCATTTTAAATCTAGTAAGGATATCCGCAGTTTCTTTCTCCGGTGTATCTCAAAGAACCGGCCTGTTTGTATCATATAAAATGCTGTGCAAATCTTTTTCTAGACTGGCCCCAGTCTCTAATGTCAAATTTTTTGTAGTAAAATTGATAATCTCTCCAAGATTGCACTTGGAGTATTTCTCGGCTTGGACATCAGAGACCACTATATTTTACTATCAGAGAGGATAGAATTTTATAAGATTTTTTTTTCATAGTTAATTATAATTATAAATGTAATTAGATCTATATACATTTAGTGGACTAATGCCAGTCTAATCCTTTTATTATTTCAAACAGTAAGGAGTTACTTGCAAGAGAAAGGAAAGAATAAACTCAAGACTTTAATCTTAATGGTGACATTCATTAAGCGGTGTAAAAGGATGTGCCTGCGTGCCTGACACTAGACATTACACGAGCAGGTTACATCATGCGTGCTCCATCTGCATCCGAGCACGTATGTCGTAGACTCACACACATGTACAAACGCTATTATGAATTGTTCTTTTTTTTGACAAGAAGGATTCAGGGAACATGTCCAATTGCATAATAGAGTACGGGCAAGTGCACGAGATAATGGTACTTATCGCATAAGCTCGGACCCAATAAGCAGGCCATTTATACTGGGTCCGAGGCATCAGTGAGCAGCGAAGACTTATACGAGTCATGAGATTTCCAACTATGTGGTATGTGCGACCAGCAAAGGCTAAGACCAGCCTGCGCATACGCGCAGTCTGATCAGAGCCTCTGCGTGTCGATTGAATGAGCTACTAACCGAACATCATTTGGAGTTTTTATTAAGCATGCAAGAAAACGATTTTTTCTTACGACGTTAATCAAATTTATTATGAAATGTATTAAAATAAAAATGATAAAATTTATCTTTGTTTCATTTAAAAAGTTCAGCATACGCTGCTGATGCACATTCTAATCAGTATTCGATGCACACGAGCATACACTCTGGCATACTATTCCAATAAACTGTGAAACTCAGTTCAGTGGTAAAAGCGCCTTTAGCGTTACCATGGTTACTCTGTCGTCCGCTTAGGGACTAAATAATACAGGTAATCCTGGCGGATTGAGATACGAACAAGAAGTATGCCTTTGGCAACTGGTCAGCTTGGAAAAGCAGATGTCCTCAATTGTTCGACATGCTTAATAGGGCTGCAGAAGCTCGTCTGAGTCTGTTCATGTCAAAGTGCCACATTGTTAGAAATCTCATGTCGCGGCTCATATGTCGCTAGTGTCTTCGCTGCTCTGATACCTTTAAGTATGTAGAGGAAGGCTCAGATCAAAATCATACGTCAGTATGGGCGTTATTAGGGGCATTTACGCATGTGCGAAAAGTACATTGTACCGCCGAAAAACTGAGTCATCTCCTGTACTTGAATGACTTAAATTACGCAACTTTAAAGAATTAAGTCACTATGATTATTTTTATGATTTGTTTTATTTTATTATAGCAGGAATAAAATGTTTGGTAAACTAGTGATCATTGTGGGTCTTATTCTACAGAGAAAGTACTTTCATGTTGGTGCCAGTCAGGCAGCCACTTGTCCAGATAGACAGACTGTCGACAGTGGTAAGTTCTTTCTTAGTTAAACATGTTCACATTGTGTCAGTCTGTCAGTCTACCTTTTGTAGCAATTTCCATTGGCGTAGCTCCCATTAAGCAGTTAACGCACGTGCGTAAATAAAAATAGTAACATTCAAGGGGATCACCTTATGTGGTGAAAGTGATTTTCCATTCCATAAGGAACTGCCCTTAAAGGTAAGATTTCGCTCCCAAACTCACTTTGGGAGCGAATTCTTTCCTTTAAGAGAAGTTCCCATTTTATAGGCTTTTCAAATTATAAGGAAGTTCAGTTTTTGAAAATGTCGGTCTCCATTAGCTTAAAGAAGTCAAAAATTTGATCTTCGGATTGCTATACCTTTCTTATTGTCGCTTTCAAGCCAGTATGACTATTCCTGACAATCAATTTAGAGATTCTTTGCAAATTATGCATAGAAAAAACTCTACCTTTTGTAGCAATTTCCATTGGCGTAGCTCTCATTACGCAATTAACGCACGTGCGTAAATAAAAATAGTAACATTTAAGGGAGGTCACCTAATGTGGTAAAAGGGATTTTCCATACCATAAGGAAATGCTCTTAAAGGAAAAAATTTGCCCCCTTTGCGAGCAAATTAGAAGATTTCCTTTAAAAGTAGTTCCTATCTTTTCAAAATTAACAGGAAGTTCATTATTCTTAATGACGGCCTCCATTAGCTTAAAGAAGTCAAAAATTTGATCTTCGGATTGCTATATCAAAATTCATGGTTCGAAGAGCTCTTTCTGATAAAAACATACTTATCATTAGGGTTGTTGTCCCCTTTAAAACATTCTATTGTTGGAGGGACCATCACAAATGTTTCAAATAACACATTAACATCGTAAGCACATATATTCATTTAGCACAGAGGCTTTGTCACTGGATAAAAGAGTTACTTCTGTGTGTGGTAGTGTTCTTTTTTGAAACACCAATACATTTAACATGGTAACTGTATTCCAGGGGTATGAATTCCAGGGGTATTAATAGACTTTTCACTTACTGTAAAGGCGGCAACTTTAAAATTTATATCTGGGCGTGGTTAGTCTAGTTCATCTGCTAAGGAAGGGAAATCAGGTTTTATTAAGAGTCAATAAGCTTTTTAGGCCGCGCAAACGTGCGTGCATTTCATGAAAGTCCTGACCGTATATCACTGACCTCACATGTATAAACTCTTAAAGCCCATACCACAAAATGTCCTATGTGAAACATTTTTAAGTCTCAGTAACTAACAGTGTAGACCCAGATCAGACTGCTCCTATAGGAGCAGTCTGATCTTGGTCCGCACTGTTTGCGTCTATACTTATGTTAAACAATAAACATACACTTTCAAATATAGCTATTTTGCTGGCGTTTTAAAGTTTAAATACTGTCTTTACTAAGGTGTTATGGTACAATGATACAGTTACCTTCGAATTTTCAGCTTTTACCCATGTCTAAAGTAGACCAGTCCTATTTACCCATTCATGAGGTGCCGCCTTAACAGTAACCAAAAAGTTCAATAATATGCTATATCAGAGAAAATATACCATAATTTCTGGTTTTTAGAGTTAAATACAATAATTTCTTTTTTTGCAGTCCCTGTTTTTACCAGCAAAATTAATACAGACAAGATGAATGTAAGACTTGGTCACTATATAGAGCTACGCTGCTGTGCCACACATTTCGACAGAATAAACTGGTACAAAGAGATACAAGGCACTTGGAGAACCTTCATACCAGCTCCACCCCAGCTTAACCCACTGGCCCCTATACTAGTGGAGGATGGACAGATCCTGGTGGTTAAGAGTGCTACAGCATCAGATGAGGGGAATTACAAATGTGCACTAGAAAAGGAAAGAATAGAGGTGGATAAAAGAAAAATTACACTGACGGTGACTGGTAGGTAACATACTAGATCTTTGTGGAACTTGTTGTGAAAAAAATCTGATTTTGTTGCATGCTAACAAAAAGAAAATAACTGAGCATGGACACACACACATACAGAGTCACATACACACACATGCATGTACACATTGAGAAACCAAAACAATATACTCACTATCTTCGATAATTCAGGGGCATATACAAGAATCTTTAATCAAATGAGGAGGTTATGACATCATACTCACAAATATGGCAGTCTTCATAAGAGTTATTGACAACTTCAATTCGTATAACTTCTTTTTTTTTGGCAGTTTTTAATAAAATATTGCAGCATAATTGTTTGCTAGATAAACTGTTTTAAATGGGCCTCATCGCAACAAAACCGTCTTCACGATTTCCGACAAAGTGAGATTCAAACCAGCCTGCGCAGCTACAGGCACTAGCTACAAAATTGAAATTTCGCTTGTTGCAAGCTTTGATATGGTACTTTCCAAAAAGCGAATTACAAAGGCGCTGATCAGACTGCGCGGATGCGCAGGCTGGTCTGCGCCTTTGTTGTTGCAAACTCACAAAGACAGGTTTTCTTGTGTCGAGGCCCAAATGCTCATTTAATAGTTGGTGAGTGTTTTCCGTTAATCCTTATCCTACCAATATTTTGTGGTCCTGAAAATGTTGTCTGGTTGTTATGTCTGCTGCATATATTAATAAAATTAAGGCTACTTTTATCATGGAAGCAAACACTATGAGCCCTGATCAGGCTGCTCCCAAGAGAGCAGTCTGATCAGGGTTCATAGTGATTGCAATATAGGCTGCAAAAGAGCAAAAACAGATAACAGAGCCAGGGCTCACCCTGCCATTAGCCATTGTAGCCATTTGCTACTAAAATGATAGAGTGGCTACAAATACAAGTCAATGGCTAAAAGTACAGTCTAATTGGATCGAAAAATACATATTTTATTTGTGAAAAGTGTTTTTAGATCAGTTTTTTGGATTTTCAAATATTGCTTTTATTTATTCATTCACACTACATTTTGTGCCATCTTTGGATGCTGGATTTTTTCAATACCATCCGGGTGTCAAACAGTTTGGATCAAGATCAGGCCCGACATTTTGTCGGACCTGATCTGGGTCCAAACTGTTTGAAAAGGTTATCAGCGTACAACAAAAGACACCCCTAGTGGGAAAATAACAAAACAACTTGTTGATACTACTTTCTGGCTAAAACCTTGGCTAAAGTTAATTTCATTTGGCTCCAACTTTTCCCATTTGGCTAAAGTGTTGGCCACAACAAATTCTGAGCTAGGGTAAGCCCTGAGAGCAGACAACATCTGTTGTGAATGGTGGGAAATGGATTAAGGGTAAATTAGGCCAAATAAAAAAATACCTGTGTTTAGGGTAACCAAACCCTACCTAAATTTACTGCTGAAACCTAGAATTTATTCAGGTTTTCTGGAAAAAGTATAATTTCCTGCATTTTGAAAGGCGAAATGCCTTTCAAATGCATAAAATGATATTTTTTTTCAAGAATCTTTTTTTTAAAAAATGTGTGATTTTCAGACCCGATACCCATAACAACTTATTTTTTATTTTGTGAACATTTTCTGGACAAAAAAATACTAGCAGGACAAGGGTTAACCCTTTACCTCATAGAGTCACTTTTTAACACTTTTGCAAATTATGAACCCTGATTATTTTGTAGAATGTGATGAGCTTGCACGTGGCCCATATCTTATAGCACCGACCCCATGTGGTATAACACCAGTGAAACTAGGTGGCGCCATCACCTTGCCTTGTATTGGTTACTTTGGGTGTGGAAATGGTGAATTCAAGAAAGTCACATGGTTTGTGTCAAGTATTGATGGAAGAACTGACTGGAAACCGGTCTCCGCAATGAGCGACAGATACCAGGTGCAATATTTTGAACGGTAAGCTATAATAAAATACATGTACTATAGGTTTTTACATGAGTGCTCATGTTTTATTGAATTTATTAAACAAGTTGGGGGGGAGGAGATAAAATGTGAGGCTTGCAGAGCATTTTATCTCTTTTTCTCAACGAGTTTAATAAATTCAATAATACAAGAGCACGAATGTTAGATTCTATTTATCATATGCCATTTAGATTACTTTGAAATCTCATTTCTGCCATAAAAACGTTACAATTTTGTTATTATTATGGATGTCATAACTTTTCCCGAAAATGAGTAAACCACTAGTGGTTTATCAATTTTATTGCATGGCATTATATCACTCCCAGATGCGACGTCATATTATAAATGTAATCTAAAAGAAAAAAGATGTTTGTGAAACAATGATGCCCTCACCTCAATCCACATTTCAAATATCAAACCTTTGGGCCCAGTAGTTCAAAATTAATGTCCAATTTTGAAGTTTATTGCACACACATACACAAGCACACACAATTTAATAAGATTTTGGAGCAGTCTGATCTGGGTCCATGCTTTTAGCATAGAAGTTAAAATTGAGACAGATTGTATTATAGTACCCACAGCATATGTTTGGGTTGAAAAAAAAAAAAATATAATTGTTTATAAGACACTCCTAGATCTAGAGACATGAAACGATTCTTTAACCCTTATCTTCATGAATATTCATGCTAGGCTCCAACCACTATGAATAATTATATAAATAAATAAATATTCATGTTGGTACATAGAACAAAGAAATTACTTGTCAGGTCCACTTGTGTAGGATCAGATATATCATATTTCCATAAGCAAACAGAGCAAACCCTGATCAGGCAGCTCTTACAAGAGCTGCCTGATCTGGGTATGCTCTGTTTGCAAAAGTGTTAAAAGGTGACTTTATAAGGTAAAGGGTAAACCCTTGTCCTGCTAGTATTTTTTGTTCAGAAAATGTTGACTGCTTATTACATCTGCTCCATATATCAAAATTCACTACAGACTTATTTTATCAATTAGCAAACACTTTGAACTGTGGTCAGATGTCGGATCTGGGTCCATATTGTTTATAAAAGAGGCTTCAAAAGTACAAACGCAGAAGAGAGGGCAGACAACATTTGTCTTGAATAGTGGCAAAGGAGTTCACATGCGATAAATTTGGATTATTTCAGAAATGGCAAGTCCGAGATGGGGGCCAATCTTACAATTACAAGTATCAAGGTAGAAGATTTAGACAGGAAGTTTATGTGCTTGCTCTCAACGCCACAAGTCATAGAGGGTGAAACAAAACTCATTGTCCATTTGGAACACAGACAATTGAACGATGAAGGTAACGAAAACATCAATGTTTTGCCTACTGGGCAATTTTCCATGCTTTTTTGTCGTCTGCTGATTTTTTTTCAAATTCAATATTTTTTGAAAAATTCTTTCAGGAATACCATTAAAAGTGTCATACAGTTTGGATCCAGATTTTATTTACGTGAGAATTTTTATATTCACATTGTATATCTTGTAAAGGCACGAATGGAAGATATAAGGTAAATTTATCTATCTCTTCATATATCGAATAACCACCAAGGAGTCAACACCTACAGGAGCTCCTGTAGGTATTATCTCTAATTTGATTGGCTGTTGCTTTGCCAGGGACTTTACCTGTAAAATGATTGACAGCTTTTATCAGCTTAACGACTATACTGCTTATCAGCTAGATCAGATTAGTCTACAAAGCATGAAAGTTCAAAATTTCCAAAAAAAATCCTGAACTTTTGAAATTCAAATATTAAAACTTCCAGTTTGCCTACAAAATGCTAACAATTTAAAGTTTAAATGGTCAATTGTCCTTGGATAACCTAAAAATAACTCTGAGAAGCCAGTATAATCTGTCTAATTCAGCATTTTGAGGCCGACTTTCTTTGGAAAGTCGGCCTCAAAACCAGGAAATCCCTGAAAACTTCCACCATTGACAAAATAGTTAAGTGATGCCTCTAAATTTCCATACAGGCAGATAGTTTTAAAATATCTAGTGTCTTGTGTAGGTTTTACCGTAACTAGATTTTTATCTCAAAATTATAGTAACTAATATTTTATCTCTTTCAGATCTCAGTGTGGACCAAGCCAACATAAATTTACGATTGGTTGGCCTTATTACGGGTGTTACTATTCTAGTCCTGACTTTCATGTTTATTGTCACAATGATTGTGTGCAAGAGAAAACAGAGAAAAGAAATGCTACAAAGGGCAAATCTGCCTGAACAAGAAACTAGATTTATACCCTCTTCGTCATGTGTTGTTAAAAATGTTTAACTTTTCAAGTGTGGAAATTCTAAAATGGAATCTCCAGCCGATGATCTGCACTAATCCGTCCTAGTCGTTACTAAATAATTTTATATTCAATGTATATGTATTTGTTGAGAGGTGACTGGTTATAATTTCACAACAAAGTTGCATTTCTCTCTTTAAAGATCGTTTTTGTCTTCGTAAAAAGTGTAGGCCCTGATGAAATAACACATTCGTATGGCATTTCGTCTGGGTCTCCACTGTTTGCCAATGTACACATTTAAGAGTCACTAGTACACAAAGGGTTAAGGCCAGAATTTTTTTATTAGTTGATTTCAAACCTTCCTACTGTAATTTTCCGGAAAAAAAATCTAAAATAATTTTTTATTTTTCCGCCGACTCTAAATATTATTTGTTTCGTTGAAATAAATAATATATTTCTGAGGTTCTGTCTGTGTATTTTTGAGAGTGACACTGTTAAAAGTGATTTTTCAGTCCAGATTTTTAGGTAAAGGATGAAATATTTTTAAAGATTATATACAGACTGTTGGTTTACCTTACTAAATTTACTGTTTTTTTCTGGAGATATTTAAAAAAAAGCTCTGAAAATGACCATTCAACTGGTCATTTTCAGAGTTTTTTCCCATCCCCCAACCCTAAATCTGAAAAAACTCCCGTAAATCAACTAATAAAAAAACCTGGCCTAACCTGAACTATTATAGATCGGCTGGTGTGCTAGGTATTTAACTTATCTTTATCCTGCCATTAATTTTGGTCCTGAAAATGTTGTCTGTTAATCACATCTGCATGCTGCATATATTCCAATGCAAACTACTTTTACAGTGGATGCAAACACTTTGAGCCCAGATCAGACTGCTCCTAAGGGGGCAGTCTGATCAGGGTCCATATTGTTTGTGATATTATAGGCTTATGGCCCCATAATGATTGCAATATAGGTTAACCAACAAAGTACCTATTAGTATACTGGAAACCCCTTAACGGGTATTTTGGCAAACAGTGAAGACTCAGATGAAATGCAGCATTATGCTGCATTTCATCTGGGGTCTGCACTGTTTGCTAAGATCAAAATGAAAAAAGTCAATAAGCAATGCTTATTAGATACCCCCCGCTCAGAAAGAGTCAGTGAAAAAACTTGGCAAGTTATAGTTCAAACCAGCAGACCTTAGTTTTGAAAAGAAGATTTCAGTAGAATATGTGCAAGCAAAAATTATAAACTCCTTCATGCATATGTTCAATGTGTCTACATTGTATCGGCAAAGTATCAAATTGCTCCATCAAAAGCTGTTTCATGCACATGTACAATGTGTTTACATTGTATAGGCAAAGTATCAAATTGCCCCATCAAAAGCTGTGGTAGGAGTTGATCGGCCCACAAAGGCACCATCTATGCATATACAAGCTCCTTATTAGGGAAAAACAGGTCCCCTAGCGGACTCTCATGAAATTAAAGGTTTTTTATAAAGGCTATTTAAGGCAAAATAAAGGTTATTTCATTGAAGTTATAACAAAAATAAAGAGCAAATTAACTTCAAATTCTCTAGTATTATTTTTATCGGACCCCAATCTTTAAATCCATGTTTTGATAGATGATGGTATGAAAGTGATGCAGCAAATCCTTAGCCAATAAAATTAAAGCCCATTTATCATAAATCAATAGAAATTACTCTTGTTTTTTACTCCCTAGTTTGAAAGACTCACTCTGAACTCTAAAAGGCTTGTATTGAGCAGTGTTGGATTGAAAAAATAAATCACATATTTTCTAATCTTGAAGAGGGGCTGGGGGTCCTCCCCCGAGAAAATTTTGAAAACCAAAAAAGCAGGAGGTCATCTCTGGTAATTTTTTTAGTAAATGAACAATTTCAGAGGATATATTGCTTCCATTTATATTGTATGCCCTTTTAAATATAAAATTTAGAAAGATATGCATGTCTGTATTAGTCTTGTGTGTAGACATGACAACCTTAAACAGTGACATTAGAAAATCAGTTCATTATTCAGAAGTCAATAAACCCAATTGATGATATCCATTAATATTGGCCATCCCAGTTATTGCAGTTTGAAGCGTGTCCAACCTAATGTCAGAAGTTTTGCAGGTTCTATTCCCAGGTTGGGCACACTCTTTCACTATAATTGTCAGTTACTAGTGAAAGATGAGCACTGAATAAATGTACTTGTGAAAGGATTTTGGTTAAGTCTGCCTAGGAAAAGGGTGGTTAGGATCAATTAGTCATTCCAACATTACATGGATGTAAAGCTACCTTACCTCACTCTTTTTATACCCCCCGCAAACTTTGTTTGTAGGGGGTATACTGTTTTCACGTTGTCCGTGCGTCCGTCCGTCCGTGCGTCCGTCCGTCCGTAACGCTTTGTTTCCTTAATAACTCGAAGAGTCATTGCTGGATTTTCATCAAACCTTGCAAACATGTTCATATATGCAAGACAAATACTTTAGACAAAACAGTAAGGGCTAGGGGCCAATTCTATTAGAGTTATTTCCCTTTTTAGTTCTAAATGGCTTTTAATATAGTGCTTTATGCTTATGCTATTATAGGCCATACACGGGCCGATCAACTCCTACCACAGCTTTTGATGGAACAATTTGATACTTTTCCTATACAATGTAGACACATTGAACATATGCATGAAGGAGTTTGGTTCAGAAAAAATAATTTTTGAGGAAATGACAGCTGTGAGAACTTAGACAATTTTTCCCTTATTAGGCTTTTGTATATGCATAGATGGTGCCTTCATGGGCCGATCAACTCCTACTACAGCTTTTGATGGAACAATTTGATACTCTGTCGATACAATGTAGACACTTTGAACATATGCATGAAGGAGTTTGGTTCACAAAAAATAATTTTGACAAAATGACAGCTGTGAGAACTTAGACAATTATTCCCTTATATGGCTTTTGTATATGCATGGATAGTGCCTTTATGGGCAGATCAAGTCCTACTACAGCTTTTGATGGAGCAATTTGATACTTTGCCGACACAATGTAGACACATTGAACATATGCACGAAGGAGTTTATAATTTTTGTTTGCACAGATTCTACTGAAATCTTCTTATCAAAACTAAGGTCTTCTTGTTTGAACTATAACTTGCCAAGTTTTTTCACTGACTTACTGTGCGGGGGGGGGGGGGGGTATCTAATAAGCATTGCTTATTGACTTTTTTCATTTATTGCTGCCTTATCTGAAGCCTCAGAAAAATTGACCTAAAGACCACTATAAGAGTCACCCAGCTGGTGCAAGAGGTAGGTAGACAACTAGAGATAATGGTCAGAGTATGAAAACAGCTTTCTGAAAATCTCAAGATGCTTTTCAACATACTTATGGTCTATTTCTTATGTTCAAACTGATATTGCAAAATTTAAAGGTTTATTATTCAAAATAAAGGTTATTAAAGGTTTTTCAGCTAAATTAAAGGTTTTAAAGGATTGATACCAAATTGAAGGTTTCTAAAGGTTTTAAAGGTTCCACTAGGGGGCCTGGAAAAATTGTTTCAGTTCTTACAGCTTTCATTTTGTCAAAAATTATTTTTTCTGAACCAAACTCCTTCATGCATATTTTCAATGTGTCTACATTGTATAGGCAAAGTAACATATTGTTCCATCAAAAGCTGTAGTAGGAGTTGATCGGCCCATGAAGGCACCCTCTATGCATATCCTTATTAGGGAAAAATTGTCTAAGTTCTCGCAGCTGTCATCTTGACAAAAATTATTTTTTCTGAACCAAACTCCTTCATGCATAATTATGTTCAATGTGTCAACATTGTATAGGAAAAGTATCAAATTGTTCCATCAAAAGCTGTGGTCGGAGTTGATCGGCCTGTGTATGGCCTATAATAGCATAAGCATAAAACCCTTTATTAAAAGCCTTTTAGAACTACAAAGGGAAATAACTCTAATAGAATTGGCCCCTAGCCCCTACTTTTTTATCTTAAATATTTGTCTTGCATGTATGAACATGTTTGCAAGGTTTGATGAAAATCCAGCAATGACTCTATGAGTTATTAAGGAAACAAAAAGTTACGGACGGATGGATGCACGCACAGACACACGGACAGACGGACAATGTGAAAGCAGTATACCCACCACAAACAAAGTTTGCGGGGGGTACAATAATCTTAAGGGTCAGAAATACATCACTTTTTAGAAAAATCTACCTGAGACCCCTTAAAGTAATCAATGGACAGTCCCATACTTTTTGTACCAATATGTGTGGGAAAATCCACCAGAATACAAATGGCAGGAAAAGGGTTAATGAAGAAATGATCTGCATTAACATTGTTTTGTTTCTTATTTATACATGTATATTTATTAATAGTAATTACAGTAAAACCTCAAAAAAGACCAAAAATTGTTTTTCAAGACTAACAAAAATTAATTTTTGTGAACCAAACTCCTTCATGCATATGTTTAATGTGTCTAAATTGTATAGGCAAAGTATCAAATTGTTCCATCAAAAGCTGTAGTAGGAGTTGATCGGCCCATGAAGGCACCATCTATGCATTTACAAAAGCCTTATTAGGGAAAAATTGTCTAAGTTTTCACAGCTGTCATTTTTGTCAAAAATTATATTTTCTGAACCAAACTCCTTCATGCATATGTTCAATGTGTCTACATTGTATAGGCAAAGTATCAGGCCCATGAAGGCACCATCTATGCATATACAAAAGCCCTATTAGGGAAAAATTGTCGTAAGTTCTCACAGCTGTC
The DNA here is from genome assembly GCA_964019695.1 of Loripinus fragilis. Classification (NCBI taxonomy): domain Eukaryota; kingdom Metazoa; phylum Mollusca; class Bivalvia; order Lucinida; family Lucinidae; genus Loripinus; species Loripinus fragilis. Next base: position 73,295,025 of record OZ026524.1, read on the forward strand.
ATCTTGTCAAAAATTATTTTTTCTGAACCAAACTTCTTCATGCATATGTTCAATGTGTCTACATTGTATAGGAAAAGTATCAAATTGTTCCGTCAAAAGCTGTGGTAGGAGTTGATCGGCCCGTGTATGGCCTATAATAGCATAAGCATAAAATCCTATATTAAAAGCCATTTAGAACTACAAGGGAAATAACTCTAATAGAACTGGCCCCTAGCCCTTACTTTTTTATCTTTAGTATTTGTCTTCCATATATGTACATGGTTGCAAGGTTTGATGAAAATCCAGCAATGACTCTTCAAGATATTAAGGAAATAAAATGTTACGGACGGACGCACACACGGACAACTTGAAAACAGTATACCCCCCACAAAGTTTGTGTGGGGTATAATTATTGCTTAATACAGGGCAAAAGTATTGCAGAATGCTCCAAGGGGAGCATTCTGCAATACTTTTGACCTTCATTTAGCTACTATTTGTCATTTAAATCTTTGTTTTGTCTCTTTTTGAGTGGCTGTTTTACACAGGTTTTACTCTACTCAACATTTTATGATACTTCCACACCTAGTATAATTTCAGTGCAATTTTAGCAGCAGGCCTCCAATTTAGAATGTATATTTTTTTTTATTTCTCAGCCAAAATATATGTCGTGGATACTCAACAGAACCGTTCTTTTGAGCACCCAAAACAAATGTTTAAACTGATGGATAAGGAAACAAATGTTTAAACTGATGGATAAGGAAACAAATGTTTAAACTGATGGATAAGAAAACAAATGTTTAAACTGATGGATAAGGAAACAAATGTTTGAACTGATGGATAAGGAAACAAATGTTTAAACTGATGGATAAGGAAACAAATGTTTAAACTGATGGATAAGGAAATGAACACCATTTTATGCTAAATAATGAGCTATGAGCACCATTGTGTAGCAAAACTCTCTTTTAGTAATTCTGAATGCAAGAGGGCCTCCAAATAAGAGTGAGCATTTGAAAAATATTTTTCTTATTTCTCAATCGAAACATGTTGTGCTTTTCTAAAAAAAAAAAATTTGTACCTCGAGCTCCTTCTTATCATGTGGTTCAGGTTGTAGTGTTGGAAGATAGAAATGGTATGCAATGTCATCAAATATGTCACGTGTATCTTCAAAAGTCCAAACAACCGTTCTGTTTTAAAATTATATATAAAAAGAACATTCATTTAATTATTCATGAATATGAAATGTATTTCATCTCATCAAAACACAGAGTCACTTGTGTTTGGGTGAAAATAAGTTCTGGCTGAAGAGATTGATCTAGAAAGGTGAATCTTTTTAAACAAAAAAAAAATTAATAGATTTTATTTGATTGATATATCATGATATTTTTCTGTGGAGCATGTAATAAAAATGTATATGTGCAGTTGTTTTTTCTCTTTCATCACGCCTACCCAACGCTCAAATGCTCAAATGTTGAATATTAAAAACAACTGCTCTATGAAGAAAATGAAAAATCGGGAAAGTCATGCAACAGCCTATGGATTCCTGCATTTGTGGTATAAATACAAGCTCAGAAAGTATTCTCATTCGGTCATATTTACTTTTCGTGCGATAAACACGTTCCTATCGAATTCTGATACACCGATTTTACAAGAAATGTAAATCTGACAAAACGAGAGAACTTTCTGATCTCAAATTTATACCACAAACCTAGGAATACATAGGCTGTTGCATGACATTCCCCGAGGAATTGTTTTTAATATTCAACCAGATGTTGAGCATTCGAGCATTTGGTAGGAGTGTTTCATATTCTATCACATCTTCAGTCATTTAGAAAATGGTTCTTGGCAAATGGTACTTATCGAAAAGAATTTAAAACGTACATGCACAGCTATCTAGTGAGTCTAGATATGTAGGTTTCGATTTTTCAATGATATTCTTTTAGCAAATCCTTAACTAAATTATGCTGTGAGATTTTTTGCCCATTAGACCAATTTCAGTGTGAATAAGCAAATCTCTTAAAAACTTACCCTAAAAAATCCCTGCTGAATGCCTTTAGATGCAATAAATAACAAGTTCTCTTGAACTGGCTCACAAAAATTGAAAAATTAAGTATATTGTTATTTATTTATTCAATTGAGTTTGGTCTTTCTGAGTGCAAAAGGGTTAAAAGCACTTTTATCCCTTTACAAATAAGCATTAGTCCCCATGCCAAGAATAATACCTAGACTGATAAGCATATGATATGATCATTATATGGACTAGTGCATGAGATTTTGGTATTTATAGCATATGCAGTCATGCCTCTAGTAAATACCCACGCTTACATATCCAGTGAATGTCTACATTTTGGTCTGGTACTTTGTGTATGCAGGCAGCGAAGGCTCTGGCAAGTCTGCGCATATTTGCAGACTCTCCTGAGTCTTTACTGCTTGCTAATGCTACAATTATCGAAATCTCCTGCACTGTTCGATATATACAAGAGGTGTTTCATGTTTATTTGAACAAATTTGAAAATGCCGTTACACATTTATTTCTCCTTATATTGGGTAATAATTGATTTCCATGGGTTAGTCTGATCTCTAGGAATACACAGTCATCAAGAAAATAGTTCTCAATCTTTATTTTCTGGTTTGAAACAGTCTCTGAAGATGAGTAGTCAAAATTTAAGCGTTTAAAAATGCTGTCTGAAATGAAATGTACTAAATCTTTCTCGAACAATTTCTCTAAAATATATGGCGTTTTTCGCTTGGAACCTTTTATATATTGTACATAGATAGTTAAAGTATGTTCTGTTAGAAATTTACTTTTCCGAAGCGACTTTTACATCAAGTTTAAGGGTTTACAGTTTCCATAGCAACACTAAATTGTATGCACAATGCTCAAATGAAATATTTGGTGATCAGTTTTATCGGTAATAGATACTTAAAATATCTAAGAAATTAAGTCGGCTGTGAGTTTTGAGAATTTGCTTTTCAAACTTCTTCCAAGACACACTTTAAACATGAAATACCCATTTGGGCACTTTTATGGAAAAACTTATTAAGCCCAGTTTCCAAGCAAAAACAGGCACACATAGGCTGTTTCTTATCTTAATAAAAGACTGAGTGTGCCTCTAAACTGAAAAGAAAATTTCACACTTAAATACGTATTTTGTTATAAGATACACTCGTTTTAGCTCTTAAATTCAGTAAAAAGGGGGTGGGGATGTATTTAGGGCCGCCGTGTTATGGCTATGCTATAAATTGCCATCTGGTCTGTTTGGCAATACCAGGGCCACGTCTGTTATGCATGAAAAAGCAAAATTTGTTTGTTTTATTTATATGCAACCGCAAAAAGTGAAATTCAAATCTGTTCAAATAAACATGAAACATGTCTCGTATATCAGAATACGGATGGTTTTGTTTTTGTTTGATTTGATTCTTTACATCCCATCAACAATCTTTCAGTTAAACAGGGACGGATCTTCCTGGGTTGAACCAGTACTAAGCTAGGATTAATGTGTCTTGCTCAAGGACCACAATGCAGTGACGCCGGTGAGGCTTGAACCCGCGGCCCTTCGGTCTCGAGTCAAGTTAAAACTGTTAATATCTTATCTGCTTTTTAATCCATTTTAAAATGGCAGTCCAGTTCTTTTAGACTGCATCAAATTTGATGATCCAAATGCTTTTTTCCCAAATTCAACAGGCCCCTGGTCCCAACTTCAGAAAGGTAGGAGAATCCCAGATTGTGTCAAATAAAACAAATAAACAAACAAACTGACTGTTTGGAATCAATACTGAACTCTGTCTACCTGGTTCTTTTCCACTGAATTGGTAGGTATTATATCTTGTACTGAAAGACTCGAGAAATGCTGCCTTAAATGCCCTAAGCCTTTTTCTGTCACTTTATGTCTTTTACGTTCATTAACAAGTTCTGCCGTCAACTTTTTAACCTCTTCTTGTAGGTCAAGTATCACTTTCTTACACATAGATTTTATGCTTTCCTCATCTGTCAAATTTTAAAATTGGTTCTACATTTTGATGAAAATTTCATGAAAATCCGCACAAAAATAGCAAAGATTCAGATGCATGAAAATTTGTATAAAAATGTGAATGAAACTATGTTTTCATTCACATTTTTATGCAAATTTTAATGAGTTTATATGAAGGACATTAAGCAACAAATGCTTTCGTTGCTAATATCTTATCTGCTTTTTAATTGATATTAAAATGGCAGTCCAGTTCTTTTAGACTGCATCAAATTTTCCCAATTTTGATGATCCAAATGCTTTTTTCCCAAATTCAACAGGCCCAAGGGCTGACTTCAGAAAGGTAGGGAAATATCTAATTTTGTCAAATAAAACAAATAAACAACCAAACAGACTGTTTCCAATCAATACTGAACTCTGTCCACCTGGTTCTTTTCCACTGAATTGGTAGGAATTATATCTTGTACTGAAAGACTGGAGAAATGCTGCCTTAAATGCCTTAAGCCCTTTTCTGTCACTTTATGTTTTTTACGTTCATTAACAAGTTCTACCGTCAGCTTTTTAACCTCTTCCTGTAGGTCCAGTATCACTTTCTTACACATAGATTTTATGCTTTCCTCAGCTGTCAATTTTTCTGCAAGAGCCTCATGTTTTAAGTTATCTAGTTTTATTTGAATTCTCTCCCTTTCCAACCTCTCCTTGTCTGTACTGACTCTGTTGTCGTGTAGTTCTTTGACCATGTCAGATTTCTCGGTTTGAAATTCTTTAATAATTTCTTCCATGGCACTGACTTTTGCCGACAAATACTGCACTTCATCTTGTAAGCTATCACAATGAATTGTCAATCTCCTGTTAGCATTTGTGGCTTCCGACAGTTTTAACTTCTGAGATTCAATGACTTGTCTCTGTTCCACAACTTTCTTTTCTAGAATTTTATTTCGTTTTAGAGTTTCCCTGACGTTTACCATAGCATCTACACTCTCCTGTTTCATGGTTCTGAAGGCCTCTCTTAGAATGGCTATTTCACTGGAGTCCCATATACAGGAGTCATCCAAATCAACGGTTACCTTCCTGTCTTTGTCTTCACTATCTTGATCTAGAAGAAAGGGAAAAAATTAGTAAAAGGAACCAATCCATGTGATTATAAGAATCTATCATGAGTGTGAGGATAGGATAGAAAAATCTGTCCCGAGGATTACTTTTTGGCATCACAAGGCTTGCTGAGTGATGACAAATGGTGATCCCCATGGATGGGTTTTTCAATCTCATCATCACACATTAATGGATTCTTTTTCTTGATCACCATTATATTCCGTGTTTTTGTTTTTAAAAAAATAGACTCCAAGAAGTTCCTGAGATGTGACATAACATATGCCAGTCATGTTCTTATCTGTCCCACGAGTCTACTAGGTATTTAATATCTACAGGTAAACAAGATAATCTTTGTTGACACAGGCAATATATCCAGAAAACATTGTCTGGAGTGCAAGACAAAAATTTCCCAATTTTTGCATGAAGCATTGAAGATATCTGGTTTCACTAGGCAGCACCCTAGATAAGCAGCGTATTTGCGTAAATACGCAATTAAAATCCTCAAAAAAGCAATTAAAATGAAATGTGTGCGTACTGAAAAGCAATTCTAACAATCGGTATGCAATTACATGCGATGTCATTGCGTACCATTTGGTCCATTTAATTTCCATTTCGGAAATAAACAAATGACAGTCGGGTATGGATTTTTTTTTACTAGCGAGCCTACAATATAACTCCAGTTTATGAATAAAATATTGGTGCCCAGTCCTGTATTTCGCGGAAAAACACTATGATGAAAGTGAAACTTTGCAAAATGTACACGCTCGGATTCAACAAGGGGATGAGATTTGCTTCAGGTACAATAAAATCGGCTAGTTTGGTTAACTAGTTATGTCTGAGGATGGAAAACAATCAGAAATTTAGGCAATAACTCCAATATAACTGACGACACACTGATAAAACTTCACGTGCATAACCACACTATGGTCATATATATTCAGTATAAGTTTAATGAAATTTAATACATTAGTTACAAAGTTATGGTTTAGGACAGAAAAAAATCATTGAAATTTAGGCAATCAAAGGGCAATTACTCCTGTATATCTAATGGCACCATGATGAAACTTCATGTGTATACTATAACCACACTATGGTCATATGTATTCAGTTATAAGTTTCATGTAATTCCAACCATTAGTTACTAAGTTATGGTTGAGAACGCAAAAAATTAATGAAATTTAGGCAATCAAAGGGCAATAACTCCTCTATAACTAAGGGCATCCTGATGAAACTTCACGTGCAGAACCACATCATGTTCATATACATTCAGTATAAGTTTCATGAATTTCCAGCCCTTAGTTACCTAGTTATGGCTGAGGACAGAAAGTCGGACAAACGGAAGACTAAATGGTGACATCCTGATGAAACTTCACGTGCATCATTGCATCTTGGCATATATTGTGTAAAAGTTTGAAGAAATTCCATCTGTTGGTTGCCTAGTTATGGTTGATAAACAAGAGTCGGATGGACTGACACCGCCAAACCTATATCCCTCCACCTTTGGCGGCGGATAAAAAACAGTGTGGATCCTGATCATCTGATTTCATTAAAAGCCAGCTGATCTGGATCTACATTGTTTTCTATTAGACTATAGTATTTAGACTTCATGTTGCCCCAGACTATTCATCACAACCTAATTTATTGGTTATCTTACACAAATGAAGATGATGTTTTAGTGCATAGAATTATATATTTGTTTCTTGGCTGAACATTTGACATAGAGTGGAAAAAGAATGATTTATATATCTAGCGCAAGGAACTGTATACCTTGTTCATGTATATGGTCTTTTTCAGGAGTCCTCTGTTTTCTAGCCTGTCTGTTTCTCTGTAATCTCAACTCTTCATCAAGCTTCATCATTGAATGAACTTTCTGGTAGACCTTTCTTATGGCATCTGGGTCATGGACAGAGACATGTTTGACTCTCGGTTTATTCTGTGGTTCCTCTTCATGAGCAACTAAATCCTCAATTGTGGCTCCAAATGCCGGTTCAAACAGCTCCCCAACCCAGTCATGCCAGTCAGTTTTTGTGTTGTTCATTTCAGCCATTTCCTAAAATAGACAAAATTATTTAACCCTTTGAAGACCAGAAACTCCTAAATGGGTACTTCGGCAAACAGTGAAGACCCAGATGAAATGCCGCATTTCATCAGGTTCTGCATCTTCAAAATTAAAGCTGCATAGTCTGTAACTTTTGATATTTTTCGAAATTTTTTATTTTCTTTTTAAATCATTTGTAAAAGTAGAATTAAGTTATGTTTTTACAATAAATCTGTTCACTATAGCTGAAAACTGCACGGAAAAGTGAATAATCTTATAAAACAGGTGCGTTTTTCTCTTGTTGGTAATTATTTGCGTCCCTCCAATAATTATAGACAGTTAATTTTAACATAAATGCTTTTGTTTTGATACTGATAATTTGTTAAGATTTACGAAATTGGTAAAATGTTTAGCTGAATTTTAGTTATTTTACTGTGTTCTTGAAAAATAGAAACATTAGTTCTAAAATTAACAGATCAAAAGTTACAGACTATGCAGCTTTAAGAAATAAAATATGTTTTGGAAATTATAACCTGTGACCTCTCAGTATATATGTACAATAGACAGTCCCGACTTAGTTGTATCAAACTTTATGGGAAATCCCATTGTCTACTAAAAGTGTTCATATTCTAAATCTTTTAAGCTTACAGTTCTCAGCTGTATTTTTTGGGTTGTTTACAATTTTATATTTACATTTTCAAAGCAAGCCTTTAATGAATCTTTAGAATTTTGCAACCGTTCATAGCCTCATGAACGACACAAAATTTGATTGACAGCTGCCAAGCTCACTTGCCAGTGCAATTCGCCTCGAACATCGAATTCATTTGCCAGATGTGACACTGCTTTTGTGATTGACAGCCAGCCTCTCCTGAGGTGCACATTCAAAACAAGCTTCTTGTTTGCTCTATTGGCTGTCCTTGTTCACACTGGCCGTTCCGCTTTTCCGTTTTGCACTCCAACAAAGCCGTAAATATGATTAAATATTAAATACAAAATTGTTTTAACTCCTAAATTATAAATAACTATATTAGTTATTTATAATAAAATGTAAATATAAGCAATAAATTCAATTTTTGGAAGGTTCATGGAATCATGAATACTTCGGCTCTCTTGCAAAGTAAGTGAAGCCCAAAGGGTCACCTGGTCAGTTTCAGAGTTTTTTTTTTCGTTTTCAGAGCTTGTTTTTTTAAAATATCTCCAGAAAAAACAGTAAAACTAGAAATCATCAGTATGTATTAAATCTTTATATATTTCTTCATTTTCCTAAAAATCTGGACAAGACAATCACTTTTAACAGTGTCCCTCTCAAAAATACACAGACAGAACCTCAAAAATATATTATTTTTTCAACTTGGAGTCGGCGGATAAAATAAAAAAATATTTTTTAATATTTTTTTTGCTACTTTCCGGAAAATTACAGTAGGAGGGTTTGTAAATCAACTATAATAAAAAAAATTCTGGCCTAAGCTACATGTACATGTATGAGAGCAGTTCATAGCTTGGTATATAGACATCAGGGACAACTGCAATACAAAATTATTCACTGTTTAAAATTAGTCTCTGTTTAAAAAATGAGTCACTGTGATGCATATTTGCGCCATGGCATGAGATTTCCAACAATGTGGTATGTGGCACTATGTGCGACAAGCAAAGGCTCAGACCTTACTGCCCATACGCGCAGTCTTATCAGAGCCTTTGCTAGTTGCTTGAATATTCTATGAGTGTTAAGCTACTAACTGAACATCATTTGGAGTTTCTTAGCTTAAAAGGAGGCTGCACAGGCTTGTCTGAGTCTACACTTGTCAAAATGCCACATTGTTCGAAATCACATGTTGCGGCTCATTTGGAGGAAATTAGTGGCCTTCCAGAGGACAGTGGAAGACATTTTGAAAAGAGAAGGGCTCTTTGTAGTTAGTGATATTAATCTGAAAGTGTTAAATGGGTGCATAAAGGATAGCAGTCGACAAGGTCAAAATGACTTAGTAGGTGCTCTTAAACGGTGTTTTAAGAGCACCAAACGTTTTCTGTAATTTTAATGATCCACCACGCATGCACAGGGTTATCCCAGTTGACCCCTTTTATATAAAATAAAAACTAAAAAACTTTCATTACAAGGTCATTTGGGAAAGATGGGGGTCATTTACTATATAAATAAGGGGGTCAGGGAAAACCCTGTGCATATGTGAACAAGTGCAGAGTGTTGATGTACTGATGAGCTTAAGAAAACATAGCAAAGAGAGTTCATAAGCAGCATGATAATGCTTAATGGAGTGTCAACAACAACAAATTAGTTCAAACATTTTACAAATGTGGGTTGCTGCCCCCACACCCCTGCAGCAATGTTACACAAGTAAGTCTGCCAAAAGCATATAAAACTACAGCATAAACATATTTAGATGCAAGTTTTTCTATAAAACTTATCAGGTTGACAGCTATAGTCTGTATGATAAAATAGGGGTGACTAAATGTCTGTACCAGACAAAATACAGTACCGTAATGTTATCGGAAAATACCGATAGTTGAAGGACCGCTGTTAGGAATAGTAATTTCAAAAAATGCTTGCACGCAAAAAAAATTCTTTTAAGTTTTTAGGCGGCTGCAAAATAACATTATTATTAAGCGAATTATTATAGTAGGATAACCAATGGATAATAAAAATTGTTTCTTTACTTTGAATAACGTGATTCTTAAATGCATAATATTGTATGTGTGTGTTGGGGAGGGGGGGAGGGTGCGGAGATTGTGAGGGCTAGATTGTGATGTACTTCATGGGATGGGAATGAATTAATATCACATCTGTCCAAAGAAATGTTGAGCAATGATAGTTCACAGGTAAGCAATATCATTTCAATTATTACAAGTTACAGAAAAGAAATGAGCCGTGACATGTGATTTCCAACAATGTGGCACTTTGATAAGTGTAGACTTGGACCAGCCTCTGCAGCCTCTTTTTAAGGTTAGAAACTCCAAATGGTGTTCAGTCAGTAGCTCAATAATCATAGGATACTCAAGCGACTAGCAAATGCTCTGATCAGACTGCGCATATGTGCAGGCTGATCTGAGGCTTTGCTGGTCCCACATATACCACATTGTTGGAAATCCCATGCCACGGCTCAAATGTGACGAGTGGCAGCATTTCGGATGGATTTAATAGACAAAGAAACATTTGTTGAACAACATTTTTAACTTCATTTCGTACAAATAGTGTAACAGATTAATATTAAGGTTCATGCACAGTACAACACTATAATAGCCAAGTGTCTCAGAAATATATGAATTTTCTATCTATTTTAATTAACTGTTCGCTATCCTCCTATAATACATTCCCTTAATATTTATGTTGTAATTACATGTTTAATTGCCTTAATTAAGACTTTCATGCACGTCTGTTTGTTGATGCCTTGTGGTCACCTGCTGGGAAAGGGCCGAGCTCTTGGCTCTCGTTTGCGATATCTAATTGTGACATCACTTTCCCATTGGTATCCAGGGTCAGGTAAGGTGCTTGAAAGGTCTGTTAATCATTGATACTTTCCTATGTTACGGTACTGTATTTTACCTGGTACATTACAGTACAGGTCTACATTCAGTCACAGCCTCATAAAACTGAACTTAGTCAAATTAAGTCAGTAGAGACAGTTAAACTGCAGTCTAGACAAGACAGTGATATCCAATGTGGTAGTCATTACATTACTGTTGTTGCTGAATATTTTATTGTGGCATTAAAGTTGGGTTTCTGGATTTCTGTATAAAGCCCACATAAACACATTTTACCATTACCCCACCCACAGTTTTCAACATTACTGTCATCCGCTACAAAGCAAATTCTTCAACTTGGGGAAGGTATGCGTTTAAAATGTGTCAATGTCATCATTTACTTTGCTAAGAATTTTTAATTTGCAGCAAACTTTAAGCGAAAACCCTCAAATTACTTGAATAAGATCAAAAGTTTATCACTAATGCAGGTTCAGACAGAGCACAGGGCGCAGACATTTTTGTTCACGTGATTGGCATGAATTCTCCGATTGGCCAATTGGATTTGTTCCCTTACACGGATTCCGGAGCGAACAGACAATCGCGAGAATGTCAGACAGAGGTAAGAATAAATGAATTATTTGAGGCAATTTATGGGTTTCAACGGAAAGTTTTCGCAAGAGACAGAACCCTAAGATGTTGGTCTTCAATACCGCATGAATGACATTTGAATTCTAAAGCTCCACAATAAGTTTGAAGTCATTCAAATTCTGCCTATCATTCGGTGCATGCCAGCGTGTGACCGGTCTTTTTGCACACATGTAAATTATTTGACCTTCCTTCGTGTCAAGGTCGCTTTTAGGGCATTATTGGTATTCCATTCATCAATTTGTATGGATGACCGACTTACTAATGACATGGGGTGTCCAAACAATGAAGTTTCAATGCAATTTCCTGCATGGGCAAGTGGCATTTCGTGTTCATAGGCCACGCCTACTTTTTCGGAAAGGCTGTAAACCTTATGAAAGTCTACACGTTGTGTGTACAACTCCCTGAAGGTGGCTTGTATGTCAGGTCTTGGGGAGCACAGTGGCTCAGTGGTAGAGTGCTCGACTCTAGACTGAAGTGTTGAAAGTTCGAGCCTCGCGACATCACTGCATGTCCTGAGCAAGATTGCACATTTAGACCTGTCCACCCCGTCCAACATATCTGAAAAATTGTTGACTGGGACGTAAAGAATGAAATCAAACAAAAACAAAGTATGTTGACGTTCTTGAGTAAGCCAGTTCATGACAGCAAACCTATGGCTTTCGGTTTGTCCTGTTCTGAGCTTAAGACCTAGCTAATGCACCAGTCATTTGCAACCACGTCCCACCCGAGGGCCGGGGATAGCGGGGGCACAGCGGGGCTAAAGTACCGTGACTTTACCTTCAAGGTGTCCTGGTAGTGCCGTGGATATACCGGGCTTTTGATTCACGCCACAACAGCGAGGGGAAATCGCGGTGCGTTTACCGGGATATAGTGCAGTGTTTTGACAGGATATTCGCCGGGATTTGAAGTATGGCGAGATGCGAGATTTCAATATGGCGGAAAGACAACAAATCAAGAGTACGTTGAAGAAGTGTTTTATTCTGGCTGTTTACGTGATTGAGATGACAAATAATCAATTTCTATTAAGAAGAATGAACGTCCATTTAGAATAGATTGCAGTCATATCAAGCTTATCAGTTGCCACGCTTCGGATGGAAAAATTTCGAGGTGAACAGAAGAATGTCACCAGATTCCGCGACTTTTTTTTAATTTTTTTTTTATTTTATCCGTACGACTTTGTAGTAGGTTTATTGGAGGGGCTCATGATATAAAAAGGTGACAGAAAATTAAACTAGTAAATAGCACAGCTATTAAAAACTTTCTGTGATCAAAAGCCTCAATTTAATTTTATATAATGACAACCTCAAAAAATGCATGGCCCCCGCCCATTGGGGCTTGCAGAAATTGATGGGCTGCACAGTACTTTCACGCATAGCTGCGCAATGACTTGACATTTGTGTACTGGTTAAAGAATTTGAGGTTTCCTCAATGCCCATGAATCAGGAAGTAATGCCCTAGGTGCGGGGACTTTTGCAAGGATTTGACCAAAACAAAGTCCCTGCAGTGCAGGGATTTTACCTGGGCTTTGCATATAGAAAAATCAATATCCCCGCTATTTCACAGCCCTTGGGGGACGTGGTTGCAAATAGCTGGTGCATAAGACAAATTTCATTTAAAGTCGGAGAGTATAAACAGATAACATTAGCAATGTATAGCTATTTACCGACTATAGTGTTTGCCCCAGGAACAAAAAAGGGCATGGTAACTTTATAATAAAGGGCACTTTAAGCGCGTGCTGAGCGATCAAAGAGGGCACATTAACTTTGCGATAAGTGTGGTAGCTTAGGCTTATTTTTGCATGCAACCCTACTTTGAATGTTTGCTACTATAAGCTGGTAGTCTGTTCCCTATCTCCCCTGAAATAAATTTGCTTGTCCCCCCTCCTCCCCACTAGTTTTCCTATGTTTCTCTGTTTATACCAATTTGTTTTTATGCCCTTCAAAACTCTGTCTTTGTCCCCTCCTAAAATGCTAGAAATACGCAAGAGCTTATCGATAGAGTGTTTAGGTTGTCTGCCTTAGAAACAAGTAGTTTAGGTTTTCTCTTGGAAACAAGTAGCGAATTTTTATAACAGAAATACGGCAAGGCCCCAACATGGAAAAAATTATGCGCCACACTGAAATTACAGGCGCCGGATCAGCACTAACAGCATTTTTAGCTCACCTGAGCCGAAGGCTCATTGGTGAGCTAATAGTATACCAGTGACTCCGGCGTCTATCGTCCGTCTGTCGTCCGTCAACATTTTCAAAATCTTCTCCTCTGAAACTACTTGGCCAATTGAACTCATATTTTATATGGAGACTCCTTATGATTGGGGAACAAAAGTTTGTTCAAATGGTCTTGGTCACATGACCAAGATGGCCACCATGCCCATATATGGTAAAAACCCTTCAAAAATCTTCTATAGAACCAAAAGGCTGATAACCTTGGGACTTGGTATGTAGCATTGGGGTTGTGGGGCCTACTAAGTTTGCTCAAATGATGATCCTAGGTTGACCTTGACATACTTAAAATCAAGGTCAAATTTGCTGCCTAATGCATTTAAATGGGAAAATTTCTGAAAAGTTGATTTTTTTTTGAAAACTGTGGAAGTTTTAGTCATTATTCTCACTTGATACGTTTAACCTAATGAGATAATGGCTAAGGTCAAGGTTGACCTTTGACCTTCCAGCTTAGGTTGCTCATATTGGAGTCCCATCAATATATTAAAACATAGTTTTCTCACAAATTATTGGCCCAATTGAACTCAAATTTCATGTGAAGACTCTTTATGATAAGTTAGCCAAAATTTATGCAAAATATTTTGTTCACATGACCAAGATGACCGCCATGCCCATATATGGTAAAAACCATTTAAAAATCTTCTCCAGAATCCGGAGGCCGATGACCTTGGGACTTGGTATGTAGCATTGGGATGTGAGGCCTAACAAGTTTGTTTAATTGACAAACCTAAGTTGACCATGACCTACCTAACGCCAAGGTCAAATTTGCTTCCTAATGCATTTAAAAGGAATTTATTTTGAAATTTCATTTTTAGCTCACCTGAGCCAAAGGCTTATGGGTGAGCTAATAGTATACCAGTCACTCCGGCGTCCGTCTGTGCGTCCGTCCGTCCACAATTTCAAACATCTTCTCTTCTGAAACCACTGGGCCAATTAAATTCAAATTTCATATGGAGACTCCTTAGGACGTGGGAACGAAAGTTTGTGCAAATGGTCCTGGTCACATATCCAAGATGGCCGCCACGCCCATATATGGTATTAACCCTTTAAAAATCTTCTTGTCCAGAACCAGAAGGCCGATGACCTTGGGACTTGGTATGTAGCATTGCAGATATGGGGCCTATCAAGTTTGTTCAAATGATGATCCTAGGTTGACCTTGACATACTTAAAATCAAGGTCAAATTTGCTGCCTAATGCATTTAAATGGGAAAATTTCTGAAAAGTTGATTTTTTTGAAAACTGTGGAAGCCTTAGTCATTATTCTCACTTGATATGTTTAACCTAATGAGATAATGGCTATGAATAAGTTCCAAAGGTCAAGGTTGACCTTTGACCTTTCAGCTTAGGTCACTCATAATGGAGTCCCATCAATATATTAAAACATAGTTTTCTCACAAATCATTGGCCCAATTGAACTCAAATTTCATGTGAAGACTCCTTATGATAAGTTAGCCAAAATTTATGCAAAATATTTTGGTCACATGACCAAGATGGCTTCCACGCCCATATATGGTAAAACCCTTTAAAAGAACCAGAAGGCTGATGACCTTGGGACTTGGTATGTAGCATTGGGGATTTGGGGCCTACCAAGTTTGTTCATTTGATGATCCTAGGGTGACCTTGACCTACTTAACGTCAAGGTCAAATTTTCTTCCTAATGCATTTAAATGGGAATTTTTTTGAAAAGTTGATTTTTTGAATACTGTTGAAGCCAAAGTCATTATTCTCACTTGATATGTTGAAACTAATGAGACAATGGCTATAAATAAGTTTTAAAGGTCATGGTTGACCTTTAACTTTTCAGCCAAGGTTTGCTTATATTGGAGTCCCATCAACACATTAAAACATAGTTTCCTCAGAAACCACTAGACTTATTGAACTCAAATTTCATATGAAGCATGATAGGTTAGCCAAAACTTATACCAATTGAACTTGTCACATGACCAAGATGGCCACCATGCCCATATATGGTAAAAATCCTATAAATATCCTCTTCTCTGGAACCAAAAGGCCAATGGCCTTGGGACTTGGTATGTAGCATTGGGATGTGGGCCCTACCAGATATGCACAAATGAAGAATCTAGGTTGACCTTGACCTACTTTATGGCAAGGTCAAATTTGATTCCTAATGCATTTATATGTGGAAAATCTTGAAATGTTTAATTTTTTCTTCTATAAATGTTTAGGCAGAAATCATAATACTTGCAAGAAATGTTTAACCTAATGAGACCACAGTTTAATGTCAAGCTGACCTATGACCTTTTATCCAAGGCCACTCATTTGGATTGCCACATTCCTATCTAAACATCTTTACTCAGAAATCACTGGGCTGTTTGATGGAGCATTCATAAGATTGTTTTAGGTCACTCAACCAAAATGGCCGTAACCCCCATAAAACAAAGTATGTTTCATTATAAGCTGTAGTTGATCTTGACCTATTTTAACAATGTTAAGGAGATCAGGTGAGCCCTTCAAGACCGTCAGGTCCTCTAGTTTGAATACTGTTGAGGCCAAAGTCATTATTCTCACTTGATATGTTAAACCAAATGAGACAATGGCTATAAATAAGTTTCAAAGGTAAGGTTGACCTTTACATTTTCAGCCAAGGTCGCTCATATTGGAGTCCCATCAACACATTAAAACATAGTTTCCTCAGAAACCACTAGGCCATTTGAACTCAAATTTCATATGAAGACTCCTTATGATAAGTTTGCCTAAATGTATACCAATTGTACCGGTCACATGACCAAGTTGGCCACCACGCCCATATATGGTAAAAACCCTTTAAATATCTTCTTCTCTGGAACCAAAAGACCAATGGCCTTGGGACTTGGTATGTAGCATTGGGGATGTGGGCCCTTCCAGATTTGCACAAATGATGAATCTATGTTGACCTTGACCTGCTTTATGGCAAGGTCAAATTTGATTCCTAATGCATTTATTTGGGAAAAATCTTGAAATGTTCATTTTTCTATAACTGTTGAGGCCGAAATCATAATACTTGCAAGACATATTTAGCCTAATGAGACAAGGGTTTTATATAAGTACCAAATGTCAAGCTGATCTGTGACCTTTTATCCAAGGCTACTCATTTGGACTGTCACATACCTATCTAAACATCTTTTCCTCAGAAATCACTGGGCTGTTTGATGGAGTATTCGGTCACTTGACCAAAATGGCCTCAACCCCCAAAACAAAATATGTTTCATTATAAGCCGTAGTTGATCTTGACCTATTTTAACATTAGGTCCTCTAGTTCTGTGCTCCTTTAATTTCTGTTAAGAGTGCGTACCAATAATTTAATTTTCTTATTTCTCAACCAAAACACAGGCTTTCCAGCGTTCCTAGTTTTTCCTAGTTTTCCTACTTTTTCCTAGTATTTTAAATGTGCTCCTAGTTTTTCCTAGTTTTGTCAAAACCCTCCTAGTATTCCTAGTTTTTCAAAAATTATGGCATTTTTTTGGATAAGTGTTTTGAGATTTTGTTTCAGAATAAGACCTTTAGGGTGTTGAGCTGACAGTCTTCGGTGTTCTGTGTGTGGTCTGGTGTCACTGATGCATAGTCTAGCCTTCTCAGGTGATAACTGAAGGTTGGACTATACTCTATGGTGACTACAACTGACTCAAACCCCTTAGTGGAATCTTTGATTTTGCAAGATCAATTTGAACATAAATGAACCATATGTATAAACATGTTGTCATGTAATGTTCGTGACATCTTGCATTGTTTTAAGAATGCTGTATCCATCCTTAGACCATTGTAAGTGTCTACCTAACTCTTGCACCAGTGTGAAACAGACTCTTTTTTGGTCTGCTGCTCTTTCTTTCTGAGGTTTCATAAAAGGCAGGATAAAAAAGAGCTAAGTAAAATAAATGTTTTTTGATTGGTTTCTAGCTTTACATCTGAGGTCATGTAGGAATGACTAGTTGATGCTAACCATACTTTTCTTAGGCAGGAATAATCTGTGCTCATCCTTTCACCAGTAACTGACAACTATAGTGAAAAAATATGCCGGACATGGAAATCCAACCTGCAAAACTCCCGAACATTAGGTTGGACACGCTGCAAAAAACTGGGCTGTTAAATATTAATGGATTGCATCAATTGGGTTTATTGACTTCTGAATAATGTCTTGATTTACTAATGTCGCTGTATAAGGTTTTTAAACAAGTCAAGTCTAATACACCCGGGCATGTTCAAAAATAATGAAGCCAAAGCGTGACATTGGGGGTGAAAAATGAAACTGGTGCCATGGGTGAAATTGTTACTCCAAACAAATTGGGGGTGCTTAAAATTTTCAAAATTGTTTAAGTACAGAAAATAGCAGCAAAAATATAAATTTTCTGAACATTTTCTTTCAGGATTTTTTTGCAAAAATTGTTAATTATGGCTATATTCTGAGTAGGTTGTTTTTATAGGAAATCTTGAAGAAATGTCTTGAAATTCCCATTATGTGATGACAAGCACTTAACAGCATGTGATTGAGTGATTTTTACCAAATTGAATTGCCTAATTGAACAAAAAATTCTTATTTTACTGTCATTTTGCCTCATTATTTTAGTAGAAGAGCTCTTAAAATGTTCATATTTTTAAAACAGGTGACTGAATCTCAATAAGATTTGCGTTGAAATGATAATACATGGTTAAAAACACTAAGCTACAAATCAATATGTGATATGTAAGCATGGATGTAATGGTTATCTATGTACAGAAATGGGCAAAAAAAATTAAGAAAATATGTTACACTCCTTAGTTTGATTTGTTTATGAGTCAAAATTTGGAACAAACAAGGCGAAGACATATATATAGTATTGCATACAAAGAAGTGACTTCCCTTGCATAGTTTTAACATGATTTTATTGCAGATTATTGGTCTTTTTGTATTTAGAAATGTCTGATCTAATACTAAGGAGTGTAACATTTTGTACAAATGCTAAGGTCTTCAAAAACCTATAAATTCTAGCTTTAACATTAAATGACACAATTTCCTTTCTACTATATAAGAATCTCATACTCAGTGTTACAGCACCAAACATAAATTGTCTCCCCAAGATCTTGAATTAGTGTGTTAAGATATGTTGAATGTTGTTTCTCTAAATGCTTAAACTGATTGCGAATAATATTTTCTTCTCTAATAATTTTAGCAACTGAACACTTTTCTGTATGTAACATACATTAAATACCATTTAACTAGCTGCCAAAGGGAATAAAAATGTATGGTTGCATACCAGTTTCTAATATTGATACGCCCATCATGAACCAATCGAAAAGGTCCCTTTATATTAAGTTTCTAAATGATTTACCCCAAATGCTAATCAAGATTCAAAGAAACGCATCAAAAGAACTGTTCTAAATCTTGGAAATGAATGGTCAGAGTCAATTAAAAGTGAAATGTTGCTGGTTTGGAAAAGAAAAAAGCTCTTAAAAGGCATTACAACAAAAATCACTAAGGAGTGTAACACTTTGTGTCCTGATGTCTTAACAAAACATTACTTTGGTTAGAAAATAGGATTATATTGGTCAATTTTATATTTTTATATTTATCAGAACACATGATTTTCAAGAATAAATGTTGACCTGAATGCCTAGATAGGTAAAATTTCAAGAAAATGAATAGTCAAAATCACCAATTTTTAGGTGATTTCAATACAATACAGCTTTATTTACACTTTGAACATAAAATGGTGCTGCTAAAATTGTCAGAGGGACATTGCTCTATAGTAATAATGGTAAATAAATTGAAATTATACTGCTACTGGTATAGAAATAACCCACAGAAGTGTTTTGCAAGAAAGTGTTACACTCCTTAGTGGCTTTTATGGATGATATGAAGAAAATTAAGACCAAGATAAAAACTCACACTGCATGAATCTCTATTATGGGTTAAATACTTTTCATATAAGGCACATTAGCTCACAAAACATAACCTTGGAAAAGGTTATGAGGCTTGAAATGTCAAGTGTTACACTCCTTAGTTTAAAGGGTGCTCTACAATCAGTTCTGCTCACTCTTTTATGAATGCTTATAAAGCAGCTGTAAAACTTGTAATAAATTGTATTAAGATTGGTCAGTGCTGCAGACCACATTATAGGTTAAAATCTTTTCAAATATTCATGTCAAATCAACTCTGGGCAAAATCTCTTCATTTTTACTGCACCTGCATTTCAGACTAGTCCTGTTGGAAACTGCATAAAAAATAACATTGGTAATGATGAAAAGGCATGATTTTCCTATTTTCATTAAATTGAAAAGAATGGGTGATCACAAAGTTGGCTAATAAGTATGGCAACATCCATAGTTTTGTATAAATGCACAAGTGAAATTCAGTAATGAAAAAAATGTCACGCAAATGGTGTTACACTCCTTAGTTTTTTAGCTAGTTTTACTGGCATAAATTTTGTATTACTTGTTCGATTTTAATAAAATTTTGCATGATGAACTCAGGGACCATAACACATATTTTAGCTATGTTTGGTCCTTAAAATCTAGGCAAATGTATGCATAGGGTGCCATAAAGTGAAAAGCTTCATTAATTTTGAACATGCCCACCCAAGTCTATAATACAGATATATGCCTATATCTGTCTAAATCTTATATTTAAAAAGAGCATACAATAAATGGGAGCAATGTCCTCTGATATTCTTCATTTTCTTAAGGTAAAATTGCCCCTGCAAAATGACCAGAGATGGCTTCCTCTGCTTTCTTGGTTTTCAAAATTTTCCGCGGGAGGACCCCCAACCCCCCCCCTTTCAAATGTGTTGTAATGTTACCGTCCAGAACTGCTCAACACAAGACTAGCTGAAAAAGTGAGATATGCAACTCAAGGAATGAACACATACACGAGTGGGGTCTACTTCCTTTATTTGTGATTTGTTGGCTAAGGATTTGCTATACCCTCTATCAGTCAAATACAGGGGTGGAAAATACCAGGATCCAGTAAAAATACTAGAAAATTCAATGTTAATATGCTCTTTGTTTTTATTAAAATTTCAGTGAAGCAACCTTTCTTGCCCCTAAAATAGCCTTTATAAAAAACATTAATTTCATATAAGAGTCTGCTCTAGACTTAGCTTAACAATCTTTTAATATGAATGTGTACAGTAACTGTGGTAATCATGTAGGGAAAAGTAAAAAAGATAACCAAATAACTCCTAGTTTTTGCCTCAAACTTCCTAGATTTTCCTAGTTTTTTCCTAGTATTTTGTAAATATTTTTTCTAGTTTTCTCCTAGTTTTTTCAAAGATGCTGCTGGAAAGCCTGAAAACAGATGTTGTGGGTACTCAAAAGAACCGTCTCAATGAGACGGTTCTTTTGAGCACCTAAAACATAAATTATGTTAAAACTGATTGGTAAGAAAGTATTTATAATTTACGCTCAAAAATTTTGTTTATCTAAACCTATGGTTAGATCAAAAGTTTTCAAGAAAACAGTGTTGTGCCTAGGTCAAGATTTCTGGGGGACACAGGTGTCCCACTACCTGAGTTTCAGGGGAACATTTACAAATTTTGGGGGACACACCAAATCTTTCAAATTTTTACCTGTTAAATTGAATAGTTATCTGGAAATTTCTGTTAATTTTTTATAAAAAATTTGAGCTTAATTTCGATAGTTTTGGCTCGAGGCGAGGTGTTGATGACACCTGCGGATAATACTCGAAAGAGGGTCTGGCAGTATATAAAGAAGAAAAAAGTAGTTTCTGACATTGCTCTAGTTTTGAATTCACCAGCAAATTTACTTATAGCTTTTTCTGGCCTTCTGCTATGAAAATCGAGTTTTCCTCCAGTGTTGTTGTGTATTGGACTGGTTGAGAAATCAATATCCAACGCGACATTTATCATAGGTACTGTCTTGCCAGACAACAGTGACAGTGACGTCATGTTTTGTTTACAAAGTTACCAGAGATCTATCCAGTCGCATTAGCTCAAGTGGAGTGTACAAGTTAATGTTTTACTTAACAATTGTAAGCAAAGTATTATGTCACTGTCACTTTTGGTTGGCACTACAGTAAATTCCATTTGCTAGTCTACACTGCGCTGTTTACTTCCCTTCATTAGGTTACACTAAATAGGGAAATGGTAGTAAACAGTGAAAAAATAAGCAGATTTTCGAGGTGCGCTCTAAGGCACGTGCTTGGTGCATTTTTAAGGGACATTGGCAGTAAAATTGCTGGAAACCACGACGTACAATACTGAGAAAATCAATAGAATTTTGAAAAAAAGTTATATGCACAGTACCAGGGCACAGTACTTAATGCTTATTAGGTCGAGTGCTTTACATTGATTTGTACTGTAAGTGAATTAATTTTGATACCCTTGGTAAATTGATTTCTGTGTCCACAGATGGTCACATGGAAATGATATTTTATTGGATTGGGCCCCACCTCTCACTGGGATTCAGAGCTCTAGGTTTAATAGACACCTGCTTATTATAAATCTGGGTTTGTGACTCTATGTTGTGTTAGAATCAGTCTATATTTTTGTTTTCAGAGAAACGAGAAGCGTTTGTAACGCTTGCGACAAATGACACATATTCACTCGGATGTCTTGTGTTAGGATGTTCGCTGCGGAAGGTCAACACTTCTCGACAGCTTGTTGTTATGGTGACCACAGATGTATCAAATCCAATGAGGTAAGATCATTCTTTTGCCCAAAGAACTCGCATGTTCACCTCAATGTGTGCTAAATTTCAATCCTGTATGACCCTGCTAGTATCCAAGCATTCACTTGACAGTACTTGGCCTAATTTTAGCATGACATTTTGACAGGACCTTCACACCAATTTTATGTAGATGAACTGTCTTTAAAAAGTGAAATAAAAAGGGCCTTCACGCCTGTCTTGTCACTAACTCATTTAACTCTTTACCTAGAAGATCATATGTTATTTTTGCTTCATGTGTTACCCTCTGAAAATAAAGACATATTATTATTATAATTTATTATTATTACTGTTCTAGGTAAATTTGTATTATTTTTTGTCTTGATTTTTTTCAAAATCAACTTTTTCGAAAAAATTCTTTCAAGAATACCATTACAGTGTCCAACGTTTTGGATCCAGATCAGGTCGGACATTTTGTCTGGCCTGATCTGGGTCCAAACTGTTTGCAAAGGCGTTTCAGCACTAGGCCAAATAAAAAAATAGGCGTGTTTCGGGTAACAGATCAAAAAATTCAGGTAGGGTAGGCACACCTTATTTTTTTTAATCATTTCTATTTCCAACAAAAATGCCTTTCAAAGTGCATAAAATTATATATTTTTCCAGAAAACCTGAAAAAAAATCCTAGGGACTGTTTCACCAGTAAAATGAGGTAGGCTTAAGGTGGGGTTACTCTAAACAAAGGTTTGTTTTTATTTGGTCCTAACCTGCTAACAGGCCTATATATAATATATATACAGCCTTGAAACAGGTGCTTTAGCACTGCTTCAAATTCCTACTTATCTGTAGTGCTGAATGATAACTTTTTCACACAATTTTATACAATAAAAAGATATTAAGTTACAGGGTCAAAAATAAGACAGGTTGAAAAAAAAAACATCTCCCCATGACAAAGACAGATTGCATCTTTTTAAAATGGGAAATACATGATTTAGTGAAAGTGTAGGTTAGACCTGACAGTTAAGGGGGTTAATCCTTAGTCCGCCAGCCACGACTTTTGTCATCTGTGTATCTCTCTTAGGTAGCCTTTATTGGTAATGGACCCAGATCAAACTTGGGAGCAGTCTGTGCTTCCATGAAAAAATCTAACTTGAAGTGCACTTGAATATTATGCAGCAGTCATATTGCAGAAGAAAAAAATAGCGGCGGGTAAAGGGTTAATGCAGGTATTTTTAGGGTCTTTTCTTATTAAACCTAAGTCTGTTTGCACAGCTTAGTCAGTAGGGAGTGGGGATTCAATACTAATTATGAGTACTGAGTTTGAACCCCTGGGCCAAGTCCTGACTTGTACTTTAGTAGAAGTTGACTTGAGTCTAACAACTATTCTGGCCTAACATGCCTAATAGATCACTTGTTCTGACTGTACTTTTGATGACCTAGCTAGTTGTATTGTATTTACATGTCTCCTATACCAGTGGTATGCTTGAGTCAGGTCATGACCTGTCTGTGTAACCAGCACAGTTAAAGCAAGGACATTAATTGTAGTCCCAGTCACATATCTTCTGTACACATAGAATACAGTCACTCTCTTTCTACTAAAACAGAAAGTATTTATTACAGCAGATTTCCATTACAGTAAAACCTGTCTTAAGCGGCCACTCAAAAATAGACAAAACAAAGGTCTTAAAGAAAGATGGTAGCTTAATGCAGGTCGAAAGTACTGCAGAATGCTCTCTTGGAGCATTCTGCAATACCTTTGACCTGCATTTAGGGATAATCGGTCTTGAAAACCAATTTTTTGGTCTTCTTTTTGAATGGCCGCTTCAGATTCAGACAGGTTTTACTGTACTTTCTTTAGAAACCAGTGTCAGGAGGAGACAATTCACATGAAATGTCATGAGAAAATAAAGAAAGGTATCTCAAAATTGAGGAGCACTGTGGTTGAGAGCGAAGGGTTGCTAGTTTGAGACTCATCAGAGGGCCGAGTCACTGAATTTTATCAATGAGCAAGACACTTTACTGCTTAGTGGAAAACAGGAAATCGCCCTGACATGACTGAAAAATTTGACTTGCAAGTGCGGATCCAGAGGGGGGGACGGGGTCCAGACACCCCCCCTGGAAAATCACAAGTTATATGGGTAATTGGACCCCCCCTGGAAAATGTTGGACCCCCTCTGGAGCGAAAAATGCTAGTTTTCTTTGAAATTAACCATTTGACTACTGTAAAATAAGCTGAGGACTAAAAAAAAACAAAACGTTAGAGCTTTTTCTTTGTCAGATTGACCTGGACCCCCCTGACGAAAATTCCTGGATCCGCACATGACTTGTATGTAAAGCATTGTAACACAAACAAGCTGAAACTGAAGCTGTGATTTGTATGGAACGCCATAACTGTTTTATGTTAAGACATGACGTTATGTGCTGTCGGCAGGTATCCTGTAATGTTACCGGATCATCATGTGCTGTTGTAAGACCATGGTGTGATGTTGACAGACCGTAATGTAATGTTAATGGACCATTATGTGCTGTTGTAAGACCATGGTGTGATGTTGACAGACCACTATGTGATGTTGACCGACCATTATGTGATGTTAACAGACCATTTTGTGCTGTTGTAAGACCATAGTGTGATGCTGACAGACCACTATGTGATGTTGACCGACCATTATGTGATGTTGACCGACCATTATGTGATGTTAAGAGACCATTCTATGCTGTTGTAAGACCATGTTGCGATGTTGACAGACCATTATGTGCTGTTGTAGGACCATTATGTGATGTTGAAAGACCATTAGTTGATGTTGTAAGACCATTATGTGATGTTAACATGCAATTATGTGATATTAACAGACATAACGTGAAGTTGACAGACCATTATGTAATGTAACCGGACCATTATGTGCTGTTGTAAGACCATGTTGCGATGTTGACAGACCATTATGTGCTCTTGTAGGACCATTCTGTGATGTTGAAAGACCATTATGTAATGTTAACATGCAATTATGTGATATTAACAGACATAACGTGAAGTTGACAGACCATTATGTCATGTTAACAACCATTCTGTGCTGTTGTAAGACTCTGTTGCGATGTTGACAGACCATTATGTGCTGTTGTAGGACCATTATGTGATGTTGAAAGACCATAAGGTGATGTTGTAAGACCATTAAGTGATGTTAACAGACCATTATGTGCTGTTGTAAGACCATGTTGCTATGTTGACAGACCATCATGTGCTGTTGTAGGACCATTATGTGATGTTGAAAGACCATTAGGTGATGTTGTAAGACCATTAGCCTATATGATGTTGACAGAACAGTATGTGATGTTAACATATCATTATGTGGTGTTGACAGACCATTATGTCATGTTAACAGATTATAATGTAATGTAGACAGACCATCATGTGATGTTGACGTTCTGTCAAATGTTCATTGTATTGTGTTAGTTCGTCATTATGTTATGTCAAATCATCGTGTTGTTGACATCTAAAAACCAGTACCGCGCGGTTATCGGTAAAAGCCCTTACCGAACCATCCGATTGCTGCCGATGTTCGTCTCCGGAGAATAACGATTTTCGATACCGGCTTTTATCACCGCAGAAGTGTCTCTCAGCTAAGGGCCATTACCGTGAAGTTGAAAGTGGTTTGGCGGAGTGTAGTGACGAGAAAGGGAGAAGGCATCAGAGGTCCAAGTTCTCCCCATCCCCCACCCCCCAGAAAATAAATGTAGTATTCACCAGCGCTTCTGTGTGTGATTTTATTGTACTTTTTACTTGTTTGGGTCCAGACTTCAGTCTTTTCTGGTCACGAAGTTTTGCCAGTTATAAACGAAAAAGAATAAACGTTAGACTCAATTGCAAGAAGATCTTTATCAGCTTAGTCAACCCCTCTGCGAGACTCATAAGGCAGGGCCACCATCGTAAAATGTCTACGTCATAGCAAAAATTAAGTCTGGTACAGATATAATCCCCTATCCTTCTCAGCAAAGTTGAAAAAAGACTGCTGAAAATATTAAAAACGCGGGACACCTTTCTTCTGTAACACACACACACACACACACACACGCAGGCACGCACGCACGCACGCAGGCAGGCACACACGCAAACACACACACACATCAGAAAGGCATTTGGACGGATGGGATGAATAGACAGACAGACGGACATACATAGATAGACACAAATATAGCCACCAACTTGACCGAAGACCTAACTGTTTGTCCGTATGTCTGCCTCATAGTTGTAGTCCCTTTTAGGCCCAACGATTCAAGGCCAAACAAATTTGGATAAACATGTATTGTAATCATTCAGCGTGGATAACATAAGGCTGTTCAGGTCGCCAATGTGACCCTGTAGTCAAAGGTCAAGGTCACATATACTTAACATCTGTCAAAAACTGTCTTACGGCTCGAAATGCGAACTCCGTGTTCATTATTTGACCGAGGGTGTTCATATCTGCCTATGGGATGGAGATGACGAGAGGCTATTCAGATTATTGATATGACATTAGAATCAAAGGTCAAGGGACTTAAAATACGTAAAATCTGTCGAAATTTTACATTCCGTAACGCGAATTCCTCTTTCATTTTCGATGAAGGGAGTTCATGTGCAGTAAAATGATTGCTTATGGTGTGTGTAATAAAACAAAGCTTTCACATTGCTAATACGACACTGGAGTCAAGGTCACACATACTTCAAACTTATCTACATTTCATAATGCAAATTCGTCTTACATGATTGAGGAGTTCATATTGGCACACTATTTGCAAAGGTCTCGAAATATGGATTGACCTTCGGGTTAAAGATCAATATCAAATATTTTTAAATATGTCTTATTGCTCCAAACTCGTATTCCTCTTTCATTTTTTTGATAGAGGGTGTACATATTTAACACAATAATTGCTTGTTGTGTGTTGATTACAACAAAGGTTTCAATTAATCAATTTGTCACCTAAAATAACATTTCTTGTTGCAATTAATATATCTAAGTAAGTAAGGGTGCAAAAATCAGGAATCAATACAATCAAGTACCACACCTGACCCAGGATACCAATGGGAAAGTGACAAACTCACAGTAAGACACCACAAACGAGAGCCAATAGGTCAGCCCGTTCCCAGCAGGTGATCACAAGGCACATATTAAAAGACGCGCACAAAGGCATAGCAAACGCAAGACAGAAAAAAAGCTCCACAAAAGAAGCACCGCCTTGGAATAGTCAGTAAAATATTTTACTGGAGGGCTTAACCAGGTTTTACGTCGCGCCAACCTCACCCTTAATTCAGATGTGCATTAAGACACATAGATATTTGGTTTGCATGAAAGACCCCTAACTTATCAATGCATCATCTAAGTTTAATAACGTTTTCACATCACAACCGTATCTAGGTTACAAAACAACATTTCCTGCTTTTGTATGTATATGGGCGTGATGCAGTAATTTTAGCAATATATATTATTATTAAGATATATTAAGGCTACATGTACAACTACATTTTTGTATAAAATAGCCTGATTTATGTATGCAATAATGATCGGAGCTATACAAACAGAGATATATAAATAAGCAAGACACAGTCGCCAATATGGTGGGCCCTGAACACATCATTTTCATTTTGATGGGAGGAATGTTAAACTAGCAAACAGGAATATAGAGCCAGCCATCCTTGCATTCTAGTCCATATATTTTAAACCAAAATGAGTTTCCAATTTTCCATTATAATAATTCGTTGCTTAGTTTTGAACGAGAATTTATTTCGATCATCATCTGTTCATGCTATTTTAGTAACTGTCATGAGATCAAGGCCTATCGTAATCAGTTTTATATATTTTAATAAACCGACAATTTTGAAAATCGGTTTGCGTTTATCAGATGTCTGATGCCTTCAATAACCTATACAGCCCTGTTTCCCCTTGACCCAGGGTTCCCTTTACATAGGTTGTGTACGTATGTAGCGTCATTTCATTGTCCAAAGGGTATCTTGAGTCAAGGGAGTGGAGGAGGAAGCATGTAAATATAAACTGAAAGGCACGAATTTCAACTTTCCAATGACAAGCGTTTTTAACATTTTTGTACGCATTTCTGCACAGAAAGAAGAATCAAACTTTTTGAATTAAAGATCACGTCTATCCTTAATATTTCAGCATTTTTACTCTTTGGAAAATAGCAATACATTCACTCATAGGCGGAAATTGTACCCAGTTTAAAGACGAAAAATGAGGGATGGGAGCACAATGTGCAAGTTTTCACTACCGTTTGTGAATGATGAGTAAGCTTTGAAATGTATTTTGATGCGTAGTAACCACACCAATTTTAAAAATACTTTAGGCCCTATCAGTAGAACTCCCGTACAGTTGAAAAAAATGGTACTCTGGTCAACTGTTCAATAGGCTAAAACATTGATACGTCACACTACAAAAACGACCTACAACATGGTCGTTTCACACTAGGGTCTTTTCAGCACAAGTTCTTTTAATTCTCCTGGATTTGGGATATATGTTCAAAGGGAAGGCTGGGGTGCAGAGGGGTGAACGGCTACTCCCAACTTTCTCTGCTACATTTGCTGATCCCCCAGTAACTAGTGTCCCCGCCTTGATCAGAATTTAGAGCTGTGAAATCCTGCGGTATTCAGACCAAACTCCCCAACAGTTGCAACCTTCATTTCAGTCGAAATTGACATGTTTTCTGAAGGTCTCGGGGAATTGTAATCAGGCCGACTGTGGAAGCAGAGGTGTTCCGCATTAGTCGTCCTGACCGAAGCATACAGAGACTACCGATCTAAGTACAACGACAGGAACCGACATGTCGTCGGAAAAAGATGAAGCCCTTGAAGGGTTTTTAGGGATATAGGAATATTGACCAAATAATTAAAGGGATATAGGATACTTTTGTGAAATATGTATTTTAGGGGTACAAAGACCGAGGAAGTTTTTCAATATTGGGGAGGGGGAGGGGGTGGCAAGTCCAGCGAGGTCAACTTCAATGCTTGGGGGGGGGGGGCGTGTGTATTGCAAAACATACATACACGCATACATGCATGCATACATATGTCCACATATATACACATGTGGATGCATCAGTAAAATCAAGGCAATCATGAATGGGCGTCCGTTTATAAGAAACCTAATATATTTGAGCACGAGCGAGCGAAGTGAGCTAGGACAATTTTGGCATTTTTGGCAAATTTTAACTAACAACAATGTGTGGAGTCAATTAAGACAGATTATTGGAGGGGCCAAAGGCTACTCTACCCCCCTCCCCTCAAAAAAAATATTGGGGGGGGGGGGGGGGTGCAGCCTGTTCCTATGCATATGGGTTATGGTGTCACCATGATACAAAGCTTTCTGAATTTGGGTGAATTTTGGTGATATTTAATTTCTTTTCAGGGATACGGGATATGTGATACCAGGGACCCCCCTTCCATGTATGGCCTAAAAGATGGAAGAGGCAATATAGCATTGAAACGACAATTATACAATAGGGCAAAAATGACTAAAATACGACGAACCGGTGTGCGTGGGGTAGGAGTGGTAGGGGGATGGGGGCAGAGGGATTCTTTGAGGTGTACTTAATATATTCTGAATTTACTACACATTCCTGCTTCAATGGTCGGACCATATCTTTTGTAGATCATTGATTGATTATTTGCGAGCAGAGTATCTCTGAACTATTATATACCGGGGGAGGGATGATAGCACTCAATATTTAAGTGTGGGTACTGACGTGTCAATCAAAGGTCAGTATCAAGGGTCCCAGTCATTGCCACTAGAGATGAGTAAAAGTATCGAGAGTCCATTTTCTGCATCTAGAGGTCAGTCCTAATATCCAGAGTCCTACACATTCCAACTAGAGTTCAGTAAAAGTATCCAAAGTCCCCGTCATTGCCACTTAATATCAGTCAAAGTATCCAGAGGCCCTGTCCTTGCCACTAGAGATCAATTAAAGTATCTAGAGTCAATGTAATCGCCACTGGAGGCCAGTACTCGTATCTAAAGTCCCAGCCATTGTCACTAGACAAAAGTCCATCTCATCGCCACAAGAAAACAGTACTAGTATCCAGAGTTCCTGTAATTGCCACTTTAGGTCAACACAATTATCCAGAGCCCCAGTCATTGCCAATTGTTGGCTATAAAAGTATCCAGAGTTCCTGTTCTTGCCATTTGATACCAGTACTAATATCTAGAGTCCCTATCATTGCCACTAGTGGTCAGTAATACATGTAGTATCTAGAGTTCCTATCATTGCAATTAAAGGTCAGTACAAGTAGCCAGTAACCCTGTTATTGCCGCTAGAGGTCAGTAAAAGTATCCAGAGTCCCTTTCATTGCCACTATAGATCAGTAGAATGATCCAGAATCACTGTCATTGCCACTAGAAGTCAATACAAGTGTTCAGAGTCCCATTCATTGTCACTAGAGATCAATAATAATATTGGCATACATTTAGATGCGAGGACCTTTTAGACAAGCCTTATTTAAATGGGAAATTAAAACCCCAGCACACCCACGGCACTGCGGGGACATGTTGTAGGTTTAATCCCATTACTTTAGCCTCCCGCTATGTCAACCGTTATCCACGGACCCAAGGGGCGGGGCTGCATTATCTAATAAACATCGAACATTTTTTAATTCAAAGCGGCTGAAAGCCTGTGCGCACGAGGCACGAACACACGGAGTTGTCTCAAATTGGAATTCATTTTTGCGTTCGATATTTAAAATAAAATGGCATGTACGTTAGATAGGGAGTGGGGCTAACCAAATCCAGCAAAACACACACACGCGCGCGCGCGCACGCAGGCACACAATTGGCTTGTGTCCTGGCTATATGATTATTTTTGCTGTGGAAGCCGTTTAAGTTGAATAAGTATTAGGTTTTCATATATTTACATTTAGCTTAGGACCATTTAAGAGTACATGCCAAGCTCACCATAATAGATGTCAGTTGTAAAGAATGAATAAATAAATGGCACGACAATTGAGTACAATGTTTGTAGCCTGGATAGTAGAAAATGCGGTTTTTATATTTTCAGCAGTATGTTTCAACTTTGCTGGTTATATCTGTATCAGACTTATTTCTTACTTTAACGTAGACATTTATTCATGATGGCACAGCCTTATGAGTCTTGCAGAGAGAACTTATTGAGAAGTTATCATGTTCAATTCCCGCTTAAAAGTAAGTAATGGTGCAAAGATCAGGAATCGATACAATCAAGTACCACACCTGACCCAGGATACCAATGGGAAAGTGACAAACTCACAGAAGACACCACAAACGAGAGCCAAGAGGTCAGCCCTTTCCCAGCAGGTGACCACAAAGCACATATAAACAGACGCGCACAAAACAAAGCAAACACAAGACAGAACAAAAACATAAAAGATCCACAAAAGAAGTACCGCCTTGGAACGGTCAGTAAAATATTTTACTGGAGGGCTTAAACCGGTTTAACGGCGCCAACCTGACCCTTAATTCAGATGTGGATCAAGACACATAGATATTTGGTTTGCATGAAAGACCCCTAACTTATCAATGCATCATCTCCTTAAACATATAAATCAAGATATAACAAGGAGATAAAGCAAGGATAAAGACTCAACAGTAAATTAAACTGAATACCGGAGCAAAAGAAATCCAACAGGTAAACCCCGGTGGGCCCGAAAAAGCCAAATCGAATACATCTAGAAGCTGTGGGTGAAATAATGCGTCCAACAGGGTGTAGCTTATCAGAGAAACAAGATGATTTCGAGTATTAAACTTTTGATGAAATCTGTCTATAAAACCTAATCTTTGATATAAAATTATACTTTTCTTTTACTATATGATTAAATGTATTTAAAGTAGACTTCATTGTACAAAAGTCATGCAAAATTACTAATCATTTTGGGGACCAGAGACCTTAAAAAAAAACAAATTCCTCTGTTGGGGAGCTTGGCGATAAAAGCCGATACCGAAAATCGTTATTCTCCGTCGGTCCGGATGTTGCTTAGGGCGGTACTGGTTTTTAGATCTCAACACGATGGGACCTCAACACGATGAATGGACATAACGTAATGACGAACTGACACAATACAGTAAATATTGGACAAAACGACATGATAATGAACAAGATATCTTACGAACGAACGTCATGCAATACTTGTAAACAGAGCACTATGCCGTGTGAAAACACTCTAGTGATAAATTAACCAAATAATATAACATATGAAGCCAATAGGATTATAAAGCAACGAGACCACACGACAAACCAAGGCAACAAAATAATGAATTAAAATTACAACACAATGGATAAACCCAATTAAATTGTGATTTGGCATAGCAGAATGTCGAGTCAACATGTCAATAGATTAAATGGAGCCAACAGAACACCAAGTTAAGAATATGAAATGAAAAATGAACAGTACATAATACTTGTCAACAGCACATAATGTCGTATCTTAACATAAGACAGTTATGGCGTTCCATAGATTTGCACTTTAAGGGATAGTAAGGGATAGTACACTTGACTTGTTAGCACTTGAAGCCAGTCCCAGAGCAGTTGCTGTTTACCTTCATGAATATTAATGAGAGTTATTTTTTAACCAAATTTACAATATATTTCATAGCTCCAGATAAGGATTGGAGGCAATTGGGTATTTACCCACCTCTTTTTGGTTTAATTGGGTATTTCAAATTTTAAATTGGGTATTTCAAGTTTTTGTATTGGGTATCCATCTGATGAAAGCGGGCCATGTTTCCCTTGATCTTTAGCTCACCTGAGCCGAAGGCTCCGAGGTGAGCTATTAGTATACAAGTGACTCCGGCGTCCGTCGTCTGTCCGTCCGTCCATCGTCCGTCCGTCGTCCGTCCATCAACATTTTCAAACATCTTCTCCTCTGAAACCACTGGGCCAATTGAACTCAAATTTCATATGGAGACTCCTTAGGATGGGGGAACGAAAGTTTGTTCAAATGTTCCTGGTCACATGACCAAGATGGCCACCATGCCCATATATGGTAAAAACCCTTTAAAAATCTTCTTCTCCAGAACCAGAAGGCCGATGACTTTGGGACTTGGTATGTAGCATTGGGGATGTGGGGCCTACCAAGTTTGTTCAAATAATGATCCTAGGTTGACCTTGACCTACTTAACGTCAAGGTCAAATTTGCTTCCTAATAGATTTAAATGGGAATTTTTTTGAAAAGTTGATTTTTTGAATACTGTTAAAGCCAAAGTGATTATTCTTACTTGATATGTTGAAACTAATGAGACAATGGCTATAAATAAGTTTCAAAGGTCATGGTTGACCTTTGCCCTTTCAGCCAAGGTCGCTCATATTGTGGTCCCATCAATATATTAAAACTTAGTTTTCTCACAAACCATTGGCCCAATTGGGCTCAAATTTCATGTGAAGAATCCTTATGATAAGTCAGCGAAAATTTATACAAAATATTTTGGTCACATGACAAAGATGGCTGCCACGCCCATATATGGTAAAAACCTGTTAAAATCTTCTTCTCCAGAACCAGAAGGCTAGTGACCTTGAGACTTGGTATGTAGTATTGGGGATGTGGGGCCTACCAAGTTTGTTCAAATGATGATCCTAGGGTGACCTTGACCTGCTTAACGTCAAGGTCAAGTTTGCTTCCTAATGCATTTGAATGGGAAATTTTTTGAAAAGTTGATTTTTTGAATACTGTGGAAGCCGAAGTGATTATTCTCACTTGATATGTTCAATCTAGTGCCTATAAATAAGTTTCAAAGGTCAAGGTTGATCTTTGACCTTTCAACCAAGGTCGCTTATGTTGGAGTCCCATCAACATATTAAAACATAGTTTTCTCAGACATTTCTTGGCCAATTGAAACCAAATTTCATATGACAACTCCTTATGATTGGTTAGCCAAAACTTTTACAAATTGTTATGGTCACTTGACTAACATGGCCACCAGGCCCATATTTGGTAAAAACTCTTTAAATCTCTTCTTCTTTGGAACCAAAAGGCCATTGGCTTTGGGACTTGGTATGTAGGATCGGGATGTGGGCCCTACCAGGTTAGCACAAATGATGAATCTAGGTTGACCTTGACCTACTTTATGGCAAGGTCAAATTTGATTCCTAATGCATTTATATGGAGAAAATCTTAAAAAGTTCATTTTCTATAACTGAGCCGAATTCATAATAGTTAAACCTATTGAGACAATGGTTTATTAAATACCAAATGTCAAGCTGACCTGTGACCTTTTATCCAAGGCCACTCATATGGACTGCCACATACCTATCTAAACATCTTTTTCTCAGAAATCACTGGACTGTTTGATGGATTATTCATTAGATTGTTTAGATCACTTGACCAAAATGTATATGGTAAAAACAAAATTTGTTCCATTATAAGCTGTAGTTGACCTTGACCTATTTTAACATTATTAAGGAGATCAGGTGAGCGCCTCAGGACCTTCAGGTCCTCTAGTTTTGTTTACTTTCGGTTTCACTTTCAGAAAGCACACTGGCAATATAAGTATATCTGAGATCGCTATTTCATACTTATTTCGAAAACCCAACGTATCTATCAAGTCACCTTTGATTCTTCGAACCACCAATACGGTATTAGGGTTAGTTACGATATGATATTATTCAATTGCTCTGGGGCTTTTTTGCCCACGTGACGCCATTGTTACTGTAAAGCGAGACGAATGTCGTAATTGTGTAAATATTGGGTATAGCTAAACAGCGCAAAGAATGTTCCTGGACTGGTTTACAATTTAATAAACTAGATTCGGCGCCACGTCGTCTATAAATTTGTACCCAACAACAGCTTGAGATGCGAAAAACGACAATCGGAAATGTCATACGCTACGAAAAAGTTCGGAATTGAGTATCAAGGATTTTTATTGCGATTTGTACGCAAAGAAATGAATATAATTGCGTTTTCACGTTCACGAAATTGCGTAATTACGCAATACGCAGCCTTATCTTGAGCTATGATATTTACTAAATTATACTCATGAAATATTGGTTTAACATATTTTATCTGCATACTTTGTACAAAGAAGATAAACAATAATTTATTAACCCTTAAAGCGCCAATCACCACTTCAGCAGACCGCAAATTTTGCAACATAATTTCTAATTTTTAGAAAAATAAAGCATGATATTTCATGAGAATTGTCTGCCAGCAGAAGATTCTCATGAAATATCATGCCTTATTTATTAATTTTGAAAAAGCGCCAAAATTTGAAATTATCATCTGCTGCAAATTATAGGTGGTGCTTTATGGGTTAACAGTTTTATAGATGATAATCTTTCAACTGGGATGAGCCGTAGCTGAACACTTCTATTCATGATCATGAAAATATTAATTTGGTTATAATTATCATGCTCATTGGCAATGAATGTTTATTGTATATTTTGCGGCGATAGAAGACCTGTGCAAGAGTTGTTGCACCTTAAGTTAATTCTCATGAACAGACTCAAAAACAATATGTCTAGATATAAAGCAACATTTTTAGAACAAAATTGAAAATATTTAATTACCCATCAGTGTAAACATATATTGTAGGTACTTAAAAGAACCATCTCAATCATGTTTTGGATGCTCAAAAGAATCGTCTCGATCTTTTGAATACCCACAACATATACTTTGCTTAAGATACAAAAAAAATATTTCAATAGGCTTACTTATCACAAGGCATGTACCTGCAAAAATGCAGGTACATGAAGATGGGACCTGGCCAGTTTGACAATTTTGAGCAGATGTTTCCATTGCTCTAGATAAGAGGGTTGTTTGCACACTTTTTTGTGTTTCTCCAGGAAAACATATGTTGTGGGTGCTCATTTGAAGCGTCTCATTGAGACACTTCTAATGAACACCCACAACAAATGTTTTCACAAAGAAATATGAGAGAAATACCTGCAATTTTGTTAGAAAAAAATGTCTAAAGCTATTCATGCCTTTGCATTTATATTTACCTGTGATAAAGCAGGTATGATAGCATGAAGGTTTTTGAGACCCGGCTAGTTTAAAGATTTATTTACAGCTATTTGTTTTATGGCCAAGACCTTGGTGGGTAAACAATGGCTTCATTTCATTAGATTTAAAGCTTTATATATTAAAACTCTTGTCTTTAGATAGATGGGTATTTTTTTTGTGAATTTGGAATCGACTGGGAAAAAACAAGCCTAAGGGCCCCTCTTTTAGCTAAGATACACAAAATTGGTTAAGAAGATTGGGTTCATTTTTTAAGTTGGACCAACTCTCAGTCTGTATCTTCATGTATAGGCGAAGACATCACTTACCATATTTAAATTAATAAATTGCAAGTATACGGTTTAAGAGCTTAGGATTAGATAAACAAAAAAATTCAGGGTAAAACAGGCCCCCAGATAAGAGTGCATAACTGGAAATTATTTTCGTTATTTCTCAATCAAAACATATGTTGTATGAACTCAAATGAACCGTCTCGATGAGACGGTTCTTTTGAGCACCAAAACACATGTTTAGACTGATGGATAAGAAAATAATGGCAATTTTACGCTAACAATTTTTGCTTAACTGGCCCTATGGTAAAATTGTAAATATTTTCTTACCCATAAATTTTAGCATTATGGTTTGGGTGCTCAAAAGAACCATCTCATAGGAAGGTTCTTTCGAGCACTCACAACATATGTTTTGGTTGAGAAATAATGAGATTTTTTTCTGTTACGCACTCTCAAGTAAAAGCCTGTAACAGGTTATAAGTAAATGCCTGTAACAGGTTGAATACAGTATCTTCAGCTTCCTGAAATGGCTGGAAAACTCATTAGTGAAGTCAGGTATTACTTTATTGACATAAACCTAAAGAATGGTATATGATCTGATCGTTTAATCAGTGCAGGTGAAACCAGACAATGAGTGGGTGGGGAAGATGGTTCAGTGACACATCTCTACTACTTGCATTATACAGTAAAACCTGTCTTGAGCGGCCACTCAAAAATAGACAAAACAAAGATCTTAATGACCAATGATGGTAGCTTAATGAAGGTCGAAAGTATTGCAGAATGCTCCCCTTGGAGCATTCTGCACTACTTTTGACCTGCATTAAGCTATAACCGGTCTTGAAAGTAAGTAAGGCTGCAAAGATCAGGAATCGATACAATCAAGTACCACACCTGACCCAGGATACCAATGGGAAAGTGACAATTTTGGTCTTCTTTAAGAGTGGCCGCTTATAAGACAGGTTTTACTGTAATAAAATGTCACGTGCACAAATCCTGCTTTTGCTGTTGGGCCGTTGTCCATAATTTGTCAGTCCATCAACAATTTTCATTTGGGTGCATTTCTCTGAAGGGGGATAGCTGTGAGTGTCAAACCTAGCATAGTAATTGTCCTCAGCATACTTGTTGAACAGTGACCGGGTGACCACGACTTGCGTTTAATGCTCAAGTGACTGGAACATAAGTTTACCCTGTAGACTATTTTTAGAGTATGTTTCTCTGCAGCAGTGATAGTTTGGAGTGTAATGAGCATGCACTGTGACCCTGTGATTATCCCATGTAATAGCCGAGAGGAAAAAATGGTCCTTGGAAAACTCTTCAGCATACACTTTGACCTATATTTCACGCTCTGGTTACTTTCATAATGCATCTTCTCATTAAATGAAATCTGTTAAATTGTTTGCTTTAAAATCAAATGGGGCTTGGGTGACAAAAATTACCCCAACAGGTGTGAATTTTTGTTCTGAAGGGAATTTGTCCGACCTGGGGGATGGGGATTGAATGCGTTTTACTGTCCTGGAATCATGTGCTGCCCATTCATATACAAAATCAGATAACATTTTCCCAAAATTTCAACACCCATTCAAAGAGTGTATTTATTAGAATGTTTACTACAATCCATATTGTTATTTCTCCTATTCCACATGCTGCATATTTCTCATAGTAGCTTACTTTCAGATGAGCAACATTTTTTAGTGTGTAAAATTGTCATTATTTTCTTACCTATGCATTTTAAGAGAGTTTTGGTGCTCATGAAAATGACAACATAATATGTTTTGATTGAGAAAAAAGAAACTTTTTAATCAATTACGCCCTCTTATCTGGAGGCCTATAGTAGTAGACTATAGTAAACCTGATCCAAATAGTAGGACAGATGTATGAATAACTGGAAAGTCAACAGCTTGTTCAAGGTTTACATTGAATGGGTCTATACTCTCCAGGACTAGTCTGTTGAAGCACTGCCATTGATCTAGGAGTGTCTCAAGAACAATTTCGAGCCTAAATGACCAAATGTTGTGAATTCGCGCTACATCCCAGTGTTCAACTGCAGCTCTGCTGCTTGTCAAGGACTTTGAATTTGCTGAATAGAGGAAAAAGATAATGACAAAATGTCAAGGTGAAATGTGTAGTTTTTTAGGAAAAACTAGCCCATGAATACATATGAGCCAGTGCATTGGATTTCCAACAATGAGGCATTTTGACATGTGTAGACTGGGACGAGCCTCTGCAGTCTCCTTTTAAACTTAGAAACTCCAAATGGTGTTCAGTCAGTAGCTTAACAATCATAGAATACTCAATTGACTAGCAAAGACTCTGATCAGACTACATATGCGCAGGCTGATCTGAGGCTTTGCTGGTCGGACATACCAGCTGATCTGAGGCTTTGCTGGTTGGACATACCACATTGTTGGAAATCTCATGCACATGAGAAGAAATACTGTTATAAATGAACAGGGGAGACCCATTATAATGTCATGAATGACAAATTTTTTACTCTTTGCATGCTCAGGTTGTAATTTTGCATGCTTAAAGCTTACAAAAAAAAGTTATATCAGGAATACCCTCAAAATGTCAAACAGTAAATTTGGATCCAGATCAGGCTGGATATCGGGCCGCGTAGCACAGTCGGTAACGTGTCTGGCAACAGATGCGAGTCTGACTGCAGATCCAGGGGTCGCGAGTTCGATCCTGGCCCGGTCCCATTCTTTCGTGGAGATTGATCATGAAATAATTTCTACGGTCATTCTCCTCCCTTCCGCTGAATCATTCAAGAAGGGTTGTTGTCAGTTACAAGCGAAAGTATGTGCACGGAGTACTGGTTAACTGCTTGTCAAGCTTGCCCAGGAAAAAGTGTGGTTAGGTGAACTGACCGTCCCGCAATGACCATAGCTGTTGACTTGGGACGTAAAGCAACAAAACAAACAAACAAACGAGTCTGGCAACAGATGCGAGTCTGATTGCAGAGCCAGAGGTCGCGAGTTCGGTCCCAGCCTGGTCCCATAATTTCGTGGAGATTGATCATGAAGTAATTTATACGGTCATTCTCCCCCCTTCTGCTGAATCATTCAAGAAGGGTTGTTGTCGGTTACAAGCGAAAGTATGTGCACGAAGTACTGGTTAACTGCTTGTTCAAGCTTGCCCAGGTGAACTGGCTATCCCACCATGACCATAGATGTTGACTTGGGACGTAAAGCAAACAAACAAAAGATCAGGCTGGACGAACTATCAGGCCCTGCTTGATTCCAAATGGTTTGCAAAGATTGTCAGCACTTAGCAGCCAGTTGATTCCGGTATGTGATAGTTTCTGCTTACAATTTGGACCCAGATCAGGTCCGACAAAATGTCAGGCTTATAGGGGGAGTGGGGAAGAGGTTTCATGTGAAGTGCTTTTCATGATGGATCATGACCAGTTGGTTTTCATACTGCAACTGTGGACCAGGCAGGACTTTTGTTAAGAGTGTGCAAAAAAAAATCTATTTCTCAACCAAAACATATGTTTTGGGTACTCAAAAGAATCGTCTCAATGAGACGGTTCACGGTTCTTTTGATCACCCAAAACATATGTTAACACTGATGGGTAAGAAAATATTTACAATTTTTAAATTTACGCTAAAAAACTTTGTTTATCTAAATCTATGGATGACAAAACATCAGTTCTGTTCTGGGTCTAGCTTGATAAGCTTCCTGAAAGAACAGATTATGATAAAATCAGCAGATGACAAAACCTTATGAAAAAATAGTCGGAATTTAGCCTTGACATGCCACCATAGTATGCAATTTCCCCAAGGACTGCATGCCAAGCTTAAATGTCAAGGCTGAGCACATCAGCTTCTTCTAAATGACAGGAGTATAAGTACAGTGGTGCCCCTTTATAACACAGATTTAAACATTCATGTTGTGGCTCCCAATTTTTTTTACCATAGGCTTTTACGAAGGAATTATTGCCAGGGGGACAAAAAGCAATTTAAAACACTGTTTCTAGCAATTTTTGACCAGTGTTTGTCGATTGTTAAGAGCATTTTCGATTGCTGCCTATCCGGTGTGATTTTCAAAACGTGCTACAAGCGTTATTTTTTTAGGGAGCGCAGTGGCTCATTGGTAGAGTGCTTGACTTGAGACTGAGGGGTGGCAGGTTCGAGCCTTTAAATACGGATGTCACTGCGTTGTGTCCTTGAGCAAGACACATTAATCCTAGCTTAGCACTGGTTCAACCCAGGAAAACCTGTCCCTACATAACTGAAAGACTGTTGATGGGACGTACAGAATCAAATCAATGAAACAAAAACAAGCGTTCTTTCACTATTCTTACTAGTCTCTGTAGCTGAGTAGGCAGGTTTGGCTATGACCAGGTTGGAAACCCCAAAGACGGACTTTCTCACATTCCAACCCATTTTAGGTCTTCCTTAACTATGTCATATTGCACTTGTGACATGATCAAGCTTATATTAGAGTTCTGATGTTGAGAAATCAATGTCTGATTTTGTCTAAGTGATTTCCCAAAGGCCAGAATGAGAGAAAACTGACCTTTAAAGCACACATCAACTGCTACTAAGATCCTGATCAGCCTTGCATTCCAGCCTATGTCTGTTGATAACTTGGATTTCGCAGTGATATTTATAATTAGGTTCTGCGATTAAACCCTTAAAGCCCCAAGCAC
The DNA here is from genome assembly GCA_964019695.1 of Loripinus fragilis. Lineage (NCBI taxonomy): Eukaryota > Metazoa > Mollusca > Bivalvia > Lucinida > Lucinidae > Loripinus > Loripinus fragilis. The sequence continues at coordinate 73,335,916 of OZ026524.1, forward strand.
GACTGCAGCAGACAACAAATTTTGCAACATCTTTCCTTATTTTCGAATGAAATAAGGAATGATAATTCATGAGAATCGTCTGCCAGCAGATGATTCATGAAAAATCATGCCTTTTTGGTTATTTTTGAAAAAGCGACAAAATTTAAGTTGTAGTCTGTTGCAAATTATAGATGGTGGCCTTTAAGGGTTAATGGACTCTTTTCTCTCATCCAGACCTAAATCAGAACTTGTCAATAAAGTAGTCTAGAAGAAACATGTTGGTTGTAGATATTAATGCTCTCCAAATGTCAAGTTGCAGCTCTGTAGAAATTAATTGTACTGCATGATAATGAAGTTAGCCTTGACATGAGAAAAGAGTCCCTCATCATCCGGGTGTTTTCATATTGGTTGTTTGTCGGCATTAATTGTGAGTGGGTAGGAACCAGGCCCCGAGGTTATAATTTTTTTTTCATGCTCAACTCAGCTGAGCACGAGATTTGAACTAAATACTGACAGATGAATAGTTTCTTGCTTTTAAGTCTCTCAGATGTTGTATTTATCATGCTAATATTTAAATGTGGTAAAAAACTTAAAATGTCAAACAATTGTTGGCATTTTAACTTTTATGAGCAGGATAAATTTCAGGCTCTGCAGCTGAGTTGAGCATGGACAAAGTTTTATAATCTCGAGGCCAGGCCTCGAGATAGACATGCGTAATCAAAAAATAATTTTCTTAGTTCTCAACCAAATCATATGTTGTGGGTACTGGAAAGAACAGTCTCAATGAGACCATCCTTTTTAGCACTCAAAACCCATATTAAAATGGAAGGATAAGAAAATAAATGAGCCATGACATGAGATTTCCAACATTGTGGTATGTGCGACCAGCAAAGGCTCAGATCACAGTCTGATCAGAAGCCTTTGCGTCTATGAGTGTTAAGCTACTTGGAATCTCTAAGAAGCTGCACAGGCTAATCAGAGTCTACACTTATCAAATGCCACATTGTTGGAAATCGCATGTCACGGCTCAAATGCAGTTTTACAGACAAATAAATTGTTAATCTGGACCAATGGGAACCAGCTGATCGGGCAGTACCCTGTATTTACCCTAAATATTCAGACACCTAGGAATTCACAGTTTTTCTCATCAAGTGGCTCATATGGTCTCTGTAATCTTGCTTGGTTTGATAGAGTTTACAGGTTTCAGACACTATGGTTGAGAATTTTCATGATTTAATTCCCTGAGAATTCAGCATTTTGAGGCTGACTTTCATAGGTAATCAACCTTAGCAGATAATAATAGCCTCTCTTTAATCTATAAAGGAGCTTGAAATGAGGAGCCCATTAGCTCATTGGTAGAGAGTGCTTGAATTGGTATTGAGGGGTCGCTGGTTTGAGCCTTACCAAGGCACTGCATTGTGTCCTTGAGCAAGGTACTTTATCCGAGCTCTGCTTAGTATTGGTTCAACTCATGAAAAGTTGATGTCCTGACTGAAAAAATGTTAACTGGGACATAAAGCATCAATATAAAGAAAAGTGAAATTGTTGTTATATAAATATTTGTGGGCATATTGTGCAAGTTTTAAGATTTTTATTTCTATTTTGTTCAGTATTTTGGAAATTTTGAATTTTCTCCCATGCAACATCTCTGTTAAGAGTTATCTTCTTTTACCATGTCTTATGACACTAAGTAGGGCTAAGCTGTATGGAGTGCAGTAACTATTGGGTTACAGTGATTTTGGAGTCTTTATAGTTAATTGGGTAAGTGACTGGAATAGTTATGATTCTTTTGTCTGAGAATTCACCAGTCTTTATGGCCTTGGCATGTATTTTGGTGAAGGTGTGAGATTGATGGCTTGATACTACTATCAATCTAATCTCATGAAAAATTACCTTGCTGCTAAACTGCTGCTATAAACTTAGACTGGCTCCAGTCCTTAAAACAATATTTCATCAAAATGTCATGTTATATACTTGTGGCCAGTCTTACTCTGATGGCTCTGTTTTAACAGAGCCATCAGAGTAAGACTGGCTACAAGTATATAATATGACACATTGATGAAAAATTGTTTAAAGGACAGGAGCCAGTCTACTATAAACTCTATACATGTATAATGTGTAACCTCCATGTAGCACAGCCCAGAAATTCTGACAGTCTATGAACTCTTCCAGCTTATCTTTTTCCTCCCTCTGATTCAAGTATGTAGATAATTGTATAGCACTGCTCTTTTCGACACACAGTTGCTTCATAAATTCATGAAACATCACAGGTAATTTCCTTTCCCCACCAGAGAGGGATTTGTTTTGGTTGTGCCATCTTAATCCAGCCTCCTCAGATTATTACTAACCCTTTCCTGCTAGTGCTAGAATCATCTGCTGATAACCTTAAATTAGTACAGTCAACCCTCTTTATAACGACACTGTTTGTTCCAAGCTATCTTTGACGTTAAAGTGAATTTGCTGTTATAAAGAAATTCTGACCATTACCAGATTTCCACATAATAATCATTTGATAAAAGAAAATATTATACAAATGAATTAAAATGCTATTATTCCAAATGTATTACATCAGTTCAGTTTCATACTGCATCAAAATGCACAAAGCTTTCCACTTATGAAGGGAGACAGAAACCTGTCCATGCTAAAAGACCTTGTTCTGATTACAAAATTGTCTGACGCATTGTAAAAATTCTGTTATAATGAAATTATTTTCAATAGAAACTGTATATCTGTTCCCAGAAGTTACTGTCGGTGTGGTTAAGTGAATATTCTGTTATAAAGAGGGAATTTTAATGGAAACAGATCCGTTCCCAGCAATTTTATGTCGGATATTGAATATTCTGTTATAACGAGTGACGTTATAAAGAGTTTTGACTGTACCTGTATATTCATGCAATCAACTTTAGTACCTGTATATTAATCATGCAATCAACTTAAGTACCTGTATTCATCAAGCATTCAAATAGGAAAGTTCGGCTTTTAAAGAAAGCAGGTGCTTGCTTTAATAAAACAGTAAAAGAGTAAGCAATTGCGTGCCTGAGAATATAATGTCTATTATATGTCAAGAAAATATGTTGAAATTATTACACCTGTAATGTTTCTTGTCTAGAACTCGAGAATAGACAGGCCTGAGTGTTGTAAGAAAACCTGTCTTTGGTGTTTTAGACCAAGTAAGCCTCAAACCAGTCTGCTCAGCCACAGAGACCAGCTAGAATATTGAAACTAAAATGGCATGCAGCAAGCTTAACTATTACAATTACTTATTACCAAATAACAAAGGTTCTGATCAGAATCCATGGATGCGCTGGCTGATCTGCGACTTTGTTGTTTGTATGCAATAAAGTCAGGTTTTCTGTGTCGTGGACAAATATGTAACTGTATTTCTCATTATAGAGTTGCGGCATCTTCAACTCAGAGTAAACCATTCAAACTACACATGCTCTGATGAGCCTGTGCATGGCCTGTTTTTCCTATGTTAATATAGGGAAACCTTTAAAACTCTTATTATGTTGTAAGGGAGACCACACTTGCAGTTGACTGACTTTAATACCAGTGGTTATCTTTATTGGATAAAAAGTAAGTTGAGTTTTCTCCCTTGATTCTGGGTAGATAACATTTATTTTTCTTAGAAGAGTTTAGCATTTAATTCCCCATTATCAGATGAGTTTGATCCAATTATGCTCCTGGGGTCAAAAGTGGCCTGGTCCTGGGGGTCATATGTTTTACATCTGTAGGCTTATATAAGAAAAACATAAAAAATATTGTCTGAAACCACTAAGAATAGGGTCTTTATATTATGTATGTAGTGAACCTCTCCCCAAGTTTGTTTAAATTAAACCCCTGGGCCTAAAAATAGCGCCACCCGGAGGTCACATGTTTTACCTAGTCTCCTAATAAAGAAAAGTTGAGGTTCTTAGTAACATCCTGTTAATTAATGGAAACTTTTCCATGTAGAGTCTTCATGAAACTGCTTATCTATCAAAATTCATAGCTGGACTTTGGGAGAGTTATACTTTCCTATACCTTTATAAACAGTCATTCTAAGGTGATTGACCGAGGGCCCTCTTGTCCTGTTTCTGTTACTTAAAGCTGCATAGTCTGTAACTTTTGGTCTTTTAATTTTTGAAATAATGTTTCTATTTTTCAAGAACACCACTAAAATTCAGGTATACATTTTACCAATTTCATAAATCTTTACAAATTATCAGTATCAAAACAACAACATTTATGTTAAAACTTGACTGTTTATAATTATTGGAGGGATGCAAATAATTACCAACAAGAGAAAAACACCCGTTTTTATAAGATAATTCACTTTTCCATGCAGTTTTCAGCTATAGTGAACAGATTTATTGTGAAAACTTATCTTAATTCTGCTTTTACAAATGATTTAAAAAGAAAATATTTTTTTTTCGAAAAATGTTCATAGTTGCAGACTTAGTCTCTTTAATTATAATATTGGATTAATATAGGAAAGTTACCTTATTCATTTTATCAAAAGACTCCCATGGTTGAAGGACACACCCCTGACTACCCACCCCTTTGTGAATAGAATGTGGTATGTAATTGATTGTCAGGTTTGTACTAGGCATGTTATCAGGCATTTAATATTTTGTTAGATTATTAGGCAGATAATGTTTGTAATAAATTGTCAGGCATGCAATAAGATTGGCGGATATGTAACAGATTGGCAGATACCATAGTTTATAGATTATTATGTCAACATATATAATAGATCATCAGGCATGTAATAAATTGGCAGACATGCAATAATTTGGTGGACAATATAGTATGTTGAAAGGAAATAGACTTTCAGACATGTCATAGATTGGCAGGCATGTTATAGATTGGCGAGCAAGTAGTAGATTGGACATGAAATAGATTGGCAAGGCATTTAATATATTCATAATTGGCAGGCATGTAAAAGATTGGCAAGCAGGTAATAGATTGAAGGACATTTAAGAAATTGGCAAGGCATGCAATAGATTGGCAGGCATGCAATAGATTTGGCAGGCATGCAGTAGATTGGCAGGCTCTTTCCATTGGAAATCATGTTTTGGTAATGTCTAATTAGTCTTTGGTCTGGTGTCTATGCTGTAACCAATCTAGAACCACAATATTGACTGTTACCTGTGTTGTAATGAGAAAAGGCAAACTTGACTTCAGATTAAAATAAAAAATCGCTTGCAGAGAGTTTGTCATATCAAATGGAAAAATGCAGAGCATGGAGACTGTAGATCCCGGTTCTAGAAAACTGCAGTTCCAGAGTTTTATATGAAAAATACATAAAATACAATACATTGCGCCCTACGATGGGATTAGATTATGGTACTTATCACACCATTACTGTTTTAAGGGATGTTGGATGGGTGATATTTTTTATTTTTATTCAAATTTTGATAGAATATACTGCAAGCAAACAGTGGAGACCCTGATTAGACGCCACATTTTGCGGCGTCTGATCTGGTTCTGTACTGTTTGCCTAGATGCTAGGCTTACAATATGGGTTTATAGTGTAAACAATGCACAATATATATTCAGGGTTCACATATAAGAGCAAACAGGCTTATTTGTTGAATATGGTATGTAATTTCTGAAATATTTTTTTTCCTTATTTTTCAAGCAACACACCTACCTAGATAAGCATTTCTTAACCCTTGTCCTGCTGAATTGGGATTTATTATTTTCTGAAAACAATAATTGTCTAAGACCCTATAATCGTAGCAGCTGGCTTCTGTTGAAACCAGCTGATCAGGATCCACCCTGTTTCCCACTCTGTATATAATTATATATGCAGCTGGTTAACAGAATAGAGATATGCTAGTGTATGACATAAAAATACTAAACATGACAAGGGGTAATATGCTCATTAAGAAGCTAAATGGAGTTCAAAAGCATGATTCCCAAGAGTGCAGTCTGATATTGGTCCATATTGTTTGCAATATAGGCTACCTAAGAACATAAGCAGACAGGAGAGGAGCAGAAGTAGCAAAAGTTGTGGCTGGTGGGCTAAGAGTTAAGGTACCCTTTTGAATGGACCTGTGTTCTCAATTTGTCAAAAGCACATGTTTTATCACCTGGTAAAGAAGATCTGGAGGTTTGAGTCTGGCGCAGCAACACAAAAAGAGACATTACTCATAGCATCAAGTTCAAGCCCACCACCCCTCCCTCCCCAACCAGTCATCCAGCCATAACAATAGCAACACTTTTTTCACCATTAAACCAATTAACCATTAGCCCGCCAATCATGACTTTATTCATCTGCTCCTCTTGTCTGCTTACGTTCAAAACTGGATTTATTGGATTTAGCGTGGTAAGGGTTTAATGCAAGCACATTAGGAAAATGCTAAAGGCCTGTTTAGACGGCATGATTTTGTCAGCCTGACAAAATCATACATGATTTTGTCATGTATGATTTCTCTGTTTAGACGGCATTACAATGTCATGTGTGATTTCTTTCAACAGTGGAGAAACTGGCTGGGCACCTTGAGCCATCTCATTATGCTCTACATCGTTTCATTGCTATAGCTAAGAACATGTGTTAAAACTCATTCCCGCAAGTCACGACTTTTGTCATGTGCTATCTCATCTGCTTATGTTCTTAGGTAGTCTTTATGGCAAACAATATCGACCCAGATCAGACTGTTCCCTTGAAGCAGTATGGTCAGGGGTTATATTATTTATTTCCATGATAAGATCTCCTCTGAAGTTCACTTGAATATATGCAGCAGACACCATTTTCAGGACAAAATACTGGCATGTTTAGGGTTATCTATTTTATCTTGCTCCGAAAGCTATTAACCCCTGTGACCTCAAAGCTGATTGGCTAATTCGCCATGATTTTGTAATGGCAAATAGAACCAGTTCTATCCCCCATGACATGTCGTCCTGACTCTAAAATCATATATGACTCTGTAATAGCAGTGTTTACACGAGCTGATTTGTAATGTACGACTAAGTCAGGACGACTAAATCATGCCGTCTAAACACCCCTTAAGACAGCTAAGCATCTTGTAAATCTAGATTATTATCAGCATCATGCATGTCAGGGTTTGTGTACATGTGTATACTTCTTTGTTAGGCCAAATAAAAAAAATACCTATGACCCTACCTAAATTTACTGGTGAAACCTAGAATTATTTTCAGGTTTCTTGGATAAATATAATTTTATGCATTTTGAAAGGCAAAATGCCTTTCAAAATGCATAAAATTATTTTTTTTTCCAGAAAACAAAACAAAATAAAAAAACATGTGTGCCTACCCTACCTAAAATTTTCAGACTCGTTACCCGAACACACTTTTTTTTCTCTAAAATTTGACCTCAGGCTGTGTGTGTTTGCATGTGCATCTGCGTTCCTGTCACGCTGTGTTAACATTTTTTAAATGCTTATATCTTGGAAATGACGAACCAGAAAGCATTCCAGTTCAGAACATTGGGAGCCTGGGAGGGTGTATTGTGATAAGATTGGGTCCCGAGGTTCATGCTACAGAAAGGGAATAGGGTTGAAATATAGGACCCCTTATTAAAGTGCTATTATATATGCTGCATTAAAGTTTTTAAGATGCTCTTAACTTGGTACATGTATTTATTTGTAAGAAATCGCTCATAATGGAACATTCATGGCTGTTAGGGTCCTCTAAAAATTTCACAAGAATGGACTCTTGGGTTGATGCCTGAGGGTGGGGCTAGGGTTCAAAATCTAGGCCAGCTTTAGTGTTCTTATGCTGCATTAAAGCTTTTCAATTTGTCTAGCAGACGAGGTATGCTGTCCTGTGACAGTTATAATTGTCCAAGCATGCAGTGCAGACTCTGATCTATTCATCTCTGTTTATCAACGTTACTCTAACCTGCCAGCGTTATCTGCTGGAAACCTTTGCAAACAGTTTGGACAATGTCTGTGACAGTCCTGATCTTGATCTTAACTGTTTGACATATGGTAGAAGCCTGATATAATTTTTTGAAAAAGATCAGCAGACTACAAAAATATGAAAAAAATTCCCAGCATGCTAAGAGTTAATAAAGGATTCATTTGTTTCAAGCCAACAGATTTTGGTTTATGTTGTAAACACTGTTTAGAGTTATTTACAGGAGTAAAAGGGTGAAAAGTTTAAGATGATCCTGGTTATCATCAAAGTATATAAATTTTAAGACACCTAGGAAATTTTCTTTTTATCTTAATTTTATTATAGGGGATTGATTCACAGACCAGCCTGGACAGTTACAGAGACTAGATACAATCTTGAAACTTTGATAAAGTTTTGCCATCGCTTCTCATCTAGGAAATGAACGCCCTTAAGACTGGACAAATATAGAATACTAATTTGAGCATTACGTAGTCTGAGAATACTTTCTTTGAATTCGTATTTATAGTTATGTATTTATCAATAAGTTCGCCCCAGAAAAATGTCGGGCCTTGATCTAGATCCAAACTGAATGACACACTGATGGTTTCTTGAAAGATCGTTTGGAAAAAAGGTGAATTTACGATGACAAAACCTCATGCAAAATGACCCAGATTGCAGAGTTAGGATTCCTGATCTTTGCACCCTTACTTACTTAGGACTCCATACCAGTTTGTCCAGTGATTAATGTGTCTCTGAAATTCAAGTGACACTGGGTTTCATGTTGTAGATTGTGAGAAAATGTTTTAGGGGCTTAGCGTTGAAATAAGATTACCACTATCTGGACTTTAGCGAAAAACTAATTTTCTTATTTCTCAGCCAAAACATATGTTGTGGGTACTCAAAAGAACCGTCTCAATGAGACGGTTCTTTTGAACACCCAAAACATATGTTAAAACTGATGGGTAAGAAAATATTTACAATTTTACACTCAAAATTTTTGTTATACCCCCCGCAAACTTTGTTTGTAGGGGGTATACTGTTTTCACGTTGTCCGTCCGTCCGTCCGTGCGTGCGTCCGTCCGTCCGTAACGCTTTGTTTCCTTAATAACTCGAAGAGTCATTGCTGGATTTTCATCAAACCTTGCAAACATGTTCATATATGCAAGACAAATACTTTAGACAAAAAAGTAAGGGCTAGGGGCCAATTCTATTAGAGTTATTTCCCTTTGTAGTTCTAAATGGCTTTTAATATAGTGCTTTTTCCTTAATAACTCAAAGAGTCATTGCTGGATTTTCATCAAACCTTGCAAACATGTTCATATATGCAAGACAAATACTTGAGACAAAAAAGTAAGGGCTAGGGGCCAATTCTATTAGAGTTATTTCCCTTTGTAGTTCTAAATGGCTTTTAATATAGTGCTTTGTGCTTATGCTATTAAAGGCCATATAGGGGCCAATCAACTCCTACCTCAGCTTTCGATGGAACAATTTGATACTTTTCCTATACAATGTAGACACATTGAACATATGCATGAAGGAGTTTAGTTCAGAAAAGATAATTTTTGACAAAATGACAGCTGTGAGAACTTAGACAATTATTCCCTAATAAGGTGTTTGTATATGCATAGACAGTGCCTTTATGGGCTGATCAACTCCTACCACAGCTTTTTATGGAACAATTTGATACTTTGCCTATACAATGTAGACACATTTAACATATGCATGAAGAAGTTTGGTTTAGAAAAAATATTTTTTGACAAAATGACAGCTGTGAGAACTTAGACAATTCTCCCTAATAAGGCTTTTGTATATGCATAGATGGTGCCTTCATGGCCCGATCAACTCCTACCACAGCTTTTGATGGAACAATTTGAGACTTTGCCTATACAATTTAAACACATTGAACATATGCATGAAGGAGTTTTGATCAGAAAAAATTATTTTTGACGAAATGACAGCTGAGAGAACTTAGACAATTTTTCCCTTATTAGGCTTTTGTATATGCATAGATGGTGCCTTCATGGGCTGATCAACTCCTATTACAGCTTTTGATGGAACAATTTGATACTTTGCCGATACAATGCAGACACATTGAACATATGCATGAAGGAGTTTGGTTCACAAAAAATAATTTTGACAAAATGACAACTGTGAGAACTTAGACAATTATTCCCTTATATGGCTTTTGTATATGCATGGATAGTGCCTTTATGGGCCGATCAACTCCTACTACAGCTTTTGTTGGAGCAATTTGATACTTTGCGGATACAATGTAGACACATTGAACATATGCATGAAGGAGTTTATAATTTTTGTTTGCACAGATTCTACTGAAATCTTCTTATCAAAACTAAGGTCTTCTTGTTCGAACTATAACTTGCCAAGTTTTTTTAATGACTCTTACTGTGCGGGGGGTATCTAATAAGCATTGCTTATTGACTTTTTTCATTCATCTTAACCTGTGCATTATTATTGTTCCCCCATTCTCATCAACTGTTTTGTCTACTTTCAGATCACAGCTTGCTCAAGTATATGACCACATCCAAGAGGTGGACTTGTTAGACAGTAAAGACCCAAAGAACCTCAGCTTATTGGGCCGACCAGACCTCAATGTCACTTTCACAAAACTCCATTGCTGGAGATTAACACAGTTTGATAAGGCAGTCTTCCTAGATGCTGATACACTAGTAAGTTGCCATCCCATGACACATAGTAAGTTGCCATCCCATGACACATAGTAAGTTGCCATCCCTTGACACATAGTAAGTTGCCATCCCTTGACACATAGTAAGTTGCCATCCCATGACACATAGTAAGTTGCCATCCCATGACACATAGTAAGTTGCCATCCCATGACACATAGTAAGTTGTCATCCCATGACACATAGTAAGTTGCCATCCCATGACACATAGTAAGTTGTAATATCCCATTACACATAGTAAGTTGCCATCCCTTGACACATTGCAAGTTGCCATCCCATGATACATAGTAAGTTGCCATCCCAAGACACATAGTAACTTGCCATCCCATGACACGTAGTAACTTGCCATCCCATGACACGTAGTAACTTGCCATGCCATGACACATATTGACTTGCCATCCCATGACACATATACTCTTTTGAGCTTAAAATAATACTAGAATTGTGAATATTTTCTTATTCATAACATTTGTTTAGGGTGCTTAAAAGAACTGTCCCGTTGAGATGTACCCACAACATAATATGGGCCTTGACACGACAGAACCAGTCTTCTGGGGTTTACGAACCACAAAAGCACAGACCAGCCTGCGCGTCTGTTATTAGCTTTTTGGACAGTATCATATCTAAACTTGCAACAGATAAAATTTCTATTTTCTAGCTCGTCTTGGTAGCTGAGGAGAATGGTTTGAGTCTCGCTTTATCGGAAACCCCGAAGACAGGTTTTGTCACGATGTGGCCCATATTATGTTTTAGTTGAGAAATAAAAAAAATGTTATGCACGCTTATCTAGAGGGCTGCATGAGATAATGATACTTATCACATATTCGGGAAGCTATTTGCCGCGATAACCCAAAGTTTGCATATACGATAAGCTCTTTCCTGCCAACTGGTTATCAGCCCGCCGTGATGATAACGGGAAGTCCTGTATTTTGAACGGAGAGAGGTTATCATGCCCGGCACGTAACGTTGATCATTTGATGACGGCAGATGTAAACAAGTGGCGTGACGTAAAGCAAAATGTTCGCCATTCCTCTGTTTTACTTACATTTTTGTACGTCAAATAGTGAAATGGAATATGTGATAAACAGATTATAACATGGGGTTTTTTGCTATCGCCCTCAGTATCAACCCTCGACCATTATCAGCCCTCGAGCTAAAGCTCTCGGGCTGATAATGGGGTCTGGGGTTGATACTTTGGGAGATAACCAAACCGCCATGAGATAATCCCTAATTATCACATATTTGGGACGCTATTTTCCGCGATAACACAAATGTCTGCATGTGCTATAATTAGAGATTATCTCATGGCGTTTTGGTTATCGCCCGAAATATCAACCCGAGACCCCATTATCAGCCCAAGAGCTTTAACTCGAGGGCTGATAATGGTCGAGGGTTGATACTGAGGGTGATAACCAAAACCCCATGTTATAATCTGTTTATCGCATATTCCATTTAACTAATTCAACGCATTTGACGTAAAAAATGTAAGAAAAACAGAGGAATGGCGCAAATTTTGTGTTACGTCACGTGACTTGTTTACATCTGACGTCATCAAATGAAAAACGTTTCGTGCCGGGCATGATAACCTCTCTCCGTTCAAAATACATGACTTCCGGTTATCATCACGACAGGTTGATAACCAGTTGGCGGGAAAGAGCTTATCGCATATGCAGACTTTGGTTATCACGGCAAAAAATGTCTTAAATATGTGATAAGCTCTTTTTCACCATGCCATGATGATAACCTGGAGTCCTGTATTTTGAGGTGAGAGAGGTTATCATGCCCAGCATGAGACATTGATCATTAGATGACATCAGAATATAAACAAGTGGGGTGATGTTAAGCAAAATTTACGCCAGTCCTCTGTTTTACTTACATTTTTGTATGTCAAGCGCGTTTAAATATTGAATTGAAATATGTGGTAAACAGATTATAACACAAGGTTTTGGTTATCGCCAATACCATTATGAATGGGATCCAGGGTTGATACTTAGGGTTGTATCTCTAATTGCCGCATAAGCCTAAAGTCATTCTTAGAATATACATACATGGGGCAAGCAAGCCTAATTTATGGCCGCAGCAGAGAAATATAGATTTCTATCAGTAAAATGGAGTGGGTTTACCACATATACCATATTAGGTTTGCTGCTTAAGAGCAGTCACTGGAATGGATATTTTTGGCAGTAAAAACAATAGAGTTTACCTCCATTCCTCATACATGTACTTCAAGGAAGAGGAAAATGTATATGTTAAAATTTTACCGTTTCTAAAAGGTCAAAAAAGTGTTTTCAAGGTAGTTTTAGTATCATAATATAGTAAATAGAATCTAACATTCATGCACCTGTGTTATTACATTTATTAAGTTTGTTTGCAAAAAAAGATACCCTATCTCTTTTCCGCAACGTATAATAAATTCAATAATACATGAGCACTCATGTTAGATCCTGTATTTAACCACAAATTTTCAATGTTTGACGTTTGTCTCAGTATATATTGATGCCCCTGCTTGGCATTTAGCATTTTACCAGCCTCCGGTTGAAAAAGGTAACTTTAAGTCTGTATTTTCAGGTCTTACAAAATGTTGATGAACTTTTCGACAGAGAAGAATTATCAGCTGCCCCAGATGCTGGTTGGCCAGACTGCTTCAACTCAGGAGTCTTTGTGTTCAAACCGTCCGAAGAAATGTACGATACATTGCTTAGTTTCGCAACGTCCAGAGGAAGTTTTGATGGTAGGACAAGTAGTTCTCAGATCTGCCATGTATATACATACAGTAAAACGGCCACTCTCAAAAAGAAAGAAAATTTGTTTTCAAGACCAATTATCACTTAATGCAGGTCTAAAGTATTACAGAACGCTCCAAGGGGAGCATTCTGCAATACTTTCGACCTTCATTAAGCTACCATTTGTCATTAAGATCTTTATTTTGTCTATTTTTGAGTGGCTGTTCTACACGGGTTTTACTGTATATCATAGGTCTAGATAAGCACACGTTTTGTGCGTGAAATTGTAATTATTTTCTTACCCATCAATTAAAACATCTGTTTTGGGTGCTCAATTCGTCTCATTGAGACGGTTCTTTTGAGTATCCACAACATATGTTTTGGTTGAGAACTAAGAAAAATAATTTTCAGTTACACACTCTTATCTGGAGGTCTTTACATATAGTTATTGATACCTGCTTATTACCAAAAAAAATATATAAACAGAAAACCTGTGTAAAACGGCCACTCAAAAATAGACAAAACAAAGATCTTAATGACAAATGGTAGTTTAATAATGAAGGTCAAAAATATTGCAGAATGCTCCAAGGGGAGCATTCTGCAATACTTTAAACCTGCATTAAGCGATGATTCAGGGTTTCAGCTGGACTGAAATTTACTTTGGACAATTTGTCCAAGCAGCCCCAATATTGTTCTGACATTTGGAAATGTTTTAGGACGTTTTTTAACACTCATTTTTACACATAAACAGATATTGCCATCTGCCTTTCTCATATTGAAACCAGGGGTAGTTTTGCAACCATTTTGGATGGTAAGTGCGGCCTGATTGATTAACTGGCTTTTTATTTAATGAGGAGGCTGGAGCTTGCTGTTCGGTGGGAGTGGGTGGGGTACTGTTTCAGCTGCACAACACGCTAGCAACGGAAAATGACTGTTCAGGTAATGATGGAGCTGGCAAACTGTTTGGGGCATAAAAAACTGGAGTTCCTGTTGTTTCTTGGTCGCAATTAAATTTTTTAGTCATTTTATCGGTAAATGCCAATGCAGATATGCTGTCAACTTCGAGATGAAATCAAGGGAAGAAAACTAAGGATGCAATAGACCAATCAGGTACAGCGTAACAAAACACTGTGACTGGTTTGCCTTTGTGGATAAGTATTTGCAGGGTAAAATAAGGTGAACCAGTCTGAAGCTTACAGAAATTTGGCCAATCAGCGATCGTTTTTTAAAACAAAAATACTATTTTATCACAGCGTGCGTTTCCAAAAATCGTCTCGGACAAGCTGTCCAAACTGGACAGCAAAATCTCGGACATCTGAAACTATTTCGGACTTTGTCGGATGGCCAACGCCAAACTGAATCCCTGTGATTGGTCTTGAAAAACAATTTTTAGTCTTTATGAGAGTGGCCGTTACACCTGCTTCTAGCATCAGTCTGTTCATCTGTCTGCATTTCTGTGATGGCTTTTAGCGTCAAACTTTGTGTGATAGTTGTCCTCAGCATACTCTTTGAAAAATAATGCGTTAAACACGTCATTGGAAGTAGTGATTAAGCCAGCAATGTCAAAACCTTAATGCAACTGTACTACTGAAGGTAATTTCTTAGAATTTCTAAAGTGATTCGAAACTAGGCAAATGACCCGCAACTAGGCAAATTGGCGGCCTACTTCGAAGCCGTGGTATGGTAAATAGCAGAGTCCGAATGATACAAATTGAGGTGCATTATTTAGGAGAATGATAGTGCTTTGTAATAGTAAAACAAAAATCTTATTTACTCAGAGCTACTATTTGGAATACGCCTTGAAGTAAAAGTGATTCGGAACTGGGCCATTAACTGTACCTAGATAAGCATTTCTTAACCCTTGTCCTGCTGAATTGGGATTTATTATTTTCTGAAAACAATAATTGTCTAAGACCCTATTATCGTAGCAGCTGGCATCTGTTGAAACCAGCTGATCAGGATCCACCCTGTTTCCCACTCTGTATATAATTATATATGCAGCTGGTTAACAGAATAGAGATATGCTAGTGTATGACAAAACAATATTTAACATGACGAGGGTTGAATGATCAGGAGTTGATACAATCAAGTACTGCAAAGCTGCACGGAGTTCAAAAGCATGATCCGGGGCCGCCAAGAGTGTTCTATATTGTTTAAAATTGCAATATAGGCTACCTAAGAACATAAGCAGACGCGAGAGGAGTTGAAGACAAAAGTTGTGGCTGGTGGGCTAAGAGTTAAGGTACCCTTTTGAATGGTAATGATGGAGCTGGCAAACTGTTTGGGGCATAAAAAACTGGAGTTCCTGTTGTTTCTTGGTCGCAATTAAATTTTTTAGTCATTTTATCGGTAAATGCCAATGCAGATATGCTGTCAACTTCGAGATGAAATCAAGGGAAGAAAACTAAGGATGCAATAGACCAATCAGGTACAGCGTAACAAAACACTATGACTGGTTTGCCTTTGTGGATAAGTATTTGCAGGGTAAAATAAGGTGAACCAGTCTGAAGCTTACAGAAATTTGGCCAATCAGCGATCGTTTTTTAAAACAAAAATACTATTTTATCACAGCGTGCGTTTCCAAAAATCGTCTCGGACAAGCTGTCCAAACTGGACAGCAAAATCTCGGACATCTGAAACTATTTCGGACTTTGTCGGATGGCCAACGCCAAACTGAATCCCTGTGATTGGTCTTGAAAAACAATTTTTAGTCTTTATGAGAGTGGCCGTTACACCTGCTTCTAGCATCAGTCTGTTCATCTGTCTGCATTTCTGTGATGGCTTTTAGCGTCAAACTTTGTGTGATAGTTGTCCTCAGCATACTCTTTGAATATGCTCTGTGACCCATTAACTTTGACCTACATTTCACACTCCAGTGACTTGTCATATTTCTATAAAGTGCATTTCTCATTAGATGGTATCTGTAAAATTGTTTCTTCAAAATCAAATGGGGGTTGACATTAATCTAAGCTGTAAAGTTAATTTCTCTGCAGCCATGATAGCTCAGAGTCTCAAATCTTGCATAGAAATTGCCTTTGGCATCCTCTTCTCACATGCACTGTGCCGCAGTGACCTTGACCTATATTTCACATTCCAGTATTGTATGTTGTTTTAGTAGTTATCCCAAAGGCTCAGATAAACCTTCAGTTGTGCTAGAACATTTTTAACTTGCCAGAACCTTTGCACAGAATATGACAGAAGATTACCAAAAATTAGACTTCTAGCCACAATTGGGCCAAATAAAAAATTACCGGTGTTTAGGGTAATCTGACCCTTACATAAATTTCATGGTGAAACCTAGAATTTTTTTCAGGTTTTTCTGGAAAAATATAATTTATTTCATTTTGAAAGGTGAAATGCCTTTCAAAATGCATAAAATCAATTTTTTCTAGAAAAAAAAAATATGTGTGCCCACCCTACCTACAGTTTTTAGACCCGTTACCCGAAACACACTGATATTTTTTATTTGGCCTCAGCATGCCCATATACATACTGCAGTACACATAATGCGGCATTTCATCAGGGTCTACACTCTTTGCAAAGACTAAAATGATCTTTAGAGAATGAAATACAATTAAAATTGAAAACTATACCTGTGTCTTGTGACCCCTCGAAGTTGTGGGTTCAAGCCTCACCTTGAGCAAGACATCACACTTTATCCTCTGCTTAGAACCTGTTCAACGCAGGAAGACCCGTCCTGACATGAATGAAAAAAAGTTGACTGGGACATGAAGAATCAAATCATATAAAAAACAATATTTGAAAAAATGTGACCCCTCGATATAAATAATGGACCATCCCAAGTTTATTGTATCAAGCCAGAAGGAAGAATTCATTAGTACATAATGGGTTAAACCATGATTGATATATATTTCAGGTGGAGATCAGGGATTGCTAAATTTATACTTCAACAATTGGGCGACTGATGATATTAATAAACATTTACCATTTATATACAACGTAGTTTCACAAGCTTTCTACAGTTACTTACCAGCCTTTACACAGTAAGTTTGTACACTCGTTCAATTAAGAAATTAATTGCAGGATTTCTTCAGTGCAATGGCGGAAAGTTGGAAGAAGCTGAAGACTTCAAATGTGTTTTCGTTGTTTATTGTGTGTTCGAATCGAAATAGATCAGCTCTAGAAGTGAATTTTTGTCGGAGTAATAATTCACTATTTGTCTGTCAGTTGTACTAAGATAATCACTTGCGCTGCGCTGCATGCTCGTGATTTGATCTTCTTTACAACTGACCTCCAAACAGTTCACTGCTAGAGCTGATCTTTTTCTTAAATAAAGAGCAAGTATTACCAGGAAATGCCTCAATTTAAAGATCATACATAAAAAAGGACAATAAATCAAACTATCAGCTCTCTCTTCTTCAGACAACAAAATGATTGAAGAACTAGAAAAGAACACATATTTAGTAATAATGAGTCAATAAAAATCGTCATATGGTAAATAGGATCTAACATTCATGCTCCTGTTTTATTGAATTTATTAAATTTGTTGCAAAAAAGGGATAAAATGCTGGCTTAGAAATGCTCGGCAAGCCTCACATTTGATCTCTTTTCCCCAATGTGTTTAATAAATTCAATAAGACATGAGTACTCCTGTAAGATTCTCTATGTAAAGAGTCCACATATGACTGGCTTGTATTGTCCTGGACCAGGTTGTACGAAGCTCAATTATCTTTTAATCATGGATTAAAACCTCGATTAATTAGCGCCTTATTAAATCGCGTTGTACGAAGCTCAATTATCTTTTAATCATGGATTAAACCCTTGATTTAACCCCGATTCCTCAATTAAATTTAATCGACGTCCAGGAGGTGAATTAACCAAATTAATCAGTCATTAGCCCGAAACAAAATGGCCGCCGACATAGTGTTTGTCCATTCAGGAAGGCAAAGAAATGGGGAAAAAAGTGAGAGAAAGAGCAAACCATGGCATGTAGAGATGACCTACGTGGAATTGCGCCGGAGATACCGCTTCTCAAAGGCCAACATCCTTTTCATCTTAAGATTGATCAAAGAAACTGCCTGCCAAAGTACACAGAGATCAAATCCCATCAGTGCGGAACTCCGAGTGAATCCCCAAAACACTGTTTTTCATCAAACATTCATTGTAAAATGTCATCTTTCTTCTGTCAAAACGAAAGTCGTTCTACTTAGTGACCGCAGAGTGACGTCATGGAACTACCCAGCTCAGTTGCAAAGTGCGGGTGGCACACCAATTTAGAGTAGAGCATTGTACTTTTCAGGCTTGTTCTTCCTATACACATATCGTTTAAAGTTTTCATGAAAAATGCCATTTCCATTTGGACAATATTTTGGAAGATGCCACATTTTACGCCGGCGGAAATATTCTGTCAAGAGTGATGGTGTAGAAGGGGGGGGGGGGGGTGCTTCATAATGTCCTTGGTTTAAAAGCTTATACGAGTAATTTCCTGTTAAGCAGTCAGTAGCAATAAATATGATATGTGAATCATAATCATAAATGCCCATGTACATGTATGTGAGACTAAAACCCTTCCCATTGCTTTAATCCCTAACTAAAATACTTTTTTCATCAGGTATGGGAACATATACCTCATGGCAAGGGTTGTTTGTCCCCTACATAAAAAAATCGTATCTAACTTATATAAGGGGATGGACATTTGCCCCTTTGAATGTGGGCACCTGCCCCCCCCCCCCCCCCCCCCCCCCCCCTCTGTATAAAAGTACAATCTGCATCTCCGTCCTGTTCTTGTATAATACCCCCCCCCCCCCCCCCCAAGCTCTGTGTGTTAAACTAAGGGAAACTAATACCCAATTAATAGTCTTTTTTCTCTTATTTGGAGACTTTGTGGAGTGAGGAGGAGTACTTGTGATTATTTCCATTGGGAGGAAACTCACTTGCAATTTAGTTTTAATTTTAACTCCAGACCAACCATTCGATGACCTATAGTCAGTGGGAATATGGGCTCACTCTTACAGGGGATGTGCGCCGCTCGAGTATGACATGGCTCAAAACAGACCTAAATTGCAATTTTGCATGCGGATCCAGAGGGGGGATTTGGGGTCCGGACCTCCCTAGAAAATCACAAGTTATATGGGTTTCTTTCAATATTATGATTAGGACACCCCCCCCCCCCCCCCCCCCCCCCCCCCCCGGAAAAAGTTGGACCCCCCCGGAAAATGTTAGACCCCCTCTGGATCCTTGGAAAAGTATAGTTTTCTCTGTAATCAAACCATTGGACCCCCTCTATAAACTGTAAAATAAGTTGAGGACAAAAAAAAAATACGTTGTCCATTTCTGGCCGTCGGGCATAGACCCCCCCCCCCCCTGAAAAAAATTCTGGATCCGCGCATGATTTTGTAACCAACAAGTTTGGGGTCGGTTAAGTTACATGTGTTAGTAACGCGTGGGAGGGTTTGCAGGTATGCGAGAAGCGCAGGGAGTAATAATTAACCCCTCCTCCGCACCCCATCGCTTCGTCACCGAAGTTACTGTTTGCTGTTAGCAATGTTAAATTCGTGTTACTTGTCTTCATCTGTGGCGAGCTTCTTGTACCGTTACCCAGACCAGTATGCCAACAGAAAGATCTGTTCAGATGCAGCTGTATGTCCGGAAGAGACATCTTTACATCTGTGACAAGTCCTGTAATTTCACATACCGACTAAACAATAAAAGATTGCAGTATACATGTTTCAAATACTGATATTTTGAGTTAGTTATAAAATCATACATCTGTAGACATGTTACGTCGGTACGGTCACTTACGCCTATTTCGAACTTCTATGCGACAAATATTTATTACAAGATATGGGCCCGGAATTACAATGCCCCCTTAAAGGAAGACTTAAGTTAAGTATTGATTTTTCAGGATGCGAAAAATAACGTTTAAAACTGATCAAAATCAAAATAGTTTTAATTTTTCTGAAGATCACAATGATATCCCACATCGATCCAGGCAATTTTTAGCATTTAATATATCATGTCGAAATATCAATACTTAACGTAAGTCTTGCTTAACTTTAAGGAGGCATTGTAAGGCGACCGTTTGCATAACTTTTGATGGCCCCTTACGACATTCTCGGGGAGGGGGGGGGTAGCTCCCTATGTATGACATAGTACGGATGTGCGCCCGAATACCCCCCTTTTTCAGCGCCGCCAGGTATAAACCCCCTTATTTAATAAAGAAAGTATATGAAATGCCCGTTTTCTGAGTTTTGACATTTGAATGGCCAAACTTTTCTGACACCTATGTATATGCCCATATTTTTCGCTCGGATTCTCGTCAAGCCTTTGTTTGTCACATTTGCTTTGACCGCATTTTGTATTCAAACACTGTGAACTCGAGACCAAAGGGCCACGGTTTCGAGCCTCACTGGCGTCACTGCGCCGTGTCATTGAGCAAGACACATTAATCCTAGCATAGTACTGGTTCAGCCCAAGAAGATCCGCCCCTACGTAACTGAAAGATTGTTGACTGGGACGTAAAGAATCAAATCAAATCAAACAAACAAAACAAACACCGTGAATCAGGCGCAGTCCCGAATTTTGTCAGTCTGATCATGTTTGATCATGTTCCAGGGTGTTTGTTTTGTATTCCGTTTTGTTTTATAGTTTAAAACTGATTTGGGCCGTTTAAGTTCCAACTTTTGATCCATTACTGTTTACTGAGGGGTAGCATCTGACGTTCGTTTTGTTCTAGGCTTATTGTTTAACTATTTCGAATGAAAACCCGATGTTACGGTTGCAATCTTTTTTCATTTTCATATCATAGAGCTAATTTTGAGGAGAGGCACGGGGTTGGTTAGGGATGCGGAATTCGGTGGTAACTCTGTCATTTGGTCGTCTTCGTTTTCTACCTGAGTGTGTCGTTATTTTGGGTGTTCAGGGCCTCCATGGGCTCATGTCCTTGATTTTAATCTCGCACATGTTCGCCTATTTCTGCGAAGCCTGAGTGTTCCCCGGGCGGGGGGGTCTCATTTTTTTTTCTGCATGCGTAGGCTCGCGCCCAGCATCTAACTTTCACCCCCAAACTATCAGGAATTTCAAGCATCCGAAAAATATTTTACCCGAGCCTACGTATCAGAAAGTATCAGATACCCCCACCCCCAGGTGCCCCAGTGAGTCAGATAAAACTGGCGTGATGAAAATAGCAACAAAAGAGCGCGACATAGACAATGACGTCATTGTTTACATTGTCATTGGCAACGCTTACCAGATATTTCAACAGACTCTGTCAATAAAACAATCATAGGATAGACAGCCTTATCATTACCGTGATATCTGGATACTTGGTATATCTTTACACTCTCACTGTGTTTCATAGAAAATTAACCTTTTATTGCGAAAAGAACGTTACTGGAGTAACGATCCCCGGGTAACAATCGACCATCCCGATCAGCTTGATTCCTCCTCTTTCTTTACGTCCTAAACTTGATTTGTAAGTTTTGACTCGAGAATTTCTCTTTTCTAATATGGCGGCGTTTTGTTTACATGGCTGAATTACGGGAGACTGGTTTTATGATTTCTATTGAAATTAATTACGAACCCTCGATTAAAGGTCAATTAACTAATCAACCGTTTAATGAGGCTTCGTACAACACATTTAAATACATCAATTAGTTAATCCATCGTTAAGATTTAAATGATTGATTAACGCTTAATCCATGATTAAATTTAATAGAGCTTCGTACAACCGGGTCCAGTTGAAAAGGCCAAGAAAACAATTAATGTAAGAATCTACCATGAGAGTGAGGGTGAGATAGAAAAATCTGTCCCAAGGATTACCGTTTGGCATCATAAGGCTTATGAGTGATGACATACGGTTATCTTGAGGGATGGATTTTTATATCCGACAGTCACGCAACGGTTTAGATAAACAAAATTTTTCAGCGTAAAATTGTAAATATTTTCCTACGCATTTTTGTCTCATTGAGTCTTCTTTTGAGTGCCCACAACATATGTTTTGGTTGAGAAATAAGAAAATTAAATTTTCGTTACACACTCTTAACTAAAGTCCTGGTCTCACAAATATAATGGATTTGTTTTACTTGCTCACCATTGAATTTATTTAAAAAGTGCCTGAATACACTTCAGAAGTGCCTGAATACACTGAGATGCAATATCACATGATGACGTCACTTTGACTAAACATTGACGTCACTTGACGACCATGAGCGTGAGTTCCATTACAACCAATGAACAGTCCTCTTGTGACAGCCTGGGTAAGATAACATGGGTAAGATAAGAATTTATGCCCCTGACTAAAATCTCAGATATTCTTATCCGTCCTGCAAGAAAAGAATATCTCAGACCAGTTAAAATCTCAGAGATGTATGTTCTGACCTACAGTAAAACCTGTATAAAACGGCCACTTACAAATAGACAAAACAAAGATCTTAATGACAAAAGGTAGCTTAATGAAGGTCAAAAGTATTATAGAATGCTTCCCTTGGGGCATTCTGCAATACTTTTGACCTTCATTAAGTGATAATTGGTCTTGAAAACCAAAGTTTTGGTCTTTTTGAGAGTGGCCGTTTTACACAGGTTTTACTGAATGTATTGGCTGATGTGTTTCACAGATTCAAAGATAGAGTAAGAATTGTCCATTTCATCGGAGCATCAAAGCCCTGGCACCAGCCCTTCAACACACAAACTCGAAGTGTGCAGCCGCTACCAGGATCGGGACATAGCCAGGAATTTCTCCAAGTTTGGTGGAACATCTTCATGGAAATGGTTCAGCCGGCCCTAGATCCCTGTCTGGTAGGTCAAATATAGGTGTGACCCATAATCAAGGAATGCTGATTGTTGATTTACTGATACTAACATGCTGTGGCAGACCCCGGGGTGAGGGGTGTCTGGCATAAAGCTAGACCCAAAATGAATATAAATCTAAAAATCACTAAAATAAAAATGATATAATATGTACTTATGTATATAAAAATACATTTCAAAAATTTAATTGGTAGTTGTCCCTAAAGTGCCATATTTTAGTGAAAATTTGAAAGTTTGTTTTGTTTTTCTTCTTCCATAGGTGAAATTTGTCAGGATTATCCCTTGAATTCAGGATTTTGAGGCTGACTTTACATAGAAAGTCTATAGAAAGTCTATGGAAAGTTAGCCTCAAAATCCTGAATTAGGCTGACTATGATGGCTTCTCTGGTTTATGTTTTGATTATCCAAGGACATTTAACCATTTAAATTTGATATTTTTTCATATTTATAGGCACACTTTAATTTCAAAAATTGAGGATTTTGAAAATTATGTTGTCCCCATCAAATTGAAAATCGTCTGCTGCAAAATTTATGATGGCCCTAATAAGGGATAAATTAATGTCCTTCCAAAATGTGCACAAATTGGAATTTTTCGAATCATATGCAGTGGGAACAGTTGCTGTTACATTAAAACCTGTCTTAAGCGGCCACTCAAAAAGAAGACCAAAATTGGTTTTCAAGACTGATTATTGCTTAATGCAGGTCAAAAGTATTGCAGAATGCTTCTGCAATACTTTCGACCTTCATTAAGCTACCATTTGTCATTAAGATTTTTGTTTTGTCTATTTTTGAGTGGCCGCTTAAGACAGGTTTTACTGTATGATTCTTTTTAAGTGATTTGAGAAATAAAAAATAGTTGAATGCGCCCTATTGGTTAGAGACCTGTGTAATGACTTAAAATAAGCTGTTCAGAAATGCTGTGTCACCATTTTTTGCAAGAGAAATTAAGGACAATCTATGTAACAACTTCCTTGTTGTCGTGGAGACCTATTATAGAGTTTCCAGGGATACAGAATTTTTGAACAAATTGTATAATTTTTAGCAAATCAGAAATGGATAGCGCCTATTAGTCAGAATGCTAAATGGTTGAATTATTCCAGCACCTGTCTATTTTAACTGTTTATATTTATTATCATTAAATGTTGCTTTTCAATTGTCTTGTGCCCATTTTCCATTGTGCTTCACATAATTTTGTACTTCATGCATGACTCCAGATTAGAATGTGTATTATGAAGCATTTCACTTAGGCCAGATTTTTTATTTACGGAAAAAAAGATCAGATTTAGGGTCAGGGGGACGAGAGCTTTTTTTTAATATCTCCCGAAAAAAAACAGTAAAACTTTTAAGTAAGGTAAACCAACAGTATGTATTAAATCTTTATAAATTTAATCATTTTCCTAAAAATCTGGACAGGATAATCACTTTTAACAGTGTCACTCTCAAAAATACACAGACAGAACCTCAAAAAAATATTTTTTTTTTTTTTCAACGCAACAAATAATATTCAGAGTCAGATATATTTTTAAAATGTAAAAATAATTTTAGAAACTTTTTTTTCTACTTTACGGATAATTACAGTAGGAGGGTTCATTAATCAACTAATACAAAAATTCTGTCCTAATTATTCAGACAATTTGAGTATCACCAACAAATGTTTTGGTTGAGAATTAAGAAAATTAAGTTTTAATCACACACTTCTATCCTGGAGGACTGCTTATTGATATTCATAAATTTTTCATGCTTAATCATATCATTTGTACAGTACCATAAGGCTTGAAAAAAGCACCTTTTGTTGTCCAGCTCTGGACTCATAAGCATTTAGTGTTGTGAGTACTCATTTGAAATGTCTAATGGAGACACTTCTAATGAGTACCACAACATATTTTCATTGAGATGTAAGATTCATTTGGTCATCTTTTGGTCGAAAAAATATCTTGCAATATAAAGCCAAACTTGTGGCTTTACTGCCTAAAGTGCTGATGTCAGAAAATGGGTATTTTTACCACATGGGCTTTGACATAAGAAAACCTTACTTTATTGCATGCAAACAACAAATGCATAGACCAGCCTGCATATCTGCACAGTCTGATCAGCGCCTTTGTTTAATCACTATCTAGAAAGTAGAATAACTAAACTTGCAACAGTCAAAATTTCAATATTCTAGCTAGTCTCTAAAGCTGAGCAGAATGGTCTAAATACTATTTGGTTACAAACCCAAAAGAAAGGTTTTCTTGTGACAAGGCCCATATGGTCTGTTCGCTTGCATTTTATGTTTCATGTTAATGTCTTGTCAGTTGTAAGTGTCTGAATCATTTGTTAACATTCAAGTTTTAGAAGTTACATTTTCTAGTCTTTTCATTTCATTCATGTAGCTGACAGACAGATTTTCTCAAGAAAAAAATGTGCTTTTATATAGCTTTAGAGCACCAGTTTATAAAGTATAAACTACATTTACAAATATTCTGTGGGTATTTTTTTTTATATTATTATCTTATTTGCATGAAACGATATAAAATACTGGCATTTCGAGAGATTTTCCAACCAATTTTATTTGGCGCCAGGGCACATTAATTAATAAAAATTGTTGCGTGAGAAAATGAAGTTTTCAGATCTTTAAAATAAGTTATTTTGACCTGAAAAGTAATAAACCCTGCATTAGGCAAGCACATGTCTACATGTCTTAAGCAAACAGATTTTAGAAAAGCAATAGCTATTTGCTGAAGACAAGTGCTTGCTTACACTAGGCACTACCATTGATCAGACAATAGTAATAGTCGTACTTTGGCATTTTTTCCATAAAATTGATAAAAAAAAAAATTGAGGCAGATATTGGAGAGGATCCCTAGAGAAATTAATTTTATCAAATGAAGTAATCTGGTGCACTGAACTTTATTTTATAATGAATTGCTTTTCCTCATATTTAATATAAAAGATTTATGACTATGCCCAGGCATGCTGCATGCTTGCTAACTAACAGTCATTAATTAATTGAACATAACTCACATTTTAAGATATTTTTCGGGGAAAAATGGGGTTTAGTGTGCAACATATGAAAACAACCAAAGCTTGACTCACCAAGTACAGTTAGATAAGAGCAGCATTTTCCCTCAACTTCTTGCCTGATTCAATCGTTCCAAAAGACCATTTAAGCTAGGAGCATAAGGTGTCACAAACTCTCTGACACCAATGGCTTTTCCTGACCTATGATGTTGATACTCAGTCAAATGACTTGCTGAGAAATACCAGTTTATCCTTCAGGATCACTTGAACTAGGGAAGGGGTTTCCATAGAAAGTCAGCCTCAAAATGCTGAATTAGGCAGATTATAAAAGCTTCTCTGATTAGTTTTCAGATTATCTAAACATACTTGAAATTATTCATTTTTATAGGCATTTTGCAAGTTTTTAAAATTTGAATTTCTAAAGTTCAGGATTTTGGAAATTTTGAACTTTCACCCGTGTTAATATGTTTTTAAGGCAAACTTTTAAAGTAGCATTTCCATGAAAAAGCCGGGCCCCGTTGCGCAGTCGGTAACGTGTCTGGCAACAGATGGGAGTCTGACTGCAGATCCAGGGGTCGCGAGTTCGATCCCGGCCCGGTCCCATACTTTCGTGGAGATTGATCATGAAATAATTTCTACAGTCATTCTCCTCCCTTCCGCTGAATCATTCAAGAAGGGTTGTTGTCAGTTACAAGCGAAAGTATGTGCACGAAGTACTGGTTAACTGCTTGTTCAAGCTTGCCCAGGAAAAAAGTGTGGTTATGTGAACTGACCGTTCCGCAATGACCATAGCTGTTGACTTGGGATGTAAAGCAACAAAACAAACAAACAAATTTCCATGAAAAACAACTAAATAAACACACATATAAAACAAATAAAAACAGATATTATGTGACTTGGGAGGGTTCCTAAAAACAAATGCCCATTTGGAATTATAGTAGATTTAAAAATGTATGTAATTAAAAACTCATCTGCATTATATACATGAGATGTGTGTTGAACCATTTGTTACCTGAACCATCCCATTGCTTGTGCACTTAGAATATATATTTATCATCCTGTGTCCTTGGAACATCTTTTTTAAAAACTATAGTCTTTTCATCCTTTTTGTCATTTTCATCCTTGAAACTTCACTGCATTAGCTGTTTCTTATCTTACATTGTCTATCATATTTGAGTTGGAATGATTTACACATAAGTTTAACACCTGTCCATTTAAACACCAAAGATTTGCAGAAGACGACATTTTCAAATTTTGTTGCTACATTAAGACCCTAAATAATACCTAATATTTAATACAAATCCTCTGCTGGCAGCTGATTCACGTGAAATATTGTGTCTTATTTTTCATGAAAAACAAACAAGATATCACATTTTTTTTTTGTCTTGTGCAGTCTTGATTTGTACTTTAAAGGCACTAATAAAAAGTTGATTCATGGCACTTTGTAAAAAAATGTTACACTTCAGCTTCAATGATGGTTCATTGTTTTATTGTAATGAGTTACACGCTGAACCTCAAAATTTCCTTGTGCTTGCAGTCTCATTTTTAGGTGGCAGGTGCATTCTTGATGCAAAGTCACTCGCTTTTTTGGTGTTCAAAAATTTACTTAAGATTTGACTTATATCCATGAATATTGCTTTTATCTTAGCAAACAATGCAGTCTCATTAAAAGAGTTGCTGCATATGCCTGCAACTCCTCTGTGTCTTTACTGTTAAAAGAAATACAGTGGGATAAAACGGGTCTCAGAAAAAATAGTAATTTTGCGTAATGCTTTCAGATTTTACTGCTTTACCTTATCGTTGACACTTGAAAATTTTCTTTGATTTTGTAACCACAACAACAGACAGCATTTATGAAAAAAGTTTGACCTTTCATTTCAATCATCATCAAGGGAGACATGGCAAAACCAACAGGTGGAACTTAGCAAAGACTCAAATCAGACTGTGCAGTCCATGTTGTCTGCTTATAGAAAATCATGACTGCTTCACTAATCAGTATACATCAGAAACTCTGGCCCCAAGGTTATAAAACATTTTTCATACTCAACTCAGCTGAGCCTGAAATTTATCGTGCTCATAAATGTTAAAAGCCAACAATTGTTGGCATTTTAACATTGATGTGCACGATAAATACAACATCTGAGAGATTTAAAGCAAGAATCTTCCTATTTTGTCGGTATTTTAGTTTTTATGAGCATTTGAAATTTCGTGCTCAGTTGACTTGAGCATGAAAAGTTTCATAACCTTGGGGCCTGATCTGGCAGTTTTGATGCCTAGGCTGATTTGAGTATTTGCTGGCCATTCATTTCAATTTGTTAGCCATTCAAGTTACTGTTGGTTTTGTCATGCCATTGCTTTTTAGTGTCAAACGTTAGTTGCAGAAAAAAAGATTATTTAGTGCCCTCATATCTACGGCTTTGGAAATCCCCTTAATTTTTAGTCAAAAAAGGGTAACCTAATTCTATTCCGTTCTTCCTTTCCTGCTTTCTGATTGTCACACATAGAGGAGGAAAAGACATCTCAATCCAACTATTGTGATAACACAGCCACCAAGTTTGGCTCAAACCTATGCATACATTCCAAATTCAAATTCCACAGTTGTTAAACATAGAATTTTCCATGTTCCATGGTTGTGGACCAATAATATAATGAATTCTTCTGTGTATTGCTGTCAAAGACTTTTCAATGCTTTCACAAGTTGTTGGAAACCCAAACCCAATTGTCAGCTAGAGACTGTGATTGTTGAAAAGGTATTTGTGTTGTCGTTTGCTTCTGTTTTCAGGGCTTACCCTGGTTCAGAATTTGTTGTAGCCAACACTAGCCAAATGAAAAAGTTGGAGCCAAATGAAATTGACTTTAGCCAGAAAGTTGTATCAAGAAGTTGTTCTGTATTTAACACGTTGCCCGCTAGAGGTGACTTTTGTCATCTGCTGATAACCTTGGCAAACAGTTTGGACCCAGATCAGGCCCGACGAAATGTCAGGCCTGATCTGGATCCAAACTGCTTGACACCCTGATGGTAGTGAAAAAAATCCAGCATTCAAAGAGTTAAATATGGCACAATAATAAGATGGAAAGGAATAATAGATGCAATATTGGGAAATCTTTTTAACACTTATGTACCACTTCGAGTGTACTTTTAGCCACTTAACATTTTTAGTAGCAAATGGCTACAATGGCTAATGGCAGGGTGAGCCCTGGTTTTCTTTTCTTCTTGCTCATTTTGTGAAATTGTAGCATCCTATTCCAACAATCTGAAAAAAGACATTTATTTGTGTTTAGCTCACCTTATCCTTTGTTGTCCATCGTCAGACAAATCATTCTTCTATCAATAAATCTTTCAATCTTCTGGTACCAGGCCAAGTAGCCCAGTCGATAATGTGTCTGGCTGCAGATATATGTCTGGCTGCAGATATGTGTCTGACTGCAGATCCAGGGGTGGCGAGTTCGATCCCGGCCCAGTCCGTTTCGTAGAGATTGATCATAAAATAATTTTGCGGCCATTCTCCTTCCTTATTCAAGAAGGGTTGCTGTCAGTTACAAGCTAAAGTATGTGCACAAAGTACTGGTTAACTGCTTAATCAAGCTTGCCCAGGAAAAAGTATGGTTAAGAGAACTGACCATCCCGATATGACCATAGCTGTTGACTGGGATATAAAGAATCAACCCCCCCCCCCCCCCTAAAAAAAAAAAAAAAAAAAAAAAATCTTTGGGTGGTCCTCTTTTGAAGTTTTTCAAAGATTTCAATTATATGCAGATTTCTCAAAAAAGTTCAAACAAACCGCAACATCAATCCACATATACAAATAATTGGCACAAGTGGTTCTTGGGTGGCTATCTATCAGGACTGTCAAAGATGTGCTGTTATGATGAAAATATGGCTTTCAGGGCAAAATAGAAAAAAATCTCACAACAATTTCTCTGCCTGAATTACTGGACCAATTACAAAATGTATAAAAGGTGTCTCCACTGAAAAAAAAAATGCCACCAGAGTTTAGTATAAAATCCTCTTAAATGTGGTACTTAAAGGGCCAGCCCGATTTAAAAAATAATGATTTCAAAATTAAACAAAGCACTCTGCTCCTCTGAACAAAATGGGCACCCTTAGGTGATCCTCCGTCATCACATAACAAAACAAATGAATTATCTGTTCCAAGCAAAACAGATATCTGATCTTTTTGCACTGATAATATTCTAATAATATGTCACTAAATTTCCTTTTGGAAAAGTTTACTATCACAATTCTCAGTTCTAACTATCTCCCCACATACTTGTACAAGTAAACTTTTTCCAACATGAGCAGAATTAGATAGTAATTGTAAAGGAAACACACAAACCCTTTCAGGCCTCCAGATAAGAGTGCGTATTGGAAAAATATTGTCTTTATTTCTCATGCAAAACATATGTTGTGGGTACTCAAAAGAACCATCTCAATGAGACGGTTCTTTTGAGCACCCAAAACACATGTTTAAATTATTGGATAAGAAAATAATTAAACTTTTACGCAAATAAAATATCCTTATCTGGACCTATGCCCTTTATCTTATTAGTATGTATTCATTATTGTAAAGTTTCTGTTCGTTTTAAAGTATTGCATGCATTAATTACAATGTTCTGATTTGATTATTTGTAATGGCAAATATGTGGAGTCATTTAAATAGATCTTCTGTTAACATTAACCCTTTTACTTTGGCAATTTAGGGAACGCAGTGGCTCAGTGGTAGAGTGCTTAAATCCAGACCGAAGGGCCGCGGGTTCAAGCCTCACCAGCGTCACTGTATTGTGTCTTTGAGCAAGACACAATAATCCTAGCTTAGTACTGGTTCAACCCAGGAAGACCCTTCCTGACGTAAAAGATTGTTGACTGGGACGTAAAGATTAAACAAACAAAACAAAAACTTTGGCAATTTTGCAGCATTTTATCAGGGACTGTACTGTTTGCTATGAGAAAAATGGATCTTCAGGGACAGAAATACATCATTTTGTAGAAATTTTGACAGGGAAACAATTACATAATCGTTGTATCAATATCATATGTATGGGATAATACATTAAATATTGGTGTTTGAACAATTTATCGCAACATGTTTACTGGCATCGGTAATCATCATGGTTTTCCTAGAATATCAGCCAAGCAAAAGTTTGGTTACATGGCTATTCCCATTCTAATTATATCAGCCAGTCAGAAATGTGGTAACATGGTTTCCGCAATCCAATCATTACAACCAATCAGAAATGTGTTACTATATATGATATGGTTAAGCGCTATAATGAGACATAAAACATTATAACGAGTGAAAGAAAATGAATTAAAATGATAGCACATAATAAAGAATGAAAACAGTTTAATAAAAAGATAGTAAAGTAAATGATAGAATACTTTGGATAATCGAGGACAATATAAGCCATAGTTATGGCTAGTTGAACTCCATTTCAGAATAGAAGTATCAAGAAGGTGACTTACAAGTCACTAATACATTGCCATTGTAACCTCATACTGTGAGATAAAATCTCACAGAATTTGGCCCTCCCATAAGATTTTCAAATCTCACAGAATTTTCAGATCTAAAAACACGTTTTATAAAGAAATAATCATAAATGATACTTTATTGTGTTTATCGCAAGTTTCTTACATTATAATAAAAGCATTTTGGTTAGTTTAGGGGAGCCCCAAAGTGATTTTTGTGAATTTCTCACAGAATTTTATCAAAACTCAAATTTTTGGTTTATCTCACAGATTTCAGTCTGACAGATTTCAGTCTGTATGCAATGATGGTATTTGTTTAATGGCCTTATAGAGAACATATTAGAAATGTATTAACTAATTGAAATGGGACAAGAACTTGGGGTGCTCTTATCTCACTGTCCTGGTGCACATCCTTATTCTATTGATTCTGAGCATTCACTAAAGTCCGGAATAAGGATAATGACAACAGTGTAGATCAAGAAGAGAGACTGCACTGTATATAGTAATATTTTTTTAACAAATAAACAGTTTCATAATTCTAATTAACAAGCTCATATAAAGAAAAAAAGGTTCACACATGTTATAAGAAAAAACAGAATGAAAGATTTCCTTTGGCGTATTAATAAAAGAGGTTAGGCCAAATAAAAAAAATTACCCGTGTTTAGGGTAACCCGACCCTACCTAAATTTACTGATGAAACCGAGAATTTTTCTCAGGTTTTCTGGAAAAAAATATAATTTTATGCATTTTGCAAGAAAATGCATGAAATTATATTTTTTTCCAGAAAAAAAATATATATGTGCCTGGCTGCCCCATCTAACTTTTTCAGAACACACTTATTATTTTTTTATTTGGCATCATCTGCCAATAGCTGCCAGTATGTCAAATTGACATTGTCCCTACATTTTCCCCCCTCAATGTAATCCTAAAAGAAATAATCAAGATTTGAGCGTTCTCTCGCTGAAAGGTACCTCCAGCCTAATTGCAAAAAGCAAAAGCCCGGATTTCTAACCCAATGAAATCATTTTTTGTGATGCTCCTTGGAAGTGTTTTGGCAATATATTTCCAATGAGTACCCACAACATGTGCTTTTGTATGGAGAAGTACAAACCTTGAGCAATGAAACATTTTACCTGCAGGCACAGTTGCAGCTAAGCAAACTATTTTAGCTTAAAAATGTGATTATTTTCTTATCGATCAGTCGAAAGATCTGTTATGTGTGCTCACAGGAACTGTCTCGTTGAAAAAGTTCATTTGAGTACCCATAGGACATGTTTGGGTTGATAAATAAGGAAAGTAGTCAGGCCTTTAGTTAAGAGTGTGTAACCAAAAAATAATTTTCTTAATTAACCAAAACATATGTTGTGGGTAGTCAAAAGAACTGTCTCAATGAGACAGTTCTTTTGAGCACCCAAAACGTATATTAAAACTGACATGTAAGAAAATATTTACAATTTTATGCTAAAAAATTTTGGTTATCTAAACCAAGAAGTAGTGATTAATTATGAACACTTACATGTATCTAGAGGCATGCCTGCGAGATTTTACATCCTTGCATAAGGTTCCATGTTGCATGGCATGACTCGATTATAAATGTGCTTTCATTATAGTAATCTGTAATCAGAATTGTGGTTTGCATCTTGTGCATTTAATCTGCATTTGAGCCTCAGTAAAATTGCTGTACTAACCCTAATTGTGTCTTCTCACCAAACTTATCAAAGTTTACAGCTGGACGAGGTGTGTAAATGATAGAGACAGAATGGCAAATAGTTTCAGTCTTGATCAGAAAGCTTGTGAAAGGGTGATCTGAGCAGGGTTTACACCATTTGCTCAAGCCGGTTGTCCAAATGTCTAGGGTAAATACGGTGTAATTAAACAAACAATCAGCAGCTTAAACATGTATTGTGAACATCCCGTTTGCCTGCATTATCTCTTTCCTTGCTAGCGACGACTTTATCATCTGCTGATAACCTTTACAAACAGTTTGGACCTAGATCAGGACTGACAATCTGTCGGTCCTGATCTGGGACCAAACTGTTTGACACTCTGATAGTGCCCCTGAAAGAATTTTTTGAAAAAGTTAATTTTGAAAAGTCGGCAGAAGCCAACAAAAGCTTAAAAAATTACCCAGCATGCAAAGAGTTTACTCAATTACTGAGACGGAAAAAGCATGTGCAAATGAGTGTAATCTGCTGATTTTGTGATAAACTACTTTAAGCGCCACCCAATAGTTGCAGCAGACGGCATTTTTTAGCTTCTTTAACTCCTTCCCCGCTAGTAGCTTTGTCTTTGCCCAGATCAGGTTTGACATTCATTTGACCTGATCTGGGTCCGAACTGTTTGAAATTGTGATGGTATTCATGAAAAAAAAAATTTGAGGTCATTAAAGAAAATCTGTAAGGAAATAAGGCTTAATATTTCAAGTGAATCAATTCACAAAAGAAATGTCGAACTTTATTTTAGCAGAAAGTAAAGAAATATGTCACAAAATATGTTATCTGCTGCTGTCTTGATGGGAGCTGTGAGGATTAACCCTTAAAGCGCCAAGAAAAATGCATCTGAAAAATGGCGTCTGCTGAAGTCGTCTGCTGCAAATTATTGCCTAACATTAATGACAAGTTAAGTATAGAAGCAAACAGGGTGGACCCAGATTAGACTGCAGTAGTCTGATCTAGGTCCACACTGTTTGTCATAGAGGCCTCTTAAACATTTCAGCAGACAAGAAAAGCAGACGACTTTTGTTTCGATTGGGGCTTTGAGGATCAAATCTGAGGAAACTATTTTAATATTCTGCTTATAGAGTTTGGTTTAACTAAAACCGCAATGACCAGGTCAAGAGGGTTCATATCTTATAGGTAGACTATGAAAAAATGGCTGGGCCTGGACATGACTACCACTTAATGCTATTTTAAGAACCCTTTTGTTTTGTCATTAGCTTATATGCATACATACCCACACTAACCTGTTTTATTTTTTATTTTTCTGCATGTGCAAACAGATGTCACAGTTACAAACGGTAAGATTTCTTTAAGATTTTTTTAAATTCTTCTTTGCTCAAAACCAAGGTAAGTCCGTAAGTATCTCACTTGATTGTATCACTTTCAAAATTAACAAAAATGGACTATAAATTATTATGATGTAATGTAGTTATTGAAAAGGGCTTATATGAGTAGAACATACTGTAAAACCTGTCCTAAGCGGCCACTCAAAAATAGACAAAACAAAGATCTTAATGACAAATGGTAGATTAATGAAGGTAGAAAGTATTGCAGAATCCTCCCCTTGGAGCATTCTGCAATATTTTGAGTGGCAGCTTAAGACGGGTTTTACTGTAGTAGTAGTGGTAAATAACAAAAGAATCACTTCACAGCACAGGGATCGAGTTTTATTTTTTAAATCACTTGCTTAATATTTAGCAAGTGAATATTTTTCTCACTTGCTAAAGGTGTCGGGCCAATTCACTTATTCACTAAGATTGAATTCTAAAGACATTTCCAGATAACATCTTCCATTTTTAAAAACAAAACAAAATAAGAACAGTCATGATACAAAAACATTAAAAAATGTGAGCAAGCTCATATCATAGCTTTAGTCAATGTAAACCATCATTTAGGCCCCTTGCAAACAGTGTATGTACTGATCAGCTTCTTCAGTGATCTACACTGTTGTAGGGAGCCTGATGTTTCATTGTTTTGGATTTAATTTGCATGATCTTGTTGACTAAAATCAGAAATAAGGATGACTTGCATTCTCTTGCTAAAATTAACAAGTGATGGTAATTTCTACTTCCTCTTCATGGAAAACTAGCATTTAGCATGGTTGCAAGATCATTGCAACAACAAAAAATACTGACATACTGATGATAGTGAACATATTTGATAGGCCCGTCTTAAACTACTATGAGAATCCTTTTTTTCCCCAGCCTAAATGATGGTTACTTTTTATTTAAGAATGAAATATGTGAATCTTAATTTTTTTCCCCTGCCTTATTTAACATTGTTGAATGCTACTGCCAAATGCTGAAATTATTAATTTTATTTGAGTGGACATTGCTTATAATTTATCGTATCATTATTGAGGTATTGCATTTTGTTGTAGTAATTGAAAACTACCCTTTTCATTATATAGCTTATATGAGCTGTGGTGTGAGAAAATTTTACTTTGCGCATAGTATGTAGGCAAAGAAAACTTAATCAGACCTTCACAGACTTCATTTTTCCCCTTATACATACTTAAATGTGTTGCTGGACTATGATGGTTAAGGTTAGATAAGCCCTGGGGCAGAACATTAAATTTTGTTAGCATATGCTTGAAGGTTTATTTTCATCACATTTCAGCTCATATTTATTGCCTCATGTTCAATTTCAATTGGCCAAGCAAAGTTTGTTTGATTCTGGAACAAAATGTTAAAACAAAATAATCAAATCCAGTTTCTTGATTAGCTCGTAAAGAAGTTAACTGGGCCAGTTAAAGAAGGTTCACACTTACTCCTCAGATTCTAGAGCATTTCTCATTGTGATTTACAATGATCATACTTCAAGTTTTCAAGAAGTGAGTGCTTGAACATGCATGTTTTGTCTTTGATTTGACAGGGCTAAAATTTAAAGAAGAACAATCCCTAAATCAAAAGAAGCATTTGATTTCCACATATAATTTGGCATTTGGTAGACTATAGTTAAAAAAATACGAATTTAGGAATGTTGAATTTTGGATGAGTATATTTGGTCACTTTAATTTTGAGGGTAGCATGATTAAAACAGTATGTGTGAGTAAATAGATATGCACACAGCCAAAAGAGGGTGCTATCAAATTTCATAATTTGAAGAGGTTGATAAATTGAACATACTATATACACTAAAAATGTTATATATCTTCAAAGTTTGATACCCAAGTTGATTTGTCCTGTATATAATAGAACTCACTCATTTGATTTGTAGAATTTAAAATGAAAGCGAGTTACTCTAGTTATTACATGCTCAGAAGTTTTTTGGAAAGTAACTCAATCAATACAAATTTGAGTTTGGCCTTATCAATTGCTAATAGTCTGCAAAACAAGGAAAATAAGCATTTATTTGCATGGCTTTGTTTAGTATGTTAGTAAAGATATATTTCATTTCTTATTTAGTAAAACAAAGCAAAACTTTCTTCATTATGTCAAATTTGGATAGAATAACCATTATGGTTATGATTATTTTTCCAGAGAAAAGTTTAACAAATCCTTGCAAGTCCGTAATTTTAACTGGATTATTTGAGAATTTTCTGTGCAATGATTAATTTTCCAGAGAGAAGATTAAAAATTTCTATTGAGTGCAAACTTTTAACTGGGTTATTTGGGAAATTTCTGTACTAAGATTTTAATAATCATAATTCCACTAGTACTTGACAGTTTAAGCTTCTGTTCCAATAGTATTGCATTATTTCAATATGTATTTGGATTAAAAGCCATGTTAAAATTTGTCCAGCCATTTAGGTTTGATGTTTTACTTAGACCACGCTATAAGGTCTCTTAATATCACTTTCATTCTTTGTAGCTTTTCAAGGTATGGTATTGGTGTCTTTACTCATAAGTAGTGTTGTCATAAGATACTGACAAAACCAGACATTTGACATGTCTGGATTAACCAAATCTCATTGTCTTCTCCAAACGTTTGTTCGAGACAAAGCTGAGTATTCAGAAATACAGTCTCTGCTGGACATGTTTGTGGCAAAGATGTACATAAAGCAAATTGCGATATGGACACCAAGTGCCATACCATACCTTATGGAGATTTCTCAGAA
This sequence comes from Loripinus fragilis, assembly GCA_964019695.1. Taxonomy (NCBI): domain Eukaryota; kingdom Metazoa; phylum Mollusca; class Bivalvia; order Lucinida; family Lucinidae; genus Loripinus; species Loripinus fragilis. The sequence goes on from OZ026524.1 coordinate 73,373,178, forward strand.
ACCTTGGTTTCCTTCTAAACAAATTGAACTATTGCTGTAGTTGCATTGTGTGGCTTTGTATTATATGATGATACCTGTTTTTTGAGCAATTTCTGAGTGGGAAGGGTATGTGAAAGGTGTTGTATTGAAATGTGTTTGTGACCCATTTTTAATCTTTGATAATGTCTTTAAGCTGAGTAGAGCTATTAAGTTGTTTAGTGATTCTAGGACTCTGGTATAACCTAGGTTCAAATTCAAGCTATGTCATGTAGGTTGAATTGGAGACAGCCTGCTAAGCTAAAGAGACTGCTTAGAATCTTAAAAATGAAGATTAGGCTTTACAAATAGGGCTATTATACTATTTTTGGCTGCAAACAATAAAAGCACTGACCAGATTACGTTGGTTTTGGTAGTTTATGATATAAATGGGTTTTAGATGACTCTTGTCTGAAGATGCCTTCTAAAACCTTCAAGAAAATGACTGCAATACTTATAGCTAGAAAAATATTGATACCTAAAGCTTTTTTTAACAATTCTCATTTGCAATGATTTAATACGTTTGTACAAGATAGTATTTTAGACTAAATGCTCACTAAATAAATAAGTTCCTACTTTTTCTGTGACAACTACTAGTCCTTAGTGTCCTTTATGACAAGTCCAGAAGTCCAGTTAATATTGCACACAAGTTTGGAGGCTATCATATATGATACTGAAATATTTTTTTTTTATTAAATCTGAACTCAATCAGAAGGTGAAAGTAATTGAGCTATAAAAAGAGACCGCTGTTTTAGGGGCATATCGATATGTACTCTGACAAAAATTCCTATATTTAAAAAAAACAAATTGGTCATTTCACAAGATATTGATACCTATTGAATGAATCAAATGATTCTTTAAATTATGTATGTACTTATCTGGTGGGACTATATGTCTAAGATTTGGCTTTGGCTTTCATCTAAGTCGTTAGCAGCAAAGGTTCTGGCAAGACTGGGCATTTGAGTAGGCTAGTATGAGCCTTTGCTGCTCACTTCTGTGATAGTCTCATCTTAGTCATGGTCCTGCATCTTCTGGTCAAAGTCTGCAACATTGATCTGCTTTTCTACTTAAAAAGCTGTAAGATGACAAAAATAATTAGATGGCATGTTTTAAGGATTTGTAAAATGCATTTTTAATGAAACAGCAAAAATCAAACTACATTATAATCCAGAGCCCTAGATGTATACTTGTCCAAGTCTTTCTGTATTCTTGTCTTAGTGTGTTTGTCTTACGTGATGTGGACCCTCACGCTTCTTTAGAAATAGTAGATTATTTGACAGCAAAATGTAGTTGCTTATTTGGAGGCACTTTAGTGTGAGGTGGCACAAGATTAACACGCTTTATTTGATCCTTATATTGTACACAAACTAATATTTGATATTGTTTCAAGTGCACTTTTAGTGCAGTAGTATTTTCCAATTTCATCTCTTTCGTCTTTTCCAAGGATAGGATGGTGGTTTTCTATTGTTATCTTTTGAACAGCTGTAAGTATTTTATTTTGTTCTTCTGAATGCTATATGTTAAGGTGATATTATGGAACAGAAATTTATCATAGTCAGGTACAATGTTTATTCCAAATATAGATTTGAAAATGTTAAACTGACTTGAAACATCTAGATATTAAATAAGGAAAGAAATATATCTGCTGATTATAGTTGTATTTAAGTATCAAGCCTCCTGGTAAGATTTTGAATGCTATCAATACTGTTTACAATTTATGGAGAATAAATTTGAGTTGTTTTCTTACTTAAAACATTTGTTTTGATATGCCATATCCAATGCTATAAGTGCATTGTGTGCATAGCTTCCAAAAGTCATTTTAACAGTGTAGATCCAGGTCAGTTGAACTGATGAAGCATGCTGATCAGCATTCACACTTTTATATCAACACTATAAGTATGTATTAAAATGAAATGCCACATGAATCACTGGAAATCAGAAATTTATATAGTATAAATAATGTAAAGTAATAAATAGGTGCATGTGTGCATAACATTAAATGCACTAAATACTCAACTTCCAACTTAGTTTTATCATTTTAACGAGTCTACAGATATATTTTCAATTTTAAAGTAGCAATCTTATCAGGATGGCTAAATAAAATTCCAATTATATTTTTGTTATATACAGTTTGTTTTGTTGTTAGAATTTTGATTTATAATCAAAGTGTGTTGTGGGAAGACCATTATGCTCTGTTGTATGAGAGAAAACTTGGTAATTTACCATAGATAACATATTGAGTCAAAAAGTAAATATAACCTAAGAAATTAAATGTGTTTATCATCAGTTAATGTTTAGTTCTGAAAAAAATATATTATAACCAAATTAATGTTGAAATGGAAGTGAAGTCTATAGTAAATTGTATTATTAGTTTATCATAATCTTCACCTTAAATGATTTTTTATGACAATCTGCTACAGTTTATTTATACACATCAGGAAACTAAAATGACATTGCTGAACTGATCTCTTGGTTAAGATAGACATATACAGTTTAATTTTATCATTCAGGAAACTAAAATGACAGTGCTTACCTGATCTCTCGATTATGACAAGTCCTACACAGTTTAGTTTTACCAGCCAGGAAACTAAAATGACATTGCTGATCTGATCTCTTAATTATGACCAGGGTTGCCAAGGTCAGGGAAAATATTCTGGAAAAAGAAATTTTTTCCAAGGTTAGGGAAAATTCAGGGAATTTATTTTCAGTCATGGAAATTTAGAAAAAAAGAAAAAAGTCTGGGAATTTAAAAAAATAAAAAAAGTGATAGATCACAGGCGTCTGAAAATTATATTTGCTATAAGTTTCAAGCAGTTTATATTAAGAAACATTCCTTTTCTAATATTTATGATTTCAAATTTTTCCTATAAGATTAAACATAAATACAATATATTTGCAAAACAATTTGAATTGTCGATGGATGAGAATGTCTATTTTCGGTCTTCAAAATGAGTGGAAAACGGTCGAAAGTCACAGAATTTTGATATTGAAATTGAGTGACAACCCTGAGACAGTCCCGCACAGTTTAGTTTTACCAGCCAGGTTACTAAAATGACCTCTGACCTGCTCTCTAGATTATGACAATCTCTTTTACGTAATGACATTGCTGAACTGACCTTGCTTATGATATTTCTACACAGTTTAATTTTACCATTTAGGAAACTGAAATGGCATTGCTCATCAGATCTCTTGATTATGACAGTCCTACACAGTTTAGTTTTACCAGCCAGGAAACTAAAATAACATTGATGATCTGATCTCTAGATTATTACAATTTCTTTTACATATCAGGAAATCAAAATGACACTGCTGATCTTTTTTTTTGTTATGCCACTCATACACAGATTAATATTATATATATATATCCGGACACTAGAATGACATTGCAGATCTTGATTGTTTTAATATATACAATCTCCTACTAAGTTTAATTTTATATATCAGAAAATCAAAAATGATATTGTGATTATGACTAAGTCCTACAATGTTTACGTTTACATATCAACATACTAAAATGACAGTGATGATAAGATCTCTTTATTATTACAGTCTGATACACAGTTTAATTTTTTATAATTATTAGGAAATAAAAATGGCATTGCGTTTCTGATTTCTTGATTATGACAATCTCCTTTACATTTAATTTCACTTACCATTTTCAGGAAACTTAAATGATTATGACATTGATGACCTGGTCTCTTGATTATGATTATCTCAAACACAGTTAAATAAAACATATCGGGAAACAGTTTCCAACACTGTTTAATTTTAGATATCAGGAAATCAAAATGGCATTGCTGACATGATCTCTTGATTGTAAAGTTTTGCTACATATCAGGAAACAAATATAACATTGCTGACCTGATCTCTTGATTGTAACATTTTCCTACACAGATTGAGTTTATATAGCAGATAACAAATATAACATTGCTGACCTGATCTCTTGATTGTAGCATTTTTCTACACCGATTGATTTTATATAGCAGGAAACAAATATAACATTGCTGACCTGATCTCTTGATTGTAACATTCTCATACACAGATTGATTTTATATATGAGGAAACTAAAATGACATGCTGACCTGATTTTTTTGTTGTAATATTCTCCTACACAGATTGATTATATATAGCAGGAAACAAATATAATACTTCTGACCTGATCTCTTGATTTAAACATTTTCATACAGATTGATTTTATATAGCAGAATACAAATCTGATCTCTTGATTGTAACATTCTCCTACACAGATTGATTTTATATATCAGGAAACAAATATAACATTACTGACCTGATCTCTTGATTGTAACATTCTCCTACACAGATTGATTTTATATATCAGGAAACAAATATAACATTGCTGACCTGATCTCTTGATTGTAACATTCTCATACACAGAATGATTATATATCTTAGGAAACTAAAATGACATTGCCTACCTGATCTTTTGATGGTAACATTCTATAACACAGATTAATTTTACATATCAGGAAACAAAAATGACATTGCTGACTTGGGCTCTTGTTTACAATAATCTCAAACAAATCAGGAAACTGTTTCCAACACTGCTTGATATTAGGTATCAGGAAATCAGAATGGCATTGCTGATCTAATCTCTTGATATAACATTCTCCTTTTTTATATATTGGTCTGCTTTCTTGATAAAATCTCCAACACATTATTTTTTTTTCCATATCAGTAACTTAAATAGACAGTGTGATCTGATCTCTTGACTATGACAATATCCAACAGTTTAATTGTACATTCATTAATCAGTTTATGCAGAGTTTAGCATCTGTAAAAACCTGACAAATCATAATAAATAAGTACTCAGATATAAATGACACTGTTTAAACCAATAATTAGTGATTTATTTAATCCAGTGATAGAATGAATGCATCTTGCAGTTGGACATTTAAGCACAAGATCAATTTGTTTGCCATTTCTAATTCCAGGCATCTAGATAAAGGGGATAGCAACATTGGAATAAAATGAATCTGAAATGTTAGCTATTATTGCACCAATTACAACAAAAGTCGTCTGCTTTTCTCGTCTGCTGAAATGTTTAAGAAGCCTCTATGGCAAACAGTGTGGACCCAGATCAGACTGCCTGTTCTGGTTCCTCGCTGTTTGCTTCTATACTTAATTTGTCAGTAATGTTAGGCAATTATTTGCAGAACCGGGCCGCGTAGCGCAGTCGGTAACGTGTCTGGTTACAGATGCGAAGCTGACTGCAGATCCAGGGGTCGCGAGTTTGATCCCGGCCCGGTCCCATACTTTCGTGGAGATTGATCATGAAATAATTTCTACGGTCATTCTCCTCCCTTCCGCTGAATCCTTCATGAAGGGTTGTTGTCAGTTACAAGCGAAAGTATGTGCACGATTACTGGTAAACTGCTTGTTCAAGCTTGCCCAGGAAAAAAGTGTGGTTAGGTGAACTGACCGTCCCGCAATGACCATAGCTGTTGACTTGGGACGTAAAGCAACTAAACAAACAAACAAACAAACAATTATTTGCAGCAGACAATTTCAGCAGACATTTTCAGATGCATTTTTTTTTTGGCGATTTAAGGGTAAAACCATGCAATCTGCCACAATCCCAATCAAAATCGATTGAAAAATAAGAAAGTTACAGATGTTTGTATATAGAATTAAAAGCTGTGGAGGGCGGCCATTTATAAGCTGAGTGACATCATAAGCCCTAATTAAATATGAATAAAAGGAATAACTAGTTTCCTGCTAATCATTATAACTTTGTTTGCATTTTCTTCTGTTGAAAATAGTTGATTTGAAAAAAAATCTGTACAGTTTGCAATGAAATTTCATTGGCTTTTCAAAATTTACAGTTAAGTATTCAAAATGATGGCCTCCATTGGCTTAATAGAAGTCAAAATTTTCATTTTCAGATTGCTATAACTTTTTAATTTTACATTCGATTTTGATCGGGTTTGCGGTAGATTGAATGGTTTAATAAGGGCTTGCATTTCAAGGCTCTTGCTATCTGTGTTGCTGTCCCCTTTAAAAAATATATTTTCATATTGTCTCAACCAAAGCATATGTTCTGGGTACTCAAAAGAACCATCTCAATAAGACAGTTCTTTTAAGAACCCAAAACATGTTTAAGCTGATGTATAAGAAAATAATCAAATTTTGTTATCTGGACCTATGAATTCCATTCTCATTGAAAGCATTGAAGGATATGAGAAGTTTGTAGACATAGGCTACTCACTTTGGGCTTTAAAATCATACTATGGTATATAATGATGGTCATCCCAAGCATGCTTTCTGTTTGTTGTTACTAGCTACTAATTCTCAGACAGACAGCTAGCATAAAAAGCTATTTGTCTTGTTTTAAAGCCTTGAGAAAATTTAGGGGGAAAATGCTCTGCTGGACATGTAGTATGACCTGAGTCACTGATGATTTAGATTTATCATCAGCATTTGAAACAATACACTTCTAGACAACAAGAAGACCATGCTTAAAAAGTCCTTTGATAGAAAATACAACTCTTGGTAGTAGGAAAGTTTTTCTTTTAAGATCATGTTGGATAATTATCATATCACTGGTATTGTTTAAAAGGATCACTGGTAGTAGTCAAATGAAACTTCGAGAAGATACTCAGGGGTCCATTCAAGCTTACGCTCACAAACTTGCGTTTTGATTTTTGTGGAAGAGTTATTGGCTTTGATCATTTACTAATCTTTTCTTGACTCTATTTCTGTCTCGGATAAAAAGAGAATAGTAGGTGAGTACTTTTGACATCAAGTTTACCAGGCAAGGCTTCAGGAATGCTTGTTGAATCGCAAGGCTTGCTGAGCAATTCAACATGCATTCGCTAAATCGAGCCTGGAAAATTGATATCAAAAGATGCGAACCTGGTATTCTATTTATCAGTTTGGCCCCATTGGTTCACTCTTCAAAATGACAATTATGTAGTAATTATTGATTTTTGAGTCGATTAAACATCATCAATATCATTCAAAAAGTGCAACGTCATGTGACCTGATAAGATAAATGCAGTAGGATGGACAATGTTTATCTTGTCAAAGGGAGCGCAGTGGCTCAGTGGTAGAGTGCTTGACTCGAGACCGAGGTTTGAGCCTCAACGGCATCACTATGTTGTGTCCTTTAGCAAGACACATTTATCCTTGCTTAGTACTGGTTCAACACAGAAAGACCCGTCCCAAGATAAATGAAAAATTGTTGACTGGGGTGTTAAGAATCAAATCAAACGAACAAATTTATCTGGTCAACGTGCAACAATGCAGTTAATATAAGAGGTAACGGATAAATGTTTGATGCTGTGTAGATAAAAGGTGTTCTTATCAAGAAATAGTAATAATGCAAGTTTGAGCACATCTGAAGTATTCTTAACTCCCAAGCCTCATAGCAAAACCATTAAAACGTATAGTTATGTGAAAACATTCATGAAAAACTTACAAAACCTGCATTTTGCTTTAAAAACTACAATGAACCCCAATAACCTTTCAAATAAAGCTTTATTTCTTTAAGCTAGAATTTGTTAAGTCCTACTATTTCAACAATTTTTTTTCTGTAGTCTCCATTTTAGTACAGAAAATGTGTCAAGAGAAAGAAATATACTACTGATTTTTTTCTCTGGCTCTGCTTGCTTGGTCTTCACAATGGCTGATATATTTTTGAAGATAATAGAAATCGTTATATTAGCTTGGATTATTATTAGCCTAAAGATGGTTTAACATGTTGAGGAAGTGATTCTCAGAAATCTTAAATTAACCATTCTTTATATTCACACAATGTTTTAAAAGCCTTAATTTTGATAAAAAGAAACCAATAAAGAAACTTTTATTTTGAAGCTAGGAGGCTGTTAAGATGTATAACGACAAGGTTATTTGGATGGTGATATGGATACTAGAATTTAGATTAATGAATGACCTACTGGCAGTTATAGGATAAAATGGGGAAAAGGGCTATACAATGAGCGCTGTTTGTTGCTTGCTTCATTGTTGCCAAAGAAGCTTGTGTACCATAATGCGTCTTTGATTTCTCAAGAACATAAACATACACAAGTATACCTATGAACTCACCAGTTTGTAATAATGTGACCACCACCAGAGGAAGGAAAATATAATTTCGAAGAGTGTCTTATCTATTTATGAATAAGGGCTTAGAAATTACTGCACTTTTTACTGACAAGAATGCTTTGTGTATGGAGTTGCATAACATTTGGAGGAAAATGCTTCAGCATCACTGTCTTGAGAAACTTTGTGGATGGAAAAACCTAAATTTACCGTTCTATTTTATGATCACTGCCCTTAAAATTACATTCATAAGGAGTAGTGATAAATTTCATAATCATTACACACACTTTTAGAAATTGGCCATAAAGTACTAAGATAATTGTGCTACATCTAGCACTGACTGGGTGAATAATTGTTCATTGAAATTTTGGAATATCTGTATAAACTCTTATTGCATATCTGTATAAACTCTTAATGCAGAATATATTTGAGGTGAAACTTGGAAATGGTCTGGAGGTTATGTATCTAAATTAACGAAATAAGTTTTAAATATTTGGGAGTAAGTTATTTTACCTTAAATCTGGCAGATCATCCATTCTTTCAGATAATTAGAGAATGTGACTCAATTTTTGACCCTGTAGGCCTATGACAGGGTTCCCACAAGCTCTAGAAATCATTGAAAACCTTGAAAATCACTTTAAAAAGTTCCATGCATGGAATTTGTAAAAGCCTGAATAATCTTGAAAAAATCATGTAATTTTGTTAAATAATTTGATGAAACCACCAGTTGCCAGAAAACTAGCTGTCAGACAAATATGAAGGGCGAAGATTTGTTACTAGTAAAATGTATTTAAGCCCCCTGATGGCTTAGGCTGCTGTCCATTCTAAGGTGGTGATTCTGTTCTTTTTGTTTATTGTTACTCCCATTGTGGGAGTCTGTAGTTGTTCTATGTTTTGTTGTACGTTACTTTATGTCCACTCTAGTTTTTCAATCATTTGATGGGGAAGAGAGAGCTGGTTGCTTTGCTTAGTTTGTCTTCCTAGTGTCTTTTGATGGTTGTTTGACCCTTCCTCATGGTGCCATGGGTTTGTCTGCTGTTTGTGATTGTCGTATTTCCTGATCATACTCACTTAATATTTTTTCTGGCTACTGGTGGTTTCAATGTATGCATGGTCTGTTTGCAAGATTGCTGTTGTTGCTGCATTCTGCATTTATGCTCAGAGTGGTGAAGATGCTGCTAAAAGAGGAGGCTGGAGGCAGTGCATTAAATAGTCATGGAAATTACATTGCTGCCCATGGAAAATTATGGAAAGATCATGGAATTGTGTTTTTAAATTCTTTGGGAACCCTGCTATGACCTATATTTTATGATCTAGTAATTATTTGGCTTGATATTTTGCAAGGTTATTGGAGGGTTGAACAGATAAGTTTAAGTGGGTATAATTCTTCAAGGTTCGGTTAAATTTGATTTTTGAATGTGACTTACCACAAAAAAAAGTTACTTTTAAACCAAAACAAAATGTATCTATACAATCTGTTAAATATGCAATAAGTACCTGCTCTGTTATGTTTGTCAAAGTTGGAGTTGAGGGAGCGCAGTGGCTCAGTGGTAGAGTGCTTGACTTGAGACCTAGGGGCCGCGTCACTGTGTTGTGGTCCTTGAGCAAGACACATTTATCCTAGCTTAGTACTGGTTCAACCCAGGAAGATCCGTCCCTGTTTAACTGAAAGATTGTTGATGGGACTTAAAGAATCAAATCAAATAATAAACAAAGTGGGAGTACAGGTCAGTCCCGTTAGTACTCGTCAGGTTACTACGCGAGTATGCTTATAGCGTGAATCTGCCTTGGCTCCCAAAATTTAAAAAAAAAAAAAAAAATCTTTGAGAAAAAATCTCTCATCTATCCAAATTGCTGTTTACTAATTTAAAAAATGTGTATTGGGAAAACATTACACTATTCACTCATGGAATAAATATTGCATGCCTAATTAATCTCTTGTTGCTGTAAAAGGCCAGTGAGCAGAGTCTGCACAAAAAGGTTGACACGATTTCCACTGGGTAATTTGACAAAAAGGTATTGTTGTGTATTGTATCTTTCTGCCCTGTCACCTGTCTAAACCTTTGTCTGAATAGTTTCCTGTAATGGCAGCAATTAAAATAAATAAATTTGACACCTGCTGAGCTCACAACAAAAGCTTATCTATTTACCTCAGACTTGAAAAACGGTCATTGACCTGTGACACAACCTTGCTTAATTGAATATTCATTATCCATAACGCAGGTTAAAATATCAGCCTATCAACATACAGCTCATTGAAGTTGACCTTTGAGGTCAGTAAGAATTATCCAATCAATATTTATTGAGAGTTATTAGACTGTACTGCCAGACGTTCTAGCGGGTATAATGTTTACTATTACACCGCATATACTGTAACACCAATGTGAAGAAATCTTCTCAATATTTGAAATGCTTGAATTTTGTTTAAAATTAGTTATTTTGGTGGGATTTGAATGACAAAACATACAGAGCTTGTGATTATTTAACTATTTGAATAATATACAGTAAGTGTTATTGGAGTTTAATTAAACTCAGAACCACTCTTGAAAAAGAACATTCTCCACCCACACTGACTAAGGTACAGCTGTTCATGCTTCAACTCGTTAGTGCCAGTCCCGCGTATGGCGCGAGTTAGATTTGTGGACCCCAATCGGCGCGTAGTAACGGGACTGACCTGTATCTGTTGAATATGCAATAAGTACCTGCTCTGTTATGTTTACAGTCAAAGTGGGAGTAGTTTAGCATTTCTGTCTCAGTGACAGTTCTTTACCCAACACGGGTAAAGTTCCTGTCCTCCTTAGCTTTTATAAACAGTTGAACATGACAGGGAGCGCAGTGGCTCAGTGGTAGAGTGCTTGACTTGAGACCGAAGGGTAGCGGGTTCGAGCCTCACCGGCGTCACTGCGTTGTGGTCCTTGAGCAAGACACATTTATCCTAGCTTAGTACTGGTTAAACCCAGGAAGAACCGTCCCGCATAACTGAAAGATTGTTGAGTGGACGTAAAGAATTAAATCAAACAAAACAAAAGTTGAACATGACTGCAGTATTTTTGACTAGGCTGGAAATGAAATAGTCATGGCAGTTTTGAAAGAATAGTAAACCTTGGCACAACAATATTTTATCCATTATCAAATCTTTGGACAAATTTTGTTTCAGCAGCACCTTACCACAGGACCACATTTATTACCAGTGCACATTGAGTGCTTTTCAATTAAAAGTTTCTTTTTGTTTGTCTTTGAAATAGTAGATAAAATGTATTTAGTCATCATAGTTTAACATGTATATCATCAGTTAGCATAGCATAAATGACAAAGTGGTATTCATTAGTGATACTTTTGTGTGTGGAATGTCAAGTTGGTAGACAGTTGATACAGTCTTTTTAACATCAAGAATTCTTTAAAGTATCTCTATAGCCCTGCAAGCTAATGTTGATGTTAAGCTTCAGTGATACAGTTCTTTTGTGCACCCAGAACCCCTGTTTAAACTGGCGGATAAGCAAATACATTGTAATCACAAATTTACACTCAAAGACTTTGCTTATTTGGACTTTTCAAGTAGATGCATCATGGCCACTCTATTTGCTTGACATCGAGTAACAGAAGGTACAGTGAGATATTTACCCTTTGAATGCATGTGGATGGATACAATTGTTATTACAAGGAGTCAAAGAAGAGACCAATCAAGAGATAACTGAACTGCAGGTTTAAATTTGGACAAAAAGGCTTAGAATAGTATAATTGTATGTAAGCCAACCTCAGAGTGTGGCTCTGACATTGATGAACTCAAAGACTACTCAAGCAGGCTAGGTCTAGATATATTAAGAATCCTAAGAGTTGAGAGTAATAAGTTTTACTTTAATGACAAGCAATACTCAGAGTGAAATTTTCCCTCTCACCCACAATCATTGCCTTTAATGGGTGGCCATATCATTTGAATAATCTCCAACATCATTAATGTCCATTTCATTCATAGCTTTAAGCAGCATGTATCATTGTGTTATGAGTGACTATCTATCATTCCTAACAAAATCATGACTGATAGATGAGGAATTCAAAAATTAATTCAATGTCATAAAATTGACTGACATCTTCAATAAAGAAAGTCTATGAAGTAAGCATTCCATTTGAAGCAGAAAGATGAGAATCTCTCGAGACTACATGAATTCACTGAACGATATTCCCATGTACTATTACATATCTTTGTATATGAATATCCCCATATATCAATTTGCATCCAGTTGTATTCCTAAGAATTGCAGTATCGTGACCCATTTCATTATACATAATTTTTGCTATGCTTTTATCCTTTCCTTATTATTCCCTACAGTTTGTATCTGAAAATATATTCTGCTTAAATATATTGGTTTCATTCAGATATTAATCAGAAAAAGGTTCTAATTCTGCCAGGATATGATTTGTGCTAGAGTTAACTCCCTTTTTCTACAATTACATTTGTACAGTTAATAATTATAGCTCTGTTCTTGGATCTCTGTTGGTAGCCAATGGTCTAGGATTGTGGCTTTCCAAATTATATTCTTTTGAGTCAAAGACAAACTTAGTAGACCATAGTTACCTGTTGTACAACAAGTAAGTTGGCAAATTCGAAAAAAAAAAACTCTGACTGATTTTTAAAAAAGATATAAAGTGTTCACTGGATATCTAAGTTTGTAATTTAAAAAAAATCAATTTGTTATTTCTCAATATGTATCTCATGTTCTCGAGCACCCAAAACTTATCGTCATGTTGGAGAAAAATTCACAAGAATTTTTACGCAAAATAATTCGCTAATCTGGACCTATGATTTAAAAAAACCCAAAAAAAACAGCTGCATGCCCATTATATTCTATACTATCAGCACCAGTTGTATTTTCTTTCGTATCGCTTCTACACAAAAAGCTTTTTAAAATAGTTGTATCTGTCTCGTCTGAGAGTTAAAGCAGTATCTAATAGCACGCTGTTTGCCTGCCACATTTTCCTGTGTTCTTTCCAGACTGTAATGGCCCCACCTATTGAAAAATCCGAATCTAGTCAAGAGTCCACTCACCAGGGACCAAATGAACGTGAATGCATGGAAGAGACTGTTAGCACCGTTTTTCCTTTTGTTCCTCCGAAATTGGATGTAGTATTTTATGATGTTAAACAAACTAATAGTACTTCAAAAGATAGTAGTATTAAAGATGAATCTAAAGTAATTGAAGTACCCGTTTATAGAAGAGCATACACAGCATTAGAAGCACATTATACAGAGGAGCCAATATCAAATATAAATCCTGAATCTCCACCTGCCGTTACTTACGAAGCTACGAAAGTCGTTGAAGGATGGGAAAAGGGTAGAGGTGGTCATGATTCTGGATATGTATCAAGAAATGGTTCTTGTGGCGAGACAGAAATCAAAGTAATGAGTGAGGCAGTTAAAGATTCCGTAGACATTCCTAAAACTGAAACTCTGATGGAAACTGCTAAATCAGAAACTCAGACTAACTCTGATACGTCACATAGAGAAGAAACACCTCATGACACTATGATAGATGATAACAAAAATTGTTCTGAGGTATAATCTCGATATTTCTGAGTGATCTACACTACCTTAGATAAGAAAATTTAATGAATCTCACGAGCTAGTTTTGTTATTTCTTGACGAAAATGTTTGTTGTGGATACTCATTAAAATTGTCTAAACTCCAGCTGTTAAGTTTTTAGAACTAATTTTTCGCAATAACTTTTATATCTTTGCGTTTGCGATGAAAGTTGAAAAGGAGACTTTCCGCCAACTTCTCCAAAAGGTCTGGTGCTTGTGGCTCAAACAGATTTTTGTGTATATAGATGAAGATTTTGCAATAAATTGAATTCATCCAAAATTTCTAAGTCTTTTATTGGCAGATAAAATTTGTATAGGCGTGACAGAAAGGGTAGTTTCAAAAGCTATTCGTAAGCGGTACATATCCCGTTATTCAAAGGTTGTGCATAACATGAAACTGCCGTTTTCATACTCAGAGTTTTTCATGCGTATGCAGAATCAACTTGAGGCAGGCTCATTTGTTGGAACAAAGGTTGGGTTTTCGCATGGCGTGCCATTTTTCCTCTTATGCACATGCTATGAAATGAACATTTTTTTAGATGACCCCATTAGCTTAACGCACTAGCTAATCCGGCGCGATTTCCATTATATTTGAACAAGCCATCCAGCGCTTTAGTAACCTAATAGGGGCGGTGCATTGTAACTTTTTGACTGACATCTTGGACTTGGTTAATTTGCGCTTTGCTTAAAATGTTCAAAGAGTGCATCTAAGCACAGAGTAACCTGCAGCATATTGGATGTTGGAACTGTTTGGAGAAGTTGGCGGGGATGTAGATGAATACTTTTTATCAGTATAAATTTTTTTGATAAATGACGCAGTAAAAAGTTATCCCGAGAAAATAGTTCTTAAAACATAACAGCTGGATTTTGAGATTGAGTACCCACAACATAGGTTTTCATAATATAATCAATTTCAATGAGTTGCAATGATTGCCCTGACTTTGAAGTGAGAAAACAAGGTTAAACAATGAATAATAACAAGTTGCTGTTTAAAACCGCATCATTCTACACACTAATGCACTTTCAATAAAGATCAAACTCTATAGATAAAATTCATAATAAGCTGGAACAGTCTTTGTTTTTATTTCTTTTAGGTTGATTTTGTTTTATTAAGGAATAAATTTGCGCTTCCTTTATATATCACTGGCTGGCTTTAAAGTGGATAAATCCAGAGCATGAAGCGCTAGTGATTTATCCGCTTATGACTAACCAACAATGATATATTAAGCAACAAATCATTACCAGGACAAATTTATTGTGGTTCCTAACACACAAAAAGATTGAAAATATGAATGATTCCTTTAGAGTCTATTAAATTTTCTCCATCATAAACTGAGCATTAGATTTTCCCTTAAATCTTGTTTGAACTGGAAAAAGTATTTTTATGTACGTTTTGAAGGACCATTAGTTGTAAAAATGATGTTACGCCAGAATCTAATGTCAATAATAGAGGACCTCATAAAAATTAAATTGGCGATTGAATGACACTAGTCCGTGCAGTGATTTGTCAACCAATAGACCTCTCAATTTAACCATTGCATTGGCTATATATGAGGTGTGATCAAGAAGTTCTCGGCCCGATATGCTTCGGTGAGATTAATTGAATTAAAATCTTTGTCAGTCTGTCATTTGATCTAATTGAATGACATTGGGAGTGTGGAAAGCATGCGGTCTTGCTTGGTTGCTTATGTAAAGTACTTTTAAGAGAGGAGGGTGTGACACATTTGCAAAATTTAATAGGGTTAATTCAGCAGGGAATCTTTTGGGATAGTCAAGGGTTGATCATGATTGATTATCTTGAGCAAGGTCGCACGATAATTGGTGAATATTATGCAGAGGAATTGAGGCGGCACCGCCAAGAAATTGCAAGAAAGAGGCAAGGAAAACTGACTTGCGGTGTTGTGCTCTTGCTGGACAACGTCCCTGCCCACATGTCACAAGTTGCCATGACTGCTGCGACTGAAAGTGGATTTGAAGTCCTTCCTCATCCCCATTTTCTCCTGATATGGCTCCTTCTGACTTCTATCTGTTTCCAAAACTGAAATCCCATCTTCACAGTATGGAAGCAATGAAGGCAGTAAACGAGTACCAAGAAAAGGCCTTCTATTTTGAAGGGATAAGAAAGCTTGAACAGAGATGGGCTAAGTGCATTGCCTTGAAGGCAGATTATATTGAAAAGTAATGGTCAAATTTTCATTCCCTGGTAGCCCAAAGTACAAGGGGCCGAGAACTTTTTGATCATTCCTTGAAGGTGATCAGTGTTAGAATATTGGTTTAATTTATAGTAGAACAAAATCAATTTCACAAATATATTTTGTGAATTAATTTTTTTTGAAAATATTTACAATGTTTTGTGATACTGTTTACTTGGGATCAAAATAAAATGATTTTCTGCCTGATCTTTTGAAAATGTGTTGTTTGTCTTTATATGACATCATGAAATGATTACATATGATTAATTGTCTATCCTTGTTTTCTCCCATCTTAGTAGTAGCTTTACTTGCCCTTGATTGAAACTGATTTTTAAAAATTATATTTACCCTTTGTAGCCCAGTGGACTTTTCCATAAAGTTTGATAAAGTTAAGTTAGGATAGTCCATTATATATATTGAGGGGATTAAAAACATCAACATTGTATTTCTTTCTCTGGAGATCTATTTTGTCTTAGCAAACAGTGAAGACCCAAATGAAATGCCGCATTTAGCGGCATTTCATCTGGGTCTTCACTGTTTGCCAATGTACCCTTTTAGGGGTTTCCTGTCTACAAAGGATTAAAGGGAGTCTTATCTAAGGTTTTGATTTTTTGCCTTCTATTGCTTTACATTTATGCTTACAAGCTAGATTAGGTGTGGATGTGATTTGAATTTTTAGCTTTTATATGGGCAAGAAGGTACATTTTTGTAATATACTCATTATTTAAGGGTCAAAAAGCCAAATAGGTCAGTGCAGAATAAAGAAATGAATCTTAACTCTTTGCCTACTGGGTAATTTTGCATGTTTTTTGTCGTCTGCGGATTTTTTTCAAAATCAACTTTTTCGAAATATTCTTTCAGAAATACCGTCAGAGTGTCAAACAGTTTAGATCCAGATCAGGCCCGACAAAACCTGGGGCCTGAACTGAGTCCAAACTGTTTGCAAATGTTATCAGCAGATGACACTAGTAGGCAGAGTTAATCCATATAGCCTGGTGTGTTATTATTAATATAATATTAATTTAGGTTATGCATGGCCATCATGTTTAATTATTTTGTTCGTACTAACAATTTGTTCAGTAGGAACAGTTAGTTGTTGATATAACACTTTTTATTAATATTTCGTAATACTGCTAAGTATCATGTTTTTCCGTTGCACACAAATTTTCTGTCAATGACAATATTTTCTGACAGTCTGTTCATGTTCTTCTCTCACTTGTCTGTGGTAATTTTAACTTCCCATCCAACAATATTTCAGTCAAGCCATTTTCCCAGAAGGAGAGGGAAAGAGGACAGGATAGGAGAAAAATAAGCCTCCCTACTCCAAATACCCCTGTTCCCACACCTGTTGCAAGTACAACATGGCTATTATAAGCCAGATTAGTAGGATGTCCCAATTCTGAAAGTTAAACAGCATCTTCCCACTGTCCCACCACCACCAATTTGTGATTTTGTCTTAATGACATAGCTCATTTGATCTGGGTCAGTACTATTTGCATGCAAGTTTAAACACATCTGTTGTAATAGCCAAAAATAGCAGCAAAGGAGATCAGTAGACAATTATAAGCTGTGGTTTGTCTGGCAGAATGGTGTTAACCATTTGAACGTCAAGATAACTTTTTCAGTGAACAAAACATTGGTACTTCAGACAGCTTTGTAAGGCACTACCAACCTTATGGATGAGCATTACTAAAGTTACCAGATAAATATTACGTTCGCGTAGTAACCCTGTTATTAGAGCAATAGTATACTGTTTTAGCCTTTTGTATACTGAAACTTGTTAAATGCGTTCTTTGGCAAACAATGAAAACCCAGATGAAATGCGTCATTTCATCAGGGTCTTCAATGTTTGTTAAGGTAAAAACAATCTTTAGGGATAAAACCCATCAAATTATTGAAATTTTGACCTGTGACCCCTTAATATATATAATGGACATTCCCATCCTTATTGTATCAATCTGTATGGGATAATCCATTAGTATACAGGACTTTAGTTAAGAGTGCGTAACGAAAATTTAATTTTCTCATTTCTCAACCAAAACATGTTGTGGGTACTTAAAAGAACCGTCTCAATGAGACGGTTCTTTTGAGTACCCAAAACATATGTTTGAACTAATGGGTAAGAAAGTATTTACAATTTTATGCTGAAAAGTTTTGTTTATCTAAACCTGTGAGTATATAAAGGGTGCTGTTAAGTCAGTGATTTATTGTTCATTCTTCTACTTGTAGGCTGGTCTGGCTGGTGAACTAGCACATTTAAGTGTAGGAGGAGGCTACCAGAGTCCAACCATTCTTCTTAGTGATAAAGAACGTAAACTGAACTGGGAGAAGGGACAGATAGATTATCTAGGACAAGATGCTTTCGATAACATTCAGAAAAAACTAGACGAGACATTGAGCAAGGAAGAACCTGTATCAACGGCATCCACATCGAGTCCATTTACCCCTAAAGTAACCGCTACATCTCAAGAAGTTGTTGTAGCACCTCCCAAAACGGTTGCTGTACCAGCACCCAAAACTGTCGCTGTACCAGCACCCAAAACGGTAGCTGTACCAGCACCCAAAACGGTGGCTGTGGCGCCTACAGCACCGGCTCCTAAAACGGTCGCTGCACCAGCTCCTAAAACTGCAACTGCAACTGCACCGGCCCCTAAAACTGCCACAGCAGCTGTTCCTAAAACAGTCACTGCACCTGCTCCTAAAACAGTCACTGCACCGGCTCCTAAAACAGTCACAGCACCGGCCCCAAAAGTAGCACCAGCTCCAAAAGTTGAAGCAGCTGCTCCAAAAACTGCTGCACCAGTTAAAGTAGCAGCACCTGCCCCTAAATCTGCAGCTCCTACAGTGAAAACTGCAGCCCCTACTGCCACAAAAGTTGCAGCTCCAGCCCCTAAAGTAAGTGCTCCAGTGGCTCCCAAGGCATCAGCGCCGGCCCCTAAACCAAGTGCCACAGCAGATCCAAAAACCTCAACCACTACTAAAGTGTCTGGTGTTAAAGTTCCACCAAAGAAATGAACAATTTAAGTAATGTAGCGCAGGGCCGCAGAATTGGAAACAAATTTATATAAAAGATAAATTTCTAATCCTTGAATGATTGGTCTGAATTGACCCTTCTTTTTACCTGCCACTTGTTACATCGATTTTAATTTAGTTAAAAGAAATGAAAGATTTTTTTTAATTTCTGGGGCTCTTTTAGTCATGGATAATATTCCACTTAACTTTTTCTTGACTGATGACTTATTACAGTAAATAGTAATGTTTGTTTGGACTATTATTTCTCAATTAAAACATGTTGCTGATAGTGAGACAGTTCTTTGAGCACCCAAAACATACGTTAAAACTGATAGGTATGAAAATATTCACAATTCTAAACTCAAGTTTTTTTTATTTATCTTGACCTTTGGGTATTAAGGTTTCATGGGACTAGAGTTAGGGAAAACTGTATTCAATATTTTCATTTCGGGAGGTATATCGTAGAATATATGGTCAAAAACTAAGTTTTACGGTGACACGCGAGGGGAGCCGTAAAACGTGATTTCCGACCGTATATTCGACAATATTTCTCCCAAAATGAAAATTTGTATACGGTTTTCCCCATTCTAATGCACTTCTGCAGTTTTGTCTAAAATTGGAGCTTTGCAAGCCGCATGTCATCCAATGAAATGTGACGTAATTAATGACGTCATTCTATTTCCAACAGTATATCATCGCAAATTTTTGACGTTATCTAACCAGAAATCGCATGCATAAGAATTGCTGCTGTGTTGGCCCTAATAAGTGCTCAGCTTTTATGTGCACATGGAGTACTTTGTTGATTTTTACTTTACCCATATATGCCGAATGAAAATCCAATTCTTATCAATTGGAAGAGTCCTTTTACAATTTAAGGGGTGCCAATTGCATTTTGGATGGAAATTCCTTTTAGCCTACAGTGGAGAACCCGGTCAGATGCCACATTCTGTGATGTCTTGTCTGGGTCTGCACTTTTGCTAATGGCCCTCAAAAAAGGATGCCAGGCTTATATGGGGTAACATAGGTCAAGACCAACAAAAACTTTGAGAGTAAAATTGTAAATATTTTATTATCCATCAATAATTATTTTAACATTTGTTTTTAGTGTTCAAAAGAATGGTTTCATTGAGAAGATTTTTTTGAGTAACCACAACATTCGTTTGGGTTTAGAAATAAGAAAATCAAAAATTCAACTAATGCAGAACCAATCAATATACTCCTATCTGAGGTTAGAGTCAAGAAAATGTTAAAACTGTAATTATTTGGTGCTTATAATGAATATATCTTGGTATATGAGATTCTGACTTTTATACTAACCTATAGTCTTAAACCTTTGGTCTCATTATTATATTTTCATACCATTTTCCTTGTACCTGTGAAGACAGATATCTACCCACATGCGCGGATCCAGAGGGGGGTACAGGGGGTCCGGACCCCCCTGAAAAATCACAAAAATATAGGGTGTCTTAGCAATACTGATCCAGATACCCTTAAAATCAAAAAAGCATTCAATGTTGGGCCATCATCGGCACGTCAGGGAAACACCATTGAAATGGCTTTTAGCTGGTGGGCCTATGATGGCCCCCTTTTAGTGGTATTTAGATCGTCTCTCTCCCCTCATATTAAAAAGACAAAAAACACATAGTTGGACCCCCTGACAAAACTTTCTGGATCCTTGCATGTCTACCCATAAAGATCAATATCCACCACACAAAGACAGGTATCTCTACATATATAAACTAAAAAGATATCTACAAGTGGAGGAAGTTAATAAACAGATAAAAAAAAAAATGAATGGATAAAAAAAATTGCAAAATTTTGACATTCCAGAGTTGCATTAGACTGGGCTACTCTTGAGATCCTTAGAACAGTATTATTTTAATTCTAGACTGGTAGCTGTTTTTGTGTTTTCTTACATATCTTTATAAATGGTGGGATTTTTTTTGCAACAATTCATGCTTATATACTCGCATAATGTTTGTAAATTTTGGGAAAGCCTGTACAGACTGAGCTGACTGCTTTTGAAGCAGTCTTACTCCCAGCTAGACTGTTACCCAGTCAAACAAACACTACAGTAATTGTTCTAAAATTTTGAACACTAGCTGCCTGCAAAAAAAACCCCCTAGACAAACAGAGAAGACCCTGATCAGACTGAAGAAGCAGTCTGATCAGGGTCTTCCTTGTTTGCTATTCTGATGAGCATTGTGTGAATTCCTGCACTGTAAACCCAAAAGTTTTTGAGAGCAGAAAACAAGTGTTCAAAATTTTAGAACATTTACCATATCAGATATAAACATACCATATTTGTCACAATTATTGTAGTCATTGAAATTTCAATTCAATGGAGGGAGCGCAGCGGCTCAATGGTAGAGTGCTCAACTCGAGACCGAGGGGCCACGGGTTCGAGCCTCACCGGCGTCACTGCGTAGTGGTCCTTGAGCAAGACACATTTATCCTAGCTTAGTACTGGTTCAACCCAGGAAGGCCCGTCCCTGTTTAACTGAAAGATTGTTGATGGGATATAAAGAATCAAATCAAACAAAAACAAATAAAACCCCTACAAGAACATTGTAGTAATTAGTGCAAATATGGTATATAAAGTTAAAAAAGAGCTTAGACAGGTGCTTAGCTGTCTCAATATTTGAATCTAAGTTTTCCTAGTATGGTCATACAGTAAATGCTCTAAACTTTCCAACTTTTCTTTCTTTTCCTAAATGAAACACTGGCTAACAGGGTTGGAATTCACAAAATGCTGGTCAGAATAGCAAACTGGGAAGACCCTGATCAGACTGCCTCTTCAGAAGCAGTCTGATCTGGGTCTGCACTGTTTGTCTAGGCCTTAATGGCAGGCAAATATTGTTTGAAACTTTAGAACATTTACCATACCGAATGTTTTTTCATGGTCAGTTTGCCATAAATTAAAGCAAAATTGTTATTGGTTAAGATATCTGTAAAATGTTAGTTTCCTTTGTAATCAGTATTGGGATCCATTTGTAAACCATAGTTGAAGGCTGGTATGAACTTGCGCATTTTGCAAATCATACAGAAAGATTTTAGTTAAGCGCTCAACACTGTTTGTCAATGAACCATGTAAATTCAAAATAGGAATTTTACTGTTATACTGAAGAGTTTTTAGAGATTCAATCCTGTAATTCTGTTAAAGACTATTACAGTGCAGTGCCTTTATAACGCTATGTTTGGGGTTCATATGAATGACCGTGTTATAAAGGAAAACATTTACGAAAGAATTGTGGGAAAATGCCCATAGCATTGTCATTTACCTATAACTCCTTTGTAAAATTCCATGATAAAAAAATTTGGGAGCCACGACATGGCGTGTTATATCCAATTTTGTGTTATAATGAGGTGTGTTATAAAGGGACTGTGCTGTACCATTTTATACTGTTAGTTACAGCTATATTGCCATTTCACATTTTCATTCCTACATAAGCAATATAACACTTAAATTAGGCCATTGTAAAGCTGTTTCATCGGGGCATTTTCCACGTATTTTAGGAAACAACCTCTGGTCAAAATGCTGAAAAATGTTGACAAAATCATAGCAGTTAGGGACAAAATGTATCCTCAAAATCAAGATACCATTAGGTCAAATATAAACTTTTAAGCATTTTATTTTTGTATGTCTTTATTCAAAAACTAAAGTAGGAATTGGCCCCTTGGGAAAGGTGAAGTAATCTCTTGGTTTCGATCAAATTTCTCTATTTAATGGTTCACACCAAGTAGTTTCTTTTACTCACAGCCTGGGAAGTCACTGTGTTAAGCAAGACACTTTATCTGCTGCTTAGTACTGGTTCAACCCAGGAAGACAGGAAATCATCCAGACATGACTGAAAAAATGTTGACTGTGAATTCATGCATCAAAACAAAACAAAATAGAGTTTCTTTTGAATTACCAATGCAGTAGGACTTTTATAAAAAGTGAATTATGAAAATTAAATGGCTTATAATTCCAAAATGTTTCAATGGTATAAGCTATTACTGAATTTGAAAGCATTATAATTGACAAAAAATTGGAATTCCATAAAAAACAACTAATCATTCACACTGTAGGAATGAAAATGAAAGAATGCAGTATTTGTATTACCTATACGTTAATATGTTAGACCCAGTTACTGTTTCTTAAATCATGTTACAGATTCTTTAATACTGTTACAGAATCTTTAATACTGTTACAGATTCCTCTACCTTGTTACAGATTTGTTAAACCTGTTACAGATTAGGCTGGCTCCATATTGTTATACTTGTTCTTTATACTGTTGAACCATCTCATCACCACAGTTAAGTAAGTAAAATTCCTCTCTAATGTAAAACAATGGAAGCCTAAATGGGCCTTGTCGTGAGAAAACCAGTTTTCGGGATTTCTGACAAAGCAAGACTTAAACCAGCCTGCTCAGCTACAGAGACTAGCTGGAAAATTGAAATTTTGCTTGTAACAAGTCTAGATGTGATACTTTCCAATAAGCGAGTATCAAAGGCGCTGATCAGACTGCGGACGCGGAGGCTGGTCTGCGCCTTTGTTGTTCCCAAACCACCGAAGACTGGTTTTCTTGTGTCGAGGCCCAAATTGTATGAACCTAGATCAGACTGCTCCTTTTGGAGCAGTCTGATCAGGGTCCACACTGTCCTACAATTTTGCTGTGTAAACTAAAAATGCAGAAGTCAATATCAGCAGATATTTTCAGAATTTTTGGTGTTTGAGCGGTGGGGGGAAGATGTAGTGAAAAAAGGTTATGTGATGGGATACATCTATTTTAAGGCATTTTTAGTCGGGAGTTTACATATACAGAATAAAAAATACTTAAAAAAAAAAACTAAAAAATACTTCGATCATTTAGCTATTACGTATGTTTTTATGTATACTTAACGCCAGTAAAAACGCAACTTTTACAGTACAACCTTACTCGAGATTTAATGCTACTTTATCATTCTAATAAGATAAAAGCATAAACCTATGTGGTCGCGATATCAAACCAATACTCTTACGGTGCAGATAAAGCAGTCCAGATAAGCCAGGTTGTATTTTCTTGATAAAGGGACACAACCCGAACTTCGACACAAAAACTGCAAAATCACCTTATTAATCTGGATATCAGATCTTCATTATGAATGGCTCTTTTGGATTCAAACTTTCGGAAAATTTCAACATTGCTCTACTTTCTATGCACACGTAACAGATTTGTTTTTGTCTTGAAGTTTTGACCTTCAAAATAGTCATCAAAGTTTCAGCATGAAAACCGGAAGTTAACGAAAATGTGACACTTTCGACGGTAGGTTTTGCGATAAATGATAACTATAGGTTATGACCTTAAAACTTATGTATGCCAATTTTTAAATGATTCAGTTGAATTGAAGCTTTAGTGATTTCTCAAATTTTGGGGAAATTTCACGAAAATTGAAGTTTAAAGCATAAATTTTAGTTCCTTCAAAAAAAGTGAATTTTGTGTTGTAAACCGTTTTTGTGTTTGTTTGAGTGAAACGCAGTACTTGCTCGCTGAAATTGAATAAAATTTCAAGATTTAATATTGTTACAAAAAAATTTGATGAATTTGACATTTTTAACCGAAATTTTTGACAGAAGTGTGCAATTGAGCTCAAGTTTTGGTAAAACGTTCTACGTTAGGGGCGCTTGTTAGTACAAAGACAAAATGTATCAAGCTGATATTTATAGGAAAAATAACACTTGTACCAGTTGCATTTTTAATGGCTTTAAGTATATGTGCTAAATGTTGTAACCCTAAAAAAATAGACTTAACTTACTTACTATGAATGTAGATCTCAGTTATTTAGGCTTCGTATTTTCTTACTCATTAAATTTGCTACATTAAAGCATTTGAAATGGGACACCCTAGGCATATTTTTTGGTGCAGACCATTGAAAAAAATCATTCTGTTCATCCGCTCATATGTATCCTTTTATGGAAACATGCAATTCTCAAACCCATGGAAAAATCATTAAACTATTTTTGAGCTTGGAAAGGTTTCACTGACAATGGTCCTTTTCAAAAATGCTTGCCATTCAAAATCTTTGGATGACATTCACTAAATACACAGCTACGCATTTTATGTAGAACCTTTGTGTGAGTGTGAGGCTATTTAACTTTCAGTAAAGCCTGTCTTATGCGGCTACTCGTAAGAGGATCAAAAATTGGGTTTCAAGACGGATTATCGCTTAATGCAGGTCAAAAGTATTGCAGAATGCTCCCCTTTGGAGCATTCTGCAATACTTTTGACCTGCATTAAGCAATTATCGGTCTTTAAGACCTTTGTTTTGTCTATTTTTGAGTGGCCGCTTAAGACAGGTTTTACTGTATTTACATGATCACATCACATAGCCATAGACTTGTTCCATATTCACAGGGTGCAACATAGTTTTACTGGTTCTTGGATTGATTTTTTATATTAAATTTGCTTGAAGGGGTGTTCTTATGTACGACCTTGTGCATGATGTAGAGACTATATTTTGCTACGTTATGCTGCTTACATTATCTTGAAGTTTAACTGAATTTATGAGTCATGCCCCTCAACGGCATCACTGCGTTGTGTCCTGGAGCAAGAACATTAATCCTAGCTTAGTACTGGTTCAACCCAGGAAGATCTGTCCCTACATAACTGAAAGATTGTTGATGGGACGTAAAGAATCAAATCAAACAAACGAGACATGCCCGGAATATGACAAACTTCACTGGTCATCACTCCTTTTTCAGATGTAATTTCCATTTGCGGTTTACGAAGGCCAGATACATTACAAAGGCCAGATACATTACAAAGTCCAGATACGATCTCCACAGTGTGCACTAGGTCAAATATAACTACACCCATTCATAGAGATTTTATATGAAAACAAAAAAATGATCACTTTAACATTACATTGCACCCTGTGATATTGGAGCCAAAACTGGACCTTCAAAAATCACTTGTGTCCTTGTTCTGAAATTCCATTTCAAAAGATAAATAAAAAAAAGCCATTTATATTTAAGTAGAATACATTGTGATAATTATAGTAGCTATTCTAAAATTTTCAACACTTTAATCTTAGTGCTCTTCGCTAAAACTGATAAGGTCAACTTGTCAGAATCTCAAACAGTTAAGACCCAGATCAGACTGCTGCAGCAGTCTGATCTAGGTCTCCACTGTTTGACTAGACCATTTTGTCAAGTAAGTGTTTGAAATTTTAGAAGATCTACTGTATAGTTGAAAGCTTTAGAGAAAGGCAGCTTTTAGATCCGTCACCATCATCCATACCTCATTATTATGTTTTCATGTTTGTTGTTTCGTATGTAGAATATGTTTGTGGTTGATAGGTTATGGTAAATGGAGAAAGAGATCTCCAAAGACACAGTAGGAATCACATAGAGAAAACCTGTTTTACCATATTCAAACTATAATGAAGCAGATCAGCATGGGCCCTCTTCTGCACAGCCTGATTAGCACATTTGTTTTATACTGCTTAGGTAGTATATTGATCAGTTGTTCTAGCTACAGCTAAAGTTCTGTAGCTGAGCTCATTGCAATTCACCTCCACAATGCACAGGAGGGGGGAGGGAGTAACAAGTATGCTGATCAAACTGCACAGATGCACATGTTTGCGCATTCACCAAAAATGGGTTTTCCTATGGTGTGGCTCGTAATGTTTACTGAGCAGGAAGATCCTGTTTGTCTTGCATATGAGGAGTAAGTGTGGCCTTAGGCAAAACTTCTTTTTCTTATAAAATTTTATTTTGTGTGTCCAATTTGTGTTTTCATGAAGATTTCAGGGATTTTACCAACAAAAAACTATTTGCAATTCTAATGCCCTTGCTAGGGAGAAATACAAGTGGGTCCAGGACATGTTTACCTAACCTCAAAATTTTGCATTTCCCTGGCACCACTTCAAGAAGGATAGGTAAACCCCTGAACATGAAAAACAACTCAAATTGGACCCAAGGCTATTGGTAATCCAAAGAAAGCTTGTAAATAAGTAAGGCTGATATATGTATATACCTCTTGTTGGTGTCTGGTAAGTCTTATCTGGTGTTTCTTAGTCTTCTTTCATTTAACTCTTTCATACTTATAATGGTCAAAAAGAACAGCGGTTGCCATTCTTGTGGCAGTAAGGTTCAGATGTTTTGGGGAGTTTTTGCAAATTTACTCCTCGTCATCTGGAGGCATAGATTCATACAGTATCATCAACTTCTTTCCAGCCATATATGACAATTGCCGTCTGCTCTCTCATTTTCTCATGTTTTATAGCCAATATTGCAAAAAATATGAATCAATAATCAGAGTGCTCCCTTAGGAGCAGTCTCATTAGGGTTCATAGTGTTTGCCTCCACTATCAAAAGAAGTCTGGAGTACATTTGAGTATATGCAGCAGACATAAGAAGTGGACCATATTTTCAGGACACAAAAAATACTGGCAGGATAAGGGTTAGAAGAAAATTAAGATCAAACAGATTTAAGGCTTATCAGGGAACCATATTGATACATGCATGGGTGGACTGGGAACCAGCAGAATGATCTTGTCACATCTGAAACATTTTTTAAAAAAATGTGGAGTTTTCCATTTCCCCGTCACGTGTGATATTTGACTCCAATCGCCAATATCTTACTCAAAATTCTAACTACTGAATTTCTAAAACTGAATCACCCACTTTATGATCAGGCCTATTCTGTCCTACATATTTATTTATCAATGAATAATTGGCTGAAGAAAGGAAACAAAAGGTCCCCATGCAGACCTTGGACTATTTTGTTTTGCACACGGGTATCCTGTTTGAGTAATTTGGCTCTGGCTCTCTTTGCACTACAGTGATATATCTGTGCGAAAGAAAAGACTGAAGTAAATACAGTAGAACTTCAATGGCTCGAACGCTGATGGCTCATTCACCTGGGCTGGCTACAACTATTGTTATGGTCCCTACAGGTCATTTTATGCATAATCCACCCTGGATGGCTGGAACTACCCTTGGCTAGAACTATTTTTCATGGTCCCAAGCCTGTTAGGCCCATTGAAATTCTACTGTTGATGCACAGTGTGGAGTGATCTCATTTCCATATAACTAAAGGCATTGAAGCAATCTGATTTTTGTCTGCACTGATTGCCTGGCCTTTTTTTCAGCAATTAAGAACAGAAGTTGACAAGGTGGTAAATCCCTTATGATCATTTGCTGTTGATCAGTCCATAATTTGCTCTTATATCCACTATAATAATTCCATGTATACAGTAGAATAGAATCTATAATCGGTGTGCAATTTAAAATACATAGACAGGACTTTAGTTAAGAGTGCGTATCAAAAACTAATTTTCTTATTTCTCAACCAAAACATGTTGTGGGTACTCAAAAGAACTGTTTCAATGTGATGGTTCTTTTGAGCACCCAAAACATATGTTAAAACTGATGGGTAAGAAAATATTTACAATTTTACGCTAAAAATTTTGTTTATCTAAACCTGTGTATAGAGGTATGAACCCATTTATGTCCTGCATTGTAAAACAAGACATTGAAACATTTGTCTCGGGGCAGTATTGGAAAATACTTTATTATATAGGTGCAACGTATCTTATGGGGGTATGATCATTAACATTGGTGGGCGGGGTATGATAAAACTGTCAAAGTTTGATTTTGCAAGAAAACAGAAATAATTTTTGGTAAATTTACAAAGTAACACAATCAGTACAAAAGATAATGTTACAAAGTATCTTATAGATGGCGTTACAAAGTATCTGAAAGTTAGAGACATAAATGGGTTTTAAACCTGTATACATTTTGTACTTCTTCTAAAAGCATTAATAAGTGCTATTATTACAACGGTTGCCATAATTGTAGTTAGTTTGTTGTGCCTGTATTTATTAAACACAGTTTTTTTCCCACTAAACATATTTTATTTAAAACATGAACAGTGAATAGAATGAGATCATTGTCAAATTGCTTTTGCATCCAGCATTCTATAGTGCTTGTCTTATTTGGAGCCTGTTTTATTGCTACACAAATGCCATGGAAAAACATATTAGTTATGTTATTTTATGTGAATAGTCTGTAAGTTACACAAAATACCAATCTTAATTGCGAATTGGTGCTGATCAAAAATGGATCAAAAGGATGTTTGCTGTAGATTTGGCTGGATGATTGTAATGTATCTGGTTAGAGTTTTAGATATATTCCTGGAATTTTGTACTTATCTAGAGAGCTTGTAAAAATCATGCCTTTATACTCACTCTTTTACCTGCTGCTCCTGGACTTGGAGTTTTAATAATTCATGTCAGTACTTGATAATAGCTTTGCAAATATGCCAACACGTTATGACCTTGACATTTTGAAAATAAATAACAGACCAATATAGCTACTCTGTTAATTGCTATAGGAGCAAGTGATTTCTAATAACTTTCTAATAACTAAGGTACAGATAATTATGTGCATGTATGCAGTTCTATCAACACATGACGTTATAAAAAAAGGTATTCTCACTACATGCGTGAAAGTTTTGAGGATTAATCCTGAATACAGATAGAAAGTCAGCCTCAAAATACTGAATTAGGATTATAATAGCTTCTCCGATTTATTTTAAGATTATCTAGACATACTTAACCATTTAAACATGAAATTATTCATTTTTTAGGCATCAAGCAAGTTTAAAAATTTGAATTTCTAAAGTTCAAGATTTGGAAATTTTAAAAGTTCACCCATGTCACTAGATGTTTTATTAAGCTGTAAGTAACAGTGATGTAGCAGGTTTTAGGGCGTGTGTATAAATTAGATTATTTTTTTTGGCTGATGATGGTTAATGATTATAGCTGATATTTAATGGTAATAAGTCTTCCTTTAATGATTATAGCCAGGTCATGTGATTATGGTACTTATCCCAACTGGAAGGGTTAAATAGAGGATCTAGCACAAGTGCTGATGCATTGTTGAATTTATTAACCAATCAACGCCTAATGGAATTTTCCACCGTTAACCAACTGGACGAATCCATTTTGAATTTAAGGTTGTTGGTTAGTAATTTACAATTTCATTCAAATTTGAAAAGTGCATTCTGTTAGCAAATAGTGCAGAACCTGATCATATGCCGTGTTCTGCGGCGTCTGATCTGGTTCTGCACTGTTTGCATTATGTCCCATAAAAAGGACGCTAGGCAAATATAGGTTAAACAAATTGAGGAAAAGAGATAACATGCAAGGCTTGGCATACTGCAAGTTTGAATTTCTAAAGTTCAGGATTTTGAGATTGTTCAACTTTATCCATAAAGGTCATACCAAAACCAGCCTGCTCACTGCTCAGCTACAGAGACTACCTAGAAAATTGAAATTTCGCTGGTAGCAAGTTTGGATATGATACTTTCCAATAAGCGGATAACAAAGTAGCTGATCAGACTGCGCAAAGCGCAGGCTGGTCTGCTCCTTTGTTATTCGCAAGCTCCAGAAGGCAGGTTTTCTCCCGTCGATGCCCATATGATGTTGCACAAGTCAGCCTCATAGTACTGAAAACTTTCACCCATACAAATTGTGAGGCTCTGGATGTCTAGATCTTGGTTAGAGCCTTAAATGTCAGTGTATACTGGAGAAAATGGCTCTGGCAAGACTGTGCACATGAGCAGGCTCATCTGAATCTTTGCTAGTTTCCTTTGCTATAAGTACCAAAACCACATGAACTAGTTAGTTTCTTAAATCATTGTCTTATAGAGCTTAATTTGTTGCCTATTGCAATTATTTGTTGATGATCATTGGGTAATTGTTATAGAAATATGTTAGTCAATTTTACATAAAAAAGTTTGAAGTCTTCACAAGAGACAGGTTATCTGGACCTCTTGACAGACAACTATACAATAGATCATTTATTGTGTACATACATTTAGGAAAACAGTAAAACCTGTCTTAAGAGGCCACTCATAAAGTATACCAAAAATTGGTTTCAATATCGATCATCGCTTAATGCAGGTTAAAAAAATATGCAGAATGCTCAATGGGGAGCATTCTGCAAAATTTTTGACCTTCATTAAGCTACCATTTTCCATTAAGACCTTTGTTCTGTCTATTTTAAGTGGCCTTCTTTGTTTCGTCTATTTTAAGTGGCCCCTTAAGACAGGTTTTACGGTAACTGATATTGATATCACCCCTTGTTCTGCTGATAGAACTGATGTCAACTGTGTACATACATTTAGGAATACAGTAAAACCCGTCTTAAGCCCTCTCAAAAAAAAAAAAGAAACAAATTTGGACGGAAGGGCCACAGGTTCTAGCCTCACTGCGTTGTGTCCTTGAGCAAGATACATTAATCCTAGCTTAGTACTGGTTCAACCCAGGATGACCTGTCCCTTTATAATTGAAAGATTGTCGATGGGACATAAAGAATCAAATCAAATGGACAAAACTCAAAAAGAACACCAAAAATTGGTTTTCAATACTGATTATCGCTAAATGCAGGTTAAAAGTATTGCAGAATGCTCCAAGGGGAGCATTCTGCAATGCTTTCAACCTTCATTAAAGGGAGCGCAGTGGCTCAGTGGTAGAGTGCTTGACTCGAGACCGAAGGGTAGCGGGTTCGAGCCTCACCGGCGTCACTGCGTTGTGGTCCTTGAGCAAGACACATTTATCCTAGCTTAGTACTGGTTAAACCCAGGAAGAACCGTCCCGCATAACTGAAAGATTGTTGAGTGGACGTAAAGAATTAAATCAAACAAACAAAACAAAACAACCTTCATTAAGCTACCATTTTCCATTATGATTAAGACCCTTTGTTTTGTCTATTTTGAAGTGGGCCCCTAAGACTTTACAGTTATAATGATGGTGTGCCGCGGCCCCAGGGCACTAGGCATATAATGGGGTGGGGGGGGGGGGGGGGGGGCTTAAGACAGGTTTTACAGAAACTGATATTGATATCACCCCTTCTGCTGGAGGTGAAAAATCCAGATCTGATTTCAAGTCATCTTAGCAATCAGTGCAGGGTTCAGCAGGACAAGGGCAATAACTCTTATATGCTCAGCATTTAGGCAGTTAGCCATGTGAACAAAGTAACAGTTGCCTTTTCAGTTTGGTGAGAGATTTTTTAGCCAAAGATTTTACTTGTGCCATGGTTGCAGTGAGTGGTGTCCTTTGAGGCCAGTCTGTCCAAGCTTAGCTTACAGTACTATTCAATCGATTCTTTACACCTAGTTAACTCGAAGTTGACTAGGAGCAAATTAACTCTAGACATCAAAGACAACTATAGATTAACAAGGAGTTAGCCATACTCAACTGTTTTAATAAGCAATAGTTTACTAGGCAGTTAACTAGTAGTTAACACCTCTTTTACCCGTAGTTGACTTCTGGTTAACTATGGTGTAAAGAAGAGTGTGAATGGTACTGTATCTGCACACTACATGCAGTAAACAATTCTGTATTGATTTGGCCAGCAAATGAGATATAGTGTTTATCACATAGGCATGCATCTAAATTACTTGAAGATTCCATTTAGTTTTACAAATTCAGAATTTAAGGGTCTTAGGAGCCTGCTTGGATATGCAGGTTTCTCTTGAGCCTGCATTGCTCGCATATATAAGTACCAAAAATCTCATGGGCTGGCCAAACACAGGAAACAATAATTGAAGTGCTGAGCAATAAATAGCCTTAGGTTTTACTTAAGGTATCACTGTGCATTTCAATGAGTCATTTAAATTGAAATATGTGCACCAAGCTTTCTGTGGAAGCTCTACTCGTTTTGTTGTGTGAAGGCTTCAGATTTATGGGCAAAGAAGTAGCTTTCCTGTGCATTTCAAGGAATCATTTAAATTGAAATTGTGCACCAAGCTTTTTGTGAAAGCTCTACTTGTTTTGTTGTGTGAAGGCTTCAGATTTATGGGCAAAGAAGTAGCTTTCCTGGTCTCTCGTTTCGTTTTCGAACAAAGTGTAATACACTTGGATATGTAAGTGATAAATGGACCAGCATATGAAAATTTGGTATTTATCACAAATGCACAAAAGCCTCCTTTACGTGCCCATGCTGACATTTCCATTGAGGCTAAGTAAAGATCTAAATTTTGTACTCAGGGTTCATCTACATCAATATTTGAGCCTTGACACTAGATTTCCAACAATGTGGTATATGCGACCAGCAAAGCCTCAGATCAGCCTGTGCATATGCGCAGTCTGATCAAAGCCTTTGCTAGTCGCTTGAATATTCTGTTGCTGACAATATGGACCTTGTCACCGGAAAACCTGTCTTCGGGGTTTCCGACAGATAGTTTCAAACTGGTCTGCTCAGCTACAGAGACTAGCTAACAAATCAAAATTTCTCTCATAGCAAGTCTAGATATGATACTTTCCAAGCGAATAACAAAGGCGCTGATCAGACTGTGTGGATGCGCATGATCAGACTGCGTGGATGCGCAGGCTGGTCTGTGCCTTTGTTGTTCCCAAACACCCAATGACAGGTTTTCTCGCGTTGAGGCCCATGTGATAAATACCAAAATCTCAAGTGCTGGCTCATCAACTCTGCATGCTGGGATTTCTTTTTCTGCTAGCAGATGATTCACATATATTTCAAGCGTCATAGCTTTCTAAAAATGAAGAATTTGTTCAAATAAATGAGGCGTCTGTTGCACTTTTGATTGATGCTATGCACACAGTGGGGGTAAAGATGTAGAAACGGTTTTATATTCACATGAAATATCCAGTCTTATTTAATGGTTTCTAATTTGAAAATGTCATCTTCTGCAATGTTTTAGTGGCTTTTTCAGGGTTAGGTAAAAGAAGACTGTAGTTTTCAAGTGAATACTCTGCCAGCAGACAATTCACAAGAAATTTGAAGTCTTGTCTAGTTTCTATACGCAGGGACAAAATTTGAAAAGGTTGCCTGCTGGGAGATTTTGTTGGGGCTTAAAGTTAAGATCTACAATGTAGGCCCAGCCAATGCTTATAAATGTGATAATTTGGGTATTTATAGATAATGGATATTTCTCGTTTACAAAATAGGTGTGGTTTCTAGTATTGCCTCAGTGAGGCATCTCTATTTAGAGTTGGCGAAGTAGGTTTTAGGCTAACTAACCCCATTGCACCCCTTCCGAGTAGTTAGGGTAAAAAAAGAATCCAGCCAGATTTCAAGAAGATAACGTATGGTTTATGCAAAAGGCCACAGTCAGGCCATCTATATTTGTTTACCTTAACTTTGCCTTTGTTTACTGACAACCCCTAAATTGGTACATGTACGTTTGCAAAAAGTGAAGCCCCAGACAATGAATAGTTCCAAGAATCCATCGGCAGATAGAGCTTATATCTACAAAAAAAAATGGCTGTAACATTTTTCCCCTAAACTACTCAATGGCTTTACCTGATGAACAGCAGAGGCCTAGATCAGACTGCAATATGCAGTCTGATCTAGGCCTTTTCTGTTATTATGACCATGAATACAGGACTCAATTCTGAAACTACCCCATCCTTGCACCTCAAACTTGATAAGGTTAGGAATTTAATTGTTCAAGTAGAACAAAGCTAATTTGATGGATTGTTATACATCTATATATCAGTATTTTCACGTAAAAGTATAAATACTAAACATAATAAAAAAAAATTGTTATATAACTTTTGTTTGTTTCATTGACCAAATCAATCAGCCCAACACAAAGGGGGTGGGGGCATATTGCTTTTGGTGCGGATCCCATCCGTGTTGGCATCTTGTCTGTAAAAATCTGTGATTCAGAAAGTATTTTACCTTCATGTTTACTCTAATGAGATAACGATCCTCGGTAACTCAGGCATGACCCATTCCGTTACTCTGCATAAATGCAGAGCAACTGAATGTGCCACGCCTGGGTTACCAAGGATGTGAGACGATGTGCATAGCAAGGTTTCAGTCGCCCTTCTACATGGTCACAAGGGAGATGAAAGGTCACACACCCAGAACTGGTATATACTTGATAGTACTTCTCTATTGACCAATACTGTATTATGGGTATAATGAGCAATGATTACAAACTTCCTGAACTAAATATAAGATTCTAACCAGACTGCAACATGCATGTATGAACTGGCTTTTGGCGAGACTGGAGGCCAGAATGACTACCTAGGAGCATTTTCTGATTACCATAATCTAGTATGTAATGATACAATTTAGCCTCCTCAAATTCTGGATTTTAATGGAAACATATTTACATGGGCCAGCCTATGTGATATTGGTTCATGTACTTATTTTACCTCGGATGAATTTCTAAAAAAAAAACTTCCAAAGGTGTGAGTGTGATATTTTTCAGCATCAAATGTTGCTATAACAGTAGGCAATATGAAGCAATACTTGCACCCATTTGCCATTGCAGTGTTTGATAGTTAACAAGATGTGTCAGTCATGTGACCAATCCCCTCAGTAGGGACTTTTTTAGTTATTTGACAATGCTGGACAGACCATTTTTACGAATGAGGTCAAGGTCACAGTGACCCTGAAACAAAATATGATGCTCCCCGACCCCAAGATGCATCCACAAACCAAATTTTGGATTCCTACTTAAATATTATAGGATATGTTTTCTTTTTTATTATAAAACTTTCTTTTTTATCATAAAACTGAGTCCAGGGGTCAAGATCACAGTGACCCAGAACCAGTATGTGACACTGCAACCCAAAGATGTATCCACACAACAACTTTTGGATAGGAGTTATCCTTTGGACATGGTTATTCTAGAAATAAGGTCAAGGTCACAGTGACCAGAAAATGGCATGCGGCACTGCGTCATCCCAAGACGCATTCACATAACAAATTTGGGATTCCTACCTCCAATAATATAGGAGATATGATCAGGACACAATGCGATGAACACTCCGGACAGACTTCCGAATGGACAGTGCTATTATGCCTTCCGAAGTCCCTCTGGGTGCATGAAAATATGATGTATGGCTTGGCCACTTTAAATTCCAAATAACTTTGTTTATGGTCAAAAACATAAAGTGTGTGTACTTGTTTTCTTGGAATTAGTCAAACACTTTTGAGACCAAAATTGAGAAGATTAGGAGAAATTTTCTGTTTTGCAATAAAACCACACCTACAGCAACTCCATTTAAGAGGCTAGGTTATCTGTTTTTAATGCCCGAAGGAGTTCTAGCGATAAGGCGTACATTTTCCCTTGTTGACATGATTACAAACACCAAATTTTCAAATTGCCCAAATGTTTTTAAAATTCAGTCTAGGGACAAGATGCCCTGTGTACTTTAAAACAATCAATGCAGTAAAATTACATATATCAACACTCTGTCAGATTTGCTTTCAAAATAAACAGCCGTAAGCTTGTCGTATCTCCATGCATGTAAAACGTGAGGCCAGTGATTGATTAGCTTTGGATACAAGTAAACTTCATTTAATAGTGAAGACCCAGATGTAAGGCTACATCTGGTGACATTTTGATCAGCATCTGCACTGTTACCCATTGAAGGGCCAGCAAAACACATCTGAAAATGTCGTCTGCTAAAGTTGTTGGCTGTATATTACATCCAATGTAGATGGAAGATTCAATTGGAACATGAAGGGTCAATAGACTTACCTCTTTTTATGTATGTGGCTGTTTGTCGCATACTTTGCTGTTTTGTATACAGTTGGAACTTATTAAAATTAAGTTAATTTCTGGAACAGTCTAGTCTGGGTTTTGATAGATAAAATAGATTCAACAAAAACAAGGCATTGTTTTGCTGTATGCATGAGGCTATCTTTTAACAGAGTAATTTCTAAATTCAGATGCTGAGCCCAGTTAAATAAACAATTAATCTCAGAGTGTTGATAACACAATTACTGGCGAAATTTATGAACTCGGATCCGAGTTCCTCAAAAGCGCTTGTCTCTAGACTGAATTGGTGTAGTTCAGCAGCAAAATATGCATAGTAAGCAACAGAATATGTTTCAAAGTGATTCACCACTTACAATACTGTGAAAACGTGCACTTTCTACTCCCACCCCCCATTTTACTTCTCTATACTGGGTGCCTTTTAGACCAGACTTTGAGTAAATGCATTGCTAGTTTTAAAAATGTAAAAGTGCTAAAATGTTTAAGAAAGGAGTGCTCTTCATTTCCCCAACTTTACCGTATTCCTTCTGTGCATGGGTACAAAATACACCTAAAATTGTGACGTGTAACATTTGAAAGATGAAACTGGTGTCTTTCAGTTTATTTTTAGATGCCCCCGCTATTACCAAATTCGCATAAATAGGGAATTGTCATTAACAAAGGGCAACAACTTCTGAAGGCGTGATGCGATATGGGCCATTCTATAACTTGAAGTCATTATGGTACTTAATAATGTGACCAAGTTTCATAGAATTATAATCAAAACAAGAAATGTGTCCATGAGACATGGATGTCCCCGCTATTGCCAAATTCGTATAAATAGGGAATTGTCATTAACAAAGGGCAATAACTCCTGAAGGCATGATGCGATATGGGCCATTGGGCATTCTGAAACTTGAACACATTATGGTACTTAATAATGTGACCAAGTTTCATAGTATTATAAACAAAACTATTCATGTTAGAGAGCAGAAGTCGTTTCAACTGATGATTTTTCATAAATTAAGGGCAATAACTCCTAAAAGCATGGTGCCATATAGACCATTATCATACTTGATGAAGACATCATGGAACTAAACAATGTGACAAAGTTTCATAAAATTCTGATCAAAACTATTCCATTTAGAAAGCGGACATAATTTAAAACGGAGAATTTTCATAAACAAAGGGGCCATAACTACTGAAATCCTGGTGTGATATGGACCATTATCGAACTTGAAAAAGACATTATGGTATTAAACAATGTGACAAAGTTTCATAAAATTCTGATCAAAAGTATTCAATTTAGAGAGTGGACTTTGTCGGGACAGATGTACGTACTAAGTACGAATGTAAAGTACAGACGGACAGAGGTAACACTTAATGCCCTGGCCATTATCATGGTGGGGGCATAACTATTCATCTTAGAGAGCAGACATTGTTTCAACCGACAATTTTTCATAATTTGAGAGCAATAACTCCTTACAGCATAGACCATTACCAAACTTGAAGAAGACATGATGATACTAAACAATGTGACAAAGTTTCATTAAATTCTGATCAAAAGTTTTCGACTTGGAGAGTGGACATCATTTAATACGATGAATTTTCATAAAAAAGGGCCATAACTGCTGAAAGCATAGTGCGATATGGACCATTATCGAACTTGAAGAAGACATCATGGTACTAAAAAGTGTGACCAAGTTTCATAAAATTCTGATCAAAAGTATTCGACTTGGAGAGTGGACATCATTTAATACGATGAATTTTCATAAAAAAGGGCCATAACTGCTGAAAGCATAGTGCGATATGGACCATTATCGAACTTGAAGAAGACATCATGGTACTAAAAAGTGTGACCAAGTTTCATAAAATTCTGATCAAAAGTATTCGACTTAGAGAGCAGACATCGTTTCAAATGGTGATTTTCATAAACAAAGGGCCATAACTACTGAAAGCATGGTGCGATATGGACCATTATCAAACTTGAATAAGACATCATAAAACTAAACAATGTGACCAAGTTTCATAAAATTCTGATCAAAAATTTTCGACTAAGAGAGCTGACGTCGTTGGACAGACATACGTACGTATGTACAGACGGACAGGGGTAACACTTAATGCCCCGGCCATTGTCATGGCGGGGGCATAAAAATAGAATTGTTTCTCAGGTACCACTGCATTCCTGATATTATGCCTTTTTATCACTTTCTAAGACAAAATAAAATAAACATAGCATTTTCAGTTCTAAGTATGTATTAGTAACTGGTCCCGGGAGCAGAAATTATCTTTTCGGATGTCACCATATTTTTAGCCCCAACATTGTACATGCACATTTTAATTTTCTTCAGCTTGATGTATGAATGCCTTCCCAATCTATTTTGGGCATGACATTACCAATGTCCAAAAATAGCCTTACATGCACAACTGTCCATGGCCTGAATAAAATACTGCATCTGTTTTTCAAAACAATAATAAAAATTGGCCTGAGAAACAATTCAATTATATTTTGGCCTAATTTAATACGAGCAGTCATTGGATGAGCTTAATACTCAAGAGATTGCTAAAATATGACTAATTAGCTCATACTGTCACATGCATGTGTCACACATGTGGATCAAGTCAGGTTGCATATTGATCAAACAACTGGTGGTTTTAATGGGGATTATTAACGTTGAAAACGGTGGATTAAATTGAGGCATATTCAGATGAAAAAGGTAAGTTAAAAAAAGACAACCGTGCCCGTTGTTTTCTTATGAAATGGAATCGATTTAGGCGTTGTAAAAAACACTAAAATTGATCAGCTGGACCAGGTTTTCATAACGAGTTATCAGTTTTATTGACTTAGCCGTTGACGAAATAAACGTTGTGGAATTGCAATAATATATAGGGGAAAATACCAGGATCTGGCCGTCGGGTCGAGGTTAGTGATAGTATTGAGTCATGCATAGTTGAGTTAACGAGAGTCAACTGTTGTTAACCTAGTGCACATACTTTTGCTTGTAATTAACAACAGCCCTTTTTGAATCAGGGAAAGGAGGATAATGACTATACAAATATTTCATGATCAATCTCTATGAAAGTATGGGGCCAGGCGGGGATCAAACTCATGACCCCAGGATCAGCAATCAGACTCGCTACAGTACCTCGCATATGATGATCAATCACCTGAATTCTTGTCCCTGGTGGCACTTTTGTTAATATAAGCAAAATGGAATCATTTGAGCAACTTTGGTAGAGGACAATATAAGAAACATAATGTACTCTGTTTTGCTTGGTACAAATGGAACTATGGTAAATGTGCTAAAATTTCAAACATTTTTCTGGTCCATTAATTAAAATTTTGGTTGTCAAGTCTTTGTTCAAACAAGAGGGCAATGGGAATACTGAAAACTATAATAAAACAAGACAACATAAAAATTGAATTCTTCTATACACATATACTAGACAAACAACAGACAATAAGAATACAGTAAAACCTCTGTGAAACGGCCACTCTCAAAAAAGACCGAAAATTGGTTTTCAAGACCAATTACTGCTTTACGCAGGTCAATAGTCTTGCAGAGTGTCTTGCATAATGAAGGTCAAAAGTATTGCAGAATGCTCCAAGGGGAGCATTCTGCAAAACTTTTGACCTTCATTAGGCTACCATTTGTCATTAAGACCTTTGTTTTGTCTATTTTTAAATGGCTGTTTTACTGTACAAGATGTTTTAAATATGGAGTTTACCTTTAACTCTTTCCCTGCTAGCAGCGACTTTTTTCGTCAGCAGATAACCTTTGCAAACAGTTTGGACCCAGAACAGGACCGACATTCTGTCGGTCCTGATCTGGGTCCAATCTTTTCAACACTACGATATTGTTCCCGAAAGATTTTTTTGAAAAAGTTAATTTTAAAAATAGTCAGCAGACGATATCAAAGGCATGACAAATTACCCAGCATACAAAGAGTTAAAATTAAAGATGAAAATTACAAGGACATGAGTAGTTGTTTGAAAGTCAGCTTTTGGCTCCAATATTGAAAGATCAGACGACAAACATAGGTTGAGATAAACAAAAGGTTTCAATGTAAAATTGTAAATACATAGAGGATCTTCCATGAGTGCTAAAGTTTTATTGAATTTATTAAAAAAGTTGGGGAAAAAACATAAAATGCGAGGCTTGCCGAGCATTTTATCTCTTTTTCGCAACGAAGCCGAGCATTTTATCTCTTTTTCGCAACAAGTTTAATAAATTAAAAAATACAGAAGCATGAATGTTA
Source organism: Loripinus fragilis (assembly GCA_964019695.1). Classification (NCBI taxonomy): domain Eukaryota; kingdom Metazoa; phylum Mollusca; class Bivalvia; order Lucinida; family Lucinidae; genus Loripinus; species Loripinus fragilis. The sequence continues at coordinate 73,413,787 of OZ026524.1, forward strand.
GATTCTATTTATCATATGACAAATACTTTGAAATCTCATTTCTGGTGTAAAAACGTTATAATTTTGTCATTATGTACGCAACGTTGTTATGGACGTCAAAACATTTCCCGTAAATCTATAAACCACTAGTGGTTTATCGATTTTATTGCATGGTTATTTCACTCCCAGACGCGACATCATATGATAATTTCTTTTATTACATGACGTCGCGCCTGGGAGTGAGATATAACGACATGCAATAAAATTGATAAACTACCAGTGGTTTACAGATTTGGTAACGTAACGTAATGACGTCCATTATAAGATTGCGAAAAAGATGGCAAAATCTTGACGTTTTCACACCAAAACTGCGATTTTTAAGCAACTTAAATGTCATGTAATCAAAAGAATCTAATATTCGTGCTCCTGAATTATTGAATTTATTAAACTTGTTGCGAAAAAGAAATTAAATGCTCGGCAAGCCCCACATTTTATCGTTTTTCCTCAACTCGTTTAATAAATTTAATAAAACATGAGCATTCGGGGAAGATACTCTATAGCCCTCTATTTTAACATGTGTTTTGGGTATTCAAAGCATTGATATGGTTCTTTTGAGTACCTGCAACATATGTTTGGGTTGAGGAATAAGAAAAATAATTTTTAATTCCACACTCTTATCTAGGAGCCTGCACTATGTCATAGGTTTAGATAAAAAAAATTGTTAGCTTTAAATTGTAAGAATTTTCTTACCCGTCAGTTTTAACATATGTTTTGGGTGCTCAAAAGAATCGTCTCATTGAGACGGTTCTTTTGAGCATCCATAACATATGTTTCAGTAGAGAAATAAGAAAATCAATTTTTTGGCATGCACTCTTAACTAAAGGCCTGATTACAAGGAACATTTCGAAAAGTATATCTCATAATTTATCTGTAAATTAAATCAGGAGGTTTTTGATAAAACCTTGAAATCCAATTTCATTTTCAAATTTATATTAATGTGTAATCTAATTTTACATAACATTAATGCAGGACCATTTACTATTAAAGTCAAATGCTAATTTTCAGACGAATTCTCATGTTTGTGTAGTTTTTGAATTGCTTAAGGGCTAATTCCATTTTAAAAATCTTGTTATAACCACAACATAATTGCACAGCATAATTTATCCAAGAGCCTGTTCACTTGAAACACTAAACCCTTTTCCCTCATCGTCTGCTCTCTGGTCTGCTAATGACATAGCCTAGATCTGGCAATGATATGGACCCAGATCAGACTTCTCCTATAGAAAGAACAAGGTTCGTAGTATTCCACTGTCAAAGTTTTTTGGAGTGCATTTGAATATATGCAGCAGATGTAAGAGCAGACATTTGCAAGACAAAAATTATTGGCAGGAAATGGGTTAAACCAAAAAAGCTCCAGGGGACAAAAATTTCACTCGTCTGCTCGTAATTACGAGTGAAATCTAGACAGGATGAGTAATTCTTCCCAAAGCACTTGTCCTACAGGACGAGTGCTTTGGGAAGAAATTACTCGAGGAAGTCATATTACATATTACTCCCCTTATGTTCTTTATTGCATACGCTTTTAAAGGACAAGTGCATGTGTTTGTAGGACGAGTGAAAATTGTAAATCGCCCGTCCTTCAGGACAAGTGCTATATTGAAATATTTTTGTTCCCTGAGCTCACTTTAAACCTTTAAATTAAAAGCCTCTGAATTGCCAAAAATGTATGTTTTAGCCTAAAATTGTGATTATTTTCTTATCCATCAGTTTAAACCTGTGTTTTGGGTGATCACAAGATTATTTCCCTTTTCTTAAATTATTTTTCTTTCTTCTCAACTAAAACACATGTTGTGAGTACCCAAAAGCACCATTCTTTTGAGTACTCACAACCTGTGTTTTGGTTGTGAAACAAGAAAAACAATTTTCAATTACACACTCTTTATCTTGAGAACTGCTATGTGCTTTTGAAGAGTCAACTGATGCAGTCATTCTCCACATACCAAAGATTCAAGCAGATGAGTTTCTGACAAAGTATGGGGAACACAGTGGCTCAGTGGTACAGTGCTTGATTCGAGACAGAGGGCCCGTGGGTTCAAGCCTCACCGGCGTCACTGTGTTATGTCCTTGAGCAAGACATATTCACCCTTGCTTAGTACTGGTTCAACCCATGGAAGACCCATCCCGTTATAACTGAGAAATTGTTGACTGGGACGTATAGAATCTAATCAAGCAAGCTGGCAAAGTATGAACAAGTCATACTAGTGTACCACTTTAGAGGATGTCCTTTACAGCTTGGACTTGGCTCAAACACAACTTAAACTAGAACACATTCGATGGCGCGCCATCGCAAATCCCCACGCTCTCAAAGAAATCTAACGGTAATTGACCCTTTGACCCTTCCAAGGCCCCAGGGGGGGGGGGGGGACCCAAAAAATTGTGCCAATGCATGTGCCATTCATGTGAGTAACTCACACACAAAATCTGGTTGAATTTCGGAAAAAAAATTTTTTTACCCCCAACCCCCCACGGTACCCCAAGTCCCACCCCTGGGCTTGACCCAGGCGGCCGAATGAAAATCCCGTCTGATATGTTATATATATTTCATTTGTGAGAAGATACACAAAGTTTGGTTTTAAAACCTTTGAAATTGACTTTGTAATTCAGATTTAATGATATTTGACCTTTTGGCCCCTCCCCAAGGCCCCAGGGGGTGGGGACCCAAAAAATGGCGCCCGTGCATGTGCCATTCATGTAAGTAACTCGCACACCAAATTTGGTTGAATTTCGAAATAAAAAAAATTTTGACCCCCAAACCCCCCACGGTACCCCTAAGTCCGACCCCTGGGGCATGACCCAGGCGACCAAATGAAAATCCCGTCTGATATGTTTTATATCTTTCATGTGTGAGAAGACACACAAAGTTTGGTTAAAAAATCTTTGAAATTGACTTTGTAATTGAAATTTAATGATATTTAATGATATTTGACCTTTTTGCCCCTCCCCAGGGCCCCAGGGGGCGGGGCAAAAAAAAAATGTGCCGTTGCACACCCTATTCATGTGAGCAACTCACACACCAAATTTGGTTGGATTTCGTCCAATGGTTTAGGAGGAGATAGCGTGACGGACGGACGGACGGACGGACGGACGGACGGACAGACGGACGGACGGACGGAAGGACGGACGGACGGACGGACGGAGGCGATTGCAATATCCCCTACGCTTTTTTAAAAAAGCGTGGGGATAATAAAACATTGTCAACTGTCAACTGGAACACACTTCTCTCCAATAAAATATCAAGCCCATGTCTTTCATGCAGATTCTATTATCTTCATAATAAACTTGAGTCTATGTCCGCTAGTGAGCCTGAAAAGAAACAAAATTTATATAGGGAATACTAGGTGAGTGTCATTTCATATTATCAAGTTTAACCAGGCAAGGCTTCAAGAACGCTTGTTGACATCGCGAGGCTTGCCGAGAGATTCAACATGCGTTCTCAAAGCCAAGCCTGGTAAACTTGATACAAAAGACAAGACGCAAGCCTGGAATTCTATTTATCAGCTCACCAAGTTGATTCACTCTTCAAACAAGCAATTATGACGTAATATTCTATTTTTGTGTCAATTCAGCATCATTCAAAAAATAAACCTTATCATGACCTGATAAAGGCACATGCAGTGAGATAGACAACGTTTATCAGGCAATGTGCAACGCTGCAGTCAATATGAATGGTAACTGATAATTACTACATCCTTGCTAGCCGCCACTTTTGTTGTCTGCTGGTAACCTTTGCAAACAGTTTGAACCCAGATCAGGACAGACAAAATGTTGTTCCTGATCTGGGTCCAAACTGTTTGACACACCAATGGTGTTCCTGAAATAATTTTAAAGTTAATTTTTAAAAAGTCAGCAGACGACAACAAAAGCATGAGAGCTAAGAAGTACTATAACCCTGGAACATATACAAAATGTTAAACATTGTTGCAAACACACAAACGCACACTAAAAACAATAGGTCCATATCTTCAATACCTCTCATTTAGTATTATGAACCCATCAAACATATGCAGTTACCAGGTTTAATATATTCTTTTTTAATTAAACCATAAAAAACCTGCAAAAATGCATTTGAAAGTCAACAGCATAATCCTCTGCTGCACATATTTGCTAACATTACTGGACTAATGAAAAAGCAGATGCAAACAGTGTAGAAATAGATCCGACTGCTTCCACAGGAACAGTCTGAACTGGGTTGACACTGTTTGACCAAGTTTCTATAAAATATCAGCAGATGACAAAAGCAGACAACTTTTGTTATTTTGTTTGATTTGATTCTTTACGTCCAAGCAACAATCTTTCAGTTAAACATGGACAGGTCTTCCTGGGTTGAACCAGTACTAAGCTAGGATAAATGTGTCTTATTCAAGGACCACAACACAGTGATGCCGGTGAGGCTCGAACCCGTGGCACTCTACCACTGAGCCGCTCTGCTCCCTACAACTTTTGTTATGATTGGTGCTTTAGAGGTTAAATATTTCTTCTTTTAAAAGATTATGTTCTATGAAGATTAAAATTTGCAATTATTTGTTTACCTACAACCTAAGAATGCAGTGAGGTGAGTCCATTTCAAAAAATCCTGAATTTTCGAAATTCAAAACTAAAAACATGCTGTATGCATACAAAATGATAACAATTTCAAGTTTAAAGCATCACTTGTCTTAAGACATACTGAAAATACCTAAGAGAAGCATTAACAATTGGCCTAATTCAGGATTTTGAGGCTGACTTTTCAGGAATATTCTTGAAAACTTTCACCCAAAAGAGTCAAACAATAACCCTACCTCTAATTTTATGAGTTTGAACCCTCTTTCAAAGAGATTGTTCACTACCTACCTATGATTCAATTATGGCAGTCGTCAGTTTCTGACGAATGAATCATTACACTGGTACTGGTAAACCTCTTATGAGGAGCCCATGGGAAGTTCAAAATTTTTAAAATCCTATTCGTTGAAAATTCAAATCTTAAAACTTGCAGTATGCCTATAAAATACTAATAATTTCAAATTCAAATGGTCAATTGTCTTTATATAAACTGAAAATAAATCAGAGAAACTATTTTAAAATATCTGACTACTGTAGATTCAAAAAATTTTGTGTGATCTTTATTTCTCGATTTTTCGATTTCTGAATTATTCCCGAAGTTTTAAATTCACGAGCAAGTATTTGTGTGATCAGTGATTTCCGTGGGTTGAAACTAGGCATGCAAATTGTAGTTTCCCAAAGGTCAAAAGTTGTAGGGCATAAAATAGCTGTCCATTTTTGGCATGCCTACTTTAGCTGCCATAGTAATGTCATTGTCTTTCAGAACACATGCTCAAAATCACTAGTCCATATCTGAATCATTGATCAGGTATTAGTATTTAAGCATGAATAATCACTTAACTTTCGCTTGTCCAAGCGATAATTCAACACTTTTGTTAGGTATCACTAAGCGTCTATTGTGTAACGTTTGAATGCTCACGTAAAATGACCTTGATTTGCGTAATCTTTTCATGTCCATTAACAGTTAACTACAACTGGTCAATTCGTGAGAAACCGTGCGTTTTACTGAAACGCAAATAAATACACAAATATTGTTTCATCTTTCGTGGATAAAGTTAATGAGGGAGTAAAAGACTTTAAGGCAAGATTTTCTCTTTTCAGTATATGTTTGCTCCTTGTCCATCATAATCTATTCTCAAAGATCTTCAATGATCAATGCAACTTTCTTTTTTGTAAGTCAATATTAGTGAGAACTTTGAATTTGTGAGGCAGCGAACTCGCGAATATTAGCAAACATTAAGTTCTTGCAAAAATTTCCAAATCTACAGTAATTCAGGATTTTGAGGCTGACTTTCCATAGAAGGAAAGTCTCACAATCTTGAATTCAGGAATAATCTCGAAAATTTTCAGCCTTACCAGAAGCAGTATGATTGGACAACTGACCAGTTTAATATGACTGAAAAATTGTTGAAGGCAACATAAAACTCCAACAAACAACAACAAACCATAGAATATGATCAACTGATCAATTAAATCTTAACCCTTAAAGCGCCACCTATAATTTGAAGCAGACGACAATTAAAAATTTTGCCCCTTTTTCAAAAATAACAAATAAGGCATGACATTTCATGAGAATTGTCTGGCAGACGATTCTCATGTAATATCATACATTATTTTTGTCGAAAATTGGGAAAGATGTCACAAAATTTGTCGTCTGCTGCAGTCGTGATTGGCGCTTTAAGGGTTTAAACTAAATAATTATCAAAGACAAGATTTGAATGTATAAGATAAGTAAACATAATCATTGCATAATATCTCTACAACACTCTTTAAACAGTCATGTTTCAACCACCACAAACCCATGTAATAACAAGCAAATTCATGTCACACCATGACATTTTATGACAGATGATCCATTTATTTCTATCATATATGCCTTGGCCCTGTGACATGAGTATTAATGTAAACGTCCAACTACCTGTTTTTTTTTTTATTTGATTCTTTATGTCCCAATCAACATTTTTTCAGACATGTCAGGACTGGTCTTCCTGGGTTGAACCAGTACTAAGCAGAGGATAAAGTGTCTTGCTCAAGGACACAAGGCAGTGCCTATGTGAGGCTCGATCCCACAACCCCTCGATCTCGAGTCAAGCGCTCTACCACTGAGCTACCTCCAACCACCTGTTGACTGTAAAACAAGACACAATAAAGTGTCACACTTTTTGTAAACTTAGGTGACTTTATTGTTGACTTTATGCAATAATAACAACCAAACATTGTTTTTGATGCATTATCATAAGCCAGGTCCCTCAGGAGATGTTCAAACCTTGAGCTTTGCCATCACAGGGCTGTGGAAATACCATGCCCGACTTGTCCGACCTGGTCCCATTGCATTCAGGACAAGTTGAAAATTTCTATTTACTTGTCCTTGGACAAGTGCAAAATTTGTTATAAAGTTAATCAAATTTTGTATTTCATATTTTGATTAATTATTATGAGTTCACATGTTGCATTGCAAACAGTTTGGATCCTTATCAGCTGGCTTCTAGCCAGCTGATCTGGATCTTCACTGTTTACAAGAGAGTTGATATCTGAATGGTTTCATACTGTTTTCGAATGGGTAAATTGTTTAAGCACAGAAAGGTATAATCAGATCTGTACTATCAGACAAGTAAAATTTTCTTTTGACAAGTACATTATGGCCATTTACTTGTCCCTGGACAAGTAGAAAATTTTACTATTTCCACACCCCTGGCCATCAGCTCTTAAGTGTATGTTCATGCTTTTTAACATTTTACTTTATTCACACATAAATATTTCGTTATGGACTAATTTTATTTTCACAGATCATTTATCCATCTGGTAAGTTAATTACAGAAGCTTTTATAGCCATGTATCTAATCTTCTGGGAGCAGTCATCTTACAGCTTTTGGCATACATTAACCTGAGTTAACCTCAATATCAGGGCTGTGGAAATACCATGCCCGACTTGTCCGACCTGGTCCCATTTCATTCAGGACAAGTTGACAATTTCAATCTACTTGTCCTTGGACAAGTACAAAATTTGTATAAAGTTAATAAAATTTTGTATTTAATATTTTGATTAATCATTATGAGTTCACATGTCACATTGAAAACAGTGTGGATCCTGATCAGGTGGTTTCTGAAGAAGCCAGCTGATCTGGATCTACACTGTTTACAAGAGAGTTGATATCTGCATGGTTTCATACTGTTTGGAAAGTGAAAATTGTTTAAGCACCGAAAAGTATCAGCTAATCTGTACTATCGGGCAAGTAAATTTTTCTTTGGACAAGTACATTATGGCCATTTACTTGTCCTTGGACAAGTAGAAAATTTTACTATTTCCACACCCCTGCTCAATATGCTGGTCTGCCAAATGATTGAAGCGGCACCTTTCAGTCAATTTCTTTATTTCAATATTGGATAATGGGTATTCCGTTTTAATTACAATCAACAGCCCAAATCAATGCAAATTAAAATGTAACAACTGTCAAACGAAAAGTATTTTGTTTTTCAATAAGTTTCATTTGATTTTATTCTGTCTTTTTGTTAGCAAAATGAAGAAAATTGTTACAAAATATGTCGTCTGCTATAGTAATAATTAGTGCTTTAAGACTTAAATTTTAGAATTGATTATTAAATATGGGCCAAGTATCAAAATATACTCATCAATGCACACACTGCTAAAAGCATTACTCTGAAACATTGTTATTTTTTGCCTTTTGACTGATTTATAATTCTGCTTTGGTAGTGTGTAAGCAGGTGGAAGTGATTCCAGTTTTGGTGTGTAGAGATCATTGACCTGAGAATGACCAGACTCCCATTAAGAAGCAAAAGTGATTAATTACAGGCTAATGGAAGGGCATTCACAAACATTTAATGAGGAACTATTCCTGCCATACTGTAAACTCTATAATAAACACATTTGAAAAAAGTGTGAATTATCCCTTTAACATTGCCCTCAAGACCTGGCAAACGTTACTACATGAAAAACAATGTTTGATAAAGAATTTATTACCTGTTAACCTTACAGCTTACTTGATACACATGATAAAAACATCTTAGCCACTAGACAGCCTGAGTTTTTTTTTGCCACAAAATATTGTACGAACATGTAAAAAATGACAAAATGGCATATCAACAGTAATAAATACAGATATCTGATGCCAAATTTGTAACAAAAACAAAATAATGAATCTTCTTTTAAGCATTAAACGAATGTCATAATGTTTTGGTATTGTCAATATAATATAATTGATGGTTTCATTTATGATATGGTAAATGTCCTAAAATTTGAACACTTTCCACTTTCTGTTCTCAAAAGTTCACAAAATCCTTGTCAGAATAGCTAATAGGGAAGACGCAGTCTTGTCTGGAACTGCCCTGTTTGTCTAAGCCTTTTTGGCTTTGAAATTTCAGAACGCCTTTTACTGGATCAAATATTTATTTGATATAATACTTGCAGGGGTAGAAAATGGACACTGGGTTCTAAAACAATAGATATTACATTCAATAGTACTCTAAGGTTTGAGAGTAATAAATGTGTAAATATCAACATACATGGGTGAAATCTCAAAATTTCCAAAATCCTGAACTTTTGAAATTCATGTCTTAAAATTTGTTGTATGCTTATAGTGCGACCAGGTAACGGACGTTGGGCGTGACAGAAAGAACACTGCCAATCACTGCCAATTTAGACTGGTCTACATTAAATTGGGTAAAACAGCACAGGTACGCTTTAATCGTGCAAAGCAACTGAACCACAGACGACAAAGGCGACCAGCTTTATACGGTTAGTATGCCTGATAAACGTTCGCAAGCAAATCCAAACAGAAAAAATAAGTCTTACTTGTTTACAGACGCATTGGTATATACTATTGCTCACTGGCCAGTGGTGCCTCCTAAACTCGATTTTTATGTCTATCACATTGATTTTCGGCGACAACTTTTTTATTGATAAACTGAGTTCGCGATGAAAGTTGTGGAGAAAACTTAGCGCGAATTTCTCCAAGAGGTCCTAAGTTTGTGGCACAAACAGATTTTTGTGTACATATATAGATGTAGCTTTTCAATAAATTGAACTCAGGCAATTTTTCGAAGTCTTTTATTGACATGTAAATTTCGTAGAGGCGTGACAGAAAGGGTTCTTCTCAAAAGAATAATCACAAGGGGTGTATATTAAGTTATTCAATGGTTTATAGCATATCCTGCCGTATGTCGACTCAGAATGACTATGCATGTTCAGAATCTACTATGAGCATGGTCAATTGAAGGTACTGTGACATACTGTGTACAGAAGCTGTGATATTGCATGACGCGCCATCATTTTCTCTTATGCATGTGCTCCTAAATGGACAGTTTCGAGATGACCAACTAGCTTAACGCACGGGCGAATCAGGCTCGATTTCCAATATAATCCGTCGTCTTTCCTATTGAATCGGGGTGGTGCAATGTAACTTTTTGACTGATGCATTTGACTTAGTTTATTAATTTTATGCTTTGCATAAAATGCTCAAATAGTACATCTATACGCAGAGTAAATTGCAGCATCTATGATGTAGGAACCGCCTGGAGAAGTTGGCGCTAATATTTCTCTACAACTTTCATCGCGAACGTAGTTTACTAAAATCAATAATAAAAAAGTTATCGCCGAAAATCAATGTGAAAAACATAAAAACTCGAGTTTGGTACGTATGTGGATTTTAGTCCGGCAAGACAGACTGGTCCATGTTAGAACGATTGTTGCTGCTACATGTATAAAGATATAGAGTCAGATTGCACAGCGTAGTAAAGATCTGATTGCATGTAGCCTTGTCACAAGTAACCATCTAAAACACAAAGCTGCATACACTGGTAGGAAGGTTGAAATGTTTTATACATGATTTACGGATATAAACGGCGTACATGTAATATAGGTTTAGTGAATACACATTATTGAACTAGCCCAACAAACAGGCTGACATGAATGACGCCTTCAACAACAATAGTTATTAATCAACTTTTTGGTCACTGTCTAGCCACGCCTACAACTGGATCCTATCTCCGTTAGCTTTACATGAGACTGGGACATATCATACCACAGGGCGATACAGTGACCGAATACGTAGCTGTATAATACCTGTAGAGCCAACCAGTGGTAGAGTGCTCGACTTGAGATAAAGAGGTCGTTGGTTTGAGTTTCTCTGGAGGCACCATGTTGTATCCTTGTGCAAGATATGTTATGCTCTAATTAGTACTGGTTCAACCCAGGAAACATCCCAACATGACTGAAATTATCTTGACTGGGATGTAAAGTATCAACTCGAATCATCGAGGCCCACAGTTGCTCAGTGTTAGTGTGTTAGACGTGTGATTAAAGGATTGCTATTTTGAGAAGGTTCAAAGGAAGCACTTTGTAATGTCCTAAACAAGACACTTTATTCTCTGCTAAGTATTGGTTCAACCTAGGTGGACAGGGAAACGTCGCATCATGACTGCAAAAATGTTGGCAGCGACGCAAAATATCAATGCAAACAAACGAAATCAACTCAAATGACAAAAGAGACACTCATCTATAAACGTTGCATCAGTTGTGTGCGTCTACTGGTACCGAGGTTTCTCTTTAGCATGCTACTTAGAAAATACTCGCGTTATATATGTTGTTGATGAAAATATTCTTCCAAATTCTGTTTGTTTGGCAAGAAAATGATTTGGTGTTTAGCTCTGAATTTGAAAAATAGCATTATAAAATCAACAACATAAAAATAGCCTCCTTCTCTACACACGCACACACAACACAGATTAAGATTCAGCGTGATAAGGTTTCAATAGCTGGGCCAAGGGAAAGGGTACACAGATCTTTTATAAAACAATAAAATCTTGTGTGATTGTAGATTTAATTGTCGAAGATTGATGTTTTGCTTGTACAGTTTAAGACACACGTGCGTATTTAAGATACGTGTACGTACATATTTCAAAGTATCTGGACTGATCAGATTCATCTGCAATAATTCGAAACGCTTATTTTCCACGATATGGCAACCGTAAGACTACAGGTATATACTTTTGGTGTGGAGAGTTTCACAGATGGGTGACTACGCAAACAATGCAACCTGACTAACCGATTTCCAAATGTATTTGTCGAGGGGTTGAACTTAGCTAAGAACCGCCCAACGTCTCTTATCTGGACGGACTATACAAATCATTAAAATTTTCAAGTTAAATGGTAAATTGTCCTAAGATAAACTGAAAATAAATCAGAGAAGCTATAATATACTGCCTAATTCAGGATTATCTATAGTCAGCCTCAAAATCCTGAATTCAGGAATAATCCTGAAAACTTTCAACCATGCAACATAGAGAACAGTAATTACCTGTAAACCTTAGAACATATAATTGATCAAATCAAATCATAAAATACTCTAAGTGCACATACTCTTATAAGTGCACAGTGCACACTAGGTATTTACACTTCTTATTTCTAGTTAATCTATGGCCGAAGCCAGATGACCTTGATTTTTACACATCATAGGTCCAGCAAAGCAAAAATTTTGAGCGTAAAATCGCTTTTATTTTCTTATCCAGCAATCTAAATACATGTATATGCTTTGGGTGCTCAAAAGAACCCTCTCATCGAGATGGTTCTTTTGAGTACCCACAACATATGTTTTGGTTGAGAAATAAGAAAAATCATTTTCAGTTACGCACTCTTATCTGGGGGGCTGACCTGTACATTATTCACAAAATATAGAATTTTGAATCTTTTTTTATTTGAATTTATGCTTTACGTTCAATTCAACAATTTTCAGCCATGTTGGGATGATTTGTACTAAGTGGGAAGGAATAGTACATACTTAGGAACACAACACCACATCAATTTTTTTTAAAGAATAATGCACCCAGATCACTCATATTATAAAGGTCAAACATGGTTTTACATGATAATTATATGTATGCTCTAAGGTTAGCAAGTAATAAATGAAACAAACTAAAACAAATGAGTGTATTACCTTTAAACCTTTGAACAGGATTGTTAAATGGATAAAATCATTAAATAAAGCCTACCTAAATTAAAATAGCTCCCCCTTACGTGACCCGGCACTTTTCATTTGCACACTTCAGTATATCTTTTGCGCACTTTGATTCCTTCATTTGCGCACAATTCTGCATATCATTTGCACACTTTATTCACACCTCATCAAAGTTAATTAGGGGTTATTAAGGTAGTTGAAACAACTCACAACTAGTTAGAACTCATTTTTAAAGGTGCATTGAGCATTCTGGACTTTGTTAGTTTACAAGGATAAGGAGAGGGACTCTATGTCTTGCCTTTGAAGGGTACAACCTTCTTTTTGTCTGATTCATGGCTACGTATTCCTCTCACTTCTTCAATTTCTGAATGTGTTTTAAGCTACTTTTCATGATTTTTAAACCTGCCAACCCCCCATGTTAAATACAACTTTTTACAAAATGTGTAGTTATCAAAAACTATACATCTAGACATGCATCTCACCTGTATGGTTACCTGTACATGTCATCGTTTCATGGCCACTTAATGCTCTTGATTGGGGTGTGAAAACAGTGCGCAATTGAAATGGCAAAAAGTGTGCAAAAGATATCACTGCTAATTGCAGAAAGTGCGCAAATGCAAGACGCCCACGTGACCAACCATAACACAGGGGTATCATTTACTCTTTGGCATCCAGGTGTCAAGGCAAAGTAGGCACACTTTTGCATATAAACGTTATACAAATTTATCAAAAGTAGCAGGAGAAATATGGCTGAGTAGAAGGAAGATACCGGGTATCCCATTCCTGATTCTCAATAAAAAACCCATATACATATTGTGGTAGATATATAATACAAACATACAAGAAGCAAGTTAGCGCATTGGTAGTTTCAAGTTTGGTGATAAAGCTGTCCAAGGGGACATAAAGGCATGTTTGAGTAAAATTCATGGACTTTTCAAGGATTTCTAAAGACTATCCTACAGTTTTCAAGGACTAAAAGTTTATGAAAAATCCTGATTTAAGTGTTAAAATTCTACTTCAGAAATGCTAGACTGAGAAAAATTGAGATTTTAGTACTAGAAAATTAGTATAAAATTGCTGTGCCTTTATTTGGTGCAGTATTTGCTGCACCAAATAAAGGCACAATAGTTTTATTCTGATTTAGATCTCTATCAAAAGTGTTTTCCTACAGAAAATAGAAGAATTCAAGGACTTTTCAAGGCCTTTGCATGATTTTCCAGTACTTTTCAAGAAAGCCCTCTAAATTTAAGTACTTTTCAAGCCTGTGCAAACCCTGTGTCCTGTAAAAGATACACAAATTGTCATTCAGTGACAGTTATATGTTAATACTAATTGACAGCTTGACATATTATAATGATACAAATACAGTGGACACAATACATGATTTTTGTTTGTTTTGATTTTTTTATGTCCCAGTCAACAATTTTTCAGTCATGTCGGGATGTGTCTTCCTGGGTTTAACCAGTACTAAGCAGAGGATAAAATGTCTTGCTATAGGACACAATGCAGTGCCTCTGGTGAGGCTCAAACCCACAACCTCTCCCTCTCGAGTCAAGCACTCTACTACTAAGCCACTGCACTCCTTGCACAATACTAAATATGCGGGGCTCAAAATATCAACTCATATTCATGAGTGATTCTTGCTGTGGGGCAAGTGAAAATCCGGATGTTTTCCTATAAAAAGTAACATTTCTTCCACATGCTAATAATAATGTTCACCATGCAGGCAAGTCTCTATTTACAGCCATTTCAACATTGATAAGGGTAAATTTAAAAAGAGTGTTGCTTATTTTTCAGTGAATATGTTATTGATACACACTGGAATCGCCTCTATGAGGCAATTTCAATGTGTACCAATTACATGTGTCTTTTGAAGGTATGAGATAATGTGAAAGTTTTTCACCTATTTTTTTTTCACGAGCTCCTGAACTTTTTGCCTTGCTTCAGTGAAATCACCATATAGAAACTAACAAGTTTTCGTGTAGTATAGTAAGTACCGGAATGATTAAAAAACGTACAAATTCTTATGATACTGGCAGCTTATCATGAGGTGTTTTATTGACATGAAATGCTAAACTGGTGCTTGCACGGTTGTAAATACCTGAATCAAAGTCCAACTTTTTGGAAGCTCCAGTATCTCCTAGGCCCTCTATATCAACATCACTTTCAGGAGCATTCAGAGCACTCAATGTTACTTCTGTAATGAAAAAAGTCAATAAGCAATGCTTATTAGATACCCCCCGCACAGTAAGAGTCAGTGAAAAAACTTAGTTTTGGCAAGTGATTTTTTGCCAAGTAATAGTTCAAACCAGCAGACCCTATTTTTGAAAAAAAGATTTCAGTAGAATCTGTGAAAACAAGATTTCAGTAGAATATGTGCAAATGTTCCTAAAGCTTGCAATCTGGAACATTTGGTTAAGATCAAATACACAAAATTATTCACACCTGAAAGCTCTATATATAAAAGCTTATATCAGAAAAATAGTAGTTCTCATAGATGTCATTTTATCAAAAATTATATTTTCCAAACCAAACTCCTTTATGCATATGTTCAATGTGTCTATATTGTATAGGCAACATATCAAATTGCTCCATTAAAAGCTGTGGTAGGAGTCGATCAGCCCATGAAGGCACCATCTATGCATATACAAAAGCCTTGTTAGGGGAAATTGTCTAAGTTCTAACAGCTGTCATTTTGTCAAAAATTATTTTTTCCAAACCAAACTTCTTCATGCATATGTTCAATATGTCTATATTGTAGCTGCAAAGTATCAAATTGCTCCATCAAAAGCTGTGGTAGGAGTGGATCGGCCCATAAAGGCACTATCATGCATATACAAAAGCCATATAAGTGAAAAATTGTCTAAGTTCTCACAGCTGTCATTTTGTCAAAAAATATTTTTTTTCAAACCAAACTCCTTCATGCATATGTTCAATGTGTCTTTATTGAATAGGCAAAGTATCAAATCGCTCCATCAAAAGCTGAGATAGGAGTTGATCGGCCCATGAAGGCACCATCTATGCATATATACAAAAGCCCTATTAGGGAAAAATTGTCTAAGTTCTCACAGCTGTAATTTTGTTAAAAATTATTTTTTCTGAACCAAACTCCTTCATGCATATGTTCAATGTGTTAACATAGTATAGGCAAAGTATCAAATTGTTCCATATAAAGCTGTGGTAGAAGTTGATCGGCCCATGAAGGCACCATCAATGTCTATACAAAAGCCTTAATAGGAATAAAATGTCTAAGTTCTCACTGATGTTATTTTGTCAAAAATTATTTTTTTCTGAACCAAACTCCTTCATGCATATGTTCAATGTGTCTACATTGTATAGGAAAAGTATCAAATTGTTCCATCAAAAGCTGTGGTAGGAGTTGATCGGCCCATGTATGATGGCCTATAATAGCTAGCATAAGCATAAAACCCTATTCAAAAAGCCATTTAGAACTACAAAGAGAAATAACTCTAATAGAATTGGCCCCTAGCCCTTACTTTTTTGTTTAAAGTATTTGCCTTGCATATATGAACATGTTTGCAAGGTTTGATGAAAATCCAGCAATGACTCTTGAAGATATTAAGGAAACAAAGCGTTACGGACGGACGCACGCACGCACAGACGCACGCATGCATAACGTGAAAACAGTATACCCACCACAAACAAAGTTTGCGGGGGGTATAAAAAAGGAAATTTACCGTAAATGATCTCAGCATTTGCAGACTAAAGCCTACCTTCCTAGTCTCTCCAGAGCCTACTTAAAGTATGGAAGTATGTGAGAGCTCTTAACAATTTTCCTTGTCTTCCAAGGTTGAACTAGTACTAGGCAGAGCTCAAGGACACAATGCAGTGTCTCTGGGGAGTTTGAACCAGGAACTCCTCGATCTAAAGTCTAACACTCTACCACTAAGACCCCACACTCCTCATAGCAGCAGTAGTAGTATTTTTATAATTCTAAAGTTATGTTAAGAGTTCAACAAGCTAGTAGGAAATTAGGAAATGACCACAATAAGCCGCACAGCTAAATGTCAGATAATACTTCAACTATGTACATGTCTTGTGATTTATCTAAAAAATTATCGTTTAAACCAACAAGTTAGTACCCTGATGAATTAAATTACAATTAAAAGGCTTTTGAGTATAGTAAATTCAAAAGCAATGTAACCATAATTTAATTGAACAAATCCCTATATTATTGTAATTCAATTAATAGTTTTAATTTGACACCAAACCTGGTCCAGATCACCAAGTCAATCAGTTTTCTGCAGCTTTTCTAATAAAAATAGTCCCAGGTCAGCATAGCTTGTCTAAATTACGGTAGATGTTCAAAATTTTTAATACTAGTAAATTATGTTGCCCCCTCAAAAGGCCTAGACAAACGGTTCAGACCAGTGTCTTCCCTGTTTGCTTTTGTGACTAACATTTTGTAAATTCCAGCCCTGATAACCAACAATGTATTTGAGAACAAAAAGAGAAACCGTTTAAATTTTAAAACATTTATCATTAACTTTACATGGCAGCATTAACATTTAAATGGGACCCAATCAAGTGACACATCTGTCAGTCAAACCTTGACCTCAAGCTCACAAGCCTGGCATGTGACGGTACAGACCAAAACTGTATCTGACATGCTATTTTACATTTGTGTTAAGCAAATAAAGCTTCAATTTTCAAAGAGCCACAAATCAAAAAATATGTAATCCAGAGTTACAGTTCTTGTGTAAGGCATGTAATCTCATCATGCTTGACATTTTCTTCTCAATCCATGCTTAAATCTGTAAGGTTAGTCAAAAGTTTTGAGATTCCGAAACAATTGTTTCTCTTGAGTAATAAGAAAATGATCTTTTTACTGTCAAATTATAAATTTATCCACAGCTATGAAATTTCAGCAAAAAATATCATTGTCGCAGACAGGAAGCAATCTAGCACGTACTAACCTGTCGCCTTTGCTCGGTGCACACTGGGATTGAACCGCCATTTTTATTAGAAATATATTTTGCGATCACTGCTTGCATGACTCAGGGCTTTACATTCAGAAAATATTGACTAAAAGAGAAATGATAAACTGTCAAAACTTTAACTTTTTGCTATTTTTAACAATAAATTCTGTCACTACAGGAGTGCGAGAATTGAACGAGACTAGCCTAATTCCGCTAGTTATCCATAATGAAAAGGGCAAAATGTAAGAGATCTCGATGAGGTATTGTCAGATCTCGTGAGAATGGCAAAAATATTGGATAAAAGATGTTTTTTGATTTTTTTTATCCATCAATCAAAACTTAGTTTGTGGGTACATAAAAGAACCATCTCAAAGAGAAGGTTCTTTTGTGTAGCCACAGACTATGTTTTTGATGAATGTTTTTTTTAAAATGATTTTTGTGTTTGTTTGGTGGAAGTTTTACATCCAAGTCAACAGCTATGGTTATGTCCAGACTATCAGTCCACCTAACCACACACTTTCCCTGGGCAAGCTTAACTAAGTAGTTAACTACTACTTCGTGCACATACTTTCACTTGTAACTGACAACAATCCTTTTTGAATCAGCTGAAGCAGGAGAATGACCTTAGAAATTATTTCAAGATCAATCTCCACGAAAGTATTGTGCCGGACAGGGATCAAACTCATGACCCCTGGATCTGCAGTCAGACTCTCTACCGACTACGCTACGGGGCCTGGTTATTATTTATGTGTACAGTACCTCTAACTTGTTTCTTTGCTTGTTGTTCTACTACCACATGTTGCTGCTGTTGTTGTTGTTGTGCTTGCTGCTGCTTCTGTTGAATATGTTGCTTCTTCGGTGATGATGATTCACTTGGCTGAGCTAAACCAGCATCTTCGTAAGCCTTTCGCTTAATCTGTGTTCTTATCTGAGAACTGAAAAAGGAGAGGCCACTGAAAGCAGTCTAAAATACTCCTGCCTTGATTGGCAGTTTCCAACATTCTTGTACCATGGCCGTCAACTTACTTTTTTCATTGATAGATTAGTTAAATTGCCAAAAATTACTTACATTCTTCAGCTATAGAAAAAATTCCCATATTCTTCAAAAATGGCCATTCTTTATCTTACCTTTCTTCATTGATGGATGTTAATTGGCCTACTTTGGAACGTTCATACAGGCAAGTCTGAGTAAATTCAAGGACTTTTCAAGGACATCTAAAAGACTTTTCTACAGTTTTCAAGGACTGAAAGTTTATGAATAATACAGATTTAAATGTTAAAATTCTACTTCAGAAATGCTAGACTGAGATAATGGAGAAATTAGTCTTAGAAAATTTGTATAAAATTGTTGTGCCTTTATTTGGTGCAGCATATGCACAACAATTTTATAATGATTTAGGTATATGTCAACTGTTTCTACAGAAAATAGCAGAATTCAAGGACTTTTCAAGGCTTTTGAGTGATTGTCCAGTACTTCTCAAGCAGATATAACTTTCAAAAATAATGAGTATGATCAGAGACTTTTCAAGAAAGCCCTCTAAATTAAAGTACTTTTCAAGCATGTGCGAATCCTGTAGAATAGTAAAGTTTTCTAATTACATTATAGCTATTGAAAAATTTCCCACACTCTTCAACGATGGCTGTGAACTATCTTTCAGCGATGGATTAGTTAACTGGCCTATTTCATAATAGTATAGTAAAGTTTACTAATATATTCTTCAACTATTGAAAAATTTCCTACACTCTTCGACAATGGCTGTGAACTTTCTTTCAGCGATGGATTAGTTAACTGACCTACTTCAAATAGAAAAGTTTACTTAAATTCTTCAGCAAAGGAAAAGCTTCCAACATTCTTAAATAATGGCTTCAATAATGGCTGTTAAATTACTTTCTTCAGCAATGGATTAGTTAACTGGCTATTTCAGAGTAATAAAGTTTACTCACATTCTTCAGCTATTGAAAAATCTCCTAAATTCTTTGACAATATCTGTTAACTTACTTTCTTCAGGAATAGATTATTTAACTTGCTTATTTCAGATTTTATTTCTAAGGTTCTTATGTTGCCATACTGTATTGTGAGGCAAGTTTTGTGATATGTGTTGTATCCGAAGGTATCTGTATAGTTGCAGCCCCCATTTAGAATAGTGAAGTTTACAAATATTCTTCAGCAATTGAACAGTTCCAGCTAGATTCTAAAAGTAATGGCCATTAAATTGTACATTTTTCAGTGATGGAACCATTAAATAGTATTCTTTAGAAATGGAAAAAACTGACATTCTTCAGCAATGAATCAAATTCCTACATTCTTTAAATGTGGTTGTCAACTTACTTGAACTTTCTTCAGTGATGAAAAAGTTAACCGGCATCTTTCAGATACATGGAAAATTCCTACATTTGTTAGGAATTGCTGTCAAGAATGATGGAACAATTAACTTGCATTCAACAGAAATGGAAAAGTTTACATATGGTCTAGGGAAGTGAACTAATATGTTAGTACATGTAAGTGAATTCTATTGTATCAAACACTGAGATGAAATTCTACAGAAATGATTATGGGAACTTATATGAAAGTTACTGAGTTGAAATTCCACAGAAATGAAAATGAGAACTTTTGTGAATGTATGAACATTTTACAGCACTCAAAAGCTGAGTTGACATTCTAGAGATATGAAGTGTTTTTACATTTCTCATGAACTTAAATCTTATGGCGACAGTAAATTAGCTCATTCTCGCCCTAATGGTGATTTTTTGTCTGCAGGTAACCTGTGCAAACAGCTTGGAGAAAGATCCAGATCAAGTGACCCTATGGTGATATTCCATAATTATTTTACAAAAGTTTGATTTTTTGAGGCTGGAGACAACAATAAAAAGCATGCAAAATTACTCAGCATGCAAAGTGTTAAGGTTATGGTAAATGTTCTAAAAAAATTTGAACACTTTACTCTCTCTTCTCAAAAGTATTGGTTATAATGGTTGGAACTCACAAAAATCTTGTCAGAAAGACAAACAGGGAAGACTTGGTTCAGACTGCTTCTGAATAAGCAGTCTGATCTGGGCCTGCCCTTTTTGTCTAGATTTTTGTGGCAGGCATCTACTGGCTGACCTAGGCCTGCCATGTTTGTTTAGCAGGGAGCTACTGTTTCTAATTTTAGAACATTTACCATAGCTTACATTGTTCTGTTTTTGATAACATCACTAATTTTGTTCAAGTCTTCTCCAAATCTGTTGACAGTTGTACGTAGTGCTTCAATCTCCTGATCAGTCCATTTCCCACTGTGAATATATAAAATTGTATCAGTCCATTTCCAACTGTGAATATATAAAGTTGCATAAGTCCATTTCCCACTGTGAATATATAAAATTGCATCAGTCCATTTCCAACTGTGAATATATAAAATTGTATCAGTCCATTTCCCACTGTGAATATATAAAATTGTATCAGTCCATTTCCCACTGTGAATATATAAAATTGTATCAGTCCATTTCAAACTGTGAATATATAAAATTGTATCAGTCCATTTCCCACTGTGAATATATAAAATTGTATCAGTCCATTTCCCACTGTGAATATATAAAATTGCATCAGTCCATATATAAAATTGTATCAGTCCATTTCCCACTGTGAATATATAAAATTGTATTAGTCCATTTTCAACTGTGAATATATAAAATTGAATCAGTCCATTTCCCACTGTGATTATATAAAATTGAATTAGTCCATTTCCCACTGTGAATATAATATGATTATATCAGTCCATTTCCCACTGTGAATATATAAAATTGTATCAGTCCTTTTTCAACTGTGAATATATAAAATTGAATCAGTCCATTTCCAACTGTGAATATATAAAATTATATCAGTCCATTTTCAACTGTGAATATATAAAATTATATCAGTCCATTTTCAACTGTGAATACATAAAATTGTATCAGTCCATTTCCCACTGTGAATATATAAAATAATAAAAGTGTATCAGTCCATTTCCCACTGTGAATATATATAATTGTAACAGTCCATTTTTAACTGTGAATATAGAAAATTGTATCAGTCCATTTTCAACTGTGAATATCGAAAATTGTATAACAGAGTTAAGGTTTTTGCCTACCAAAAACAATAGGATACAAAAATACTTACTCATTAGGACTTGGTTCAGCACTATGATGACACAGCTTATACCAACAGGGTAAACACAAAACTACTTACTTATTAGGATTTGGTTCAGCACTAGGATGACACAGCTTATACCAACAGGGTAAACACAAAACTGCTTACTTATTAGGACTTGGTTCATTACCAGGATGAAACAGGACAAACCAACAGGGTAGATGTAAAGCAGTAGGATACAAAAATTTATAAACAACAGCAGAACCACCGCCTTAGAATGGACAAGTTTTCAATTAAGGATTTACTTGATATCTTAAATATTCAAAATGACTGCACCAATGGAAACAAACATTCATCATTTGCATGAGTCTTCAAGACTTCAAATGGCAGCAACTTTCTTACTCAACATGCTATTTTTTTAATCAAACGTTTGGTTTAACAAGATTTTGCGTTTAGAATATAATTTTTCCAAAGAATTACATTCTCCTTTAATACAAGCTTAACTCTTTTCTTGCTTGTGGTGACTTTTGTCATCTGCTGATGTGTGATGACGTTGCAAACAGTTAAGACCTTTAGACCCACATCAGGATTGACAAAACTTAGTCCTGAACTAGATCCAAACTGTTTGACACTCTGATACATCATAGTGTTCCTGAAAGATGTTTTTGAATGGTTTATTTGGAAAAAATCAGCAGACAACAACAAATTCATGAAAAATTACCCAGCCTGCAAATACATAGGTCCAGATAAGGATAGTTTTTGCGCCTAAAAATGTAATTATTTTCTTACCCATGAATGTAAATGTGTGTTTTGAACTTTTGGGTGCTCAAAAGAACTGTTCTTTTGAGTACCTACAACATATGTTTTGGATGAGAAGTAAGAAAAATAATTTTCCAGTACACACTCTTCTGGAGGCCTGCAAAGAGTTCAAAAGGACTTACCTGCTGGGACTCTGTTCAGCACTAGGATGAAGCTGCATCGTAAGCTCACCAAGCTTACTAAAGGCAGCCCCAGCTGCAGTAAATATCTCCCCAACCTGAAAATTACAGAAAATTTGTCAGCATTATACCCTTTTATCATCTACTGATAAAAGGGCTGCAATGATACAGGTGACTGACGATTCGATCTTATGTTAGTGTGCAGCGAGACTCTCGCTGCTCACTAACATAAAATCGAAAAATAGGGTCTCAGACCCTGACGAGATTGTGCAAACGCACATGTTCTCCTGAGCCTTCGCTGACCACATCTGTCATAAGTACCGGCAGGCTATTTACCAAAAACCCTGGTACCAGCTCATATGGGGCACAGCGCAAGTTGATTTCATGCTCGGGTGTGAGCTGCACAAGCATAGGAGTACCCTTCCGTGTAGCATCAGCTTGGGTGTTCCGATTCGAGAAGTTATGACACATAAACAAAAAGTAACAGTCCATTCTAAAGACACTTCGCACGCACAGCAGTGTATTTGATTTTTGTAATGACTACAGAAAATCTCCAACGATTTGATCGCATCTGCGACATAGGCATGTAAATTTGCATCCCCTCTTAGTTCATTGAACCTAGCGTTTTCAGAAAACAAATCTTAATGTAATTAACATGATTAACGTGCGATGTCAATGGTGGAGTTAGCAAACTTGGCCGTTAAATTGGCAGGTGACCAATAAAGTTCCGAAGACAAATTATGGGTTCCCTTCCTAAAAAGGCATCCTATTTTCAGATTTTTTTGTAGAAAAGTGGGTCACCATAAACATGGGAGTTCCACACCCCTGACCACTGTATGAACTAATACATGACATTTTGAGCTGACCGGTCTTAAATAACTTAAGGCGTACAAACTATTAGAGTGTACTAACTAATACAAGATTTACAGTAACAACTATTTCAACTCCTTGGTAGGGCGGGCTAATCGAAGCCAAAATGCTAATCGATAATTGGTCCTTGCATTTCGATATATAACCGATTAGTAATCGCTCAAACTTGACATAGGGTCTCCGAACGTTTTGACAACTCTTGCATGGTCAATGACATTGATTTCCCCATCATTTCGCAAAACAACACTAAGAAGCACATGTTATATATTCAAAAGATAATAGGTTTAAATAAAAAGTGGCACCTTTGCTCAAAACAAATCGTCATCCACTCTGTTGGAAGAAAATTGACTTGCTAATTGGCAAAATTGGTAAAACTCGCAGTCGGCCATTGTTGCTGTCAACTTCACGTTGCGTAAAATAAGACCCGCTGTAAACGTCAGTAAAATTGAAAGCTTCTAAACTCGAATTTAACCGCAGAGAAAAACAACTTTCATGCAAGATTATTCATCTGATGAATATTCCGTGATATTGTACTACTTTAAAACAGAGAATTGTACGAATAACTTTTTATAACAATCTGTTGTCGAGTTAGCCTGAAGAGTACAACGTTTTACAACTTCGTTACAGCAATTTATACACATCTACTGTTTATGACAATGCACTTACGGTCTAAACAAAAAATAACACAAGGCAATTACGCTTGGATTTTAATTGAATAAATTAACAGAACATCCATTAAAAGTAACCGATTTTTGAATTTTCATATCGATAATGGTTTTTCTTTTGTATATAAACCGATTAACCCATATTTCGATTATTAAATCATGCCAGCCCTACTCCTCGGTAGATCCTACCAGGTGGCATCAAAAAGTAAGTGAGTATTGTCAGGAAAATATCACAATCACACAATGTAGACCACCCACGGCAACAGTTTCTAAAAGCAACAGCTGGTAATTCTGATACAGACATCTGTTTTTGTTGTATTTTTTTCAGTTCTATACATACATGTAAGCGTATATACATATGAACCTGGGTACAGCATTTGCATGCCTTTAGATAAAAGAGCGCAAATAAAACTAATGTTTCGCCTAGCTAGTTTTAGCATGGCGCAGCACCATGCCCCTTTTCTCTAGCGCCATGCCCTTTTTCCCAGCGCCATGCCCCTTGTCTAAAACTACATAAAATGGCCTACATTTTGGTAAAAAAACATGAGAATCTGACAAAACTAAGGAAGTTACAGTTTTCTTCAGTTTGAAGCCTGAAGTAGCATGTTACAATATATTTCTCACTCAGTGTTAATCCTTTTTACAATGATCACTAATTACCTGAGGCAATTTTGACACATCACTTTGATGACAATACCCCAATTAGCAATTAATAAAAATGAAGTGTGAATTTGAACCCCTGAACAATCTTAAGGTACAAGTAAAATTGTCAAAACAAATAGTGTAAAGAAAGGCAGCCTGGTTAAAAACTTATGAAGTGATCTTGGCTATTAACGAAAAAAAAAAAAGATTCTCATCATAATGTGTTTCCGATTAATTTTAAGAATTAAAATAAAAAGAAAATAAATGTGTGCTCATAAATAGGTGTCCAGAAACTGCCATTCAACAGTCAGTTTGATTCATTGAAAATACTAAAACTAGTCTAAAAAGTGTAGTTTGCATTTAAAAAGGACAGATAACAGCTGCATCATGCTTAGTGACATACATTTTCATTTGGCAATATCATATTCAATTTCCGACTTGGGCTTTAAAGTGCCCTCTTAGCCTGTAGCCGTGCGTTAAAAAATGCCCCCTTAGCCTGTCACCACGCATTCAAAAGTGCAATCTTAGCCTTATGTCTGGCGCTTTAAGTGCCCTTTTCCTGGAAAATTTACCATGCCCTTTTTGGGGGCTGGGGGAAACACTAAAAACTATAGTTTTCCTATTTCTCAACCAAAACATATGTTGTAGGTACTCAAAGAGCTGTCTCAATGAGAGGTTTTTGAGCACCCAAAACAAACAATTAAATCTCTACCGAAACATATGCTGTGTATACTCAAGATGAGATGGTTCTTTTTAGTACAATATACTGTTTAAGCCGATGGAAAAGATGATAAAATATTACGCTGAAAGTTTGTTCGTACCTAGACCTATGATTCGACTCACTCATACTGCAGGGTTTTACAGGATGCATTATCCTGTGTCTTATACGCATAAATCATTAGGTAGGACCCGTAGCACCATACCTGCATCCGCTGGTATGCAGACGTGTTTGTTGTGCCTTTCATTAAAATCCCAAATTCCAAAGTTATTTCGTAACGATTCAGGTTTTCCCATATTTTCAGGCAATCTATAAATAAATAGGACAGGTGCTCTTGTTTAACCAATAATATCCGGAGGTGTGTCAAAACAGTCCAATCAAATTTGTGTTGCTATGGCGCTTTGAAATCTCATCACGTCTTGCTCCCGCTCTGATTAATCAATTAACATAGACGCTTGTCACCTATTGGGTATTATTACGATCAAGCATGTAAATGACTAGAAATAAACGGCTGCTAAATGTCAAAACAGAGCGATCTGAAAAACTTTTTTGGCAAACCAAATGCAGAAACGGACCAAGAACCATCCTCTCGCGGCTGTTCGGAGTCAGATAAGTCCGAATCATCTCAAAAACAAGCCCCAAAAAAGATCGAAAATTCCTATTTAGCTGGTAAGTTGGTACAAATGGTTGAGATATGAAAATGAAAGATGTTTGCGACACCTGTTAGACAGCTAAGGCCTGTTCGAATCCCTTCAGGGAAGGTCCATATATAAAAAAGATGGGACCCCCATTTTCAATGATGGGACCCCGTCATAATCAAAGTTGAGTCCCAAGGACCCCCAAACATTCAACTTGGTGTAAAATCCTGATACTGCGCATCTACAACATAAATATGGGTAAACGTAGATTAAATTAAGCTTTATTGAACTTGTAAATTGTGGAATACAGCCTTATATATTTTCTGTTCCTTCTCAGATCATTGAGGTCCACTTTATTGATTATAAAAATATCACGCTGATTATAAAGAACACTGATGCACGCTCAGTCAAAATGATACTCCTTAAAAACACAGGTGTCAGTTTCTTTATTTTGTTTTTATAATGACCAAAGCACATGTCAGTCAAACTTTGATCATGACAGATAAAGGCTATAAGAAACTGAAAAACTGACACTGACCAAAATAGCATATCAGGGTTTTTTTTGGCCCGTTTTGACGACCGATATTCGGTCGTGTTCCCAATGCCAAAAAGTATGTTTTTTTCCCAATTTGAATAAGAAAATTCCCAACTCAAGGAACAAAAAAAAACGGGAGAAAAAATAAAAAAAATATCGCCATTTTACGATGTTTATGTTTGTGGTTGAAAGAGCTGGTCCGAACAGTCCGAATGATACAAGGGAAATAACCAAATATTGCAAACTCCCAAACGGTAACGTCCCTTTGCGGCAATTCAGCAGAATTTATTCGAGAAGGTGTCGGGGTGTTTGTAATAAACACACATGGTTTATTTTACTGGTACCCTACTCTGGCGTATTAATTTAGATTAAACGGGGCACCTTTCTCATAACAAAAAAAGAAAAAGCTTGTAACATATTTTCGCGATGTCGCACAATACGAAATATTACAGAAAGAAACTAAAAAAACGGAGTCAAGTAAAAAAAAATTCTATTTCAAATTTGCTCAAATAAGACGGTTCTTTTGAGCACCCACAACAAATGGTAAGGCAGATTTTAAAATTTGCTTATGAGTGATGTCAATGAAGAAATGAACAAAAAAGTGACTGATGTGGATTGGCACAGACAGTACAAAATAAGCCAGTTGTGGTTTTAATTTGTTTAAATCATTAATGGTCATTAGCCTATATTATTAGGCCTATATTACTTTTAAGTTTAACCTTTCCAGGCCTCTAGATAAGAGTGCTGTTTAGAAAAGATATTCTTATATTTCTCAAGCAAAACATATGTTGTGAGTACTCAAAAGAACCATCTTAATAAGAGGGTTCTTTTGAGCACCCACAACAAATGGTAAATCAGATTGTAAATCAGATTTCAGAATTTGCTTATGAGTCAGTGAAGAGTAAGAAGTTGTTTTTATTATAGGGTGTTTTTTTTCCCCAATTTTGTATAAAACGACGCGAAAATTCCCAATACTAGGGGTCGGGTCATGTTCCCAAAATGCTGAGAAAAAACCCTGCATATTCAGCCCCAAAAAAATGGTCTGGCTGAAACCTTTTTTGGCCAAAAAAGTGGGTAGCTTTGTAGTTGGAATGTCACCTGAATCAAGTTTTTATCCAAAATGAAAGGAGATTCCATGCCAGACTGTAGAGAGCCTAAACACTGCGACTTTAGAGAGCGTTTCCCCTAGGCCGGATGTGTTCAGACTTGTCTGGATTGAACAGCTTCTGCCAGTCCTTTTCCCATTCTTGAAATTGGTTGAGGTCTGCTTGTAACCGCTCAGCCTCTTGATGACCCTTTATCACTCTATACAGTAGGCAGTCATCGGCAAACAGTCGTACTGATGAGGTGGCTCTTGAAGGCAGATCATTGATGTAAATCAAGAATAGAAGTGGACCAAGCACCGTCCCTTGTGGGACACCGGATGTGACTGTGGACGATGTGTTCCATGATCTTGCAGCAAGTGGATGTCAGGGAAACCGGTCTGTAGTTGGCAGCCTTGCTCTTGTCTCCTTCCTTGAAGAGTGGTGTAACATTAGCTCTCTTCCAGTCTTCTGGAACTTGGCCTTGGTCAAATGAAGCTTGAAATATGAGTGTTAGAGCTGGTGTGATAGAAGGTGCCATTTCTTTCAGGAATCTGGGCGTTATCTGGTCTGGTCCACTAGCTTTCTACATCTATCTACATCTATGGTTTACGCGCTGTCCGTCACTCTTGACTGTTATAGCGCGGGGGTTGCGACTAAAGAAAAGAAAAAGAGAAGAATCGATAGGAAAGTTAGAAGCAAAGAAAAGGCATGATAGGAAAGTCAGAAGAATTTAGAAAAGTTGTGCCGAATGCATTTTCAATCCTTTGGTCTTGTCCAATCTAGCTACCTTGCAGGTACCAGGGCACACGAAGTCCCCGCCAGCACAGCACAAGAAGTCACTAGGATTTACTTGCATTCGACGGCTTTATGGGGATTCTGGCTATCTAGAAGTTTTTTCACTCCTTTTTCCTGAATGATTAAAGGAGCAGTATTGGAGAAACCTGGACCCATCTGAGGCATGAAGTTGCAGTCTTCCTTGGTGAAAGCCTCTGTGAACTGGCTGTTAAGCATCTCAGCTGGATCTGCTGGGTCTGAGTAGATGACTCTGAGCAGGATATCCCTTTGACAAAAATCCTCCCAAGGGTTTTGGGGGAAAAGGGACATTTTTAATTAGATATGAGAGAACAAAATAAATGCTAGATTTTGAGAGGAACAAGACCATATAAGTGAACAGGACACATAAGGTCTTTTTAGGCTGCGGAACAGTTTTTAAAAAAGACACAACCATTTGAATGAAGAAAGGAAGGAATGTTGGATTGTGAGGGTAGCAAACACAATAAATAAACAATCTCTTTGTGTGTATGTGGGGGAGGGGGACGAAGACAGTAAATGTGCCCTTTTTGATCCCTCAACGCGCGCTTAAAGTGCCCTTTTTAATCATTCGGGGTGCGCTTGAAGTGCCCTTTTTATATAAAGTTACCGTGCCCTTTTTTGTTCCTGGGGTAAACACTATTTAGATTAAGCCAGATAATAAAAAAAATCTAGTCACAGTTCTGTAACTATTCCAGCCTATACCATTCTATTCAAAAATCTACTACAATAGAATTGACAATATCCTTTAGCTCCTGACAGGTCTCACAAACATTGATAATACTCTTGTGCACTGCTTTTTGTGAAAGCTAATACTTGTGGCAATTCATGACCAGCGATTTGCTGACAAAATCGGCAGTTGGGACGCCTCTATTTCCAACATTTTATGTTGCAATCTTTACCTTACTGGCAGAACTCATTTTCCACCAAGATACATGAGGAATAAATTAAAAGTAGATCAAAATAGAAGCTTTGTTCTTCTTCGCGGTTTTCAGTTCGTAATATTTGTAAACACGGAAGTGGGTGACCGGTGTTAAGGTAGAAATATTTCTTGCGGTTAGCCCTAAGAACGAAACAGATCTATTTTCGCGAAAAAAACCTAACTCTTGCTCATAATCCTGGCGAGAGTTGCTTAACGCGAGTGCTTTAATGTAGCGCTACGTAGCGCTTTCCTAACTCTATGCAACGATTATGCCTCAAAAAGGGCTTTTTTGTAACAGTCCGTCGGCAACGATAACATTCCTATTCAAGATATGCATACACATAAACCGTTTCGTAGCGCTCTGCTTATGCAACCGTTCGTTTCACATATCACTTTCCGCGAGACTGCTCAAGAATAGTTTTGTAGCGGTACGAAGCGCTTTATTGTAACATACCGTTGCATAGCAAAGTGCCACAAAACGCTACAAAAAGCTCGCGTTAATCAACGCACCTCCGGTTGAGTGTTAAAATTTTATTTAGGTGAATAAAAACCTTCTTGCTGAGTCATTTGAATGAGGGCCCTAAAATCCACTGTGGGGCCAGGCCTCAGACTCACAGACAACTTACCTATCTATCTTTTGTTACTCAGGCGGTCAATGCTGACGAGTTCCTCATTCCCATCAGGAATAAGAGAAATATAAAACCTTGTGTACAATCGGACTTCCATACTAAAATATTGTGGAGAAATTCTCAACGGATCATTCAGAGCGCTTCAAAATACCGGATTCTCACACAGAACAATATAGAAACTCATTCTTTGTTAGAACTGTAAGTGAGTGGAACCAACTGGAAGAGAGTCACATCCGCGCAGAGAGAGTTAACAGCTTCAAAGAAGCTGTCCATAAGTGCTTCTAACTCTTAAAGCGCACGCACCGCAGTTGTAGATGCCAGAATTGGATTCTACCATTAAACAGATACAGATAGATGTATATATGATCATTATCTCTCGGGGTGGTAACTTGAGGGTAATTTGGTACGGTTGTGCGGCCCAGTTTTTTTGAAACCTACCCCAATCTTATACCTGGTCTTCAAAAAAAATGACCTATTTATATACTTGATTGAACAAACTGTTTACATATTCATATACTGTTCTTTGACTTTCATACACTCTTTTTGCTGTCCATAAATAAAGTTTACAAAAAAATATTACAATTTTGGTTTCTGAGCTGAATATATGAGCAAAAATATGAGTATTTTCAAACAGGGATGTCAGAAAATAAGACCATTCATATAACAATGATGAAAAACTTGGTCATTCATATACTATTTCTCAGAAAAAGGGGGCTTATCGTATACCTGGCAGTGCTGAAAAAGCAGGCTATTCGCGCCGCACATCCGTAATATGTCATATATAGGTAGTTGCCCCTCCCCCCCCCCCCCCCGCCCGGAGCATTATCTGAGTTGAGAATAAAAATAGAATTTGAAAAAAAAAACTAAATGAGTTATTTAAGTAAGAGTCCTGAACTCCTCTGTGGCCTCAGCTACGACCACAGTCAGAGACAGATCATTTCGATGAGTAAATGGGGAATGGTTCTTAATCCTTCTGATATGTCGATCTGCTTAAATGGATTTATATAATTTATATAAGTGCAAGTACAAGACATTTCCTAGGGGAGACGTTAATTTTGCGGCAGATGAAAATTGACATAGCAAACAGACAACAGCGTCGTCTGCTGGTTGCATTTGCAAACACTAAGGACCCTGGCCAGGACCATCTGAACGTTAGCTCTCACACAATTCCAGACCGTTTGTCACCTAGCCAATGTGCTCGAAAGTACTCAGCAGCAGACAAACAGACTGAGAAAAGAGGCATTAGCGTCGCCTATTGGTGGTATTTGCAAACAGTTAGGACCCAGGTCAAGACTGATTGAACGTTAACTTTCACATGAGTCCAAACCGTTTGTCACCTAGCCGATCTCAGCAGTAGACAAACAGACTGAGCAAAGAGACAACAGCGTCGTCTATTGTTGGTATTTGCAGACAGTTAGGACCCGGGCCAGAACTGACTGAACATCAGCTCTGACCCGGGTCCAAACCATTTGTCACCTAGCCGATCAATAAAACTATTTTACTGGAGGGCTTAAACCAATTCCATGGCGCGCCAACCTCACCCTTATTTCAGATGTGTATCAAGACACATAGATGTTTGGTTTGCATCATCCCCTAGAACATATAAATCAAGATATAAAAAGGAGATAAAGCAAAGATAAGGACTCAACCGTACATAAAAGTGAATACCGGAGCAAAAGAAATACAACAGGTAAACGCTGGTGGGCCTGACAACAGCCAAAGCATTAGGCCCTTATACCATCTCATCAATAGATAAGTTTTTAAGTTGGAACTGTCAAAGAGTCTGAAGTCGGACCCGCCAGCGTGTAATTAGAGGAAAGCAAAGTTGCCAACCGTGATTGGGTTGACCAACAAGCATGCATTCTGTTGAAATACCTTAATATTATAGCCAATCTTTTTATAATGGGAAATTATTTTAATAAACTGCACTGTAAAATTATGAGAGCCAACAATCTTCATCAATTTATACACTAAGTCGTCATAGAGTTCAGGTTCCGAAAGTCCTTGGAGCAAGAGAGATTTAAGTTCAATCTTGGAATTTAGATATCAAATCGTAGTATCGTCTATAAAATTTAGAAAATGTTTTGCAAAGTTTACGATACCTAATTGTAAACCCAATTATGGTTTATAGCTATGGTTTCCTCTTTAATTGCACGACGGTGGATCAGGCATGAGGCTTAATGACGGCTCTGGCGTAGAGCTTTAATCGGTGGGTTGGTACTTGATGCTTGGCTGTAGCTGGGCCCACCGTGGCTCAACTTGAGGTTTTCTTTAGCTCTGATTATCTGTGAGTTGTGAGCCCTTTTCTCTGTTAGATCATAGTGCATTAATTTGATTAAATTGTTTCTCTTTGATGATACATTGCAATAGTTAGGAATCCTCCATGCGAGCTTAACATTTTTTGTGCTTCAAAAACAGCAGAATCTAGGGCGAAGATTTGGTACCAGTAGAATGAATTTAAGCCCCTATTGGCTTTGGCTGCTGTCCGTTCTAAGGCGGTGGTTCTGTTGTTGTTGATTGGTTGTTGATTGTGACTCCCATTGTGGGATTCTTTAATTGTTCTATGTTTTATTGTACGTTACTTTATGTCCATTCTAGTTTTGCAATCATGATGATGGGGAAGAGAGAGCTGGTTGCTTTGCGTTGTTTGTCTTCCTGGTGTCTCATGATTGCATCTCGACAGGGAAGAGAGAGCTGGTTGCTTTGCTTTGTTCGTCTTCCTGGTTTCTCATGATTGCTGTGTGGCTCTTCCTCACTATGCCATGGGTTTGTCTGCAGTTTGTGATTGTGGTAGTTCCTGATCATACTCACTTACTATTTTTTTATTGAATGTTTTTGTTGGTAGAGCGTCCGCTTTCGATGTAGGAGGTGCCGTGAAACTGGTTTAAGCCCTCCAGTAAAATATTTTACTGACCGTTCCAAGGCGGTACTTCTTTTGTGGATCTTTTATGTTTTTGTTCTGTCTTGTGTTTGCTTTGTTTTGTGCGCGTATGTTTATATGTGCTTTGTGGTCACATGCTGGGAAAGGGCTGACCTCTTGGCTCTCGTTTGTGGTGTCTTCTGTGAGTTTGTCACTTTCCCATTGGTATCCTGGGTCAGGTGTGGTACTTGATTGTATCGATTCCTGATCTTTGCACCATTACTTACTTATACCTGTGCATCATTTACTTATTTTCACCTTTCTAGAGTTAACAACAGAATTTAACCCGTTGAGTAATAGTCAGATTTGAGGGTTCAACATAAAGATGTAGATGAAAAGAGCAGATTGGGGACGTTTTGTGGCAACGTTTTGAGCAATTTCTAGACTGGTTCTCTGCCTTTAATAGCGTGTCAGCATATTAAGACAGGTAACTACTAGCCGCCATTGCGCATACATATAGCATACACACTGACGTCATGAGTGACGTGGTATTGGAAAATACACTTGACATAAAGTGCATTTTTAAACAAGCCGTTTTATTTAGTTTATTATGTCCTGGGAGTTTATATATTTTTTTCTTTTACTTGATTATTAAATTAAAGCAACTGAAAAAAATTTGAAAGTTGTGTTGAAAAATCTTTTCTGGAGCATGCGCAGTCGCATGAGTAGGATTCTCTACTTGTAATTAAATACACGTTACCTGACCTAGATGGGTAGATCTAGGGGAGGGAACCAGACTAAGCAGTTTCGTGAATGTTTTGACTTGGGGACGTTTTGATTTTGCTGCGGATAATATATTTATTTTAAATTATATAAATCCTACTTTTTTTAAGCCGATGAATATTCCATCATTTATAAATTCTTATTGGTATTGTTTTTTGATGAAAAAATACTTTTTATAGTCTGAAAAAACAGCACTAATTGATTTTCTGCGGGATTGCAATTTTCATGTAAACAATTTTGTTGGCAACCATAATGCCAGGTATGATTTTTTATGTATTTTTCTATAATCTATCATTATTATCTCACATTATGAGGTGCCAGTAGTTTAAGCAAGTTGGTGTAGAACGTTTACAGATAATAGGAAATCCAGCCCATGGATAGTTGTAGAATATTTTAGGTCTTGCGTTTTGCTATATTCAACTTACAAGCATTAGCTTTCACTAAAAGCTAGATTCTTAATGTCAGTCCAATAGGGCTTATCCGGCAGTACTTCCAGCTGGTGTATTAGATTACAAAATCAGCTGATGTGGTACAAACTCTCCAAACTGCTAGGTAAATCACAGTGTATTCTTTATAGAAATAGCCTGACTTTGGTGTTTATCATCGACTTAATGGCAAATTTTAAGGTTAATTAGTGAAGATGGGGTGTAATAATTTTCAGAGAAATACTGATAAAGATTTGCGGCAGTTTTTGAAGAAAAAAAGTAATACTTAGTAATCAATTTCTTCCACCCAGTGTCAAGAGATTTATCTATATTGTCACCATGCATTTATGTGACCTAGCTTGCACTCTTTCCAAATATAACAAATCTACAGAGGTAGTTGCTAAATAAATAAATGCATACCATATGTGTTTGTTTATAAATTTAGTCGGTGAATAAGATTTTTGGTACTTTTCACAAAGGAAATCAGTGAAGACTCGGAAGAAAATGCACATTTGCACAGTCTCACTGGAGACTGGCTACTCACATACGCTAAGATTAGAAAGATGTTGCAGTATTTGCAGGTGCAAAAACCAAGTACCTCACTGGCTGATTTATTTACTTATTTTATTTGTTTATTCATTTAATAAAAAATATTTGGCGCCATTTTGTGTCAGTCAATTCCCACAGCTTGTCGTCTGCTCTCTATTTTGCGTTCTTAGATAGCACAGTATGGACTAAGAACAGATTGCTTCCAATTTGGGTTCCATGATAAAAACCAGTCTGGAGTGCGCTTGATTATATGCAGCAGACGTAAAAGGCAGACAACATTTTTGGCTAAAAAAAGTAAATTCAGAAAATACATTGAAGGTTTAACTATTAAAATGTTGAACCATTTCGAGCACACAAAATGATGATGACCTATCATCCTCTCATTCAGTTGTTCATGGGGCCTTCAGTTTATATACATGCATTTTTTTCTATTGAAGTCTACACTGGGCTTAGGAAATGGATATAGAAACAAACTCCCTGCACAGTAATATGACTGTTTCTATAACAGATCATAATATGTTCCCAAGAGGCAATTGTTACCTCATTTGCAAATGTTTCATGATAGTCTAACTATTTTCTTGCCAGCAGTGACTTTTGACATCTGCTGATACCTTTTGCAAACAGTTTGGACCCAGATCAGGACCGACAGAATCTCAGTCTTGTCTCGATCATGGTCTAATCTAAACCGTGTGGCCGTTTGACACTTTGGTAGCCTTCTGATTTTTTTTTGAAAATAATAGCTTTAAAAGAAGTCAGCAGACGACAACCAAAGCTTAAAAATTACCCGGCATGCAAAGAGTTAAACTGCAAATGCATGGGGAAAATATTACACTTTTACCCTAAAAATAGGTCAAAATATGTAATTTTATCAATTAACCTGTCAGCTAGTTTACATTGGCTATGCATCTGGAAGTATTTGTACCACAGGCAAGATTGTTTACCTATTTCACATGGCTTATCAGCTCTAGCCGGACTGGCCCTATTAACATGTGCTTGAATAATCACATAGATAGGGAAATATAGAGAAAATTGATCAGCATCAGGTCCTCAAAGGGTTTACCCAAGGCCAAAAATATTTATTAGGTTCTCAGGCAATATTGAGGAAATTGGTTAATAGTGTGTCATTCAACATAACTGAATTACTACATAGTTTGTTTGTTTAGATAAGGTTTTTACATCCCAGAAAACAGCTATCGTCGTGTCGAAAAGGTCAGTTCACCTGTCCACACTTTTTCCTGACCAAGCTTGACTAAGTGGTTAACCAGTACTTTGTGCACATACTTTTGCTTGTAACTGACAACAACCATTCTCGAATCTGCGGAAGTGAGGAGAATGACTTGCGACCCTGACTCACTACCGACTGTGCTAGGGGGCTGGGTAACATTATAACGTAATTGTCTGTTAAACTGTTAATGTTGATAAAAATGAAGCACAACCAAGATCAAGCAGTTACATATATAAGGTCTTATAGTTGGATAACAACTGGAACTTCAGCCTTAATATGTCACTTGTGATAGCTAGGACATATGGGCCAGCTATTTTTTGGGGTGGCATTGCAAGATTTTTTCAGTGAAAATAGGTGTAGATGTCTCTATTTATACATTGTATAATCTATATCTACTTTCACAAATAAAATCTTCCAATAGCGCCCCAAAAACGTGACGGACCCATGTGAGCTAGAATTGTTATCCTCTTGGGTAGAAAAGTTTGTCCCATATTTCACAGTTTGGCATCACGAGGCTTGCTGAATGATGACAAACAGTGATCCTGATCGATGGACAGGTTTTTCTGTCCCATCCTTACACAAATAATGGATTCATGAATATGCTGCGAATGGACATTAATCATGATGACAAACACCACTTTAACATGACAATGATGTCACTTGACAGTCATGTTCTTATCCATCCCAAGGGTCTACTAACCTATCTCATACAGGTAATTGAGATATACTTTGTTGGCCAGAAAACTCTATCTGGGGCCATCCTTAAAATAATTTTTGTTTGCTGTCACTCGACCAACTCACTCAAAATGATACAAACATACCCCTAAAATTTTATTACCGTTTTTTGAGATTTTTTTTCTCTAATTTTAGTCATTTTTCTTTAATTTAACACCTTTTTAACAAATAAATGAAAAAGAATAAATACCTACCTGCCTACCTACCTGAAAAATAATTTCAGTCTGGCGACAGCAAGCAGATTTTTAAACGATGGCCTGTTATGCAAGAAGAGTTTTCTCTATTGCCAAAATACATACGAACGTGACCTTTGATC
This sequence comes from Loripinus fragilis, assembly GCA_964019695.1. Classification (NCBI taxonomy): domain Eukaryota; kingdom Metazoa; phylum Mollusca; class Bivalvia; order Lucinida; family Lucinidae; genus Loripinus; species Loripinus fragilis. Next base: position 73,450,725 of record OZ026524.1, read on the forward strand.
TTCTTTTGTAAATAAATAATAGTTCAATATAGCTATACTGTTAATTACTGATGCTCTGGGTGAGCATAGTGTTTCTTAATTCTTATGAACATTTTGTTTAGTTTTTGGCTTATACTCTCCCTGAATTCATGGTGTAAAGTTCAAAATTTCCAAAATCCTGAACTTTAGAAAATCAGAATTTAAAACTTGCTATATACCTCCAAATTATCAAAAATTCCAAGTTTAATGGTCAAATACCTTTAGATAAGCTGAAACTAAATCAGAAAAGCTATTATTACCTGTATAATTCAGCATTTTGAGACTGACTTTCTATGGAAAGTCAGCCTCAAAATCCTGAACGTAGGATTTATTCCTGAAAACTCTCACCCATTTGAATTATCCTTACAGCTCAAAAGAAGTATAATAAAATCCATGATGCCGTGGCACATGGGGATTTGGCGGCTTTGGAGATGATGGTGAAGAATGGAGCCAGTATAAATGAGGTGGATGATCGTGACAAATTCACACCTTTACACTCGGCCTGTAATACTGGAGCCTTGGAGGTAAATAAACATTGGATCTGCTCATGAGATTGTGATACTTACAGTATATTGCATATGTGTAAACTCATTCTTGAAACCATCCTCGTTTACCCAGGGGTAAAGCATTTTGTTTCACTCCGTGATGAATGCAGCGTAACCGAAGTGGTTACGCCTGGGTTACCGAGGATGTCTTGAGACATGAATGCACATCTTTCTATTGAGAAGAGAGGTCTTTGTTTTAAACTGAGCCTAAATTGTTGTACCATTTTTATGTGTGCAAGTTGTGCAGGCTCATCTTGAGTCTTTGCTGCTCAAAAATAAAACACACCATATTTAACCTAAGAAATGCATACAAACCTTTTCAAAATTCTATGCCCTTCTTTGAAAACAGCGAAGACCAAGATCAGCTGGCTTCTGATGAAGCCCCCTGATCAGGATCTACACTATTTTTCATCCACACAAGGATCCATATTGGCAATGAATCGCACACGCCTCTGGACTGACTGGAAATGAAAAGATCATATAGTTTGTTTGAACAAACCAGGACTTTAGTTAAGAGTGCATAACGAAAATTTAATTTTCTTATTTCTAAACCAAAACAAATGTTGTGGGTACTCAAAAGAACCGTCTCAATGAGACAGATCTTTTGAGCAGCCAAAGCATATGTTAAAACTGATGGGTAAGAAAATATTTACATTTTTACGCTGAATTTTTTTATTACCAGTGGAACAAACCATAATATACTTGAAGTACATGCTGATAGGAGCATGTGTGATCATCAGGTCAAATAAATAGGCATGGGAAAACTCCAAACTTATAACAGAATAAATAAGGTACATGTACAGGCCAAAAATGATCAGGATAGGTATACATAGACATACATGTACCATAATACTTTAAAATAAACAAATGATTTTTGAGAAATGAAAAAAATGTCATAGGTCCAGTTAAGAAAAAAATTATCACTCAATTAAAACGATTAAAACAGTCTATTAATTAATTTCGGAAATTATTTTGTTGTTCAGAAAACACCAGGTTTTACTAATTGACAAAAAATATCATATGTCAGGAATAAGTTACATGTATGTTGAACCGAATGAAGTCACTGTGAACAAAACGTATGCCAAGAATAGGTTATGTTGAACCATATCCAGTGGCCAGCACAGTGATTATGAATAATACATATGTCAGGAGTATGTTTTGTTAACAAAACATATTGCCAAGAATAGGTTATGTTGATAAAAGATGGATATATTCTGTCAATCAGTAAAACTTGGTGTTTTCCGAACAAAAAAAAAAGATTGTGTTCTGAACAAAATAAAAGATTTCCGAAATGAAATAATAGACTGTTATATAGAATTTTGAAAGTGTCCACACTGTGGTTTTATTAGGTAAAATATGGTAATTAATTATATTTTTTTAGAAGTTATGTATGGCATATATTATATAGGTTTGTTCCATTTTAGCTTGAAAATAAAATCATTTTGTTGATTCTCAACCAATGCATATGCTGTATGTACCTAAGAAAGCCATCTTTGTAAGATGGTTGAGTACCAACAGCATAATTTTCAGCATGTTTTCTCTTACCTGGAGCCTTGCATTGATAAGTAAATGCAGTTGAAGATGCTTTGTACTTTTTATACCCCGCCACACTTTAGTGTCGGGGTATTATGTTTTATACCCCACCACACTTTTGTGTCGGGGTATTATGTTATACCTTTCGGTGTCTGTCCGTCCGTTCGTCCATCCGTCCGTCCGTGCTCACCATTTCCGATCGATAACTTGAGTATTTATTCACGGAATTTTTTCAAGTTTTGCATACATATTGTTATCGGCGATGAGTGGTATGGGTTTGTTAATGGGCAAAATCCGTCCATTTTTAACGGAGTTACTGCCCTTTTTCGTATTGGAAAAATGGTTTCTGGCCTGTTATTCCTTTACTGTTCATGATATCTGAATGAAACTTCACAGATATGTTGCACATTAAAGGTTACATTTTGTGACTAAGGACCGTCACTCTGACCTTCCCAGTTTGTGAGTTATCCGCCCTTGATAGGTCTGAATTAAGGTTTTTGACCTATTGTTCCTTTACTATATGGAATATCTGAATATAACTTCACAGATATGTTTCACATCAAAGGTAACATATTGTGACTAAGAACCGTCACTCTTACCTTTCCCGTTTGTGAGTTATCCGCCCTTGATTGAATTAAAAAATGTTTTTTACCCGTAGTTCCTTTACTATGTGGAATATTTAAATGAAATTTTACAGATATGTTTCACATCAAAGGTTACATACTGTGACAAAGAACCATCACTCTTACCTTTCCAGTTCATGAGTTATCTGCCCTCAATTGATCTGAAAAATGGTTTTTGACCTGTAGTTCATTTACTATATGGAATATCTGAATGAAACTTCACAGATATGTTGATCATCAAAGGTTACATATTGTGACTAAGGATCGTCACTCTTACCTTTCCAGATTGTGAGTTATCCACCCTTGATTGATCTGAGAATTAGTTTTTGGCCTGTAGTTTCTTTTACTATATGGAATATCTGAATGAAACTTCACAGATATGTTGACCATCAAAGGTTACATATTGTGACTAAGGACGTCATATCACTGTCTATCTCAGTTCTGTTGCTATTTAGGCATTATATATCTCACAAAATAACTTTTGGTGCCCCCAGCAGTGGCGGGGTATTATGCAGTGCTTGCGGTGCTTTTATTGTTTCAGTGTCTTCATTGGTTACTATGGCATGGTGCAGATGCCCATGTAACAACAACAAAAGGCTGGACACCAGCTCACATCGCAGCAATAAGGGGACAAGATGCTTGTATGCAGGTAAATACATTATAGAACGAAGAATGAAGCAGTGATCCACATGTTTTTTTCTTTATGCTTTACATCATGATCAAAAGCTGCACACTGTATAATTGTTAATCAGCTAATCCATTTTCTCACCATTAATGACATTTGCCATCTGCTTTGTTATCTGCTGATGCACTTTGGTAGCCTATAATGCATAGATTTAGATAAACAATTTTTTTAGTGTAAAATTGTAAATATTTTCCTACCCACCAAATTTAACATATCTTTTGGGTGCTCAAAAGAACCGTCTCTTTGAGACGGTTATTTTGAGTAACCACAACATATGTTTCGGTTGTGAAATAAGAAAATTATGTTTTTTGGTATGCACTCTTAACTAAAGGCCTGATAATGCAGACATTATGGACCACAGAGCAGCGTTATATAAAGAAGACATTTTCATGAAAAAATACTGACAGGATTAATAAGACTTTTCCTACACTGGGTTATACATACTCAATACATATTCCTATTCCAGTTAATGTCAATTGACCTACTTTAATCAGCAGTTGGTGGACAAAAAGAATGTTGTCTTACTGAAGGATTGTACCTGTGACATCCTGCTTTTCTGTCAAAGGGGTATCTGCCTTTGCTAATTTTTTTTTTTGTCATCGTCTGACTTTTTTCAAAATTAACATTTTTAAAAATATCTTTCAGGAACACTGAAGCTATCAGAGCTTTAAAAGGTTAAGATCCAGATCAGGACAGACATTCATTCATTCCTGATCATTCCAGGAACAAATGAATGTCTGTCCTGATCTGGGTTCAAACTGTTTGCAAAGGTTATCAGCAGATGACAAAAGTTGCCGCTAGCAAGGAAAGAGTTAAATGTTTAAACTGATGTACATATATTTTGGCAGTCTTTAATATTGACAATTTTCTCATATACATGTATCTCAAAAAATGCCAAATAAAATTAAAAATGTTTTACAGTGTAATAGCACTATATGTATATGCATTATGATAATGGAAGAAACATGATTTTTTCTAATTGAATTGTGTAATTTTAGGCCTTAGCCAACAATGGAGTGAATCTGAGTGCTAAAGATCACAGAGGAAGCTCACCAGGTCATCTTTCTGCTGCACATGGAAATTCATTCACATTAAACACCATACTCAGAGCTGGCACGGTTAGTATAGTCAACTTTTTCATAAATTTAACCCTCAGGGAGCGCAGTGGCTCAGTGGTAGAGTGCTTGACTCGAGACCGAGAGGCCGGGGGTTCGAGCCTCACCGGCATCACTGCGTTGTGGTCCTTGAGCAAGACACATTTATCCTAGCTTAGTACTGGTTCAACCCAGGAAGACCTGTCCCTGTTTAACTGAAAATTTGTTGATGGGACGTAAAGAATCAAATTAATCAAAATAAATTTAACCCTTATACTGCCAGTCTGCTCTCTTTTCTGCCCATTTTTTAAGGAAGCCTTATTGCAAACAATATGGACTGAAAAATTGTAAACTGGGAGTAAATTCAAACAAAACTGTAATATGAAATTAAGGTCTGATTTGTCTATTCCACTCAAAACAGTGAAAAATTGTGTTGAAAATAAAATAATTCTTCGACCATGCTTCAAAATATTCGGTTTCTGGGTGGTATTAGAGATGGGTAGGAAGGAAGCTATTGTTTTTGCATATTTATGATGCAAATGACCAGAATGACTTTGATGCTCAGAAACAAGCTAATTTAATCAATTTTTCAAACATTGTCCGAAAAATATATTAAGGATATCGCACAAATTTTTCAGAGATGTAATGTAAGAAGCAATATGAGCTTTTGTACCTAATTCATTACATGTATTTAGAATCAAAAGGAGATTTTTTTTTACTTTTCTTGTCTATCTATTTAGCAAAATGCACAGGGGCCTGTATCATATTTTTTTAAGTTTTAGGAACCTCAGTATGTATATTGTGTCACAATTTACATACATAGGTCCCTAAAACTTAAAACAATATGATACAGGCCCCTTTGGCAAAATGCAATATGCATTTTGCTCAATAGGCAGGCATGAAAAGTAAAAAAAAAATCCGCAATACTTTTGACCTGCATTAAGTGATAATTGGTCTTGAAAACCAATTTTTGGTCTTTTTGAGAGTGGCTGTTTAACACAGGTTTAACTGTATGTGGTTGATGTATTTTAGTTCCAGTAGGTGACAGATTTTAGGGGCTGTTGTATTGTAGCAGTAGTTGTAATTTAATGATTGATGTATTTTAGGGATTTGTAAATTCTGATGGAGAAAAAGTGAGTACATGTACTGGTATTTTGTTGAACTGTGATGTGTTATTGTAATTGTGGATATAATGCAACAATAATATAAGGCTTGAATGTTGTTTTATGTGCTTTACTTATTTTTTCAGCAAAAGTCTGTTTTCATGCTTTAACCATGGAACTATTAAGTTAGCAAACTTCTACTAAATAGATATATTTAAATGAAAGAGAAATATTTTCACAATATTTAATTTTCACATTTTTGCTCAAAACATAGATTGTGGCAACTCATTAAAAGTGTCTAAATGAGACAATTTACTAAGGAGTACCCACAATTTTGGTTTTGTGAGCAGAGAAAAGGAAAACATTATTAACACCATTTTTACTATGTGAAAGTGGTTGGTTTAAGGTAATTTATGCAACATGTTTTATGTATTTTTGGATGTTCAATCAACAAAAAAGGCAAAAACTTGTCTGTTGCAAATAATAGGTGGCACTTTATAGGTTAGATGACACTTGTTGTGGCATAACTCTTTGCATGCTGTAAAAAAATTCATTATTAATTGTCGTCTGCTGATTTTTTTCATTATCAAGAATTTCAAAAAAATCTTTTGAACAGGAATATGATCAGAGTGTCAAACAGTTTGGATCCAGATTAGGCCTGCTATTTCGTCAAGCCTAGCTGATCTGGGTTGAAATTGTATGCAAAGGTTATCAGCAGATGTACAACATTAACAAGACAAAGAGTCAATATGTATGCTTCTAAACTTAGACTAACACATTGAAGCCCTGGAAAGGTATTTTATGGAGTTATGCCCCCTTTGAAACCATGAGAGGCAAAGCAGGATTTCTTAAGAAGCATTAGAGCTGGGTAGTAAAATATCTAATTAACGTTTGAATGAATTTCATAAATTTTGAAACCGTCATCATAAAGCATTAGTTTGATTTTGTTCACATTTGAATTGTTCTAATGAAAAGCACCATTAATGTGGACAACATAGGACCAGTTGAGCAAATAAAATAAGCGTAAAATTGCGATTATTTTCTTATCCATCAGTTTAAACATGTGTTTTGGGTGCTCAAAAGAACCGTCTCATCGAGACGGTTCTTTGAGTACCAACAACATATGTTTTGGTTGAGAAATAAAAAAAAAAATCAGTTACACACTCTTATCTTGGTGCCTGTGATAAGCAAGTGTTTGGGATCACAGTGTTTTATAAACACAATTTCTAGTTTAACTTGTTGTAAGGTACAGTATGGCATGCTGAAACTCTACCTTTCCAGAACTTCAGTGCCTAAGATATTGTATTTCATGTGTTTATAATCTTGGACAAGGAAACTTTTTGTCATTGTGTACAAGTATAGTGCTACCAATGGGTCAAGTCTGTGGCACATTTATATGCTGGTTCCCAAGTAGATTGGTTATACATGTAAATTGCATACCAAGTGCCAAACATTACCCATTTGTTGCACTATATGTGTCTGTTTAACATTTATATGGTTAATAACCTAAAATTTTGAACATTTTTTTCTGTTCTTGATTAAAACTTTGGTTATAAGGCCCATGATTTACCAACTACTTGTTAGATTAATGAACAGTGTTAACCTTGATAAGACTGCTCCCATGGGAGCAGTCTGATCTGTGTCACCATTGTTTTCTGGGCCTTTTTTGGGGGGGTGGGGGTTACATATTATGAACCAGTGTTAAAACTTTTAGAACAACTATTGTATGATTGCTACTAGGGTAGGGAATTATATGGTATTTATGTTGTCAGATAATAATGCACTGCAGGGAAAAACGTTGAATTCTTAATTTTCTTTTTCTCTTTTATAATTTTGGTAATTATATTCAACAATCCATGCACCACACACTTTCCAGCTTGATGTTTCCCAGATCTTGAGCAAATACCCTGGTATTTAAGTATACTAATGTTAATCTCTGGAAACTTTGTGATATGGTGTTTGCCCAAAGTAAAACTTTTATAAACATATGGAATCATTAGATGCGGGCAAGAAGTGTGCTAGAAAGTAGGGCAGTTTTGGAAATTTATAGATAAAATTATCAGAACAAAGAGAAAAGGTTTTTTACATTTATGAAAAACCAAGAGTCCTCCATTATTTGTGTGCATATGTTAAGACAATTAATATAATTCCCCACCCTAGTTACTTTAACAATTTACATGTTTTGTGGTTTGGGGATGTTGTATCTTGTATTGTATTTTTGTAGTGTATGAAATTTGTTTGAAATGCAATGATTTTTGTGACAACCAAATTGTTTGCCACTTTGTGTGTGTGTAGGGGGGGGAGGGGGGGGGGGAGGGGAGTGAAGGGGGGAATGAAGAGTCACATTTTATGTGTGTGGTAGATTTTCAATCCTTTGGCTGCACAGGTACATGTAGCTGTACAGATCAGACACACTCTTATGTAATGTTTTCTTTTGAATGAAGAATTATACTCACAATGAATACAATATATTTGTCTATTTACTGTTTCGCAATCACTTTTGTATTTACTTTAAAAACAAGAAGCATGACATATAAGTAGTCAGAAACAATTGAACATCCAAAATGAGGCTTTTATGTTTCATACTGATTATCCTTCTACCTATGCATGTTGAGCAGGGGGAACAAAACTATTGTATAAAAGGAGGATGGAAGGTTTAAATACTGATAAGCCATTTTAACAAGTTTTAAGTTACATGTACCTTAATTACTGTTAATAACTTATAATGATGTGTGAAAAAAGATGTACACATGATGTGTGGAAATATGCACAAATGAAGAAATAAAAGTGTGGAGAAGTGAACAAAAGTGCACAAATGCAATATCCTGGCAATTTCTTAATTAATAAGAATACATTCTGTGTTTGAAAAACACTAGATTCTGATCAGATGGCTAAATTCATTAGGCTCCACATTGTTTCCAAAATATGCAGGGTTTTCCCTCAATAATTAGTTTTAAGAGTCCCAGTGGCTCTCACTTCTCTGTATAGTATAATTAACCCCTTCTATACTAATGGATTCTTCCTTCTGGTTTTATACAATAAACTTGAAATAGTCTACTGACAATATCTAGGGTGTCAGGCAAAGATTTTCAAAAAAATATTGTATTCTTTTGTCTGAAGATCTTTTTTACCCTTTCAAACAGTGTAGACTCTGATTAAATGCAGCATTATGCTGAATTTCATCTGGGTCTTCACTGTTTGCAAAAATACTCATTTAGGCTAAAAAAAATAAACAAGTGTTTCCCAGGCGACTGAAAAACAGATGAGGCAGGCAGGTTTTATTTTTTATTTCCCCAAAATCAGATGTTTGTAGCATCATCTTGTGAACCTCTACCAAGTTTGTTCAAAGTATGCCCCTGTGGGCCAAATATGGCCATGCCGCAGATGTCACTTCATTTATTTGTTGAAGTTCTACATCCTGTTAATTTTGTCAACATACCCCATGTTAAGTCTTTATGAAACTGCTGATCAATCAAAATTCATAGCTGGATTTTGAGAGGAGCTTCGTTCTCCTATACCTGTACAAACAGTCATTCTCGGGTGAGCAACTTAAGGCCAAAGAGCGCTCTTGTTTTTAGTTGATGAGGCGAGAGCGGATCCAAATACCACTGAAAGTGGGCTTTCATCTGCTCAGCAGCGAAACACTATGGCGTTTCCCTAGTAGTGGGCTAATGATGGCCCAACATTGAATGCTGGCTTGATAGCTTTGTGATTTTGCAGGGGATCTGGACCAGTATTGCTAAGAAACCCTGTAACTTTGTGATTTTACAGTCGGGTTCAGGTCCCCTGTCCCACCCCCTCCCCCTCTAGATCTGCGCATGGTATAAAATTTTGAAAAAGCAAAGCACATAGTGGACTTATTATGTCAAATACAGTAGTTTTAAGCAATTGTATAGCTTTCAATGTCAATGTATATTTCAGGACATCAATGCAACAGACAAGAATGGCTGGACCCCAGTTCATGGAGCCTGCTATCATGGTAGATTGGGATGTTTACAACTTCTTAATAAGTGGGGAGCCAGTATCGATGAAGTTGATCACACAGGGAATACCCCAGGTAGGTATATACATCATATAAAGTTCTACCAACTCCACATGTCAGCCTTTGGCTCCAATATTGAATGAAAATGTCTATAGAAACTGTTGCATGTAAGAGAAGTTGCATAGAGGATTTTACATGAGTGTGCATGTATTATTGAATTCATCAAACCAGTTGAGGAAAAGCGATAAAATGAAAAGCTTGACAAGCATTATATAAATTTTTTATCACTTTTTTGCAAGTAGTTTAATAAATTCAATAATGCCGGAGCACGAATGTTATATATTCTTTTAATCATATGTCATTAAAATAACTTTGAAATCACTTTTTTGGCATGAAAAAAATTAAGATTTTGTCATTATATATGCAACATAGTGATGGATGTCATTACGAGGGTCATTTTTTATGTTCGTAGAATTGGGCTGTATCTCTACAAATATAGAATTTACGGTACCATAAGTATATATATTTTGAAAGGTCTAGCTTTTGTCTATCAACTGATGTAAATTTTAAATCATTAGCGCTTAGTTCGGTCAAAATATATAGCTTTGAAAAGGCATAGAAAATGACACTGGTAAAAAATCCATGCCATTTTAACCACGCAACAAGCAGGAAATTAGACGCTATTAGGCTCCATTCGCTATGGTAATATAAGCATTTTTCTAGCTGACTTTTCTTTTGCACCATCAAAATTAATTATTCAAACGCTAATCGTAGACAAGTGCAGCAAAACTATAAGCATGTTGTTTGCTCTTCTATAACAAATTTAAAACACCCATCAATATACCAAAATAATCACAGTTAAGTGCTAGTTATTATATCTGTTAAAATTACACTTATGAACAAATTTTAAAATTTCTTCTGGTTTTGCATAGCACATAATATACTCCATCATTCGTCAGCAGTTATATTGATGTATCGATTTTAGTGTGTAACTGACAACTTCCGGTACTGGCATACCCCCATGTTATAAAAAGTCGGTGGGGTAAATCAACCCCGCGTAGAAAACACAATAACAAGCCGATATGCATAATGTTCTTATTGCAGTGATCTCAACACCTGTTACGAGGCACAAAAACATTTTTTATGTATTTTCTCAATATAATAACGCTCCATGACGTCATTTACGTACAAAATAAGGGATTTTGGCACCCCCAAGGCTATTTATTTTGCAGTTAATTTCAAATAAAACAAAAGTATTAACTTTGTTTTGGGATGAAAGTTACCATAACACTTCCATCTACCATATAAACAAGAAAAATATAATACTACTTTACAGCTTACATATTAAGCCACATTCAAAAGCTCGTATCCAACTTCCACTTGTGTCAACTTTTTGCAATAAAAGTTTATATGCCTACTGTTCAATTTGCTGAGGTTCCAAACAAATCTTCCATATCCAATAATTGCTGCGTATTCGCTTTAATGTTTATATAATATTGTAGCATGTTGTGTCCTTGATCTGCAGCCAAATTTTCAGAAGCTGTGTATGGCTATGGACCCATTTTCATGCAATTGTTACTAACGTTCTGTCAGAGACTAAGTCCATAAATGTCATATTTCTACCATATTTCCAGTGTGCGATATATAGGCATGTCTTTGCCTCTTAGAGGACATTAAAGTAATGCTTTTTGAAATAATTTTAGGTTGCAAGTATAGATAAAAGCTCAATCTTTTCAACCATATGCATGATGTATGCATTTACTTTCGCCGTTTTCATTAAATCTACCTCTCTACGAACATAAAAAATGACCCTCGTACATAGAGGATATTACACTCGTGATCATTTCGTATGAGCCATCGGCGAGTTTAATAAATTTAATAGGAAATGATCACAAGTGTAAGATTCTGTTTATCATATGTCAAACAATATATATTTTTATGTTTATCATTTTATCGCCTTCAAAGTTTATTTCAGTGACAATTTGCAATTGTTGCGATGGACATTGTCATGAGGTTACTTGTTCCTGCCAAAAGTGTTATGTAACGTGTGGTCATACAATTATTTATCACATGACGTTATTTACTGAATAACAGTAACCTGATATGATAAATAATGTTACAAAATATGCAATCTACTACCTTCTAAACATGGTGTTATACAGTTACCAGATGCAATGTCATATGATAAAGAGCATGTTTTTATAAATAAGGTTTCTGGGATTTTGAGAAGCATTAATTGTGTATGCATTAAGCCTCAATTCAATCTGATAAGAAAATAATAAAAGCTTTATGCTTAACATTAACCTTTTCAGACTATTGTATACTGATTGTATATTTTCAGCCCACTATGCAGCCATGGAAGGGCAACTTCCTTGTTTGAAGTTTCTAGTTAGCATGGGTATTAGCCCCACCCACGTGCTCGGAGCCAGGAATGATCAAGGGGAGACACCAAAGGACCTGGCACAGCAGTTCTACAAAGACAACATCATTGAGTATATCACTGGGATAGAATGGGAGAGAGACCACCCAGAGGAGGCTGAAAGTAGGTAGCAAAGGCACCCCATAGATTAGGCCAAATAAACAAAATGAATCGTTTCTCAGGCACGGCCGCATCTGTATTAAAAGTGCCACATTATGTCTTTTTATGGCCTTCTAAAGATCAAAATCACATTTCCAGTTCAAATCATCATTATCGGTAACAGTCAATGACATGCAGCTTCACTAGGGCAGTGTGGTCCATTGTGGGTAATGTCGGGTTGTTTGATTATTCTCACCCCCATTTCCGTTTTTATGCGCCCGATATTTTCCACTGTTTTTGTTAGTTATCGAGCCCCAACAGTGTAAGTTTTATACATGGGTGATGAAATCAAATCTACTTGATGTGCAGATGCTTTCTCTATCAAGTTTCATGGCATGACATGATTAATATCCGATGAAATAAACGTACAACTTTTAAAAAATATCGTTCAGAGTTTCGAAAAAAAAGAGTTCCCGCATCTTTTTTTTGCCTGAATAAAAGGCCACCCTGCTGCACCTGTTTTTTTTAAAAAAAAAATTGCCTGAGAAACAATTCAATATTTGTTTGGTCCTTACACATTTTACAGTAAAACCTGTGTAAAAGGACCACTCTCAAAAAGACCAAAAATTGGTTTTCATGACCAATTAATGCTTAATGCAGGTCAAATGCTTCTGCAATACTTTCGACCTTCATTAAGCTACCATTTGTCATTAAGATCTTTATTTTGTCTATTCTTGAGTGGCCATTTTTCACAGGTCTTACTGTACATAATGATTTATATATCACCCTTACTCTGCCACTATTTTTGTTTGTTCTGAAAATGTCTGCTTTTAACGTCTGCTGCATATATTCAAGTGCACTGTAGACTAGACATTTTCATAGAAGCAAATGTTAAGAACCCTGAACAGAGTCTGATCTGGGTCCATATTTTTTGCAATATAGGCTACCTAAGAACATAAACAGACAAGAAAAGTAGACCCTGAAAGTCGTTACTAGCATGCTATGGATTAATAGCAGTATGGGTCATTTGTTGATTTTTTATCCAACTTTTTATATACATGTTTTGTTAATATGTTGTTTAACTCTTTGCCTATTGCATGGATAATTTTCAAATTTTCATTTTTTTTGGCAGGGATTACCATCAGACTTTCAAACAGTTTGGATCCTGATCAGGCCCTACATTTTGTCGGGCCTGGTCTTGGTCCAAACTGTTTGCAAAGGTGCTCAGCAGATGACAAAAGTGACCACAAGGGGGAAACAAGTCAAAAGCAGAAATGAAAGTAAGAAAGAGGGCAAAGATCAGGAATCATTACAATCAAGTACCACACCTGACCCAGGATACCAATGGGAAAGTAACAAACTCACAATTAGACATCACAAATGAGAGCCAAAAGGTCAGCCCGTCACCAGCAGGTGACCACAAGGCATCAATAAACAGATGCCCATGAAAGCATAACAAAAACAAGACAGAAATTACATGAATGATCCACAAAAGAAGTACCACCTTGGAACGGTCAGTAAAAACATTTTACCGGAGGGCTTAAATTTATGGAGCCAGATTTAGGGACATATTGCCTGGGGACCAGAAAAGCTCAGACAAGCCTGTGCAGTCTTGCTAGAGTCTTCATTGTTCACACCAACAAAATAAGGATAAAGATCAAGACTCAAAAGGACATATAGTTAATTAGCCCTAAAATATCAATGAGAGAGATGATAAGGCACACACCCACCCTCTTATAGCATAATAACTATGGTAATCTTTTATTAATAGACTTTGCTTTCCCAGCTCATGCCACACCATTCAATGGCGACTTGGATCATCTGCGGATGTTGGTGGAGAATGGTGTGGTAAATATCAATGAGAGAGATGATAAGGCACACATCCACCCTCTTATAACATAATAACTGTGGTATTCTTCTATTGATAGACTGAGCTTTCCCACCTCATGCCACACCATTCAGTGGTGACTTGGATCATCTGAGGATGTTGGTGGAGAATGGTGTGGTAAATATCAATAAGAGATAAGGCACACATCCACCCTCTTATAGCATAACATAATAACTGTGGTATTCTTCTATTGATAGACCTGGCTTTCCCAGCTCATGTAGCATCATTTAGTGGTGACTTGGATCATCTGAGGATGTTAGTGGAGAATGGTGTGGTAAATATCAATGAGAGAGATGATAAGGGCTCAACACCCGCACATAAAGGTAAATCATTTAAAGTTAGAACATTTCTTTTATAGCAAACAACTTTTAAAAGCTTAGCAACAGTATAGTTTATGAAATCTAATTTGTAGATATAGCTGTCATGTAAAATATATAAACAATTTGCCATATAGTGACTAGTATTTTAATAGTCATTGGCAGTTTGTGATGTTTTAAAGAGGCAAAGGTAATGGTCATAATTCTTGATAAGTGTTTATTTCAAAATAGGTTACCTTATTTTCAGTTATTTTGCACCTACAACATATGTCAGTTCAATAAATGAGTCTTTTTCACCATAAACTTTTTTCACAACAACTATTTTTTTATGTTTCAGTGTAATGAGCATATAGAGATGAACAATTTTTTTTTGTAGTTTAGCGTGCACTTGGATGATAATATACAATTATTGACTTCAATGAGGTAGACATAAGGATTTATCTACCCGAAAAAGTGATAATTCAACGAGGCCGCTAGGCCGAGGTGAATATCACTTTTAAGGGTAGATAAATCATTATGTCTACCGAAATTGAAGTCAATAACTGTTTTGTTATATGACTTTTCTTTTAAGATTAAAAATTTTGCTACTTTCACTTTTGTTGTTAAAGACATGTGCAACCTTCTATCTAAGACATCTAAGGACTTTCTCATAAGTTTTAGCAACTTTTATTAAAATATTTTAATTTAGTATTTTGCATTTTCAAATGTATTTTAATTCACTTAATGGGGAATATAAAATGTTATCATAAAACTGTTTTTACAGTTTGTTTATTTAAACAAAGATAAATATGCAAGCAAAACAAAACAAAACTGTTGTAAAAATACATGAAAGTCTTTAATTTACCTGTTGGGAGGTGAAACAGCAAATCATGTAATTTCATGCAGCACATGCTAGTTTCATACTCATCATGCTATTTTTAGCTCTCTAGAGGGTAATATTGCAGAAGTGTCAAAAATATTTACTTCTGGAAACTAGTTCTAGCTGGTTTTCATGCAATATTAACTTGTGGACCGGTTTAGACCAGTTGCCAGGTAGACATAGAGATTTATGAAGACAAAATAAGCCAATCAGGAGACAGGATTCTCATCAGTCATATAACAATAATAGATAGCCAATTTTATATTATTGACAGCTAATTTTTAGATGATTCATTGAAATGAAATGCAAAATAAGTGGTTGCCTGGTTGTAAAACATTTAAATTGATAATATTTAAAATCTATTATACTGGATATAAAAATGAAATGGCAGAAACTTGATGGCCAAACAAATGAAACAAATATGAAATGTTAAAAGATGGGGTTTGGGGTTTGGGGAGTAGTTGTGGGCTGTTATTCGGTAAATTTCAAAGACTGTTTTCCTCTGAAAGGCAACAGTTATATTGCATAAGAATTAGGCAGAAATGTTTGCTAGATGAACAGGGCCATTTTAGACTTCTTGGATCCAATTTTTTTTTAAAAATTTCATTTTGGTTTATTTTAACAGCTGCAGGTCAAGGTCACATACATGTGCTACAGTGGCTGATTGAGATGGGAGCCAACATGTCAATAACAAATCAAGCTGGAGAGACTCCAAGAGATGTTGCCCGGCGTTTCTCTAAACTGGCATGTGTGAAGTTGTTAGGCAGGGATCCATTGTTGAGAGGGGAACAAGAAGATGTTGATGGTAAGATATACAATGTGAACTCAGGGCTCATTGTAAGTATTGGCAAGTTTAATACTCACGTTCAAAAAACATGTGAACCTCATGGTTTGAACATAGATTTTTATTCAGTTAACAATTGCCTCAGACAACTATGTGCATCTATAGGTATTTATTCAAGATTATTGCATAAAAAGCCGTGTCATACTCTATTAACAGCCATGTTTCAACCGGCAAAAACCAATATATTAATCAGGCAATTCACATGCTGTTGATGCACGGCTTTTGTACTCTACATATAGGCATGCTAGGCAGTAACAAAATTTGATTTCATCAACAGTAACATGCTTAGAAATGAACGTAATCTAGTGATGTAAGAATGACGTAGGTCGTTGCTCTGGAACAGGTGTTTTCAAAACATATGAATGCTTCATGCTTTTGCATAGAAAAATATGCTTGATCCCTATAATATTTACATTTTCAAAGCAAGCCATTAATGAATCTTTTGATTTTTGCAACCGTTCATAACCTCATGAAAGACACAAATATGATTGACAGCTGCCAAGCTCACTTGCCCATGCAATACGCTTGAACATTGAAGTCATTTACCAGAAGTGACACTGTTGTTGTGATTGACAGCAAACCACTCTCGATTCGCAAGTTAGCAAGACAAGCCTCTTGTTTGCGTCATTGGCTATCTGCGTTCACATTGGCTGTTCCACTTTTCCATTTTACACTCCAACAAAACCGTTAATATGATTACATAATAATTACAAATTGATTTGTTTCCACAATTATAAATAATTTCTATATATTATACATTTATAATAAAATATAAATATAAGTAAAAAAATAGTTTTTGGTCTGTTCATGGAATCATGAACACATCATGTCTCTTGCAAAGTAAATGTGAAGCCTGAGAGGCTTCTTAAATATATCACTTCATACAGAATAACAGATTAATTTGTGAATACTCATGGGGTAAGTAGATTACTAACATTTAGTGTCAATATGAACAACCAAGTGAGTATGACCAGGAAATGTCACAATCACAAACCACAGACCAACCCACAGCACCATGACACATAGCCTGGATAAATCCAGAAAATTCCGTCAGGGAGGGGAGTCCTGACAACGTTTTTTTAGTCATTAACATATTTTAAAGAGGGCCGTATGTACTGACCTCTTTTGAGAAACAATTGGATCCAAGGGGTCTAATTGTTTCTTGAAGGGGATCCGTACCAGATTTTCTAAAGCCACTTGTGTTTTTCCAGTGGGGTCCAGACCCCCTGTTCCCCCCCCACCCCATCTGGAGCTGCCCATGCTTAGCACCTACAGCCACACACCAGTAAGAACACAAAGTAAAGCAACCAGCTCTCTCTTCCTCAGCGAGACGATTGCGAAATTAGAAAGTACACTAAGTACTGCATTACAAAACAAGGACAAAGCATAAAACTCCCACAAACAGATGGGGGGGGGTAACAGTAAACAATTAATCAACAACAACAACAGAACCACATACTTGAGGGCTTAAAGTGATTTTACTGGCCAAATCTTCGCTCTAGATTTTGCTGTCGTCAAAACACAAAAATTGTTTAAGCTCGCATGGAGGCTTCCTTACTTATGCAATTTATCATCACAGGAAAAAATGAAATGAATTTAACATACTCTGATGAAACAAAGAAAAAGGCTGTAAACTCATAGAATCAAGATCAAAGAGAACTCCCTAAGACCAGTTTTATCTGGGCCCATATTGTTTGCAATATAGGCTACCAAAGTACATAAGCAGATGAGTGAACAGAAAACATTCTTGTCGTGAATGGTTGGAAAAGGGTTATTCCTTTACCTCGTAGAGACATTTTTAACGCTTTTTCAAACAGAGCAGACCCAGATCAGGCAGCTTTTTTTTAGAGCTGCTTTATCAGGGTCTACTCTGTTTGCTTATGGAAATATGATTAGATATGATCCTACACTAGTGGACCTGACAAGTAATTTCTGTGTTTTATGTACAAACGTGAAAGTTTATTTATATAATTATTCATAGTAGGTGGAGCCTAGCATGAATACTCATGAAGGAAAGGGTAAATTCTCTATATTTTACTTGCAGAGTCCTCTTATCCAGCTCATCTGGCAGCATACTCTGGTGACCTTAAACATTTACAGAGTCTTATAGAGAAAGGGGTCAGTAATATCAATGAGCAGGATGAGAAGGGATCAACAGCTGCCCACAAAGGTAGGTAACATTTACAGAGCCTTATAGAGAAAGGGGTCAGTAATATCAATGAGCAGGATGAGAAGGGATCAACAGCTGCTCACAAAGGTAGGAGAGGTCTTACAGTTTACTCAAGATCTTTAAGATGTTAACTCTTGTCATGCTGAATATTTTTATGCACTACACACGTCCCCAATGTTATCCTCTTAGCCAGCAGCATTCCAGTTGTAAGCACTGGGGACAAACAATTTTCAATATTGCATGTGTCCTGCAGGTCGAGTGACTTACAATTTTCAAACATTTCCTGCAAACACGTGCACTTGGTCTTTAAAAAGCATATGCAATAAAGAACATAAGGGAGTAATATGTAATAGGACTCCTTCAAGTAATTCTTACCAAAGCACTCGTCCTGTTGGACGAGTCCTTTGGGAAGAACTACTCGTCATTTCTAGATTTCACTCATAATTACAAATGGATGAATGGAATTTTTGTCCCCTGAAGCATGTATTTTCAATCAGAGTGGAAAACTGTGGATCCTGATCAGATGGCTTTCTCAAAAGTCAGCTGATCTGGATATACAATATTTTCATAAAAGGGTAAATGTAGATTCAACAGCCCAAGGGTAAAATATCTTTATATAGACATTTGTCTTATACCACACAAAAAATGGACTTTTATGGAAGCAAATTGATTTAAATTAGAAAATTGTTAATTTTTTTGCTTGCCTTACAGCACTAGTAAATATAAGATATCTAGTGAAGTTTACAAGCCCTAGATTGTCAGGGTGATGTTTAACTCTTTTTATGAGGATAGCCCAGAAATCAATGCTAATCAGAGTCAACCCAAATGTCATGCTCTTCATATAAAAAATCTATGGTTCAATGGCTTTTTAGGTGATGAACCATTTGGCCTACTTTCATACACACCACAGGCACACTTATTGACTCTTTTCTGTGTTTAATCATTATATAGTTAAAACAAACTTAACTGATTTCAGAGGAAATGACCTTTAAAGTATAGAGTTATAATGCACAACCAGCCTTTAAAAACAATTTGGCAGGGGTATGAACTAGTTGACTTTCTACAATAATAGCTTAAACAAATTTGAACTGCCTAAATATTAGTTGTTAGATGGCATGGCAAGTTTCCAAAAGACACATATATAAGAATCTTTAAACAAAACTCAGGTGAGCAATCCAGTGCCACTTGGTCCTCTTGTTTTTGCCAATCCATTCCACCAATTGAACCCCTTTCATCTCTTTTTTCCACTTTAATCCTGTGTATTTCATTCCTATATTTTCCAATCCAATGCTTTCTTTGCCAAACCTTTCCATTCCATATCATTCCAGTCCAGTCCTTTTCATTCCAATAATTTCCAAGCCAAACCTATCCATTCTATTTATCACCACTTCCCCTTCCAATCCTATTCTTTCAACTACATTCAATGCTATTCCATAAAATTCCTTTCCATTCCGATCCATTCCAATGAACAATGTCACTTCACAGTATTTGTTTGATTTCAGCTGCTGCTCAGGGTCATGGCCACATCTTAGACTGGTTGAAAGGGGCTGGTGCTAACATGAGTCTGAGAAACATTGCTGGTAAAACTCCCTGTGATGTTGCAAGAAGATTTGGCAACAGAAACTGTGTGAAAATACTCGGAGGAAATCCAGGTAACTTTGATAGAAAGCCTATGAGCCGTGACATGATATTTCCAACAATGTGGTATGTGCGACAAGCAAAGCCCCAGATCAGCCTGCCCATAGGCACAGTCTGATCAGAGCCTTTGCTAGTCGCTTGAATATACCATGATTGTTATGCTACTGACTGAACAGCATTTGGAGTTTCTAAGCTGAAAAGGGGACTGCACAGGCTGGTCTTAGTCTACACTTGTAAAAATAGCGCATTGTTGGAAATAACATGTCACGGCTCCTATGTAATTTAACCAATCATGCTTAGCGGGCCACTTAGCTCAATGGTTTGTGAGGCAGACTAGCTTGGAATTTCTCTTTTATGGATAAAAAAAGTCTTGATGCAGAGCTTTTAGGATACTATAACTCTTTCCATGCTAGCACATAATTGAGCTGCGACATGTGATTTCCAACAATGTGGCATTTTGACATATGTAGACTCAGATGAGCTTGAGCAGCCTCCTTTTAAGCTTAGAAACCGCAAATGGTGTTGGGTAAGTAGCTTAACAGTCATAGAATATTCAAGCAACTAGCAAAAGCTCTGATCAGACAGTGCGTATATGCAGGCTGATCAGAGGCTTTGCTGGTCGCACATACCACATTGTTGGAAATCTCATTTCGCGGCTCAATTATGTTAGATGACACCAAAATTTCTTTGAAATTGCATTTTTGCATGGAAATATTACGATTCTGCCACATATATGCACGCCATTGTTATGGGCATCATAAGGTTTCAAAATGTGTAAAACACTTGTGGTTTATCTATTTTAATACATGCCATTATACCACTATGCTCCTATATTATTGAATTTATCAAACTCATTGTGAAAATAATTAAATGCTTAACAAGCCTTGCATTTGATCTCTTGTCAGCTTTTTTTTTTATAAATTCAATAATACACTAAAGTAAGATCTTCTGTTTATACTCATCATCATCATCATACTCATTTCAAGCAATTTGATTGACTTACCAGATGATCTTGACAAGTTTAAAAAAATAAAGATAATCTCCCCTAAAATACCCTGATATGGATGCTAGCTTTAAAATTGCTATTTGTCATTGAAAACTGCTTGGATGGTCCTTGAATTTTGTATGTAAAATGTAAAAGTGTTATCTGGTTCTACACTATTTGCTAGAATTATATGCGTTTTTAAGAATCAGTTGACTACATGCTGTTGTAGACCTTCAAAAGCATTTAGCAGTCGTAGAGTTCAGTGCTGGGCTCGTCAATACCGCCGTATTGATGTACCCTAGTTCTGTTTTCATTATACTTAATTTTCCCCGCTAATTTCTAGGTTACGTATCTGACTTGGCGCTATGTCGCACGTTATATGTTACATCTTAACGTTTTTGTGGTGCGTCACCTTATTTACTTGTTTATTATTATTCCTGATGAAGCCAATATGGCGAAACGTTGAATATTAAAGAATATTTAAATAAAAACATTTGTGTTGGTGTTGAATAACTTTTAATTTATATGTAAAACTCTTGATTTGCCAGATGATCTAGACAAGTTAGAAGAATGGTCAGATGATGAGGATATTGGGACTGAAGGAAATACTGAAGGTGTATCAGTATCAATGACTGAAAGACAGAAGAAAGAATCCAGAGGTATAGTATTTTATCCTATACAGTAAAACCGGTGTGGAATGGCCACTCTATAGAAGATAAAGTATTGGTTTTCAAGACTTATAATCACTTAATGCAGGTCAAAAGTATTGCAGAATGCTCCAAGGGGAGTATTCTTTAATACTTTTGACCTGCATTAAGCTACCATTTTTCATAAAGATCTTTGTTTTGTCTATTTTTGAGTGGCTGTTTTACACAGTTTTTATAGTATACATGTATTTGGATTGTTACATATGTGATAATGTACTGTTACACATGAGATAACATAAACTTTTGCATTTAGATAATATAAAAATATAACATATATTCATGTCATGGGCTGTGAACACTAAGATATGATATTGCAAAAACTGTACCATATGTTTACAAGTTTATTTCCATAGTTATGAAGTTTCTAACATAGAAACATGGCATAAAAAGAACATTAACAGAAAAGGAAAACAATCAAACAACAAATTACTAAACTACCGCATATAATGTCAAGTCAAAGGGAGATAATAACATATATTAAATACAGTGTTCAACATGTAATTTTTCATTTACTGCAAACCTACTTATGAGATTATGATTAGTGGATTATTACCTAGATCATGCTTGGAAACAGTTTAATAAATATATTGCTAAGTCCTTGGTAATACACATATCTTCCATACACATCGACCAATTAAATCTATTTGAGTCTGATAATTGATTGAAACTTTTGTTATTTGTTTTACCATTCAAAGTGTATTTTAATTTCTGACAATTTACAAGAACATGAGACTTGTTTTTGACAATATTTAAATCACATTACTTACATATACGACTATATATATATATATATATATATATATATATATATATATATATATATATATATATATATATATATATATATATATATATATATATATATATATATATATATATATATATATATATATATATATATATATATATATATATATATATATATATATCTCTCTCTCTCTCTCTCTCTATATATATATATATATATATATATATATATGTAAGTAATGTGATTTAAATATTGTCAAAAACAAGTCTCATGTTCTTGTAAATTGTCAGAAATTAAAATACACTTTGAATGGTAAAACATATCTTACAGTTTAAATTCTCTCTCTCTCTCTCTCTCTCTCTCTCTCTCTCTCTCTCTATATATATATATATATATATATATATATATATATATATAGAGAGAGAGAGAGAGAAAGAGAGAGAGAGAGAGAGAGAGAGAGAGTCTCTCTCTCTCTCTCTCTCTCTCTCTCTCTCTCTCTCTATATATATATATATATAATATATATATATATATATATATATATATATATATATATATATATATATATATAGAGAGAGAGAGAGAGAGAGAGAGAGAGAGAGAGAGAGAGAGAGAGAGAGAGAGAGAATCTAAACTGTAAGATATGATAAAGTTTTAACTGCTGCATATGAGATAACACAAACTGTTGTATATGAGCTAACAAAAATTGTTACTGATAAGATAATATAAACTGTTACATATTAGATAACATAAACTGTTAGATATGAATAACTACTCAAACTTTTGAATATGAGATAACATAAGCTGTAACATAAAAGATAGCATAAACAGTTACATGCGACATGACATACTGTTGCATATGAGATAAAAAAATCTGTTACATATTAGATAACATAAGCTGTTACATATCAGATAACTTCTCAAAATGTTGAATATGAGAAAGAAACATAGCTGTTACATGTGAGTTAACATAAACTGTTACATATGAGATAGAAAAAATGAAACATATGAGATAACATGAATTGTTACATATGATATATCATATGCGCCGCAACACGAGATTTCCAACAATGTGGTATGTGCGACAAGCAAAGCCTCAGATCAGCCTGCGCATAAGCTCAGTCTGATCAGAGCCTTTGCTAGTTGCTTGAATGTTCATAGACTGTTAAGCTACTGACTGAGTACAATTTGGAGTTTCGTAGCTTAAAAGGGGGCTGCACATGCTCGTCTGAGTCTAAACTTGTCAAAATGCCACATTGGTGGAATTCACATGTGATGGCTCATTATGATACAGTAACTTAGAGGCTATCTTAATTTATGATATTAAGGTCGGGCAAGAAGAAAAGTTGAAGAGTTGGAAAGATTGCTTGAGGTTGCAAAGAAGAACTACACACAGCTAGGGGGCACCCTGTCAGAAGATAGGAAACGTCTACAAGATATTAGAGATAAAGATAAGTAAGTGTCTCCTTAAGAAAGCTGAGCTTTGAAAGATTATAAGAATTTGTCATGGGTGTGAAATTCAGAAAGAAAATCCATCCTGAGGATCATGAGACATGCTGCGTGATGTAAGACAGTGATGCCCATGGGCCAGACATTCCTACTGTAAATTCGGAAATTTTCGTGACTATTTTATTTTTGTGAATAGGGTTAAAAGACATATCTGCAACGCTAAAAAATCATGACTAGGGCATGTTTTACCAATATCAGTAAACGACAGAGTGATCTTGCCATTTCATGAGAGTTTTATTTTCAAAAGGGTTTTATTTTCGGGAAATTTTCGCAATGCAAAGTTTCGTGAAAATAAAACCCTCGCAAAAATTTTCCGAAGTTACACACTCATGAGACTTTCACCTTTTGTTTTGTACATTGCCACTTCCATTGTTTTGTTTTTAAATATGATTAGTAGTTTTTTCCAAATATTTTAAAAGCCAACATTTCCTATTGACATCACAGTGATTGTGGAATTGCAAAGAGCTTGTGTAAGAACCATGTATGTGACTTCCAATACAACCAGTACACAATCCAATAATTGACATCCATCCATTTCTTCTATTTCTTAGGGTAATATAACATGGGGAGGGTAAAAATTTTCTTATTTATGCAGAAGCCACATTATTCCTGATCTGGTGTGAAAAAAATGTTTGTTTAGTATCAATATGAACTAAATAGATAAAACAGTAAATCAACAAGATCCAATCTGAATAAAAAAAACAAATACCAGGCCCCCTGATAAGAGTGCGTAACTGAAAATTATTTTTCTTATATCTCAACCAAAACATATGTTGTGGGTACTAAAAAGAACCGTCTCAATGAGAGGATTCTTTTGTGCACCCAAAACGTGTGTTTAAACTGATGGATAAGAAAATAATCACAATTTTAGTTTAATGTTTTTGCTTAAATGGCCCTATGGAATACCAGTCATAAATTAGAGGAAAATGTATGCCCTTACAACCACTTAATTTTAAGGACTAAATTCTGCCACACCAGGCAAAATTTTCATCTACCTTTGTGAGATACATAAGTGGGTGGCAAAAAGCTACTAGGCAGCTGCAATTTCTCCTTATTATCTTATTATGACAATAGCCCAAGTGTTAAAAGTTTGGTATTAATTTGACTTTCACCTTTGGCTCAGTGGTAGAGTGCTTGACTCAAGACCGAGGGGCCACAGGTTCAAGCCTCACCAGTGTCACTGAGTTGTGTCCTTGAGCAAGAACATTAATCCTAGCTTAGCACTGGTTCAACCCAGGAAGACCCATCCCTTTATAACTGAAAGATTGTTGATGGGACGTAAAGAATCAAATCAAACAAACAAACAAATCACCTTTGCTATGGTAACAAAAATGGCCAAAATAGGAAAATTACCATTTTGGTACAGATTTGAGGCATTTGACAGACATTTTTTGTTGTGGTAAAAGTTTGATAAATGTCAGAATTTTACACTTGGGTTATTCTTCTAATAAACCAATCAAAAGAAATTGGTGAAATGCAACTTTCAGTTTTGTGCTCCAAAATGGGCCAAATTAGCCCCTTAATGCACGTACAGTGAAACCTGTCTTGAGCGACCACTCATAAATAGACAAAATAAAGGTCTTAAAGTCAGATGGGAGCTTAATGCAGGTGGAAAGTATTGCAGAATGCTCTTGGAGCATTCTGCAATACTTTTGACCTGCATTAAGTGATAATAGGTCTTGGAAGCTAATTTTTTGGTCTTTTTTTGAATGGACGCTTAAGACAGGTTTTACTGTACTCTTGAACTAGCTTGACCATGTAGATGTGCAGACTGTTGTCTTACCTGGTCCCAAACCCCACAAGCAGGGTTTCTCATGCCAAGGCCCATTTAACTCTGGTCTCCATTGTCTTTCTGTTTATAGGACAATCAATGAATTGGAAGCCCAGCTTGACTATGAAAGGTTGAGAAGAGAGAAGCTTGAAGCACAGCTAGACCAGTACAGAAGAGACATGGCTGAGTTGAGTTATAGATTACAGAGTAGAGAGATTGATGATAGTGGGGTAAGTTGAGTGAGTCAGTTTGACTATACTAGTAGGAGGCCCAGCTTGAAGCGCAGTTAGACCAGTACAGAAGAGACATAGCTGAGTTGAGTTATAGATTACAGAGTAGAGAGATTGATGATAGTGGGGTAAGTTGAGCGAGTCTGTTTGACTATACTAGTAGGAAGCACAGCTTGAAGCACAGTTAGACCAGTACAGAAGTGATATGGCTGAGCTGAGTTATAGATTACAGAGTAGAGAGATTGATGATAGTGGGGTAAGTTGAGCGAGTCTGTTTGACTATACTAGTAGGAAGCACAGCTTGAAGCACAGTTAGACCAGTACAGAAGAGATATGGCTGAGTTGAGTTATAGATTACAGAGTAGAGAGATTGATGATAGCGGGGTAAGTTGAGCCAGTCTGTTTGGCTATACTAGTAGGAAGCACAGCTTGAAGCACAGTTAGACCATTACAGAAGAGATATGGCTGAGTTTAGTTATAGATTACAGAGTAGAGAGATTGATGATAGTGGGGTAAGTTGAGTGAGTCTGTTTGACTATACTAGTAGGAAGCACAGCTTGAAGCACAGTTAGACCAGTACAGAAGAGACATGGCTGAGTTGAGTTATAGACTACAGAGTAGAGAGATTGATGATAGTGGGGTAAGTTGAGTGGGCCAGGTTGACTATACTAGTAGGAACCCCAGCTTGAAGCGCAGTTAGACCAGTACAGAAGAGACATGGTCGAGTTGAGTTATAGATTACAGAGTAGAGAGATTGATGATAGTGGGGTAAGTTGAGTGAGTCAGGTTGACTATACTAGTAGGAACCCCAGCTTGAAGCACAGTTAGACCATTACAGAAGAGATATGGCTGTTCGTCTTGCTGTTTATAGGACAATCAATGAATTGGAAGCCCAGCTTGACTATGAAAGGTTAAGAAGAGAGAAACTTGAAGCACAGTTAGACCAGTACAGAAGAGACATGGCTGAGTTGAGTTATAGATTGCAGAGTAGAGAGATTGATGATAGTGGGGTAAGTTGAGTGGGTTTGACTATACTAGTAGAAAGCTCAGCTTGAAGCACAGTTAGACCAGTACAGGAGAGACATGGCTGAGTTGAGTTATAGACTACAGGGTAGAGAGATTGATGATAGAGGGGTAAGTTGAGTGGGCCAGGTTGACTATACTAGTAGGAACCCCAGCTTGAAGCGCAGTTAGACCAGTACAGAAGAGACATGGCTGAGTTGAGTTATAGATTACAGAGTAGAGAGATTGATGATAGCGGGGTAAGTTGAGTGAGTCTGTTTGACTATACTAGTAGGAAGCACAGCTTGAAGCACAGTTAGACCAGTACAGAAGAGACATGGCTGAGTTGAGTTATAGACTACAGGGTAGAGAGATTGATGATAGTGGGGTAAGTTGAGTGGGCCAGGTTGACTATACTAGTAGGAACCCCAGCTTGAAGCGCTGTTAGACCAGTACAGAAGAGACATGGCAGAGTTGAGTAATAGATTACAGAGTAGAGAGATTGATGATAGCGGGGTAAGTTGAGTGAGTCAGGTTGACTATACTAGTAGGAACCCCAGCTTGAAGCACAGTTAGACCATTACAGAAGAGATATGGCTGAGTTTAGTTATAGATTACAGAGTAGAGAGATTGATGATAGTGGGGTAAGTTGAGTGAGTCTGTTTGGCTATACTAGTAGGAACCCCAGCTTGAAGCACAGTTAGACCAGTACAGAAGAGACATGGCTGAGTTGAGTTATAGATTACTGAGTAGAAAGATTGATGATAGTCGGGTAAGTTGAGTGATCATTTTGACTATACTAGTAGGAGGCCCAGCTTGAAGCACAGTTAGACCAGTACAGAAGAGACATGGTCGAGTTGAGTTATAGATTACTGAGTAGAAAGATTGATGATAGTCGGGTAAGTTGAGTGATCATTTTGACTATACTAGTAGGAGGCACAGCTTGAAGCACAGTTAGACCATTACAGAAGAGATATGGCTGAGTTTAGTTATAGATTACAGAGTAGAGAGATTGATGATAGTGGGGTAAGTTGAGCGAGTCTGTTTGGCTATACTAGTAGGAGGCACAGCTTGAAGCACAGTTAGACCATTACAGAAGAGATATGGCTGAGTTTAGTTATAGATTACAGGGTAGAGAGATTGATGATAGCGGGGTAAGTTGAGCGAGTCTGTTTGTTTATACTAGTAGGAGGCGTAGCTTGAAGCACAGTTAGACCAGTACAGTACAGAAGAGACATGGCTGATTTATAGATTACAGAGTAGAGAGATTGATGACAGCGGGGTAAGTTGAGCGAGTCTAGTAGGAAGCCTAGTTAGACTGTTTAGACTGTGAAAGGCTGATAAGAGAAAAGCATGAAGCTCAATTAGACAAGAACAATGTACATAGGAGACATGGCTGAGCTTAGCTACAGATTAAAGCTTATAAAGATTGGGGTAAAATAATTGAGTTTGTTTCACTATACAAGTGAGAGCTATATTGAGGTTAAGTATTTTTAATATCAGGGGTGTGTGATGTCACACAGTCTGACATATTCTTCAAAATGGTGGCAACCATGATTTCATTTTAACAAAAAATTGTACCTGTTTTATTTGATAAAAGATTATGATATTAGAAGCAACATACTTGTTGTAAAATAATACCATTTAGGGGATACTATTCAATATGTTCATTTGGGGAGGTATATTGTCAGATATACAGTCAGAAAATTAGTTGATGTGTGAGTATATCTGATGATATACCTCTTCAAATTAACATTTTGAATATAGTTATGCCCATTCTAATGCACTTCTGTGCCTGTTTACCATTAAAGTCTCAGGTTCGACTTTCGGTTGAGCCTTTTGGAGTTCCCAGCATAAAATACACAAATCATAAACCCTCCTGGCCCAGTACTGGTCACTACCTATGGAAAAGCCACAAAAAGTTTTATCTCAAATTGGAGCATTGCAAGCTGCATAAATCCTCATTTCATCCAACAAAATGTGACATAAATAATGACGTCAAACTATTTCAAACAGTATATCATGGATCTATAATGTTATCTTGCATTAGAATTTAGGGTTATTGCTGGTGAACACTGGATTTTTCTTACTTTGTCCTTTCACAGCCAGATTTTGTTTGGTTTGGTTTGGTTCTTTACATCCCAGTCAACAGCTATGGTAATATCCGGACGGTCAGTTCACCTAACAACACTTTTTTTTGGGGGGTGGGGGGGGGGGAAGCTTGACTTCCTGCTTTGTGCACATATTTGCACTTTTAACTGGCAACAACCTTTCTTGAATCAGCGGAAGGGAGAAGAATAGCAATAGAAAATTTTCATGATCATCTCTGCTAAAGAATGGGACCAGGCCTGGATCCGGCTCGTTATATAGAGGATCTAACATGAGTGCTCAGTTTAGGAAAAGAGGTAAAATGCAAGGCTTGCCAAGCATTTTATCTCATTTTCGCAACAGATTTAATAAATTCAATAATAAAGGAGCACTAATGTTAGATTCTATTTTATCACATGACGTCAAAATTAATTAAAAATCACATTTTTTGGCATGAAAACATCAAGATTTTGTCATCTTTTACACAACAACATAATAGATATCATTACATAACATTTCAAAATCTGTAAATTACTCATGGTTTATTGATTTTATTGCATGGTGTTATATCACTCCCAGATACGACGTCATATGATAAAATAGTTAATATCAGGCCGTGGCCTGTATCAATGTAATGTATATAATAAAGGTTTATATCATTTCAGTCTGACTATGAGGGTGGTGGTTACATTCCAAGAGCACGAAGATCAGCTCCCATTGTCAAGAAGAAATCCTTGGTTAACAAGAAGAAGAGCCACGATGAAGGAGGAGTGTATATTCGCCGAAATGTTACAAAAGATAAACGTGGAACTCGATATCATAAAGTTGTTTAGAACTACGAATTTAATTGCGGTCATTTCATAAATAAATCCTGTTGATGTCATTGAGAAACAGTAAAGATGCTGATCAGGCAGGGCATTGCACAGTCTGAGCTAAATCTTTGTTGTGTATTGACGGAGATGTTCTGTGTACTACTTTGGCTGTACAGTACATGTGAACCTGTCATAAGCAGCCACTCTCAAAAAGGACAGAAAAATTGGTTTTTAAGACCGATTTTTGCTTAATGCAGGTCAAAAGAATTGCAGAAGGGGAGCATTCTGGAATACTTTTGACCTTCATTAAGCTACCATTTTCTATTAAGAATTTTGTTTTGTCTATTTTTGAGTGGCTGCTTAAGACAGGTTTTACTGTAGAACCTGTTTTAAGCGGCCACTCTCAAAAAGATCAAAAATTGGTTTTAATGACCGATTATCGCTTAATACAGTCAAAAGAATTGCAGAATGCTCCAAGGAGAGCATTCTGCAATACTTTCGGCCTTCATTAAGCTACCATTTTCTATTATGACCTTTGTTTTGTCTACTTTTGAGTGGCCGCTTAAGACAGGATATACTGTACTGACAAAAATAGAAGTGTATCAAAGACTAAACCACAATCCCCAGCTGTTTTTAAGATTCATCTGGCTCTGAAACTCCCCAGCAGTTAACCCTTAAAACACCTACAAAAATGAATCTGAAAAATGTCTGCTGAAGTCATTCTTTGCAGATATTTGCTAACAATATTGATTAATTTTAATATAGAGGCAAAAAGTGTGGACCCAGATCAGACTGCTCCTACAGGAGCTGTCTGATCTAGGTGTACACTGTTTGTTAAAGATGCTTCTAAAACATTTCAGCAGACAACAAAAGAAGACAGCACTTATTTTAGCCCTTAATGTGCCAATCGCAACAAAAGTTGTCTGCTTTTCTGGTCTGCTGAAATGTTTAAGAAGCCTCTATGGCAAACAGTGTGGACCCAGATCAGACTGCTCCTATAGGAGCAGTCTGTTCTGGGCCACACATTTTGCTTCTATACTTAATTTGGCAGTAATGTTAGGCAATTATTTGCAGCAAATGACATTTTCAGATGATTTTTTTCTTGGCGCTTTAAGGGTTAAGACAAACAAGGTAGATGTTGACTGCTTTCCATTTAGGCCAAGAAAAAAATATATGTGGTTCAGGTTATTCAACCTACCCTGAATTTTTATCCCCTACCCTTAACTTTTTTCTCCAAATTCTGAAGTTGGAAGAGAATAGCAGAACAAAATAATTTTGTTCTGCTATTCTCTTCCAACTTCAGAAATTGGAGAAAAAACACATATCAAACGAAAATCGAAATTCTATGCATTGGAAGTAATAAGATTAAAACAAGGTTCTATCTTCAAATTAAGGCTTTTTATGTCAGTTTTGTCTTGCAGGTCTGAATATTCAAAGAAAAAAAGTTAAAAAAAAAAAATATCCTACCTACCTACCCTAATTTTTTTCAGGGTGTAACATGAACCGCACGTATATTGTTATTTGGCCTAAATAAAAATTGACACCAGTAACCAAATTAGTCCAAAGATGCAGGAGCAAAGTGGCTCAGTGGTAGAGTGTTAGACTGGGGATTAAAGGGTCCATAGGTTGTGACTCATCAGAGCCACTGTGCTGTGTCCTTGGGCAAGACACTTTGTCCTCTGCTAAGTACTGATTCACCCCAGGAAGTGTCTTGACATTACTGAAAATTTGTTGAGGAGGATGTAAAGCATCAACATAAACAAAGCTGAGCTCTCACTTGGATCTTCAAAACAGGAGCCCCACAGCCATCTTTGTCAAAAAGTGGGAGTCCCATAATACAAAAGAATATAGCCACCTTCCAAAATAGGAGTTCCTTCACCAAAAATGGGAGTTCAGGACTGCAAATTAACAATTAGTGAGAGCTCTGCAAAGTCTAAAGATACATAAAGGTGGGGAGTTTATTCTGAGAAGAATTGACACAAAGTTTGACTGGTTGGAGAGGATTTTATTATGAAATGACTGCTTCTTTTATTTAATTTGGTAAAATATAGTTTTTTTTGTCACTATAGATGGAGTTTTTAGGGCTATGCTATTTATAGCCCAGTCTATCATTCCGTCCATCCATCATCATACAAGCCTCGTTGCGATAAAAATTTCTAAACAATTGATCTTAAAATGCCATCTGTTTTATAAATTGTCTCTTGCATATTTTTGCTAATATTATTTGACTATTGTTAGTATTGGGGCAAACAGTGTGGACACAGATCAGACTGATCTTTGTCTACACTATTTGTCTAAAAGGCATCTTAGACATTTCAGTAGATGACAAAAGCAGATGACTTTTGTTGTGATTGGTCTTTAAGATAAAACCTGTTGTAAGGCTAACACCAACCTTCTCAGCTACCTAGACTAGCAGAAATATTGAAAATGTCAATACAGTTAACCCTTTACCTGCCAGTCATGACTTATTTCATCAGTTTATAAAACTTTTTTCATGCTCACCTCAACTGAGCATGGATTTTCAACTGCTCATAAAAATTTAAATACTGAAAAATATAGGTATTTCTTGCTTTTAATCTCTCAGATGATGTAATTATTGTGCTAATAAATGTTGTTGGCATTTTAAAAATTATAAGCAGGATAAATTTCATGCTCAGTTGTGTTGAGTATGAAAAGTGTTTTATAACCTCGGGGCCAGGCCTCAAGGTAATGGTGCATAATTAAAAATTATTTTTCTTATTCTCAACCAAAAATGTGTTGTGGGTAATCAAAAGAACCGTCTCAATGAGACGTTTCTTTTGAGCACCAAATTGAGACGGTTCTTTTGAGCACCAAAAACACATGTTTAAATTAAGGGGAAAGAAAATAATTACAATTTTACACAAAAAAATTCCTTAACTGGGCCAATGGAGAGCTAAAGGGCTAAAGTGGTATTCGGCTTTTTGCCAGAATCCAGTATTTTGGAAGGACCAGAATATGAAAAGATGTATCCGAAGATGTTCTACAAAGTTCAAGCCTTACTTTCCCCCCAAAATGAAGAAGAATTTCTCAATGTTTGTCATCTGCTGCTGTCTTGATTGGAAAAAAGAAGAATTTCTTAAAATTTGTTGTCTGCTTTTGTCTTGATTGATGCTTTAATACTTTCTCAGCAGGTTACTAATAATCCTTGAAAATTGTTTGGACCCAGATGAGGCTAGACAAAAGATTGTGCCGGGTCTGGATTCAAACTGTTACATCATGAAGTCATATCAACGTTGATACAACATTTTTTTAATGTTATGTGCCTGATGTGTAGAGATACTCTGATCAAATTTACGAAAGATCTTTTTGAAGAATAATTATTAACCCTTTAAAGGGCAAAGAAAAAATGTCTGCTGAAGGCGTCCGCTGCAAATATTTGCCTGGCATTACCGACAAATTAAGTATAGAAGCAAACAGTGTAGACCCAGAACAGACTGGAGACTGCTCCTATATAGTCTCCCCTATAGGAGCAGTCTGATCTGGGTCCACACTGAATGCCATAGAGGCTTCGGAAACATTTCAGCAGACGAGAAAAGCAGACGACTTTTGTTGCAATTGGCATTTAAAGGGTTAAAGAAGTTCTGCAGATGACAAAAAAGCATGCAAAATTATCCAGCATGCAAATAGCTAAGGCTTTAGATAATGAAAGTAAACAGATTTCAATTTTCATTGTAATTTTCAAAATGTGTCTTCATTAGTGCACATGTACTAATAACATAGTAACTCGTTGAATAGAATAAAATAATAAATAGAAATTTTATATCAATATGTTTTCATTATGTTTGTCACAGACCTGAAGATAGATCTTAACCCTTTGAGCTGTAAACCACTTAATTTTTGCAGCATCAAAATGTGGAGATTTTTGGGGGATTTTAAAAGACTGGCATATTTGCATAGTTTAATTTTGGAGTTTTTTTTTTCAATTTAAAATCCTTTAAAGTTATTTTCTATTGTCATAGGGGGCTGCTTTTAAAGGAAAGAATATGCTCCCTACCTATAGGGAGCATATTCTTTCCTTTAATAGTAGCCCCTTTTAAGACACGGTTACTTCTACGTTGAAACATACTCTACCATTCAAAAATTGGTTTTTGATGATACAGGTACCAACATACAATGGATGTTTGTCTATTTATTGCTCATAGGTTAAATGAATTTGAAACTATATTTTGTGATCTCATATTTGGTGATTTTTGTTTTGACCTCCAATAGCGCCAATAAAAATACCAGCCAAATATGTGTATTTTACAGTACATATGAATGGATTCTCTCATTAAGACTGCAGTTCTCAAGTATATATTTCAAGGGTGACAGGTCCTAATTATCCCCAGACGAAGTCGGAGAGATATAGTTTTGGCGTCGTCTGTGCGTCCCTCCATTCTGTCCGTCCACACTTTTTGTCCGTCCGGAACCATATCTCAGTACCTATTGGTCAAATTTAATTCATTCTTAGTACAAATGATTAGTATCATAGACTCTCGATATCCTTTAAGTTTGGTCAAAATCGACCCCTTAACACTTGAGTTATTGCCCTTGTTTAAGTATAGGCAATTATAAGGCTAAACCTATATTAGCTTTTTTGTGTGATGATCTTCACATTTCATCAAAGCTATTATATTTATCAACTTCTCGCTATAGACCTGTAGATAAGAATGGCAGTGTCAAAGTTTAACCCCACCCCCTTTGACCCCACCTAAGGGGTCAAACGTCAAATATTTAAATTTCGCAATTACTACGGCAATTATCAAATTTTTTTTGCTGAAATTTTGCATGCAGGCAGAGCAGTAATAGATATGAAACACATCAAACGGGATTTTAGTTTGAAGGCCTTGGTGCGAGCCCCTTGGGTGGACTTAGGGGGTGGGGCCGAGGGCAACATTAAACTTTTTCAGAATATGGTCATGTAGCATATCAAATTAAAGCTGACGACGCTGGCATCAACATGGTAGCAAATATTTTGCACACAGACACACCCTCGACCCAGGGGGTGGGGTCAAAAGGTCAAACTATATCTTTTCCTGAAAGTAGTCATGTTGCATATCAAATGAAAACTGACGACGCTGGCAGCAACATGGTAGCAAATATTTTGCCCACAGACACACCCTTGACCCAGGGGGTGGGGTCAAAAGGTCAAACTAAATCTTTTACTGAAAGTAGTCATGTTGCATATCAAATTAAAGGGAATTGAGCACAGAGCACCATGAAAGCAAGTAGGCTGTCATTACACACACCAACGACCCCTTGGGTGGGGTCAAAAGGTCATTTTTGTACTTTTCTAAAAGTGGTCATGTTGCATATCAAAGTAAAGTGGAAGAAGTGTAGACCTACATGCAAGGTAACACTTTGAATTTACACACAATCTTGACCTCTGAGGTTGGATTCAAGGGTCAGATATTGAAATTGTGGAGATGTTAATATATTTTTATTGAACTAAGCACTAAAACATACTTGACAGGCGTTTGTTATGATCTGAATGATTCTGTAGGTGAACTAAGGGTTAGATAAATGGGATTTATGTTTTGTGATTTACATGTTTCTCTCAAATAACCATTCATCGGGGGATATAAATTCGTCGAATTTGCCTTGTTAATAATCAATTATGTATTTCGGTCTCTAAAGATTTCTCTTATCTTATCAAGCAACATAGACCCTGATGAAATGTCACATTCTGTGGGCTGGGGAATTTCATTTTGAATTTTTTTTGTTTTGACCTCCAATAGCGCCAATAAAAATACCAGCCAAATATGTGTATTTTACAGTACATATGAATGGATTCTCTCATTAAGACTGCAGTTCTCAAGTATTTATTTCAAGAGGTAACAGGTCATAATTTATAATCAATTATGTATTTCTGTCTCTTAAGATTGCTCTTATCTTATTAAACAACATAGACCCTGATGAAATGTTACATTCTGTAGGTAGGGGAATTTCATCTGGAATTGTTTGCCAAGGTACCCACTAGTCCTGCTGATATTGTTTTACACATTAAACCTCAAACCAAACCACAAAAAATTGAAAGGAATGAATAGTATGACAAAATGCAAGCTACACTTTAGCCCTAGCATACACTTGAGATTTTTCTTTTTAGCACCCTGACCATGTTTTGATAAGAAATGCTGAAAATACTTGGATAAATTATAGTTATTAATGCGCTAGACTTTAGAGTCTGTCCGCTACTATTTGTTATGTTCATTTGTTGAATGTGCTTGAACATACAATGTATGGAATTATTCACAAGATTAACATCTATTATGTTGGTTAGGGTTAGGGTTATGTTTGGTAGCAACTATAAGATTAATTTTAGCTACTGAAAGTATGGGTCAGAGATTCTAAAGTTGCTCCAAATAATACTTTTAAATGACTATTTTCTTGTAGAACTACTGATAATTGACAATAACAAGTAGCCCAAAGGGCAATAATCCCTCACCTGAATCCAGTCTGCCAAAAGACCTACATAATTTTTACACCGTATATCTTTGCGTCACACTTAATGCATTATGCCAGCTAAGATGTTCAGTCCTCTGATAATTTTGCAGATATCAAGTGAAATCGCCAGACCATGAAATATAGGTCATACAGGTAAAAGGTTGGGTCACACCTACACATTATCTGACACAATAAAATTCCTTCATCACATGGATGTAGGTCAAATTAACTGAACCATGAAATATAGGTCAAAGTGGTCAAACTTTGGGCCACAATCTCAACTTGAAAAAGTGTCCATAGGATACAGATGCTCCCGCCTGGTCTTTTTCTTTCATGTATGTACCATTACTTCCAATGGCAGGGATATAAATGACCCAAGGGATTTATTTTAGATCATGTGCAGATAAAGAAAATTCCACCAGGGTGTCTGACGTCTTTTGTTTTTTAGCCATCCATGTATTTCACAGTTTCTTAGAGGGGCATATTGACCTTCGATAAGGGGTCTGGTATTTCTAAAGAAACCTATAGCAAAAGGGGGGTGGGGGGGGCTAGTATCCCCGCATGTTAGATTGATACAGTGAATATATCAATGCAGAAGTATGAGTAGCTATAGTGTCTAGGCTTTTGTAGTTGAGACGAAGAATAACTAAATTCATACTGCGGAAAAAAAAGTGACAAAAATTAATCTGAGGATAACATCCAAACCAAAGGAACAACTGGGTGCTCACAAAACCACCTTTAAAGTTGCATAAGGATAAGAATAAATCTGTAAGAGGATTCGCTTTCAAAGGTACCGTCATTGTACTAGTTGAGGCAAAAGCTAAGTTCAAACGACAAAATTTAATCTCAGGATTATTTATACTTACAAACCACATGCATATCTTCGGATATTTACAAAAAACACCTGTAAAGTTTGGAATAGGTCATAATAACAAAGTAGGAGAAGTTGAGCTCACAAGTCATGCAGTGTCCTGGTTTTCACAGCAGTAATGGGAAAAATGACTAAGTTTAAATTGCAAAAAAGTAATAAAGATTTATCTGAGGATTACTTAAAAACCACATGTACATTTTTGTATGTTCGCAAAAGCACCTGTAAAGTTAAAAAAAAAAGACCAGAATATAATTTTAGGTGGAGTTTTACTCATAAGGCGAGTCTTTTGGCATGTGCAGTAGTTGAAGCAAAATAATGAGTAAGTTCAAATTGCAGAAAAACAACAACATACAAACGTAACAAAATTAGTCTGAGGATTACATCCAAATATGTACATTTACAGACCTCGACAAAGCCCCCTGTTGCTTGATAAAATTGTTGGTTGAATTGTGCTTACAAGTGTATTACAGTGTATTTCCACTTTTGTAGTAGTTGAAGGACAAAAACTAATCTGAGGATTATATCCAAAACACATGTACATGTACATCTTCGGATGTTCACGAAGCTACCTATTAAGTAACACAAATATCAGAATAAAATTGTAAAGCTAGTAGAAGTTGGACTCACAAGGCATGAAGTGTGTCATTGCTTTCGCAGAAATGACTAAGTTCAAATTGCAAAAAATGACAAAAGCTATTGTTTGTGGCCGTGTTCCTTGGCTATAACCAGTCACTGGCCCGGTGGGTTTATGGTTTTATGTCCAAGAGCACCCGGAGCTCAACCGGCAGTGGTTCTGATTTTAAAGCGTTTCAGAAGACAGGGCCACGGTTTAAAATCTCATCCGATACATCCAAATTATTTGCACATCTACAGACCTTGACATAAAACCCTGTTAAGTTATAAGGATTATAAGGAGGAGTTGGACCCACAAGGTGCCTATTCAAAAGCTGGGTGCACGTACGAACGCTGCCTGCGCACGGATGGACATGGTCAACGCTTAATGCCCTTCCACCATTCTTCGAATGGCAGGGGCATAATTATTAGTGTTGATACACATTAAATCCTCAAGATATAATTTAAACTCATTTGAACCATTAAATATAGGTCACAGTGATATACTTTTATTTTGAGGTCAAAGGTCTGGTCATATAACCAATATCACAAACTGCAGTGGCGGATCCAGAGAGGGTTCAGGGGATCCGCTTGAATCCTCCTTCCCTCAGTTTTTAAATACCCCGCTATGAAAATGAAATAATTTGGTCTCAGTGAGACCAAATTATTTCATTTTCATGAGATATTTAAGAAAATGAGATTTAATCAGCAAAGTGAACCCCCATACATTTATACATATGAACCCCCTTTCCATAAATCCTGGATCCGTCCCTGAACAAAGGGTTGCCACGGTCAGGGAAAAAGTTCTTTTCCAGGTCAGGGAAAAGTCTGGGAATTACGTTCTCAGTCAGGGAAATTTAAAAAAAGAAAAGTCATGGAAAAGTCAGGAAATTTCAAAATTTTCCTAAAAAGACGCTAGTTAACAGGCTTCTGGAAATTTTTCCATAATTTGCAAGCAATATTAGAAAAGGAATGTTTCTGAACATAAATTGCAAGCAATTTATGTTCAGAAACATTTCTTTTCTAATATCTATGGTTTAAGATTTTTCTTTAAAGATTAAATCAGCAAGTTCAAATATTTGTGCAAAACCTTCGAATAATCGATGGATGAAAATTGCTAAAATTGGCCTTCCAAAAGGGTCTGGAAAACGGTTGAAAGTCAGGGAAAAGTCAGTGAAAAGTCAGGGAATTTTGAAATGGATATTGAGTGGCAACCCTGTGAACATCAAATAGATCAACTTAACTGAATAATGAAATATAGCTTACAGTGAACTATTTTATTTTCAAGTCAAATATCACGTCATACTGAACACGTATCTCAAAATGTTTTTCCTAAACACCTAGCAATCTTCAAATTACTAAGCCATGAATATAAGTCACAGTGAAATATAGGTCACAGTGATCTACTTGGTCGAGAGTTGATGAACATAATCCAGTGACCCCTTACCAAGAATGTTTAAATTATTGCGATTCACAGTTTATATGACCTCTTTTATTGCACGATGGTGGGTCAGACCTGACACATTATCCACCCTGACCTAAAACTTTCATCGGCGGGTTGGTGCCTGGCGCTTGTCTTTGTCTGGGGTCACCGTGGCCCAACTTGGGCTTTTCTTTTGCTCTGACTGTCTGTGACTCACGAACCCTTTTCTTTGTTTCATCATAGTATGTTAATTTGAGTTGATTGTTTCTCTGTGATGATGATGCACATTGTATAAATTAGGAAGGAGCTCTAGCAATAAGGCGTGTATTTTCCCTACGGTTGGTCACGATGACAAACGCGAATTTTTCAAATTGCCCCAAGGCTTATAAATCCAAACAGTACGGAAGTAAAATAGATTAATATCAAAATATGTTTCTGAGCCCTTTCATATTTCTAAAGCTGCAAAATCTTGCAGTTTTCGCTGACACCCCCATTTTGTCATCTTCATACTGGGTACCGTTTTGGTAAAATTATGAGAGAACACATTGCTGCTTTTCAAAATCTTAAAGTGCAAGCATATTTAGAATAGAGTTGGCTTTAAATTCCAAAAGTTTAGTTCATTCTTCCCGCTCATGCATACGTAATATGCACGAAAATATGACGTTTGTCATTGGGATGTTGAATTTTTTACCACATCAGTTTGTGTTTAAGTCCATTCTCCCCTTTGACCCAAGACACCATGTCGCTACATAGATACAAAACATATGTAAAGGGCATCTTTGGTCTTTTGGGGATAGGGTTGTTTAAGCTACAGATGTCAACTAACAGCTGACAAACATCAACCGCTTTTCAAAACGCACATTTTTTTAATCATATTTAAACAAGTATACTTAAGGACTTTGAAAACGCATCACCCAGATTAAATCCTTTATTTCACAAACCATGAGAATGTCAGCGAGATAATTGTTATTGCATATCATAGTCTGACCAGCTTGTAGTGTCTTCTAGACAATTCATGGTTGTAAGTTTACTTTAAGGTATTGAAAACGTATCCGTTTTAAGACAGGGGTGGTCGATTTTGAAGGACACAAATTCAGCTGTAAGTTAACACGTGTTAGTTTTGATTCCTGACTCGACGGATTTGCGTCATTTGCTTCTTTCACGATTACACATTCACCATTGAACGACTAGAAATGAATTGACAGTTGGGTATGCTCAAAATCACACCCCTTTAAAATACCGACATACCCCATCCACCCAGATTACTATAGTCTAGTAATAAAATTCAACGTCTTGGGCCCGGTCTTGGGCCTTTTAAAGTTACTATTTTTTACGTCCGGTTTTATTGGAAGAGGCAATGACAGATTATGCATAAATTACGCTTGTATCACGTGGCTTTTGTATTGTGCATGTGACGTTAACGTTCTCGATCACATGACAGCAGACTTCCTGCCATGATTTACATCAAAACGTCTTTCCCATATGACTGCCAGTGTATGTAGTCAATATCAGTAATGAAAGCATGCATAAAGGTAACTTATGGAGATGTTTCTAAAAGGAGCTATAAATTGATGATCAAATTTGATGTTTATTTACGAAATATTGAAGTTATCAATTACATTTAATTAGAAAAAAGTCTATAAACTCTTTTGAGATATGTTATCATACACGCCACAGTTTAAGCATAAAAATAATCAAAATGCTTCATTTAACTGTGCAGAAAGGTGCTGAATGCTTTATGTACCCATGTAACGTCATTAGCAGCGTCGCGTAATAGTGCAGTCAAATTAACGACTGATTCATACCAATTCTGGCTTGCACATTAAAACCTGCGAGTAAGGGACCACTCATTATTTATTTTCGACCCATCATCCAAATTTTGGATGACCCCCCCCCTCCTAACAAAATTTAAATCCAATGACCCCCCCCTGGAAACCACATGATATATAGCCTGACCCCCCCCCCCCCCCCCACACACACACACACATTTTTTATTATATTGTCAAAATGCAATATTTTGTTTTCATAATCTTGTAAGTCATATGTATGGTACTTTTATTCATTTATTGACCTGCATGAGTATCTGAGCTTCAATTCTTGACAAGTTTTGACCACCATTGAAACATTAGGAATCTGTTTACTTTGTGTTCCTTAATTTCTAGTCAACAAATTTTCAGTTATGTCAAGATGTGCATTCCTGAGTTGAACCAGTACATTTACTAAGCTGCAGGTAATAGGCTCACAAGTGCCCTTCCACAAAAAGTAGGGAAAGAGTATAGGGATAAAAGTTTTGAAGACAAAAAAAATCATGAGCAAAGGAGTGATTTTGGGAGTAAAACAGTAGGAATGGAAGGGCTTTTTCAAATACAGAATTCATAAAAAGAGTAATTAATAAGGCTATCAAGTGCCCTTACACAAAAAAGTACAGATACAAATTTGGAAAAGTAGTGATAATTAGAGCAGGAATTGTTTCATCTGTCTGCTCGGTTGGAAAAAATATAATATTTATTTCTAAGATTCGAGCGAGCGAGGAAAAAATCTGTATTTTATCGCGTAAATGCCAATTTTATTTTTTAGATAGAAAAGTTGAGATAGTAGAACATTTTCAAGAAACAGTAGGGAAATGTAGAAAGGCAAGAAAAAAGAGGAAAAATAGGACCTATCTGAAAGCCTGATTAAACAATTTTCTACTAAAATCAGCATGATTATTACAATAAAAAACATCAAAATAGAATAACTTTTGCGCTTGCAAAAATAATAGCTGAGAAATTTATCAGCCTGCCTAACTAAATATAAAAGATTGATTAATATAACATGAGCGAGCGAAGGAATTTTTTCAATTATTTTATTGGAACAATTTAAACATGACCACACTGCTGGAAAGTCAAAGTTAATGGTGAATCCCCCCCTACTAACCACATGGAAATTCACATGACCCCTCCTACTTTTTAGCCGGCCCCCCTGACACTTAAATAGTGAGCGGTCCCTAACTTTTCAATCGCATATACGGTTTGCAAGAAAAGTGCAAAAATATGGTGATGCGTTTTCAAAGTCCTCTAGTATATAATCGACGCTTTCCTGCTTGGTTGGACAACAGTTTATATGTATAACTAATAATAGCGTGCACAATAGTACGTGGTCATATAACAAAGCAGGGTAATGACAAAGAAGGAACGTATACCCCTTTTTGTTTTAAACATCCAGGCAAGACAGGTCTATATGTCTTTGGTGAATATGTGCAGCGTCTACAGACGTTATTTCAACAAAATAAAAAATTCTCATTTAGGGAAACAGTCCGCCTTAACGCCAGAGATCATTTTTGTGTTTAAGCAATGGGGGAAGACTTGGCCAGTAAAATATACCTAAGCCCCACCCACCCAGAAGTCCGTTATAAGGCGGTGATTCTGTTGTTGGTGTTTATTTATTATTGTTGCTCCCATTTGGTGTGTGTCCTTGTTTTGTGGTGCGTTTTTTGTCTTTTCTAGTTAAGAGAGAGAGAGAGAGAGAGAGAGAGAGAGAGAGAGAGAGAGAGAGAGAGAGAGAGAGAGAGAGAGATGGTTGTTTTTACTTTGTGTTGTGGCTGTTCTCTGGTTCTTCATCACGGTGTCATGGGTTGGTCTGCAGTCTGTAATTGTGGCATTTCCTGCTTTTTGAGCCTTTCAAACTATATACATGTATAATAAAATATGCTAGAATAATGGTTGATTATTCTAATTCGTGTAGGAGCTTTTATAACCATGGGATGATATGTATATATACTTAAGGAATAATGAAACGCAACAAACACTTCGAGTCATTGTAAGCATACAATATGATGCAAGTTTTTCGTGCAAATGATATTTATCCATAGGAGCAGTATGTGTCCGTCAAATTACAGCAGGTTTTTCCGTAAGTATCGATTACGTAATTATTTTTGGTATGCGAGTAACCAGCCTGACCCCCCCCCCCCCCCCCTGAAACAGGGTCAATAAAAGCAAAGTTTGAATCAACCATCGGTTTATTGTTTTAAAAAGTCTTGGCGTAGATTGCGAATCAAGGAAATGATAAAATGGCGACGTATCTGTAGGATTCTGAAACGGCTTAAAGTCAACTCTGACTACTGTGTGAAACTCGTAAACTTTCTTTTCTGCTTTAGATTTATTCATTACAAGGACGTTTTGGTCAAGAATTATGACTTGAGATCTTCAGACGTCGAAAAAACTGAATTCTGACGTCAAAATTTGATATCCAACGTTTTAATGGTTTCCATGATGTTTATATGTTTTTCTAACGATAAAATGGTCCAGTAACAAAGTTTAGGTTACAGTTAGCAAGTTTGGTGTTCACTCTCGGCATGTAGTCAGATGTTTTCTCTTGCATTTTGCCCTCGTTTGCTTGGCTAACGTCAATATAAGCCCCTTACCAGCGTATTTCTACGGTATCTGAAAAGATAGTTTTTTCCAAGAAAGCATGTTCTGATGTCTCTAGGTCGATCTTATCCCGTATATTCACCAGCGACCCAAACCCAACGGCTCTAAGTGACGTTATCGCTTATTCACTACCATTGTGTATCTTGCCATTCAAGTAGCGTGTTTTGACGCAGTATTTGACTGCATTACGAATATGATTGGACGTTTGTTTAATTTGCACATTGACAAGTCGACGCCAAATAACCAAACATGGAAAAGACGGGGTTTAATTGATCTTTAATCTGACGTTAACGTATGTTTTCATATGTTTTCATCTTGTAGCGCAAAAAGTAGCGTTAAAAAGACGTTTTGGTATTTCATCACATGCTATAAATACTCAAAAGGAATTTTTCAAAAGAGATTTCACCAAGCCGTCATTTAAACACGCAAAAATTATATTTTCTTCTGTTGCGTTTCTTTATTCCTTAAGTATATTTAATGATTATCAATGCGCAGGCTGATATTATTATTGTGCACATGGTGTCTTTTTGCTTTTAATGTTTTACTTGTAAAGAAAAATAAATAATATGTAAAAAAAAAAAAACTATGAAAAAATGAGTGAAGCCGGTTGGGTAGATTCTACAATGTACAGTTGTTTCAAGTGCAAGATAGTCCAGTAGGTTAAGTTTATTGATAAAAGTATCAATGCGCTCTAAGATAGTGCGCTTAATGATTTAGATAGACTGCATGAAGAAAAAAAATCACGATCTCGTCTACGCAGAACGAGGTCAACATCGCATACATTTGAGAAAAAAAAAGTCAAGGCCAGGCTCTTATTTGATTTAAGCTGTTTTGGCTCACATGAGCCGAAGGCTCAATGTGAGGTATTGTGATCTGTCTTCGCCCGGTGTCCGTCGTGCGTCCGTCCTCCGTCGTCCGCAAACTTTTTCTTCAAACGACATCTCCTGAACCACTGGTCCAAATTTAATATAACTTCGCATGAATGTTCCCCATGATGCCCTCTTTCAAAATTGCATAAATGGTTCCGCTCCACTAAACAGGAGGGCCGCCAGAGCTCCAGATAAGAAAGCTTTTAAACGACATCTGAACCACTGGCCCAAAATCGGAATAAATTCACAGAATAGTTCTTTAAAATGCCCTCTACCAAATTTGCACAAATGGTTCCACTCCGCTGAACAAAAAGGCCGCCAGAGCTCCAGATAAGAACTATCTTTAAAATACATCTCCTCCTGAACCACTGGTTCAAATTCAAAATAATTTCACAAGATTGTTCCTCTTGATACCCTCTACCAAAATTGCACCAATGGTTTCGCTCAGCTTAACTAATGGCTACCAGAGCTCCAGATAAGAAGTATCCTTAAAAGGCATCTCCTCCTGATCCACAGGTGCAAATTCAAAATAATTTCACAGAAATGTTCCTCATAACACCCTCTGCCAAAATGGCACAAATGGTTCTGCTCCGTTGAAGAAAAGGGCCGCTAGAGCTCCAGATAAGAATATCTTTAAATGACATCTCCTCCTGAACCACCGGTACAAATTCAAAATT
Source organism: Loripinus fragilis (assembly GCA_964019695.1). Classification (NCBI taxonomy): domain Eukaryota; kingdom Metazoa; phylum Mollusca; class Bivalvia; order Lucinida; family Lucinidae; genus Loripinus; species Loripinus fragilis. The sequence goes on from OZ026524.1 coordinate 73,495,699, forward strand.
ATTTCACAGAATTGTTCGTCATGATGCCTTCTACTAAAATGGCACAAATGATTTTGCTCCACCGAACAAAGGGGCTACCAGAGCTCTAGATAAGAAATGTCTTTAATGACATTTCCTCATGGTCCAAATTCAAAATAATTTCACAGAATTGTTTCTCATAATGCCCTCTACCAAAATTGCACAAATGGTTCTCCTTCACTGAACAAAAGGGCCACCAGAGCTATTGATAAGAAATATCATTAAACGACATCTCCTCCTGAACCACTGGTCCACCACATGATGCCTTCTATCAAAATTGCACAAATGGTTCCGCTCCATCGAACAAAGGGGCTGCCAGAGCTCTAGGTAAGAAATACCTTTTAATGGCATTTCCTCCTGAACGTAGAATAATAAGTATCCGGTGCCAGGGTCTGACGAGCACATGTAATGGGTATATAGGTAAATTGCTCGAGTGTAGTATACAACACATGGTGACCGAGTGGTCTAAGAGGCTTTCTTGTAATCCAACAACCTGACAGTGGTTCGAATCCAGGCCTGACCAATATTTTTTCTTTATACTTTTTTCTTTGTCATTTTCTCTGTCAATTTCAAAAAATGTATAAATATGCAAAATTTGATCAAAATACATGTATATGTTGCGGTTCAAGAGTTATGAGCATTTTACTAAAATACCTCGACCGGCCAAAACCTCCTCACCATTTTGCATACCAATAGCTGGACAATGTTAAAATAGATAGATTTGAAAAATTTGATCCAAATATATCATGCGGTTCAAGAGGTTTGAGCCGGCTGAAATGATGCTCAGCAAACCCTCGTCCATCAAAAGAGTGCGGGTTAGATAATGTTGACATACATTTGTATGCAAAATTTGATCAAAATATATGTGGTTCAAGAGTTATATGAGCATTTTCACTAACTGACCACGGACGGACGGTCAGACTCACATAGTGATTATAGTGCAGATCCAAGGGTTGCACATTTTCATTCTGATCAAAGTCTTCGCTCACGGTACGCTCAGTGGGCAACTATGGATGTTCGGACAGAGAAGACTATGATCAGACTGAACAGATGCCTAGGCTGATCTGAGTCTTCTTTATCGTTAGTTTTTTCATGTCGCGGCTTCATATTTGACATTGGAAACCTTTAAAAATCATAAGACAAATGCTTGTTTACCCGTTTATGTGAAAATCCATTAGGAGCAGTCACGGCATGCGCGGATCCCGAAGGTTTTGTTAGAGGGGGTCCAGCGCAACTCTCACAACGTTTTTAGTTGATGAGGGGAGAGAGGATCCAATTACTACTGAAAGCGGTCATCATCGTGCCGCCAGTGAAACGCCATAAATTAAATGGCGTTTCGCTGACGGGCCGATGATGACCCAACATTGAGTGCTGGCTTGGTAGCTTCTCGAGTTTCAAGGGGATCCGAACCAGTTTTAGTAAGGAGCACTATCAAGGGGGGGGGGGGGTTCCGGACCCCGTGTCCCTCCCCCCTCTGCTCACAATATATTTAACGCGCGTAAATAAGCTGACGGCAATTTCATTAGAAATAATATGGCAGGATAATTTTTGATAAAAATGACATTTTGAAGGAGTTACTTGTTCCGGTTTTGGCTTGACAATATAAAACTTCATGATCTTATTTGTCAAGGTGACACAAACACCTTTAGATTTTTTATGATGTCGTCTGAAGATTTTTTCTAAAAAATGTTTGTTTCATGACTTCCTTTCTTGAATAACACAAAATTGTTCCTTATCAGGCCCCTACCTTCTTGGTCCAAACTGTTTGAAAAGGTTATCAACAGATTAGACTAGAGTTCAAAGGGTCGTTTTTGGTCGACACTTGAACTAACAGGTCACGTGAGCAGGCTGTCCTATAACCTTGAAAAAGTTAGAGAAATAATAAAAAAGGTAAGTAATTTCAAGCTTATTTTAATTTTTGTGGCGTAAACGTTGCAACATCGAATAAATTACACGACATTGCATAGTCATTTGTAAGCCCGCCACTTTACGGTGTGGCCCTTAACGACATGCTGGCGACCTATAAGCATTAACTCTGCTAGTTTCTTATTCAGCGTGTGTTTTAAGTCCACTATCGGCCCACCAGCGAAATGCCATTCGAATGGCGTTTCGCTGGTGGGCCGATAGTGGGCCGAATTTGTATGCTTGTTGGGCTGTGTTAATTCAATATTGGCCTCTGACATTACTGTAACAATACAGACAACCAGAGAAAAAATGACCACCCGCATTATACACTGCTCAAAATATATTTAAAGGAACACTGCGTGTTTTGCCATTGATCACAATACAAATGCACTCTTAGTCTGACTCTTAGCAAGAGTTGGATTAATAAGGCAAAACATGTTTGTCCTGTGATTATTTTGGTTACTCATGGTCAAGGATGACGCTTCTTGATAAAAATGAAGTAATCCCTTTCCAGAAAACTCCATGGAACGCTTGTAAAATGGAATTTTGTTAAAAATACCCATTTTTTCGAAACCAAATTTGAAGATGTTTTTTTCAATCTAACATCACAACACCATCATTTCTGTACATTCAATAACCCTTAAAAGTTGCAGAAAGCATTAGGTTACGCTTTTATAAAATCCAAAGATTCTACAGAGTTTCAGATAAAAATCGTCATTTTTAAGAAAATGAAAAATTACAAAATTTGAGCCGTGAACTTGAGCAGCTATTGTTTTGTCAAAACTTTTGATCCCATACTTTGACTCTCCTTGCAATGATAGCAAAGGAAACTGGGCTTTGACCTTATTGTCTAGTGAAATGTTTGACTTGTCTTTAGGACAGGGGCAAACATTATCACCTATGGAAAATTATCAGGTGTTTCTTTAAATATTTTTAGCAGTGTATGAGACGCAAAATCACTGGCAGCAAGTGTTCAGTATAATTTTAACTTTTCGTAAAAAGCGTAACAATACCTCGCGGAATTCATACCAATATTTCTAACGCGTGAGACGCACGTAGTCGATGTTCATATAGCAAGGTTATCTCCTCTACATTTTATATGATGGTTATGGAAGAGTTTTTAGAAACAAGTTTGTATAATAACGAATACGATAAGAGAGAGAGAGAGAGAGAGAGAGAGAGAGAGAGAGAGAGAGAGAGAGAGAGAGAGAGAGAGAGAGATGCTTGTTTTTGCTAAATTCTTTCACCAGTCAGGTCAGTCATGTGTCAGTCTCAACGATGTCATATCACACATATGAGCCGCGGCATGAGATTTCCAACAATGTGGCATTTTGACAAGTGTAGACTTAGACGAGCCTGTGCAGCCCCTTTTAAGCTTTGACGCTCCAAATGATGTGCAGTCAGTAGCTAAACAGTCATAGAATATTTAAGCGACTAGCAAAGGCTCTGATCAGACTGCGCGTATGCGCAGGCTGGTCTGAGCCTTTGCTGGTCACACACACACCACATTGTTGGAAATCTCATGCCACGGCTCATATGCTGGTATTATAATTTGAAAGCGTTTAACCCGATGATCTTTGATGTCACTGACGGTCAATTTTGTTCCAATTTCGGCCAAATAGATAATGGTTTATGCAGTGATACAAAAACGTTATTTCAATCTTGGCCGAATATATATGCGGTTTTTACTTAAAAGATCGCAAAATGGGATATTAGATGAATGATCCATTTAAAAAGAATCAATTATACGCATGTAAGAGCTAGGAATTGTTGGTACCAATTCTTCACATGTAAGAGGAATTATTGGTACCAATTCTTCACATGTACATTCAAGAGAAATTGCTACCAATTCTTCACACATGAAAGATGAGTTGGTAACAATTATTCACACCCCAAAAAACACAGGTGACGAATACTTACCAATTCTTTACACATGTGTCAGAAATTATATACGAATTATTCACATATGCGAGGAATTGGTACCAATCCTTCACATGTGTGAGGAAATGGTACCAATTCTTCACACCCGAAAAAAGTCGCATCAGTTCTTCACAGGTGTGACTAATCCGAGCCTTCTCTGATGTTTAAGCGGCTTTTCCATATTTTGATATTTGCCACTAAGTGGCAAATATCAAAATAAAGAAAAGCCACTAAAACGTCAGAGAAAACTCGGATTAAGGTGTGACTTAAGGTGTACTTGCAATTCTTCACAAGTCAGATATTATCAACATGAGCCATTTGAGCAAATAGTTTAGACGCCAAAATTTGTACGTAAATGTCGCACTATCTCAAGTTTATTGTATCAAATCCATTAGTATACAAAGGGCTGAAGACATGGCGGTGAGAGAAGCAGAAAGTGACCCGAGCAAGTACCCAGGTTTCACTGGTGTCGGCCATCCTGAGTTGTTTACCACTGTACCGCCTCAGCCGACGGAAATCAAGATTGGCCAGCTTCCATCCGATAAGATTAAAGAATATTTTGAACAGGTAAATATAATTTCTAAAACAGAATAGAAAGTTAGCATCCAGTAGCGCAGTGGCACAGTTCAATGGCGAGCCAGAACACTGAAATACGCATATCAAAGGGAGACACCTGTATCAAGCAATGTTTCTCTACAATAACGCCCTTTTTCAAAACGAGAACTTATCTTAAAGGAAAGAATTTGCTCCCAGAGGGAGCGAATTCTTTTCTTTAAGAGCAGTTCCATAAGGTATGGAAAATCACTTTTACCACATTAGGTGAGGTCCCTTGAGCGTTACTATTTTTATTACGCACGTGCGTATACTGCGTAATGGGCGCTATACCAATGCATTTGTAGAGTTCTCGACTTGAGATCAAGGGGTCACTGGTTCTAACCTCACTGGATGCACAGTGTTGTGTCCTTGAGCAAAATATAATTTTAAAATACGAGCTAATAAATAATTTGAAAATGTTATCTGTATGGCCTAGTAACACATGCATCCTACATGCAGCCTCACTGTCCATCTTTTGAGTAACTGCACTATCGAATCTTTTTCACAAGACATCTTTCACACATATGTCAAACATTGCGGCAACATTTATATGCAGTTTGCAACTTGGGTGTACAATTTGAGATTGTGAATGAAAACTGGTTTTAAAACAATAATCATGAAATACATCCATCTTCTCACAACCCAAATATGTTTGATATTAAAAAGCTTTTGATGTACAGACTAGTGGCAACTTAAAACTCCTCATACAGCTTCCCTAGTAAAGAACCACTTTCCAGTAAAGTAACACCAGAACATAGTCAAGTTCCATGGTAAAATTGGTTAAAGATCATATGAAATTGTGACATGTTCAAGTATTTTGGTAATTCTTATTACGTTTTAACGCAAAATTTTATTTCAAGTTCCATAGTGCTCATTATAAGCAACTAATGTTCAATGCAGCCTGCTTTATATGCTTCCATGAAATAACAAACTTTTATTTGATAAGTGAACTCTGTGCATGCTTACATTCTCTGTCACAACCAAGTCAGCTTAAGACACTACCATAAAATCAGTGATAATTTACTGCAACTGTACAGTGTCCAATTAAGTTAATACTGTCTTCCGTGTTGGAAGTCATTTTAAAAAAAAATATGGAATTCTGAAAGCACAGGGCATGCCCATGGCAAAGTTTTGGAACCACTTTATTTTTTGCAAATGAACGATTAACGTTTTTTTTTCAAAGTTTGCTCTCAAAATAAGGCTTAAAATTGGTTTACTTACAAAATACCATGAAGAATTCTAACCAAATTTAGTGGTAGATTGGAAAAAAATCAGTAGAAATTAGTTATGTTCTGAATCAGGAATGATTACTATTTCAAAACAACACAATATGTTTAGCTTTGCTTCAAGTCGTGGGAAGCATGTACTCATTTCCCATTATTTACTTAAATTGTTTATATTTGAGCGTGGATCTGACAAAAGGGTCCTTTCGGCATTTTAGCTGTTTTTGTGTTATCAAAATTTAAAAATAAAACGTCTTAATTTTCAAGATTTTGCATTTTCTTACAATAGAGTCAAATTGCTTCTAACATGAAATACAATCAAAGGGGCAAACGGCACAGTGAGCCTCTATAAATTGACTCTCCAGACGTCATTTGCCCAACGTTATAATTTACTTTACAGGGTTTTACAGTTGTGGAGAATTTCTTTACGCCCGAGGAAATGGAGCCTTGTCGAAAAACTTTGCAGAAAATGGTCGATGATGTTGCTCAGAAACTCTACAAGACTGGAAGAATCAAAAGTACGATCTTGGTTTAACTATATAGACGAGTACTATGAGAATAAGTTTAGCCGTTTCCACTTATCGCTTCAAATGTATATAAATTGATATGAAGATAGAGATGAAGTGAAACAAACCACAAGGCCCATCAATATTAATGCTTTTAAAGTAGCAATTTTAATTTCTAAATTCCATTTGAATATCACCATCCATTTTTTACACCGCGTCATTTTGTACAGGGATATGACGTAGAGCGTACTAAAGGTACATGACGCCATTGACGGTATTCCGCTCCCTGGCCAATAACAATAATGTGACTTTTGAGGTGATACCCTTGTACAAAATGACACGGTGTAGCGCGTTAGGAAATTTAAATGAAATTTAGAAATTATGATTGCTAAATCATTATTTATTGATTGTGAAAATTGCTAACTCTCATTATATACTGAGGGAAAAAAGTTTAGCAATATACTTTGAGGATTCACAGTTTAGAAGAAATAGGACTTTTAATTTCATAGTGTCAAAATATATATTGACAAACGTTCACGAGTGCGATGACATTAACAGGTTGACATTTAACATAATGTAAAGCCTGATTTTATGCCCCCTTGCTAAAACAGCTTATCTAGCAATAGTGCGAATAGTTTGCGACAAAAAAAATCAATTTTCTGTCAAATGTTTAGATCCAAATGCAAGAATGTGGAAAACGGTTTAAAACTGAATGTTATGTTCACCATTTTCGTACAGTTTTTAGTTGAAAATCGTATTTTTCCAAATTATCTCCCTTTCAATTGATTAACGTTTGAAATTAGAATGCTCAGCAGATCAAATCCTCACTATGAAGTTGGATTTAGTTTCTTTTGACCACTTGCGAGTAGCCATTAGATCATTTTCAAACAACCGACATATTTGCGAACCTGTCAATTAAAAAGTTATAATGCTTTAAAGATCGCCTATGGGAAACCCCATTATAAATAATTGCTAAACTTTTTCCCCTCAGTATAGTATAAATTCAAATCTACCAAACCAGTTCCGTTAAATAAATCATTATCCGAGATAGAATAACTTTTCGAATTGTTATCTATTTGATTAAAACATTTAGGTCTTTTTCGTAAAGCCAAAATGCTCAGCAGTTCCACAAAATCTATACATTTAAGAATTAACAACAAAGATAAGACAAGCTGGACACGATGCATGTCGCATTCGACGAGATGTATGGTAATTTCTATCCACGATTTGACTATATGCTTTCATATAGTGCTTTCCATGAAACCACAATGTGACCGTGTTTGAAGATTGTATTTTTCATGAAGCCACATTTTGACTGTGCTTGTAGACTGAGGAAGAGGTAGCTGATTGTTTTGCGTAATTATTAAATATTTTTAATTCTCAGCCAAAACATATGTTGTGGGTACGACGGATAAATGACACGGTTCTTTTGAGCACACAAAACATATGTTCAACCTGATGGATAAGAAAAGATTTACAATTTTACATACAAAGCTCATTTGGATTGTTCTCGTAGATTGTGTTTAAAAGGCCAAACTGAAACTTCTCATGAAAATTTCTTTCGATTAAGTAACATTGCAATGATCTTATTTTTTGTTTTCCATGATAGATTTATACGAAGACCATGGGTTGGAAGATAGACTGATAATGATAGAGAAGGAATGGCCTGGTGCTGTAGTTCTACTTTTGAAGGAAGGGAAACTGACTCCGGTAAGTTGATGCACATCAAACAATTTTAGTTGTAATTTATTTTTCGATAAATCAAAATATGCACGTGTTTTTTTTTTTTTAATTTAATGATTGCAAATACAATATTATGATATCAGAGTAAAGTTTGGAAATAAAAAACACACTACCAAAAAACGACCTATCTCAGAGCCACTGCATATATGCTAATGCAGTGGCTCTGAGATGGATTGTTTGTTTGGTAGTATTGTTTTACATTTATTTTTCCATGGAAAATGTAGAAAATAAATATTACATATTGGGAATACCAACAGTTTTTATTGCATGATTTCTGGCTTCTTTCGTAAACTTCTGCACACATCGAATATGTATATATTATGTATATTTGTTGACGCTCTCGCTGCTCATGGAAAAACGCAACCCTCAAGGCCGTCAGTCAACGTCACCTGATGTTATCTATCTATCTATCTATCTATCTATCTATCTATCTATCTATCTATCTATCTATCTATCTATCTATCTATCTATCTATCTATCTATCTATCTATCTATCTATCTATCTATCTATCTATCTATCTATCTATCTATCTATCTATCTATCTATCTATCTATCTATCTATCTATCTATCTATCTATCTATCTATCTATCTATCTATCTATCTATCTATGAGGCTAAAATGATAAAGAAATGTTTTCACCAGGGTTATTGGAACAATAGCCCAAGTGTCAAAATCTGGTAATTGGACTTTAAACGTTGCTATGGTAACAAAAATGACACCCAAAATAGGCTGGAAATAGAAAAGTGGCCTCTTTGGAGTTTGAGAAATTTGACAGAGTAATTGACATAGAGCACAAGCATATACCAATTAGGTGATGAGACTTACTACGGCACACAACTTTTCTTGTGAATTTAGCGCTGTGCTGATATCTAATTCTTAAAAATGGGTTTCCTAAACCCTTAAATTGGGTTAAAATTGCAATTTCTCTATTTTAAGCCCATTTCGTCGGTCATTTTTGTAACATAGCAACGGTAAAAAGTTATATAAATACCAGACTTAATTGGTTAAGTCACTTTCAGTTTTAAGCTGCAGAGGGGCCAAATTAGCCCCTTAATGCACTTTTGAAATGAACTGAAAAAGTACTGCCCAACATTCCTAATATTGGTAATGGGCTCATCTTACTGTTAATGGTAGGCGAGTCCATTCGGTTTAAATGGGTTAAATTACAGGAGTTGCAAGCGATGTATGAGTCAGAGAAACTACTCAATGTCATGGAACAGATACTAGGACCAGAGATAGCCGCGAATCCAGTATGGAACATTCGCCCTAAGACCCCCGGAGTGACAGAAACAGACAACCCTTGGCACCAAGGTACTTTATCAAGCACAATGATTCTTAAAAGTAAGAAAGACAACAAGGATCAGGAATCTATATAATCAAGTACCACACCTGTCCCAGGATACCAAAATGGGAAAGTAACAAAAGCACAATAAATATCACAAGCGCAAAGAGGTCAACCCTCTCCCTTCAGGTGACCACAAGGCAGCAATGAACAGACGCGCGAAAGCATGGCAAACATAAGACAAAAGGATTTTTCCATAAAGCTTGATACATTTAAGTCAGGATGAACCATTGTATATATTGAGGGGTCACAGGTTATAATTTCCAAAACATATTACATGTCTTTCTCTGAAGAACCAAATAGAATAGACTGTGATGAAATACCGCCTTATGCGACATTTCATCTGGGCGTTCACTGTTTGCCATAGCCTAGTTTAGTGACGAAATAGATTTTAAAAAAATCTGTATTGGCTAAATATAGCGAATACACCAAATACCTATCTCTACTAGGATCGTGCGCAAACTATACTAATGTCAAATGGGATATTTAACCATTATCCTATTGATGCGGATATACACATATCCTCTTTTGTATACAATGAAAACCCAGATAAGCGGTTTTCCAACTACGGCATCTAATCAGGATCATGGCCACACTGTTGTCGTTGCAGTCTGGGAATGCCATCAAATGACTAAAATGGCTAGAAAACAGAAGTTGGCGCGAAAGCTTGATTTATTCAAGGGATATTAAAATAGCATTAAAAGTTTTAAAATTAAGTCTGGTCATCAATAACTTAATCGCTTATAATTCGCTAAAACAGTACTTCATTTATTGTAAAACCTTGCCTTCCATGGGCATTAGCCTGGCTTATGGAAATAAAAATCTAGTGAATATGAATTAATTCATTCCGTTACAAAACATGTCAGTTAAAAAGTAAGTGCAAAGAAAGCATTTGAAAGCTTGCACGGCCACTGTCGGTCCGCCAGTGAAACGCCATTCGAATGGCGCTTCGCTGGTGGACCGATGATGGCCCAAGAATGTATGTTAAGTTAGGTAATGGCGTAATTAACGTCGTTCATGACATGTGTTAAATGCTTTAGCGGCTATTCTGTGTTTTAGTGTATATTAGTTACAACAATAATTGACAAGTGTCATAATATACGTAGAGTAAAATGCATAATGTTCGCTACATAAAAACTTTGCGATTTTAAAAGATTGACTTATTTGGACAAGCTATTTTTGCGGTACACTTATTCAAATGCATTTTAATTATCATAGGGGCTACTCAGTTAGAATTTGCTCCCTGCATAGGGGCTGGTCCTAAAGAAATAGTTTGCTCCGTAGGGAGAAAATTCTTTCCAATAAGAGTAGCCCTTTTTGTAGAGGATTTTACTCAAATTGGGGAGTAACATTGTTTTCAGGATACTGATAGCGATATACAACGCACCTTACTGAGACCAAATTATTTCATTTTCATAGGATATTTAAGTACGTGGGGTGGGTTCAAGCAAATCCCCTGAACCTCCTCTTGATCCGCCACTGAATACAACTAGACTGCAGTCAATGGTACAATATTGCGAATATATCCACTTGTTTTTTTATCTAACCGAAGCATCTGCATAGTTTAGTTTAAATATATATTATCTTATTTTATTGAGCACACAAATAATCATAGTATACATGCCCACATTTGTAAACATACAAAGAATTACAACGAAAGCAAAGCTTATATAATTCTTCTCCATGTGAAAGTACATTCGTAGTTGTTAAGGGGAAGTTAGATATTAGTTGAGCAAGTCGGGATAAAACAGGTATGAATACATATGCAGAAAAACACATAAAATAAACAATAATGATAAATAGAAAAAAAATATATCATCATAGTAAAGGCTACTTATTTAACGTGGGTAGTCTACGAAAGACCCCACCTGGTATGGATGGAACAACTTATTTCCAGCAGAGCCCACAATGTGTGCCTTACTCCCGGATTATCCAGTCTAGGCCGATACTGCTGGTAACAGTACCCGGCTAGGTTACCACCCAGCACTGAAATAATCAGTCAATAGTCCCATTGCTACCAGGAATCAAACCCAGGTCGCCAGCTTAGTAGTCCATCGCACTAACCACTCAGCCATGGAACCACCTTCAGTAAAGTTAAGACTAGAACTGGGCCGCGACGCAAGAAAACCTGTCTTCGGGGGTTTGCGAACAACACAGGCGCAGACCAGCCTGCGCATCCGCGCAGTCTGATCAGCTCCTTTGTTATTCGCTTTTTGAAAAGTATAATATATAAAATTGCTACAGATGAAATTTCAATTTTCTAGCTAGTCTCTGTAGCTGAGGAGACTGGTTTGAAACTCGCTTTGTCGGAAACCCCGAAGACAGGTTTTCTCGCGACGAGGCTCAACTATTAATTGGGCGGAGACAGGGGTGGGGGATAAGAGAAGACACCACAGACCAATCAGAGGAAGCACATTATAAGTATTACTTGGCTTTTCGCTTACTGTAAAGGCGGCAACTTTAATATTCATATCTGGGCGTGGTTCGGCTATTTCATCTGCTAAGGAAGGGAAATCAGGTTGTATTTATAATTTTGTAAATAGTTTATAAGCTTCTTTAGCCGCGCAAACGTGCGTGCATTTCATGAAAATCCTAACCGTATACACACTGATCTCACATTTATTAACCATTAAAGCGCATAATCACAAAATGTATTTTTTGTCATCCACTAAACTATTTGAAGCCTCATAGATTAACAGTGTGGACCCAGATCAGACTGCTTCTGTAGGAGCAGTCTGATCTGGGTCCACAGTGTTTCCCTCCTGCTTATCTTAAATAGACATTTTCCGATGCAGTTATTTTGCTGGCGTTTTATGGACTAAATAATAACTGAGGTGGTGGCATAAGATGAGATAGTTACTTTTGAATAAAACCACGCCTCCTTTTCAGATTTTACCTATGCCTAAGGTAGACTAGTCCTAATTACGCATTCATGAGGCGCCGCCTTTACAGTAAGCGAAAAGTCAAGTAATACTTGTGAACTTGCTCAAAAATTGCAATGTTTGTTTCAAGTGATAATGTTGAGCGGTCAAACAGTAAATTTAGTGAAGGGCCTTGGTAGGTAACACTGACATTCAAAAGTGTGTTGCTGAGAACCTGGTAGTATCTGCAGTTAAAAAGTAGTGCTGTGTATCTTTTATGCTTGCACAACGACATAGTGGGGTATCTGTAATGTTTTTGTGGAAGAGGTCCAAATTTAAAGAATTGCATCCTGTATGTAATCATGCATGAATGACCTGTGCTTTTCTGGATCAATAGATATAATATACTGACCCTTACTTCCAAGGCAAAATGTTTCAGGAGTGTAATTTTAATTAACAAACGAGAACTTGCCGAAATCATTGTACTCTTCAGAGGTTATGGCAGACAATCACCCTTCAGGTTATGAAAAAAAAGGAATGATGGACTAATAAAGTTCTACTTTTATTTTCATGGATTAGTGTTTTATTTTTTGATAAAATTGCGTTACAATGGATGAAATAGTATATGAAATATTTAGGTTTAGTTTGACTTTGCGTTAAAAGTGTGGTTCAGTATAGTTTGGAACAGATTGAATATCTTTCTGAAGGAAAGCTTCAAATGAACTGCCATAATTCAATTGGTAGACTGTTCCAGTGTCTTAAAGTCGATGGTAGAAAAGAGAGTGCTTAACATAATGGTATGAATGCCATAAGAGTTCCTGAGATTGTGTTGAGAAATAGCATCTGCTTGGTGTGGGATTATGTAAGACAGGTATGCAGGTGCTAGCTGATTTAACATCTTATAAAAAGGGCAATTTTATGATCTTGTCTTCTGCCGCCACCTTCTTTATAAAGAGTGTTAAAGCTGCATAGTCTCACAGGGGGTTAACTCAGTCACAGTGCGGGGTGATTCTTTATGACAGTTGTCAATGATGCTTTATGAAAGGGTTACAGGTGCTTTATGATTTCCTTAATCAGTATAAGGTAGGTGATGGGAAACGGCATTAAACTTAAGATTTTCGAAGCCCGAAAGTATTTTATTTCTGTTAATTCATTTATTTGAAAAGCTAAAGGTTTTACTCTTTCAGTCTTTGCGATGACGGTTTATGTGTCGGGGATTAATTGGTGGTTTAATTAAGATAATGATAAAACCCATAATAAAAATCAGTATTTTTATCAAAGTACATACTCCATCAAAGATATTTAGCATACAACTTCAAGTTCAATCTAAATGTCTTTGAAAAATCAATTGTCTCCTCATGTAAAACTATAAAGAGTTTATTTTAAATGATTAATTATGACAAGCTAAAAACTGGTCATAAAGAATCATTAACACATTTTGGTAACAGGTTCTTTACCAGTTCGAATGATGGATAACTGGTTCTTTATGAAAGGGTTCGGATGCTTTATGAAAGAATTGGCAAATATGTTAATGGTTTTAGGATCAAATATCAGGGCAATTAGACCTATTACTACAGCCCTGGCTTGTTTATTGATTGAGTTAAGACTTAAATTCCCAGTCAACAATATTTCTGTCATGATGGGACTCCTCCAAGAGACAGGGAGAGACTAAAAGGGCCCAATCCCATCCAAATTTGCCCCAAGTCAAGCAAATCACGCCCTATCATTATGATTAAGGTTAACATTTATTTCAATATTATATCAGTGATGCCGAGACATAGCCTCTGAATTCGTTTCATTTAATTGTTATTTGATTTGATTGCCTGTATATGGTAAACAACTACAATGTTCCTATGCAAGCCTACTGTAGGGCAGTTTACCATTACTTTTGCTCATTCTTATACAAGTTACTGGCAACTTGGTCTTCTTGAAACATCAGGAGAAGAAACAATTCTCCGTGAAAAATATGCTGGGTGCGATCTCTTGTCTGCTTGCATATTAAGCAGATAGGCAACTGACAGAGCTACAGAGTCCAGATTGTTAGCTAAGCATCGCATGTGTTGCGTGTCCCAAGGGTGGGGGACAGAGGGTTTGCACCCCAGCTGGAAGATCAAAATTTGTTATATGTTTCCTTAGAAATACTGTTATTGACAACCTCGGGAAGAAGTAGGACCCCGTGGGCCCAATTGCTTCGAAAGGGAGGTCAGGTCCGCACTGCCCTCTGTGAAATAAAAAAACTGAAGTAAAGATCTCAGGACACCCAACCCCCCCCCCCCCCCCCCCCCCAGACAGAATTTTCTGGATCCTCCCATGCATCGTTAACATCCAAACCCTGCTTTCAGCATCCAGTACTGTATCCCGTACTGTATCCGAGACATCAATATGTCTTTTTTGAAACTCCCAATAGGAGCATGTGGTGGATTGATGGGGATGGGGTGGCTCAGCGTATTTTGAACGTCCCAATAGGCGGGGACTTAACATGAATTAGTGAGTTGAGCCTGACAGGTCAAAATAGCAGCATTTGGTTTTTCGTTTGCTTGTCTTGGTTCTTTACATCCGAGTCAACAATCTTTCAGTCTTGTCGGGATGGGTCTACCTTGGTGGATCCAGTACTAAAGCAGCGGGTAAAACACTGACTCTGACGTCTCTGAGTCTCAAAATAGCAACCCTTCTATTGAGCCACTGCGCCTCACACAGGCATGGAAGATTAAGGCAAACATTGTCCATAATAACTTTTATCTTACTTGATATTCTACTCTTGATTAACAAAAAGAGACATGCAGACAACAACGATTTACATGTTTGGATTCTCAAAAGAAACGCCTCATTTAGACGGTTCTTCTGAGTACCCAAAAGAAATACAAATGAGTTTTTTTCAACATTCACAAAGTTACCTCGCCTATGATATATCCAATCATTAGAATCTAACAATCAACTTATAAAAAGCAGACTACTTGTGAACCCAGAAGCCAGATTTCTCGTTCTGGGTACCTGCAGTTGCAGTTATAGTTCTCTTCGGTGGAGTTGTTTTCTCATAATTTGAAGACGAAAACAGAGCCTTCAGTCGGTAGTATTAGTTATTGTATTCCGTGCAACATCTAACATTGCACAAAGCTGGTGCAATATGAGAAACATACCGGGTAGGCGGCAATCGATTTTTGATCTACGTCTGTCAATAGTATTAACGTTTTCGATTGCCGCCTAACCGATGTTTGTTTGTTTGTTTTTGTTGCTTTACGTCCCATGTCAACAGCTATGGTCATTGCGGGACGGTCAGTTCACTTAACCACACCTTTTCCTGGGCAGGCTTGAGCAAGCGGTTAACCAGTAATTTGTGCACATACTTTCGCTTGTAACTGACAACAACCCTTCTTGAATAAATCAGCGGAAGGAGGAGATGACCGTAGAAATTATTTCATGATCAATCTCCACGAAAGTATGGTACCGGGTCGGGATCGAACTCGCGACCCCTGGATCTGCAGTCAGACACGCATCTGTAGCCAGACACGTTACCGATGCGTGTCTGACTGCAGAGCCTACCCGGTGTGATAAAGCCTATACGGGCGATAATCCTCACTTAATGCACCAGTCATTTGTATCCACTGCTCCCTTAATGCACCAGTCATTTGTATCCACTGCTCCCTCACCTACGGGGCCCATATCAACATGGATATCAGTCTTTTTTTCACAGCTCTTATTCTGGATACAGATTTAGATCACGGCTAAGGTTGTGAGCAGACTGGGAAGATTCCAACACCAATACGAGTCTTCATGGGTGGCTCTTTTTTGTCCTGCCAGCCCATGGAATGACACCTGCGACCATCTCACTATTAATATACATGAGAAATGTGTAGATTCAGCGACTCGCAGACAGCATTGGTGGGCCCAGAGGGGGTGGGGGGCAGAGGTCCAGACCCCCTGGAAAATCACAAGCGATAGGTTTCCATAGGAATACGCATTAGGGATCCCCTAGGAAAGCTTGTAATTCAAAAACATATTAGTTTCCCAGTTTTCCATGGAATACGCTTATATTCTTTGCGAAACTTTGTAAAAGGCATTCCCCTTTAAAATAGGATGAAGATCATAAAAACTACGACAGAAAACATCTCATACTTTTGTGGGCGTGGACCCCCCTCTTCCGCATCCCGACAAAATTTTCTGGATCCGCCCTTGAATAGTGTCTACTGCTTGGTAGTTTGAGGTACCATGAAAAGTGATAAAAGCATGCAAGCTGGCTCAAAGGCGCTCCGTGAATTTCTTCTTGAGCTATAAAAGCTACTGTCCTGCCAGGCAAGAGTGACAGTGACGTCATGTTTTGTTTACAATGTTATCAGGGACTTATAATCGATAGATCACTTGTGTATTAATCCTATCAACAGGATAGGATTAATACACAAGTGATCTATCGATTTGCGTTAGCTCAGCTGGAGTGTACAAGTTAATGCTTTACCTAACAAGTGTAAACTAAACATGACATCACTGTCACTCTTGGCTGGCAGGACAGTAGCTAGACTTGAAATATTGGGTGTAGTTTTTTAAAATTGACAAAAACAACAAATTTGCGCCATCTGTCTGCAAAAATGCAAAAACATGTACTCATTCGATGAGTGACAATCAAGTTTGAAAGTATGCATAAAAATCAAAGGATGTCTGATACAACCCTCAAAAGCCAGCCAAAAACTGCGGTTGATCATTACACCCAATTTTCGGCTGCTGCATATATTTGTTTAGATTATTGACTAATATATAAGCACAGAAGCAAACAGCAACAGTCTGTTTAGGTCTACACTGTTTGCCTAAGAGACTTCAAAAACATTCAGCATACGAAAAACGCAGACAGCTTTTCTTGTAATTGGTAAGTGGGTCAAATTAAAGCAATTCTAAAATCGATGTCCATGCACGTTAGAAGAAAATATTTCTAGTCTTACCATAAACAAAAATGGTTATTGGGCGAGGTACTTCTATTACAGAGCGGGCACCATTTAAATTGCAAAATCTACAATTTTCCGTTTTAACGGGCCATATTTTTTTTTAAATGGGTAATACAGAGCTAAAGTCCTTGTGTTTTACACGTCGTCTTATGTTGATTGATATCTGTTTCATGAGGATATCTTAATGTAATGAGATACAGAGCTAGAGGACACGAAGCATGTATGATCGATGGACAGACATCTGAGTTGAAGTTGTTACCTTGAACTTGTGAGATGGTGGCTGAGTGGATTTTTTATGTCCCAGTCAACAATCTTTCAGTTATGCCAGGACGGGTCTTATTGGGTTGAACCAGTATTAAGCAATGATGAATGTGTCTTGCTCAAGGACACAACGCAGTGACGCTGGTGAGGCTCGAATCCGCAACCACTCGGTTCTGAGTCAAGCACTCTATCACTGAGCCACAGCACTCCCTTGGAATGGTAGCGGTTGGTATGGATTCATAAGGGAAATATTAGCATCTATGACGGATATCAGTCTAGTGGTACACCTTCATGCTATCGGTAATATTCGTATGAGAGTATAATTTTTTATTGGGTCCTGCAGCACAGTCGGAGGCAAGCCCAGTGGTTCATCTAGGGTTCGTAAGTTTCATTGCGACCCTACTAAAGTCCATTATTACCTGGAGATTGGTCATGACAACGGATATACGTTCATTCGCCAACTTCCGCTGATTCAATAAGGGTAGTGAAAGTATGTGCAAAAAGTACTGTTTTATACCCCTATTTCACACAGGGCCCGAATCCCACGAATTGACAAATATTACAGCTGACATACGAGGATCATTCATTTTGGAACTGATGCCCCCGAAGCATAGATGGACCTTTTTTATAACTGTCGTGAGGGAAAATCTCGCGAATCATCACGAATCGCCGCGGATTTCTGTTAATTCGTGCCCAATTCGTGCTGCATTCGGCATATTCTCAACTAATTCGTGGTCATTTCTTTAACTTATTGCAGTATTTCCACTGAATCGTAGAACATCACGTATGGGTTGAAAAAAAATACAATTCTCCACGAATCCTAACATTTATCGATTCTTTATGATTCTGGGGATTCGTGGTCTGTGTGGAATAGGGCATTACCTCCTTAGCTAAGCTTGCCCAGTAAAGTGTGGGATGCCGTAATATGACGGAAAAATTGTTGACTTCCCCCTCTCGTACCCCCTCCTCTCCTACCCCCCCCCCCCCTTTTTCTGAACAGCAACACAAACCAACAAAGACATTTGAGCCGGGACAAGAAACTTCCAGCAATGTGGCATTTTGGCATGAATAGACTCAGACGAGCCTGTGCGGCCTCCTTTTAAGCTTTGAAACTACAAATGCTAATCGGTCAATAGCTTAACAGTCATATAATAGTTAAGCGACTAGCAAAGGCTCAGATCAGACTGCGCATATGTGCAGGCTGGTCTGAGCCTTTGTTGGTCGCACATACCAGCGGCCCATTTATTGGGGCAAAAAATACATTATGGCTGTATATCAGGACGAAATCGCATTTGTCTCATAAAGAACTTGTAACTTCTTTCATAAAGAATATGTAATAACTTTCAAAAAGAACCTGTAACCCGAATTTTAGGCTCATAAAGCATTTGTTACCTTTCATAAAGAACCATTAACTTCGAAAAATGTTGAAATTGGCTAAAACGTATATCAAAGGAAGAATTTAAGCTTCAGATACCAAATTTATAATATAATGGTTCGTTTCCAAGCGTTTTTGGCTCGATAAAACCATTTAATATACACATATGGCATTTGTTGCAACTTAGCATCTCTAGTGTAACTGGTGAATTGTTGGACAGCTAAACTGTATGATAAATGCATAGACAATCATGAAACTTGCTGCTTATATGTCTATTAACAAAATTTGACTCTAAAACTGTCGAATATTACCATTTTCACCCCGCGTTTGGCATGAGCATAGAAACTTGTAAAGAATCATTGACCCAAAGTAAAGAACCTGTAACCCTTTTCATAAAGCATCATTGACAACTGTCATAAAGAATCACCCCGCACTGTGACTGAGTTAACCCCCTGTGAGTCTGTAACTTTTGATCTTTCATTTTAAAAATAATGTTTCTATTTTTCAAGCACACAGTAAAAATACTAAAATTCAGGTATACATTTTACCTTTTTCGTAATAATTAACAAATTATTAGTGCCAAAACAACAGCATTTATGTTAAAAATTAACTGTCTAGAATTATTGGGCGGACGCAAATAATTATAAACAAGAGAAAAAACACCTGTTTTTATAAGATTATTCACTTTTCCATGCAGTTTTCAGCAGTAGAAATTAGATTTATTGTGACAACATAACTTTATTATTCTACTTTTACAAATGATTTAGAAAGAATTTTTTTTTCGAAAAATGTTCATAGTTACAGAGTATGCAGCTTTAAAGGAGACAAGTTTTGTTACACCCACTGTGATACTCGTGCTCTGGATACTGTTATCCCATGTTGCACCCGTATATTCAAGTAGTGGTCTGATAATTACTAGATAAATAGTTTCTAGTGACTTATGAACCAGCTTAGATTTCAGTTTTTGCATTATATGAATTCTGAAACGAGCCTTCTGCTTGATATAATTAATATGTTTATGCCAACTACAAACATCAGAAAAGTATATGCCTAAGTGTTTGTGATAAGAAACCTCTTCAGTTTCTACATTTTACATATATAAAGGTAGAAGGAATGGCTTATTGATTTTGCGAGAAATTAAGAGATTCGCTTTTGGAAGGATTGAAAAAAACTATCCAGATAGTGGAGTTTTTCAAGATCAGAATTACGACAAAGAGCAGCAGACATAGGATTATCTACTATGATGAAAATGCTAGTGTCATCAGCAAATAAATATTTTTAACAATATCATTTATATACAGTAGACACAAAAGAGGACCAAGTGTATAGAGCCTTGTGCCACACCGGCTTTGATGTAAATCCATTCTGAAAACTATCTCGGAGCAATAAACATTAATGGTGTCCAGAGAGGTAGCTTTGAAACCATCCGTGGACATCTCCTTACCCACCAGCAGCTTTAAGTTTGTAAATAAGTCCTTTATGGCAAATGAAGTCAAAAGCTTTGCTGGTGTCACAGGAGACAATCCACACCTCCTTGCGATCATCAAGTGCTTCAATGAATATATGGTATAAATAATATGTTGGTTAACAGTTGAGTCCCAACTGCAAAGATGGATAATAAGAAGCATCAGGCAAGAGGCCGAAATTCCCATCGTTGTGAATCCAAATATGCCTTGTGAAAGCCTTATCACTTACCTTGAAAAATTTGCAAAATCCATATAAGACAGTGATATCGCAACTTTTGGTTCAAGAAAGGATCCCCAACACCCTGGAGAATTAAATGTTCTCTGTTACTAACTAGAATACAATCAATTAAAGAAGGATGTTTCGTAAGGTGAGAAGATTCGCAATGGACCAGTACAAAGAAAATCTTGTGCAAAAGCAATCAATTTTCTTCAAAGTCTGTGAATTGAAGACGTTGCAATTGAAGTCATCCGTGATTATTATGTCAGAGATGTCAGTATCAACCGCTAAATAAATAGATTCCTCAACATTACTGTAAATGTCAACACTAGAATTAGGATGTCTGTAGAAAAAAACCCATAGATTTCTTATTGTTTACTTCTTCAATCCATATGCATTCAACTCCATTAATTTCGAGATCAGGTCCACGCTTAAAGAAAATTTCAGATTTAACGTAAAGTATGATTCCTCCATAGTTATCAGTTCTTCTGTCTTTGCGTTGGGTTTGTGAAAAGATTAAAGATTGATCTGCAGAATTTAAAGCTGTTACCTCCAACGGTTTAGGAGGAAATGGACTTACAAAAATACATTATTTGACCTTGACCTTGGGGTCAGGTCATGGTCACACGAAACATTGCCAAGTGCCCATCTAGATCATGTGACCTGTGCCTTGCGAAGTTAAAGGTGCTACGTCCAACGGTAGGAGGAGATGCATTGACATGAGAATACATTATTTGACCTTTAAATTTGACCTCAAGTCACGCGAAACATTGCCTAGTACCCTTCAAAATGATCAGTTCCTCGATCTTTGCGTTCGGATTACTGAAAAGCCTAAAGATTGATCTGCAAAGTTTAAAGGTGTTACGTCCAATGGTTTAGGAGAAAAAGGACTTACAAAAATGCATTATTTGACATTGACCTTGGGGTCATGGTCACATGAAACATTGTCAAATACCCTCTAGATCATATGACCTTTGAACCTGCAAAGTTTAATACTGTTGTGTCTAACAGTTTAGGAGTAGATATATTTACAAGAAACGTGACGGACGGATGAATGGACAGACAGATGGACAGACAGATGGATGGACAGTCCTAAATTAAAGTTTTAAAGTAAAAAAAGATATAGTAATCAAGCATGGCAATAACAGAAGAACCATAAGCAAACAATAAGTAAAGACGCACAACAAAATACATGATAATACAAGTATAAGCTTTTTAAAAAGCTTGTCCTCTTTCAGCATTGAACTAAAAGGGGTTGTTGTCTACTGACTAAAAGGCACAGAAGCCATGAAGTGATGAATTTATTGAATGACACAACCAGCTCATCACCATCTGCATTAAGCGATAGTTGGTCTTGAAATCCATTTTTCAGTCTTTTTTGAGAGTGGCCGTTTTACACAGGTTTTACTGTAGTCTGAAATATTAATTTATAAATACACCATATTTTGCAGATGCTGCCTACTTTGACACCAACTGTTATGAAACATTAGTTGGTACAGCATGGATAGCCGTCGTGGATGCCAACGTTGACAAAGGCTGTATGCAGGTGTGTACATGTTTGTCTGTTCAGCGCTACTGTACTTATTAGTAATATATAATAATTGGGTGCGCCAGAGGGGATTATTAACTCCCATTCATGATAAATCTTTTTTAAAACTGTATAATCAAGGGTTGTGCATCTTACATGAACATCAACTGAGTAATGCAGCAGACGATGGTTGTATCTTATATCATCTCGTGGCCATGTACCAAAAACATATATTTTTGTGGACGGTTGAGAAATAAAGGAAAAATCAATTACACAGTCTTATCTGGAGGCATTTGTATAACTCTTTCAGTCCGGGAAAATGATCAAATACCTCACATGACACGCATAAAATTTGGAGTTGCCATCAAAGTGTATAAACTGAGAATCTTTCGTAAATGTGAAATTTTGAAGAAGGTCCGTAACTCCATTATTACCAAATGGACAAATAGCTGGAATGTTGGCAAGATAGAACTCTGAAACTTTTAAACCTGATTGTGTATATGACGCATTTTATAATCTATTCAGGAATTAAAGAAGAAACGTATACTTTTCCAAAGGCTATGATGGATGTGAGTATTACAACGAATCAATTATAATAATGCTGTTTTGACAAACAAGGCCATAAACAATCAACTCCGGCAATCTAACTCAACACACTGACAGCAAAACATATAACATAAATCCTAGGTGATCAGAAATGGCTCATTAATTGTACCGAAAACCAGGACGTCATTTTACACCAGATCATTTACATTCTCAGCCCTAAGCTATGGAACAGTTTCTTACATCAGTTAAACAAGCAACTTCCTTGAATACACTTAAAAGATATTTGGTAGAACATATATATATATATATATATATATATATATATATATATATATATATATATATATATATATATATATATATATATATATATATATATATATATATATATATATATATATATATATATATATATATATATATATATATATATATATTTCATTTTATATTTCATTTTAAAGACTCCAAATGTTAAATACTTTATTCGATTTTAATGAACAAACTTTTTTTTATATATATCCATCAGCACACATCAGATGTACGATGTAAATGCCAAATATGCCACTTGATGTAAGACTGTGATATACATTTAATTTGTCTGAAACTACATTGTCATACATTATTTTTAGTAATGACATGCATGTTTGTATATATGTACGAGGGTCAGTCAATAAGTAACCAGCTTACCCTACTTCAGATCGAGATAGGTCACTTTTTCTTTTATGAAGTTAATTTCTAGCTAGATACTTTTCAACCTTCAGTTAGAAAAATATTATCTGATAATTTAACAAAAAATTAGCTACCATTGCAAGTGTGCTAAAATGACTTGGTAATACGCAACACTACTATGTTCAAGGGTCATTTTCAAAAGGCAAATTGCAATTATTTACTTGAAAATTAGCTATTATTGAAGCCAATAGAATACATTCTCATTTTTAAAAATTGAGAATAAGTTTCATTGCTCTTTAGAAAACTCACAGCGTTCGAAATCAATATTTACGTTTTCCTTAAAAAATAGCAATTTCAATTTCGAAAATTTGAGAATTCAGACATTTTAATATTTTCTATTTTGACAAAAATGTATTTACAATTATATTTGGATATTAATTGATATATTACATAAATAGTTGTTAAAAGTTTTACTTTCTGAGACCTTCCTACAAAGAGTTATGTTCCAGTATCTTTAACCAGGGGCCACTTAAGTTAATATTATGATTTATCAAACTATGTTATTATTTTTATACCATCATGTAGGCAACATTTTTCCATTCAATTGATATATTACACATCCACACTTCATTTTTAATGCGTAAAACATTCATCAAATACCAAGATTTATGTAACAAAGTTTGTACTCCAACTTCCACGAAAAAAATGTTTGACTCATTGTCCATGCTTGAAAACATGATAAATTATCAACTAATAAACCAATAATGCTTAAATTTTGTGCATAATATGTCTTTCCCATTGGTATCCTGGGTCAGGTGTGGTACTTTATTGTATCGATTCCTGATCTTTTCACCCTTACTTCTTTGTTATGGTGACAAAACACACTATGAAAATCTTTGACTGTATGGGTGAGTTAGAAATAGGGCAGGCTGGTTACTTTTTGATTCGGTCTTGTACATATTACTGTTTGTTTGTTTCCATGTTTTTATATATCATTTTATGTGTTAAAGTAAGAAAGACAACAATGATCAAGAATCGATACAATCAAGTACTACTACAATCAAGTACTGTCACTTTCCCAAGCAAGAAAGGCAGCAAGGATCAGGAATCGATACAATCAAGTACCACACCTGTCCCAGGATACCAAATGGGAAAGAAACAAAGCACAATAAACATCACAAACAAGAGCCAAGAGGTCAGCCATTTCCCTTCAGGTGACCACAAAGCAGCATGACAAACACAAGACATAAATAACACAATGATCCACAGAAGAAGTACCGCCTTGTGATTCGTAAAAAAACTTTTTCTAAACTCTACATGATTTAAATGACATTGACCAGAGAAACAAAATGCTGAAACCCCCCACCTGCACAGTTCTAACCAAGTCAACGTTATTCAAGTTTTAAAATTATGCAAATTAACAAATTTAGCTCCGTCCACATTATTTTCAGATCATTATAATTAATGTTGTGCCATTTCTAAGCAATTAATTACAATGTAATTAATCTTTTATATTCAGATGTTGTATTTGATCATACTGAATCATTTTCAGCAAAATAAAATATTAGTAATGCTTAAATAAATGAAAAAATATTAAATTTAATATTAAAAAAAAACTCAAATGACGTCATATGAGCCTCTCGCATATTTTCATCTTATTATAAAATTGAAACCTTCATAACTTGATAGCTATTTGGATTCTTTGACGTGAGTTGTAGCATTCTGTTTCTTTCATCACTTTCTTTTCAATCAAGAAGAGTTTTTGAAATGTTTTGAAGATTCACAAGACCTTCAAGATGGTAGACTGGCCATCGATCTAAATTTATCACCCTCTTGAAATATAATATAAATAAACAAATAAATAAATAAATAGACTGGCCTGGGAATGTTATATATTTTGGAGCCAGTCTGAACGTGTTATATCCAACTAATAGTCTATAAGCTATATTCTATTTATCGCTATCACAAACTTTGCTGTAACCATTGTACCGTTTTCATTTCAGTTCTGTAAAGGTGGTCACAGAAAGGGTATGGTTGGTGTTCATACCTGTAGGGATGAATTCTATTTGGCTATGGATGACGCTGAACTAGTAAATCGTTTAGGTAACCTTATTTGACGCGACAAAACCTGTCTTCGGGGGTTCCCGACAAAGCGAGTCTCGAACCAGTCTCATCAGCTACAGAGACTAGCTAGAAGGTCGAAATTTCACCTGTAGCAAGTTTAGATATATGTTGCCTTCCAAAAAGCGAATAACTAAGGTGCTGGTCAGTCTGTTGTTCGCAAACCCTGAAGACAGGCTTTCTCGCGTTTGGGCCCATTTAAAAAATAATATCATATCTATCTCGTATGTCTAAAAATTCATGTAGATGCATAGCAAAACTATGAAATTAAAGTTTTCTCGTCAAACACTCAGGGTGGGTAGTAACGTAGTTTTTGTTTGGATACACTGCACGGAAAAATGTCTGACTTCTTTACTACAATGATGTTTTAGGCGAAAGTAAGTAGAGCTTTCTCCATGTTTTTTCGTCTTTACCCAGAAAGTTATACACCATTTTCCAGCTCACATTTCCCCGATCTAACGATGCCAGGATATCCTCATTAAGCTTCTTACTTTGAGTACAGACTCAAAATTTTTAGTGGCGAAGATCAAGCCTGAATTGTAGAAATAAACTGCATGGGCGACAGTTATTTTCTTTGTGTACTCAAAGTAAGAAGCTTAGTAGCGTTGATTGGGAAATGTGTGGGCTGGAAAATGGTGTATAACTTTCTAAGTATAGATGAGAAAACATAGAGAAATCTCCATACATTCTATCAGAATATCTGTATAGTGTTTCGAACATCCGTGCTGTGTAGCCAAACAAAACCCACCCTGACACTGCTAGCTGGGTTGATTTGAAAATATTTTTGCAAAACTGAGCTTTCACCAAAGTTTGGGTGACTATTTACCGCAAGCGTTCACATTTCCCCTGTTACATTGAAAGATATGGCCACCATGGGACAGTGCAGTTTTTATTACAAAATATAGTATGTACCATGCACAAAAATATCTTTAAAAAACTATTGGTCAGTTTTCGAAAACAAGTTTGCTAAATTAAATTTGCTCAAGATGGTTAGCTCTACTGGAAATGCCTACCAGGGCTGTAAGAGACCCGGTTTGTGTGTGTGTGTGGGGGGGGGGGGAGGGGGGGGCAATTCAATAATATTTACCCTTGTCCTGCCAAATCCAGATTTATTTAAGCCATCTGACCAGGATCAAAAAGTAACACAACATTGTTTCCTACTCTGGTTGATAACAAATGCTTACAACTGGATTATTGTATGTAACAGGATAAAAAAAATGGAAATGAGTGGAGTACAAACATATTCAGTATGTCAAAGGTTTAGACCCCCTTCTTTTTTCTTTATAGGTGCTGATCCCCAAAATGACATTGTTCATTGTCCAGTGAAGGCTGGTGGCGTTGTGTTCTTCAACAACCTTGCACCTCATAGAAGGTACGTGGTGACCAGCTCATAAGACTTTGGTATTTATTGCATATGCGTAAAATCTCTTTAAGCATGCACACTGAGCTATCCAGTGAAATAAGAGGTCTACCGTAAGATTCTCACACCCTCCTCGCGTTTCATTCTTTGTAGGGTAGGCTCTCTGGTAGGCTCTGGCGAGACTGCATGCCAGTGCAATTTGTGCCATAATCTGACGAACTGATTCAAATATATTTTATTTGTATAGGTAAATGTAATACAGAGTAACATCAAATTTATCTCATAGCATAAAATCATATCATAAAATCAAGAATGAAAGCGTGGTAGCTCAGTGGTCAGGCACTTGCGTCTGGTGCTAGAGGTCCCAGATTCGATCCCCGCTCGTGGCGAGGAAAATTTGGGTGTCCGAACATGCTTTCTCTAGTGTCATTTGCAGAGATGATACTAGATAAGTGCATCATCTTTCGGATCCGGACGTTAGCTGGATGTCCCCTGTGCAGGGAAAGTCACCCCCTATGTAGGTTAAAGAACCCTACGGTAATTTAGATATGGTTACAAGATTCTAGCTAGTCTCTGAAGCTGAACAAGTTGACATGAGCATGGCATGGCTGTATAACCTGAAGCCATGTTTTCTCGCGACGAGGCTCTTATCAGTCATCATTAATGAGTAGCACAGCAAAACAAAAACAGGAAGTTGTGAGCGGTCATTGTTGCTAATGAGCACATGAACAAGATAAAACTGATAAAACAGCTGCTGTTATGTTTATCAATGCCTACATACCTTAAGGATTCCTAAGGACCTCTGGCACTTTGATGGGGTATCTGCCTATTTTTCAGATGCCTCCAAAACTTCCCTATGCATAAGGTATCACTGGCACCCCTCTGAATAAGATGTTTGATGTATTAGAAACATTAGACAGACAGACAGACAGGAGACGCTATCAAAGGGGGTAGGGGCGCAAAAATTGACTTCGCCAAACATCTAGTTATCAAATATTTTCACTTCTACTCATCAAAACTCATCAATCTTTGAAAATCTTTTTTGAGTCTAAAATTATGAAAATGATTATTACTATTTTTTATCTGATTTGGTAAACTATTTTGAAGCGCAACTGTAATCTATTCTACCTTGACTATTATACAGTTATTTCATGCCTGTTTGTAGTATTGTCAAAACTATTACCACTATTGCGCTAACTGATCAGCGCTTTTGTTATTCACTTTAAGGAAAATCTCATATCTAAACTTGCTACTAGCAAAATTGGAAAGTATCATACCTAAGCACTCTACAAGCAAACTTTAAGTTTTCTAGATTGCTAAGGAAACTGGTCTCGCTTTGTGGGAAACCCCGAAGACAGGTTTTGTTGCGTCGAGGCCCAAAAATATAATGTGTTATCCTGGCTAAACTGTATCAAACTTTATAGAAAAGTCAATTGGTCTACAAAGGGTTAATGCGCCTACTTTTAGCCTTTTCTTGTTTTAGCTTGCCAAACTTGTCCAATCACATTCGTTGGGCTGTGGACCTCCGGTATCAGTCACCTAGTCGTCCTTGGGGATTTTATGGACTGAAAGATGGAATTGTTTTACGTTCTCCGGACCAGCCTAACCTCAAACCAGATTGGAACTTCTATAATACACAGGATAGATATAATATACAGAAGGAATATGAAATAAAGAAACTGGTAAGATGCATTGTTTGCCCTATTAACCTGGGCCCTATCCACTTAGAGTCAGAAAAAAATCAACATATTACAAGCTAGTTCATGCTAATTTACCTCATGGTTTAGGCCAGATTTTTTTGATTAGTTGATTTACGGGATTTTTTTTCAGATTTAGTGTCGTGGGGTGGGGGGGGGGGGGGACGAAAAAAAGCTCTGAAAATGACCAAATGACTGGTCATTTTCAGACCTTTTTCTTTAATATCTCCAGATAAAACAGTAAAACTTATAAATAAGGTAAACCAACAGTCTGTATGAAATCTTTACATATTTCATCATTTCCCTAAAATCTGGACAGGACAATCACTTTTAACAGTGTCACTCTCAAAAATACACAGACAGAACCTCAAAAATATTTTTTTATTTTCAACTTAACAAATAATACTTAGACGCGCCGGATACAATTAAAAAAAAAAATAGATTTTTTTTCAACTTTCCGGAAAATTACAGTAGGAGGGTTAGTAAATCAACTAATGAAAAAACTCTGGCCTTAGAAATGTAAACGTCCTTTATTTCAAAGAAAATTTCTTAAGATTCTAATTCATAATCACATTTCAGCATTTACATTTGCATACTTCAGCAAGTTTCACGCATTCGTCAACATATCATTTCTAACAATTTTATAACGTCACTAAGAGACAAAATTTTATTTTCAGGCACACCATTTGGCGTTTTGACCTTCATAGTATTAAAATTTATACATCACTCCCTAAGTACATCCCAGTTTGCTGTTTCACATTTTAGGCTCTCGTTTTTTCGGATTTTCCAGATTATCTAATAACATATATAACAATTAACCATTCTTAACACTGGTGAAGAATTTAATCCAAAACTTGTCGTTAAAACATTTCTTAAATTGTTCTGATTTTTTTCTTTGAATATTGTATTTTATATTAGTCAGGTACTTATCGCATCAGCATACAAAAAGTATGGATGTAATGTCGTGCCAATCAAGAGTGAAAGTGACGTAATTTAGATGGCGTTTCGCTGGCGGGCCTATGATGGCCCAACATTGAATGCTTGGTTGGTCGCTTTGTGATTATTAGGGCTCCAAACCAGTATTGCTAAGAAACCCTATATAGCTTTGTGATATTTCAGGGTGGGGGTGGGGTGTCCAGACCCCATGTTTATTATATACGATATGTTAAGACATCTCTGCACTGTTCGATATATTTTTCAGGGTCATGGTGAGGTGGACCAATTCGACACAACCATAACAGGGCCTTATATGGAAATGTGGAAGATAGTGGGTCACAACAAGCATTTAGCCCAGTTTCTAGATGAAAAATCGAAACAATAAAATTGTCTTTGGCAACTATAAGACGCTTTTTGCCTCCCAAAAATGACAAAATTGTTGTAACCTTTCTCTAAAAAAAGGAGAAAATTTTGAACCAGTTCATGAAAATTTGGTACCTTTCGCACTGCCAAGCAATGAAGGCACATGCGAATCTGCTCAAATGCGCAGATGCACATGAGCCTTCGTTGCATGCATACACAACATATGGATTTAGATGGAACATCAGACCAAATTTAGGCCTCTAGGTGGTTAAAAGAGGACTTTGTACATATGCGATAAGTATGGTGGCCAATTTTGTTGCTGTGCTCATTGAAAGTCTCTCACTATAAAATAGAAATGGACCAGAGATTTTGGTACACTCGCTTATGCGTAGATCTACTCTTTAAACATGTATGCGCAGCTATCATGTGGTGCGACAAACCTATTGTTTAGTATAAGCCTTCATGTACATTGTACTTCATATGAGCATATATATGTATATGCTAATGAGCAGGCTCGTCTGAGCATTCTCTGATCGCCTATACGATAAGTAACCAAAATCTCATGCGCTGGCTAAAACTGATTTAATATTAAGGACATATGTTTACATCAAGCTCTTCTTGGTGTATAGTATGTGCCCATCGGAAGTACGACAAATGTAAATAAGCCGCGACATGTGATTTCGACCAATGTGATATTTTGACATGAATAGACTCTGATGAGCCTGTGCAGGTTCCTTTCGAGCTTAGAAACTCCAAATGGTGTTCGGTCAGTAGCTTAACAGTCATAAAATATTTAAGCGACTTGCAAAGGCTCTGATGAGACTGGGCGTATGCGCATGCTGATCTGAGCCTTTGCTGGTCGCACATACCACATTGTTGGAAATCTCATGTTGCGGCTCAAATACTGTACACAGTGCTTGAAAAAAAGTCATTTATTAATCAAGAACAATGTTATTTGGAGAACTTATAATAAAACTAACAGTAACAGGGATAAGTATTACAATACAATGCAATACAATACAGTAGAAATAGAGACTACCTGAAAACGGACTACGGTAAATCTAGCCAACCATTTTCAAGCAGTGACGGTCCAATCCCAGATAGCACCAGAGAATGTAAGTCAATAAGTCAATTAGCTGCTTGTATAGCGCAGACACGACGTTTTAGTAGCGGCTGTGGTTTGCTTGACCAACCGTCAGTTGTAGCAATTGAGCTGAAGCTGACGACATGCGAACCTTAGTCGCTAGTGAAATTTCATTCGACCTGGCATATGAATCTTTTTGGTGAAAAAGGAATAATGTCTCTGACAAGTTTTATATTAGCTGCTTGTATAGCTCAGGTACGACGTCTTAGTTGCGGCTGTGGTTTGCTTGACCAACCGTCAGCTGTAGCAATTGGGCAGAAGCTGACGACATGTGAACCATAGCCGCCAATGGAATTTCATTTGATCTCGCATGAGAAATTATTTGGTATAAATAAAGTTCAGGAATATCATTACAGATAATCAAAAGTGTCAATATCTTTCTTTTGAAAATGAAATTTATTCACGGTATCAAGTAGAATACTCCTGTTTGATAATATACTTAGAAAAACAATTGAAGGATATTAAAATTCTTTTGACTTTATAACATTTAAGAAAATAATTTTCAATCAAAGTATTTTTATATCTGATAGAACTTCCACTATGCGATTCAGCAAAATGCAAAATGAAATTTACGGGTCATTGGTTACGATACAGTACCACACCAAATGTACCAACCCTCTCTACCCAAAGTTCACAAGCAATAAATTTAGCGCCTATAATTTTTGCTGCAACCTTTACCTGGTCATTGCTTATGTTCTAATTCCGACCACAGACAAGTGTTTACACCCATAATTCAGCAATTGCCCCCTAATAATGGAACAACTTCTTCAACAAAAATGCACAGATATGGCATACCCGAGCCAATATGACAACAAACTGGCAGTAAAACACTGACAACAACTGCAAAATCAGGTGCCATACGTTTGAGGGAGAGCCAGCAATGATTTAAGAGCCAGTCATTATGGGATACAAACGATGAAAATGGGTTTCAATCATTTTTGAACGTTTGTGACTTTTCGTTTTAGAGGGTTGCACCATTTGGATTTGTACGGTACGTAAAACCTTTGAAGCGTGACTGAAATCAAGCATCCATTTTGATTGCAGATATCTGGAACTATAAAATGCATGCATAATTAGTTTAGTTTTTATTGTATTGAATGTTAGAGATGTGACTGAATCTTACCATCCTTCAATTGTTTTTCTGAGTATACATCATTGGACGCATTATTAGTGCTGTATATATGTATATATTAATTATGTTTTTTGTATTGCTTAATATGTATTTATCAAAACATTGTATGCTCTTCACTTGTGGAGGAAATAAAGAATATTAATATTATAAGTTTCTCTGCTGCAGAGAAAAAAAAGCAAAACATTCAGTAATTTTCATTTACACACAACCATAAGAAAAAATATGTGCAAGTCAAGGTCTGTACATATGCATGTTGTTTATGCATTGTTAACTCCTGCTGGCGTGACTTTGCCTTCCGTGGAATTCTTGCTTCTCAGTTTATTTTAATTTTAATTTGAACCACGGCTGGAGTTTTACATGATATTTTGTCGTCTGCTTTATTTTATATTAACTTTTTAAGCATTATTTCAGGAGTACCATCCGCGTATCAACAGTTTGGATCCAGATAAAAACGTCGGGCCTAGTATGGGTCTCAGCGGATTGTAACAGTCATCAGCAGACGGCGCTCCTTTATTTTCAGATTTATTTTTAACAGAATTGCGCTTTCAATTGCAATATGCTGAAATCGCAGTTATTAACCAAAAACCACATTTTGTTTTGTGACCACACTAATTTCAAAATGGTTCAGCGCTTGATATATTTTGTGTAGTTTTGATTAAACATATTTTAATTCTCTGTATCAGATTGACTTGCAAAATGTTATATTGTGTAGACTTCTTATTATGCTTTTTGTTAAAACCCAAATTAAAGTAGTTTCTACTCAGAAACCGTCTTGTTTATTGTCCGATAGGGACTCCGCGGTTTACAGTTGCTTTAAGTCCTCCATATGAAACAATGAATTTTACCTGGACGAAAAAGCGATACCATATTTTGCATTGGGACAACCTATCATAAACTGCATTTTTTCGGTTTATTTGTAATCAGCTGATCCTATTTTAAAGATAATTATTTCAATTTATAGAATATTTTCTCATTTTTCTGTAATTTAAGCATGACTGACCTTTCTTGGTTTGAAAACAAAAAAAAACTCCCATTGACTTTCATGTAATGTGAAATGACGAAATCGTTTTTGTATGTTTAGTACCTGTTTTGAGATTATGAAAGGCACTGATCAGATATTCTGTACATTTAATTATGCCCCCAACTTTGAAAAAAAGTTGAAGGGGCATATTGCTAAATTAAATGCCTGTCCGTCTGTTCCTGCATGCGTTGCGTACATCCGTTTAAAAAATAATTTAAGTTATCGATTTTTAAATTTCATGAATGGACTCCTCGTCAAAGAATTACTAATCTATATTTTTTAAAAGTCTGAATTATCTCTCTTTGTGTAGTTATGCTCCTTTTAAAGGGCAATAAAGATTTTTTTCATAAAGGTATCTATTTATTACAGCTAGGAGCTTTAAAATTGGTCAGCTGATAGAAGATAATGAGTATATTTTCATTACATATCAAATCTACGTTATTAACTCACCTAACGTATGTGTAATTTGCTCTATCTCCTGCATGCACCTTCACGTCCATATATCTTCTAGAGGGCCATTACATATGTATATTCTCGTAGAAAGTTGATCCTCAATCAGCTGTTGATCTTCCATTTGAAGTCTGGTGCACATTAAGAATGACGAACTGCCCATGCCTAATGCATAGACTCATTCAAAGTTCTTATAACTACTATTTTTATTACATACCAAATCTGTGTTATTAACTCACCTAATGTTTTTGTAATTTGCTCTATTTAGGGTAAGAAAAAAATCAAAATTCAACACATTACATGCTAGTTCAAACGCCACGCACAAAATTAAACTTACAAAAATGTAGTAACTCAACTGACTAGATGTCCACCTGGACTTAAATATAAAACTTGCAAACACTGACTAGAATATAAAACTTGCAAACACTGTAACTATTTACATTGTGCCATGAAGGTCACTTATGAGAACATATCTGAAGTGAATGATTGTGGCGCACGCGGAAAACATAGTGGTTCATGAAAACCTCTTCTGTCTTCCACCGTCCAACTTGCACCACTGTCTCTGAAACAACCCCTTTTGAGACTGCTTATGTTGCTCCAGAAGGTCTGAACGATTTAGCTTTAAAGCCTTTGTCATCTAGACCCGCTAAACTTATATCTTCATCCAAAATGTTTGATATTGTATTGCTTGAAATTGCTTGAAATTGCTTTATATGGTGGAGTTAGTGTTGGTAACAATGGTTTTGTATCTGTAGGCCAAACTGCTGTAGTTCTATCAATGTACTCACGTAAGCAGGACACCGGGTCCCCAATAATGTCATCCAAGTTTGGAGGAAAGTTGACCTCAAAACCACTACACGATGTATCATTTGTGATTCCAAAGAAAGATATTGTTAATGAATTATTTGCCATAAATTGAATGTTATCCATGGACAACACAATATTGTGAACTGAAAGGTCTCGTGTGTCTAAGTTCACACCTTTGGGCGACAAGTCAGATGGTCGCATCATGCACACAAGAGCCAATAATATGACTGTTTTCATACGTAATTGTTTAATGCTCAGCTCCTCATTCTATCCGAAAGAAACAAATTGACAAAAGAGTTAGTGGGAATAGGTTGGCTGCGTTTCATTGGTGTAACTGTGCCACTTTTGAATCCTGTGATTAAACATTTAATGTCCTGGTTATGAGCCAGTGAATATTTTCCTAGTGCCTCCAACAAACAGGTTAACACGGCTGAGCTATTCAGGTCTATCTGATTTGTCTGATATATGGCATAAAAAGGCCACACTAATTTACATTTGTGTTGTGCTCATCAGAAAAATCTAAGTCTTTAGCATGACAGAATTCGACATATCTATTCACATAGCTTTTATTAGTTTTTAAAGTGGATTGCTCGAGGCTGAACGTTGATTGAGTAGATGAATGTTTAGACCAACCTAAGCATCTAAGGTGCGTCTTCCAGAGATTCTCAAGGCGTACAGACCCAACCCCTGTTTTCATAGGTTCTGCACGTGGGCTTTCTTTCTCTATATACTACCAGACCCTCTTTCAAGTATTATTGGCAGGTGTACTTCGTACACTCCAGGTTGCAGGATGAAAGCCTACAAGTAACCATATCTAAATTACCATAGGGTTCTTTAACCTGAACAGGGTGTTACTTCCCCTGCACAGGGGACATCCAGTTAACGCCCCGATCTGAAGGACGATGCACTTATCTAACGTCATCCCTGCAAATGACACTAGAAAAAGCGTGTTCGGACACCAAAATTTTTCTTGCCGCGAGCGGGAAATGAACCTGGGACCTCTAGCACCAGAGGCAAGTGCCTAACCACTGAGCTACCACGCTTTCAAGACGCTCAAGGACCCACGTAGATTACTGTCCTTGGTGACACTGGTAGTGGAATTGGATTGTCTTTTAGAAGTGATGATAACTTTTTAAACCATATTTGAGCTGGCCACATAGGAGCTATTACAGTAGTGTTTGCTTGTTGTTTTACCACTATGTCAAGGACTCTCGGCAGAAGGCCTAATTTCACGTAATTGTTTGATAATGACCAGTCTGTCTGAGTGAACGCATTGACTCCACTTGTGAGCGGATCCCAACATAAACTGTTGTAACTGGGTATCCGTGTTGTCATCATCGACACAAACCTGTACGGACCCAAATAATCATTGATCAGAGAAAAACAAATTCGAATGTAGTACCCATTCTTAGGTTGATTTTAGTCTGCTTAATTGGTCGGCTTGCTAATTTTTTTACTCCCAAAATGTATGATGCCACAATCTTCCTGTTCATATTGATAGCTTGCTGGTGTATTTGACGAGCGATCATACCCAGTTCTTTTGTACTGCCTCCCATAATATTGATGAAGGCTACGGTTGTAATATTGTCTGAGCAAATTTGCACCACTTTGTTTTGTAAAAATTTGCGTTAGGAAATCAGGCCTAAACACATAGTCAATAGCTCTCCGATGACAATAGGACATTTTTTTGTCCCAGAAACCCTGGGCTTTGTGACATTTGGGTTTTGATGTGACTCTTCAATGTATCCAAGTAATAGCAAGTTGGATATTTTGGATTTAAAAAAGCTTCTTCTCTAGTTGAAAACATTCCATTGGGTAACTCATAACTACTGATATCCCCTTCAAGTGGAAATTTAATATCATGTCTTATCCAATTATATACCATATCTGACGCTTCAAGTGATATCCAATTTTCTATATTGCTACGCAAATTGTTTTTCATCATACATGTCAATAATAAGTCAGGTGTAAAATAACTATGATTCCTCCTGCTCTCTATCCCTATTCTGATGGAGCGGATCCCTAAATCTTGGGAAATTCGAAGTACCTAGGGCCTGACACACGTCCTGATTATATCCGCGTCCATGGCCTCGACCTCTTAAATCACGGTTCTGGTACTACTGTGGTTGAAAGTTATACTGATTAGAAATGCTGGTTAATTCTGCTGCAACGCATATGTTTTGCAAACAATGTTCATTGAAACCTGAATTACTCTTTTGCTTTACATTCATAGTCTTCTTGCTGTCATATGGCTGTTAGTGTCTCTTCCTCACGGTGCTGCGGGTTGGTCTGCAGTGTGTGATTGGGGCATTTACTGACCATACTCACAAACATGTTAGTGGTTATTGGCGATTGTTATTCTCGTTAACATTGTTCTATGCCTAGCACAATTTGTGCTTTGGGAGGCGAGATTTCTGTCATATTTTACTTGATGTCTCTCATATTAAGCATATGTTAACATATGTTTAAAACTATCATAAATATCTGGATATTTCTGTCATGTATGAAACCTACCACTATAATGAAAGAGGGAGCGCAGTGGCTCAGTGGTAGAGTGCTTGACTCGAGACCGAAGGGCCGCGGGTTCGAGCCTCACCGGCGTCACTGCGTTGTGGTCTTTGAGCAAGACACATTTATCCTAGCTTAGTACTGGTTCAACCCAGGAAGACCCGTCCCGCATAACTGAAAGATTGTTGAGTGGACGTAAAGAATCAAATCAAACAAAAAACTATAATGAAAGTTAATTATATCGACTATTGCGATGCGATATTCATTGTTTGAAACATATAAATCATGAATTGTTAAAGATAGTTCATGCATTAATGCCAATTAATGCAAGTGAAAAATGGAACGATTTTGTCACTTGGTGGCCGTATAGGATGCGAGACTGGATAAAAATGCTCGCAATATGGAACTGGCTTATGTTTGTATTAGAAGCATGAAAATGAATGACAATCAGCATCACTTCCACATATGTTCAACATCAAAATAACTAAATATTTAGTAATATTTTCATTTGACAGCCATTTTGGACGCCATTTGAATATGATAATGTAAAAGCTGTAACAAACAATGAATATAACAAAGCGTTAGTAATTCCTACATGAATCCTAAGAGAAAATCATGTACAGAACAAATTACCTGGCCCAAATAATTGATAATAAAGCTGAAAATACTATCTGGAAGCCATCTTTGATATCTCAAATTGCTCAATGATGCCAGAGTGGCGTCATTCAGATTCTCCAAAGGTGACGTCTATATTACAAGAATTCAAAGTGAAAAAACTATATACCCTATTTTCAGGGCCACTTTTCCGGTTCTGTCAGGTAACTTTTCCAATAACGCACCTTTGCTGATTGAAAGAGATTAAGTTGGAGTTGAATATTATTCCTACAATTATCCCTTAAGTGTTTTGCTCAAATACACAACTCAATGCCTCCCATGATACTGGAACCAGTGACACTTAATCATAAACCGAATACATTACCACTGAGCCACTTTGTTTTTTAACCCTTAAAGCACCAAGAAAAAATGCATCTAAAATGTCGTCTGCTGAAGTCGTCTGCCGCTAATAATTGCCTAACTTTACTGATGAATTAAGTATAGTCGCAAACAGCGTGGACCCAGAACATACTGCTTCTATAGGAGCAGTCTGATCTGGGTCCACATTGATTGTCATAGGGGCTTCTTAAACATTTAAGCAGGCGTGAAAAGCAGACGACTTTAGTTGTGATTGGCGCATTAAGGGTTAAGATTTCAATGTATCCGCTGTTTATTCTGAAGTCTCTTGCAGTGTTGACCTGTGTGTTACGTTGGGACTACTTAAACCAGCAGGGAGAGCTTGCTCACTTGTTCCATGTGTATTTCTACGCTCACAACCAAACAACTCGCAGACCTGGTACCTAAAATTTGCACTTGTGAGTCCATAAAGGAAGAAATGAATCGAATAGTTGATAAGTCCCGCATGTTCATAAATATTTCTGAAAGTCATCAATGCCAAATCCGATGAGGCTAACACATTTACGCCACTGAGATTGAATGTCCAGAAAATGAAAGTTGGAACGCAAATCAGTAAAAAGTAGGACAGGACTACACTAGTGAACATGGCGGTGATTCGTCTTGTTGGATCTCTCCTTCTCTGGTCTGCCATCTGTCTCCTGATGAATCGTTGCTGATACACCTTGTAAATCGTGAGTGGTGTTAGGCAGAGAAGAATCACCAGTGGTATTATGCAGTACAACGCAACGGAAATCATTGACAAGGATTTTGTCAACGGGTGATTTGGTTTCATTGCAAAATCAGTTAGGCATATTCCTCTCTTCAAGCCAGTGTAGACAAGAGATGGTGAAGTTATGATAACAGTTGCAATGAAGATGGTCAACACAGACGTAATGGCTGCTTTCTTTGACAACAATAGTTTCGCCTTAAGCGGAAACCATATCGCTATAAAGCGTTCGATACAGATTAGGACAACGATGCAAGATGAACAGATAATTGATACACGGCCAAAATGTTTGAATACCTTACACCCCACTAGAGTAAAGGCTCTTAGGTCAACTCCAAAAATGTTTATGATTAAGGGTTTATTGATGGTGACTATAAGAAGAGACATGATATCTGCAAGCGCTAAAGCTGTTAAATATATCCCATGAGAGCCGTACTTGTTCTTTGGTCTAGTCGTAACAATAATGGTTAGAATATTGCCGAAGAGTCCGAGTGCTAGTATCACAATCGTCGTGGCAAATGTTGCATATTGTGATGTAGATATGCTGTGTGCAACCACTTCCGGTAAGGTCGTTGTTGTGACGTTTGACGCAGTAATGTTTTCAGTTACGTAATCTGTAAACAGTATCTCCTGACTGGAGATGTTGTCGAATGTATCTGTTGTGTTCATTCTTAATGTTCCCCTCTGGAAATAAAATATATTTAAGCGTTATCTTTTCATTGCTTGGCTGCATAAAACTAAATCAGGAGTTCTACAAAACTAAGATTCTAACCTGATTAATCAATTCAGGCAAGACACATTTATCCTAGCTTAGTACGGGTTCAACCCAGGAAGACCCGTCCCTATATAACTGTAAGATTGTTGCTGGACGTAGAGAATCAAATCAAACAAACAAAATTCAAATATTCATTTATCACTTGTTTAGACAACCCTTCCATCAGCACATTATCATATTGTGTGGATTGCTTTATTGATCAAAGGTCAGTCAATATTGACTTTAGGTCAAACAGTAATTGTCTCAGGTCAACTGTATTAAGCTGAGGTCAAATCAGTATAGCACAAACACACAAACATGCCTGTAAAAGTGTTTTTACGAGGGGTGATCAGAAAGTTCGCGGAAAATAGTTGCGATTTCTACATCGTTTGATCAATGGAGTTGGAATTACAGCACATAATACTGCAACACATATGTAGTTGATCGGCTATAACATGCGTGATGTTAGTCGTCTACATGCGTTACAGCTGTCGTCAAGGCAACGTTATATAGCTCGAAGCGGCCCATTTTACGTTGCATTTTGACATTTTACTTCACAACCAATTTAACTTCAACGTTTTGTAAAATTTTGTTATGCTGCGATAGCCCATATTACGTTCCACATATGTTTAACGACATATTTACTCCTCTTCTATGCAAACTTTCAAAGATTTATATTCAACGGATGGTGTTCTAAATCATAACGAATAACAGTACTGTCAAAATGGCAAAGCATTCAACTTCTATGAGCCCATTGCCTATTTTGGCATGTCAACTCTTTAAAATAAACTATATATCTACACACTTCGTAAACATCCTTTTTCAGGACAGTAGATCTAATATTGATAGTTAAGTCCGATATTATAATTGTTGTGATGAACACTGTCAAGAAAATAAGTTTTTTATTTCAAATTTACAAAAACTCGAAAAATTGACGCATTTTAGGCCTGCCCTTCCGACTGAAACCTATTAATTTGAATACACAGCGCAGCGGAATAAGATAAAAACCTCATATTATGTTCAAAGAATAATGAAATATTACTTTCCGTTAAAGATACCAATCATTTCAAACACAACTACGAGTTTTAGCCCCGAGAAGCAACCCAGGGGTACAGATGGGCCGATTCCAGCGAAGTGACGTCACAGCGGCGCCTCGTGCTCATACGTCTGACGTCTGACGTCACATTTTCTAAATTTCAATTTCAGGCAACTTGCTCTGAATGGTAGTTTCTATCTGTG
The DNA here is from genome assembly GCA_964019695.1 of Loripinus fragilis. Taxonomy (NCBI): domain Eukaryota; kingdom Metazoa; phylum Mollusca; class Bivalvia; order Lucinida; family Lucinidae; genus Loripinus; species Loripinus fragilis. The sequence continues at coordinate 73,536,055 of OZ026524.1, forward strand.
AATTTTCATTGCAATCGATAAAAGCACTGTGATACAATAGCACTTTTCCGCGAACTTTCTGATCACCCCTCGTAATCTATAAAATGTCATTTACATATGAGCAGTTATAAAAAAATATGTAATTTCAAACAATGTGGCATTTTGACAAGACTTAGTGTGGACTCAGACGAGCCTCTGCAGCCTTCGATGACGCTTAGAAACTCCAAATTGTGTTCAGTCAGTAGCTTAACAGTCATATAATAGTCAATTAAGCGACTGGCAAAGGCTTTGATCAGACTGCGCGTATGCGCAGGCTGATCTGAGGCTTTGCTCGTCGCACACATCACATTGTTTGAAATCTCATGCACTGGCTCATATGGCGTTGCGCCTGGGACTGATATAACGCCATGTATTAAAAATAGACAAACCACTAGTGGTTTACAGATTTGGGTAACGTTATTAAATGACGCCTATAACAACTGCGCCTGTATTATTCACTTTATTAAACTTGTTGCGTTAACACGGCCTCCAATCTCTGCCTCCTTCTCCAAAAAGAGCAGAACGTAAAGGGAGGCGAAGGCCCTTCCGGGAAGCAGGCAGTGGGCATAAACAATGGAACACGGTAAGTTGTGTTGACTCATTTTCAATCATAAGTAAATTTTCAGCGCAAAACTCGAAAATCTAAGAATGCTATGCTTCGGGCAATTGTTCAAGCTATCCGTAGAGCATGTTGTTTGCACATTTGAACTTAGTTTGTAAGCGTGAGAGCTTTTCTCCCGTTGCACAGTTGTCCAAGAAACGGTGGTTCCCGCATGGTTTTGCCTTCTAACCAAACAAACAGTAGCGTTTGGACCCTTATTCATACTACCGAGGCCCCTCCACACCCATGTTGTCCCAAATGCAATTTTTCGAGATATTTCAATGATAATTGAGTGATTTAGAGCCAAATTTCTTTAGGAGCAGGGGGCGAAGGGCAGGAGAAGGAGGCTGGGAGAGGAGGAGCAGGCGGCGATGATATCAAAATTTGCATTGATTTTGCTTATTTTTATTATTTATTGGAGGCCGTGGTTAAGTGATCAAATGCTCGGCAAGCCTCGAATTCCATCACTTTTCCATAATGATTTTATGGAGGGCCACATGGTAGAATAGCCGATAGGCTAAATGTGTTTACCCCCTGAAAACATTGTTAATAATAATAATAATAATAATAATAATAATAATAATAATAATAATAATTATAAATATAATGATAATACGGTCAATAAATTCAATGAAACGAAAGCACTCATTTTAGATCCTCTATCAAGTGATTACGAATAAGCCCTGTTACAGGTTTGAGGTCAGCTGTATCGGACAATGACTATTATAATATTGCTGATCTCGGGCCTATGACTGTGGCATTACGAAATCACTAGATTAATGTCATAATAATTTTATATAAAAATTGCCATGAGCTTCACTGTTTCACTGAACTAACGGGTAGATTAAATCATTTTGACAAAGACATGCGTAGTTGATTAGACTTGCAAAACACATGTATGCACGCTTCGTGTTGAACGGAATGCTAATTAGTAGCAATCGGTTCCAGGAGAAAATGTCTGGATTCAAGGAAATGGTCGCCTTCAGCATAATGATTGTATTGTCATGGCTCGTAGCGACCATATGCTCTGCCAAAATTATAACACCTCCTTACAGTTAAGGACAACCTTATTTAACTATTGATTTTTTAGGATATGAAAAATAACGTTGTTACTTTCAAACTTATTTAAATCAAAATTGTTTCATGAATTCTGTAGATCACAATGACATTTTTGACCATATGTACGGCACCGATCCTGGCAATTTGTTAAACAGTTACGAGTGGCATTTGGAAAGTTCTTGTATGGTCAAGTGTATCTCAGTAACCGATTTACAAACCCTGCAATGTTTGGCATCATTTTAAAAAGCCAGTCTTCTTCTATGATATGGCACAAATTTCATGAGGTTATTATAATGCAGACACGAAAAAAAATATTATTTTGAATACACGTACTGTTTGTACACTTGAAAACGCCAAATTTCAGTGGAAAATATAACATTTTACCTTTTCAAAAGTGTGCAGAACATTAATAATAGTTCATGAAATTAGATAATTTTGACCATTTGGTAGGCCAATTTCTGGTACTGTTATTATACTATTGATGACCGAGTTCGATGTTTCTAATAACTAAATACCGGAACAGCAATACCAAAAAAAAAAGTCTAGAAAGCAATGCGCTAATTTTTTCGACTTAAAATCGCATGTCACAATGCACATATTTTGAAAATATATAACCGACAGTAGTTTAAAAATGCCGTGCGTTGGTATTTTTGTCTAGCACACTTTATGCTCTTTGTATTAAAACCAAAATAAATTTTGTAAATCAGAACAAAGGGAAGATAACTCTTATAATCTTCCCATGGGGCAGAGTAAGTTAAGCTATGAGTTGACGTTCTGATTCATTTCAATTGAAAACCGTGGCAAACAAAAAAGTAAAAATATCTTGAGAGTAGAAATCAATCAATTTTGTGATGGTTAACGCGATACCATGAGAAGTTCTTATGCCATCGACAAAATATGAGGGGTTAAGTTACCCCACCCACTTCTTGAAAAGTAGGGTAGTGTTTTTACGAATAATTTTCTTGATTACAGAACTAAACAAGCCACACTTTTTGCCTGACGAAATCATTTTTTATACTTTGATCGCTACAAATAAAGCAAAACATATATTCAATAGGCATTTTTCGTGCTCCTGTAGTGACATAATTTATAGTAAAAGTATAAAGAAAAAGTGAAAAAAATGCTATTTTTTGAAGGATTACCATTTCTCTATTAGTCAACATTTTTCGAATGTAAAGGTGGTAATCGTGCAAGCAGCGATCGCATAATATATTTTAGTAAAAATAAGTTGGCACCAAATCATTAATTTGTCAAATCATGATCGCAAATAAGGTCTCCATTTGTCCTCCTCTTTTTTTCCATGTATTTTGCTTAAAAATTTCCACCAGTATATAAGCCCTTACTCATTTTGAGCATGCGCTGCACGTGCACACCAAGTCCTTTTTCGACAAAAATTAAACCATTAAGTAGCCGTTGAATTCTTGTTTCCTAAAATGTATTATTTGATAGCATTTTATCAACGCATTGTGGAGTTATGATGCCATGCTGAGAACTTTCCCAATGACCCTCGTAAAATACCAGGTTGAAATATAGATACTCAACTAAGGTCGTCTTTAACATTAAAGAGCGGGTCAGTGACGGACGAGGACTGGTCACAATAGCTCACCTTGAGCCTATGGCTGACCATGGCTTATGTGAGATGAAAATGTTTAGCTCGCGTGCTCGAGAAAAATGTACAAAATATGAAACCTGTGCAAAATTGCATAGGTTTCATATTTTATGCAATAAGTGGAAGTACTCATTTAAGGTGGACAGCTCTTTATCAACATTTTCAGAGACAGCGAATATTACCTGGTGTTGCAATATCAAAATCCTAGTAAAACTAATGATCTTGTGCCGTCGTGGTTTGACAGAATCTCGATAGATGAATTGTAATTATATTGGCTTCTTTGACTTTTATACGATTTCTTTAGAACAACACAATCTTAATCTCGTCATAACTGCCTGCCTCGGTTGTTCCAATAAACGGACCTTCTATAATACAGGGTGGGTAGTCACGTGGTTTTTGCTTGGATACACTGTACGGATGTTCGAATACACTGTACGGACATTCTGATCGAATGTAGGTAGATTTCTCTATGTTTTCTAATCTATACCCAGAAAGTTATACACCATTTTCCAGCCCACATTTTCCCCTATCAAACGCTACCAGGATAGTATCTTTAGGCTTCTTACTTTGAGTACTAACTCTGTCACAAATGTTGTCCGTACAGCTTATTTCCAAATTCAGGCCCGATCTTCGCCGCTAAAAATTTTGTGACAGAGTCTGTACTCAAAGTAAGAAGCTTTATAAGGATATCCTGGCATCGTTAGATCGGGAAAAATGGGGGCTGGAAAATGGTGTATAACTTTCTGTGTAAAGATGAAAAAAACACGCAGAAATATCTACTTACTTTTGCTTAAAACATCGGTGTGGAAAGAAGCCATTTTTCCGTACAGTGTATCCTAACAGAAACCACGTGACTACCCACCCTGTAATACATACGATGAACGTTTTTATGTTCCTAGAGTGATAGATTTAATGAAAACAGCGAAAGTAAATGCATACATCATGTATATATTTGGAAAGATTGAGCTTTCATCTATACATACAACCTAAAATAAATTCAAAATGCATCACTTTAATGACTTTAAAGAGGCAAAGACATACCTATATATCTGACACTGGAAATATGGTAGAAATGTGACATTTATGGACTTAGACTTTGCCAGAACGTTAGTAACACTTGCATGAAAATGGGCCCATAGCCATAAACAGCTTCTGAAAATTTGGCTGCAGATAAAGGACACTAATTGTTACAATATTATATGAACATTAAAGCATATACGCAACAGTTATTGGATACGGAAGATTTATTTGGAACCTCAGCAAATTGTACAGTAGGCATATATTTTTTATCATAAAAAAAGTTGACACAAGTGGAAGTTGGATACGGGCTTTTGAATGTGGCTTAATATGGTAGCTGTAAAGTGCTATTATAGTTTTTCTTGTTTATATGGTAGATGGAAGTGTTATGGTAACTTTCATCCCAAAACAAAGTTAATACTTTTGTTTTATTATAAATGAACTGCAAAATAAATAGCCGTCAAATCTATGACTATTCATAAGTTTTGAAACTTGTTGATTAGTTTGACAAACATATTGCATATTACAGCGTTTACATTCAATTGGATAAATAACATTCTTGGACGTACAAGTTGGAAATCGTAGATTGAACGAGTTCTGAGTACAGCTGCTTGTGAAAACATCACTTTTAACAATATATTTTATAATGTGGGCATCTTCGTCGGTTGCATGACTGTCAAAAATGACTCACTGTATCATTAAAAGAAGGATGTACTAAAAAGTCACGCAAGTTCCTCAGACGTATAAAAGCCAAAATAGGCTTATGAGCATGTACATTTTTAACGCTGTCCTTCTGTGAGAGTTGCAACAAATCCCAGTATTTATTTATTATTAGACCTATCTTAGGTAAAGAGGAATTGTTTTCAACCACAAACGGACTAATGATTTGTGACGACTATTTTCTGGCGACTGGAGAGCTTGAACTTGTGATAATGAAGAGACTTTATCAAGCGCACGATCAAAATACTAACAGGGTAATTTCTCTCAAGAAAAAAATCACGCAGCTGTGAATCACTTTCACTGAACTTAGCATCATCAGATATTATTCTTTTGTACCATTTATGTTGACTGAAAGGGATGCCATATTTAAATGCTTTATGGTGACAAAAAGAATATTCAACATATTGATGAATATTTGTGGATTTAACATATACCACTGTAATAAAATCTAAATTATCAGACTTAGTAACAGTTACATCAAGAAAAAATATACTTAACAGCAAAAGAAACGCATATTTTGCATATTTGGTATATTGTATAAATTAGGTGTTAAATACTGATCTAAGGATATGAAAGGTATCAATGATGTATGGAACATCAAGTATAATCAAATTTAACACAAACCGATAGCTCATTGGAATAATGCTAATAAGGGGGATAACTCTGGGCGTAATGAAATAACTCATAATTATGGCGAACTCCGAGATGTTGTATGCCTAAAACCACTTAACGGATTTGAATGAAAATCACTCTGCGTCATAATCAGGACATACAGATTTTTAACGTTAAGGTGTCCGGAATTCATCGAGGCGGACCAATGTGAACGATTTACATAATCAGACAAATAGCTGGAAGTGTGTATAAGACAGGCAAGTAAGTTTCCAAACAATTGCTTTAAACGGTTCTGTTGGACAATACCTTACTTAACATCAACCATAATCTACCAGATTTTCTTACATCCTAGAGAATCTGGTGGTTTTCAAGACCAATGGAAAAGTTGAAAACATGAAGTTTTTTTGATCTGTAGTATAATTCCTACAGCATTGATTTTTGAAAGTGTTATGCTGTTTTCTTATTTGCTACATTGTTTTGTCGTGACTGCCAGCGAAATCGGATTCAAAACAGGACTCTTCCAATGTACCGCACTCTTTTTGAGGTTTTAGCATTAATTAACAAAAATAATAATTAACTGTGTAATGACGAATAAAATGGCCCGGAACGATCGCATGAGTCTAGTCAATCATATTCATATATTTCAGTACAGGATAAATTTTGATTACGGTTTATGGTATTCAATTGATATTGAATAATATGCGTTTCTTTTGCTGTCAAGTATACTTCTTTTGATGAAATAGTATATGTATATTTGATTGTAGGATGAAAAGAGTTGAGAGCATCTATAAAACTATGTAAGCTTTCTAGAGAATGATCCCATTCCATGGAAATATCATCTAGTAAAATCTAAGCGATACGCTTGGAACTAGGTCTCTTCTTTCCAAGAACACCTGGAGCTAATTTTTTGAAAATTTACTTGGCACAATTGTCCAGCCAGAAAAGGTTTGACTTCAGAAATAGTTAGAACTACCCTTCTACAATTTTTCTTGGCACGTCGTACAGTCAAATTGTGGTAGCAGTTTTCCGAGAGGAGTCGTTTTGTACACCTACCCCATTTTTACTATAAATACAAAATGGTGACATTTGAATAAGAAATGGTATCCAGGTTGTATAAAGATGGTGCATACGGTCTTTATTTACTGCCAAAACCTCGATAAGGACCTAAACAATTATTAAAATAAATTGTTTTCATCCAGAAGCACAACTTTTATGTTATAACTGTCATTTACGTTATATCTTCAATTACGCCTTATAAAATCAATTAATTTTGTTCAAACATTAATTTTATAAGTTCGATAATTGGTAAATACGTTTTGAAGACCATGTTTGGAAACGATAATTACCTGACTGTTTCAAAGGTGCAAACATCTTGTTTCTATTATAATTAATTCAAAAATTATAAGCTGTTGAATATGATTACCCCCCCTCAAAAAATGGTGAATTTGGTAAGAACCATTTCACTTTGCAAGTTAGCATGCAATACCATCTGCTGAATTTTTAAACCATAATTGAGCATTCTATCGATACACGATAGTAAAAAAATTATTCTTAACTGCGTTTCTGGTGTAAAGTTCCATATTTAATGTTTGTATGACAATCAGTAACGTACATTACAAACTTTGTCATCCTATATATATTGCTAAATACCTTATATTACATGTCATATGGTATTTTATTTAATTTCAAACCTGTTTTGTTTTAAATTTATAACAAGACAGCAGTTTTTATAAAGTTACTATATCTATAAACACTTATATTTGCAATAAAGATTCTTTTTTAAATTTTCACCTTCACGAAATATCATTTTGATTTGTCCAAAGTTAAAGATTCTAAATTACATAAACAAAGAAATAGACAGATCTTAATTATTAGTAGAAAACATTCCTTTTCTGTCAAATTTATCAAAGTAACATATATAACCATATCAAATATCATAAGGGCCTATGTTTGACCTAAATGTTATCAAATACAGTATAAGATTGGGCCCTGAAAAGCTTAAATATTAAGTGTGTATAATTTCGTAATATTTATCGCTGGAGAAAAACAACACGACTACTTTTTATTGAATGAAGTCTCATCGGTTATTTGAAAATATTTTATGTACCCCGTTTACTATTGTATACATTATGCAAACAAAGTCAGTAACATAATATAGGTTAGCTCCTTGTATAATACCAAGCTTAATTTCCCATAGACAAAAATACAAATTACTAAATATTTAGAGAGATGGGAATAAAATTATACTATTTTTCTTTGCTTACATTCCAGACAAAATCAATTATCTAAGAGTTGTTTGGATAATGTTTATATATATTGCAATATAGGTTATAAGTTACTTTTTAAAGATAATCTCTAAAAATCAAACTGCATAATGACATCTATATGCATATGCAGATGATGACACATTACTAGTTTCAGCTTTTAAATAGATTTTAGTTTATTTTCAGCATACCTTTTATAGTTTTTTTAATGAAACTGTTAGTACATTTGATCATTTGCTAAAGTAATACCACTTTATAAGGAGAGGTTTTATATTATCTTTTACTTTAAAGGTAAGTATAAATCTTAGAGGTTGATAAAGCAGTGTCTCTATTGTTGTATATGTTTGTGATATAATATACAATATTTTGACTATCATTTCTTCGATATGATCTTTGACAGTAGCTCAAGTGTGAATTTCGTTGCCATAAAATCAAAATTCAAATGCTGACCTCTCTCATGTAATTTATTCATACGCAATTAAAGATTTGAAGCACCATATGTGATTTTGGTACCTACCCCACATGGACAAATGCACCGTTTAATCATCCATGCTGATGCAGTGGAGCTAGCGTTTGTCTTCATCTCCATACAAGCAGCAAATGCTCTGATGTGTCTAATGACATATTTTTACAGGCTTGCATGTGCCTTCATCGCTGAACTAAAATCAAATGTGCTTACTAATTTGATATTTTATTTAGGTTACTATTTATCATCAATTTAGTTTGATTTGGAACATATGAAGGATTAATGGGATTCCATTCTTTCATCAATGATTATGTCCTCATTTGACATGCTGAATATTGTAATGATTTTATATGAACAATTTCCACGTTAAGACTAAGCCTAATTGATAGAAATAATGCAAAACAAAATTTCCAATAATTTATTTGAGTCAATTCATTTTGCAACAGCTACAATAAAATTTTTACAATGCAAGAGAGTTGTTCTAAGTGATAAGACTTGACCTCTAAAATGTATAACCATAAAGAACCTTGGAAAAAATATCCTGTTTCAATGCTCTATAACATTGCAGAACCAAACAAAGCGTATGATAAATGTCACCATCTCCTATTTAAGTCGAATGAAATTTCACACTTTTATCAAATGGACCAGTCCATTTTCGTCTTCAGGGTTGTTGGGTTTTGTTTTTCATTCTTAATCAAATTTTAATAGAACATCATGTAAGCAAACAGTAGAGAACCTGATCAGAACCTGGTCAGACATTGCAGTCTGTGGCGTCTGAACTTGGCCTGTACTATTTGTCTAAGTCCCACAAAAAGAACGCTAGTCTTATATAGGTTTAATACTTTTGTTGTATATATTACTCACATCAGTTGTACTTTACTTCATCGAACTGGATAATGATTTGATATAGAGAAGTTTTAACCATATGAATAGGCATGACGTTTGCCATTTGTGGGACAGAAACCGTTATGATTAAAACAGTGTTTATTTTTTTTGCTATGGCAAGGATTAACGTTTGCTTAAATGTTTCAATTCTCGATTTCAACCAATATTGTAAATAAAAAAAAGGTAATTTTACGAATTAAGTGTAAGTTTTCGCCAAATCATAGCTATCAATATAGTTATTGCAGTCAATAGCTGACAAGCTATAATTGCATGTATTTTGGTGGCTTATACAATTGGTGATATAATGCTGTCATTTCATTAAATATTGTATTGAGTAGAAAGTAACATATATAACTGTAATAACAGGTGCGAAAATTAGCTTAAAATCATATTGCTAGTAAATTTCTTTCAAAAAAACGTTAATATTGATACAAAAGAATAAGAAATAACTGGATATTAACACTATAGGAATTCCTATTATTTTAGGGTAACGTGGTGAATTTGGCTATTGCAGGGTAACGCCTTATCCGCTGAAAAGCTAACGCACTTCATTATGTGGCTAATATAATTTGGTATTAGAAATCTACAGTCTACAAGCCTCGTTTTGTGGAGGTCGTTTGGTAGCCTATTATCTAATGATATTACTGCATTGAACAGTAATACAGTTGAAAGTAAGTAACGTATATAACTGCATATCATGTTGTATAATGGTTAAACGCATACTTGCTGTTTGCTGCATTTCATTTAATGATTTTAAGGCTATCGTGATGTCCATGTATAAGAATTTAGTATAAGTCACAAATACAATATATTGCAGCAGAGAATGTACACTGAAAATTGTGTAATACACGCATTCCTGAATTGTCATTTCAGGTGGTATGTTCTTTCTTTGATTTATAACAAATGTAAAACATGACACACATACTATAAGAACAATGTTTAAATATGATTATAAATATACTATTTTACTTGATAAATTAAGAAATAGGGGAGATTTTATTTCTTTTTGAATTTGGATACATTATATTCAGGGGTGGCCCCGGATAAATCACCCCTTCCGTTGGACATTTTCACGTCTAATATACCATATATACAAAATGTTTATATTGCTTTTCTGGCGTATGCCATTGTATACATGTAATGTATAAATTTAAAGGGAAATATGCTGAATATGAAGCAATGGTTGAACGTGAGGCGTGTTTTCCTCTCAATTTACCTAAGCCTCATATAGCGTAGGGTACGTTCAAAGATGACGTCCTACAGCAAAACTGCTACCACAATTTAACTGTACGACGTACCTATGAGTATTGCAGAAGACCCCAGGATTGCATTTCTGCAGTCAAACCTTTTCTGGCAGGTAACTTGTGCCAAGTCAAAAACTAAGGCCTGTACAGAAATCAGCGCCTGGACTATCAAGCTTACACATAAATAATGAAGCATAGGCTGGTGCCATAGGGCTTCCCATTTCTGTGCCCATTTTCTGTATGTAATTCTCTTTATTGAACCAAAAATGATTGTTTTTGAGAACTAGTTGAATTAATTTAAGTACACTGTTACCAGGCAGCTCATTCGAGGCACTTGTATTACTCAAAAAACCCCTACATGCGTCATGACCATCCTTATGTGGGATATTCGCATGAAGAGAAGATACATCTTAAGTTACCAAATAAGAATTAGCATGTGCTAATTTGGAGGATTTGAGTTTTTGAATAAAATATGTAGTGTCTTTTACATACGACGAGTTGTTTAAAAGCAACTGTTGTCAGTGCTAGAATTACACGCTGAAACAATTGGGCGACCAGGATAGCCTATTTCAAACAGAAATACATCAAATAAATCTGATATATATGAAGTTTCTTCACCGAGTTCTTCAATACAGTTTACTATTTTTGATTTTACCTCTTCAGACAGGTTAGAGTCAAGTTTTTCAAAATAGTAACTATTATGAAGTTGCCGCTCGACTTCAGCTATGTAATCACACCTTTTCATTAAAACAATTATCCCAGACTTGTCAGCTTTTTAATGACAAATGAGTCGTCGCGAGAAAGACTTCTAAGCGATGGGAATTCTGACTTTGAATTATTGCTGTGGCGTTTATACTTGGTTTCACTATGTAATATTTTTTGTGAAATAGCTTCAATATAAAAATCTAAATACACATCACGACCATTAGGCGGTGTAAATGACGACTGTCTCCTGTTGAAAAAGAGAAGCTGGGAATAGTTGTCTTTATTTTTGTCAGGCTGAAAGAATAAGTCTTTAAGAATAATGTATATTTAAAAAGTTCCTCAGCGAGCTTGATTTTATCATGACTTCTCGTTTTTGGACAGAGCCATTAAAATAAAGTTGTCATCTGACAACCGCCTGTCTGACAAGTTTAAAACTGTCTCTTTACCCCTTGCGATTTGTTTTGTCCTCTCTTTGGCCCTTTTCTATGTGTTTCTATTATTACATCTGACGAATCTCCGTGTTCTCCGTTTTGTTGAACTGTTTTCATCAGCTGTTGCATCGTCAGGACTGTCTGTAGAGTTTTGTGCAGGGAGTCCTTGCTCAGTCCTTGCATCGTTGTTTACTTCGCCCCGTGTTTTATGGCCTCTGCATATGATTGTCTTGTGCCCAGGGCTATTGCGTTTTTGCTGGCTTGTTTTGAGAGCAGATTCTTTGTTTGGGTTCCTGCTCTTTAGGTGTTTGGTGCTTGGTTTTTGTTGATGTACCAATAATAATAACATCATCATCGTGAGTTGCTGGTCCGGATTTAGGACTAAAACGTTGATTGTTTGATTTAGATTTGCTCTCTTTGGTATGCCTTCTATTTGCCCTTTTCAGCTTTGATTTTTCAGTGATGAGAGATACACCTGTAGAGTCAGAAGAAATATGCAAGGTACTCACTGCTTCGCCGGTTTTCTTCTGTTCATTCTTGTGCGTTGAGTGGCTACTGTCAATTGACTTTTCTCCTGTACGTTGCTGCTTGAGATGAGTCAGTTTTTCCTATGTTTTTCAGATATGATGTTTTTCTTTTCTTCAGTTTTCTTGAAGATTGAAGTGTCCCTTTCAAACAACTGTTTATCCGACATTCTCTCCTTAAATTTCCGCTGCATCCCCTCTATTGAATTGGCGAGAACTCTTGTCTTCCTCATATGTTCCTCTCTTATAAGGTTTAGGACATTCAAACTTGTTTTCGTGCATAGTTTGTTAATGGAGGCTTGAAGTTCTTGGTCCTCAGGGTCATTTCCTACGCCGACTTGGAGTTTAAGCTGCAGCCCTCTCGGTACAAGTTCTTCAGACAAACACTCCTCTAAGTATTTCGTGTGAAGCACAGATTTCAATTGTTTTTTCCGCTTATTTCTCTAGCTGTAATTGTGGATCATTTATTGATGCCATGGTGTTGAAAGTATGTACAATTAAGTATAAATTATTCAACACCAATACATAGGTTTTTATTTAAATATTCTTTAATATTCAACGTTTCGCCTTATTGGCTTCATCAGGAATAATTATAAACAAGTGACACGTCACAAAAGCATTAAGACGTAACAAAATACTTTTGGGTTTGACCAGGAAATGCTACAAACTCAAATCACTAACCAACCCTTACATCGTAAGTTAGGCAGAGCACATAACCCAGCTACCTAGACTTAAGGTCACAGTCAAAGGATTTACCCTTGAATTTCGTGTCCGCTCCACATCTCCTGAACCCTTTGGTCGATTTTCATGAAACTTTACTCATATGTTCCTCTTAGTAAGACGGTGTCCAGAGCCTATGACCCAGCTACCTAGACTCAAGGTCACAGGTCAAGGTCAAAGGATTTACCCTTGAATTTCGTGTCCGCTCCATATCTCCAGAACCCTTTGATCGATTTTCATACTTCACTCATATGTTCCTCTTAGTAAGCCGGTGTGCAGAGCACATGACCTAGCTACATAGACTCAAGGTCAAGGTCACAGGTCAATATTCAAAGGATTTACCCTCGAGTTTCGTGTCCGCTCCATATCTCCTGAGCCCTTTAGGCAATGTTCCTCAAACTTCACCCAAATATTCCTCTGAGTGAGATAATATGCAGAACATATGACTCGGCTACACAGACTCAAGGTCAAGATCACAATTCAAGTCATGTGATTTACCCTTCAGTTTGTGGCCGCTCCATATCTCCTAAACTGTTTGAACTATATAGTTTTATTATACTTCATTCAAATGTTCCTCTTAGTGAGACAGCGTGCAGAACCAATGACTCAGCTACAAAGACTCAAGGTCAAGGTCACAGTTCAAGGTCATATGCTTTACCCTTGAAATTTTATGTACACTACATACCTCATGACACCTTTGAAAGATTTTTATAAAGTTTTGACCAAATGCTGATCTCATTAAGGCAGTGTGCAGAGCCCTTGAAATGGCAAATCAATATAAAATATCTGATATACCCCATCCAAGCCCTCTGCCATGCCATTCCTTCTACAACAAATTGTTATACATAACTGACTGTCTACTTGCGGCGGGGGATTAAAGCTGTCCTTCAGACTGTACTCTTGTTTTATTATGTCTCTTCTTAAGATAATGAGGACATCTCGGAGGATTATAATTAAGGCGAAATAATCTGGAAATAAAGCTGCTTTAAAAAATTTAATTGCATATAATCCTGGTTAAATTAAAATAAAAATCGTCTCTTATTGTTTTTAGGCTCTTGATACCAAATATCAATACAATAATGTCCCACCATAGTCATGTGATACTTATAAAGCCCAATGGCGATCAGCGTATGCCCAGATGCGCCTGCACATCCACACAGTATCACCAAAGCGTTCACCGTTCGCACACGCAAATGTTTGAATCGGCTTAAACCTTAAAGCCTCACCTACAATTTGCAACAGACGACAATTTAAATGTTGCTGCTTTTTCAAAAATAACAAAAAGGCATGATATTTCACGAGAATTGTCTGCTGGCAGACAATTCTCATGTAATAACATACCTTATTTTTTTCGAAAATTATATGAAAGATGTCGCAAAATTTGTCGTCTGCTGCAGTCGTGATTGGCGCTTTAAGGGTTAACCCATATAAACCTAACGTCCCTATTATCGGACACAAGCGCGACGCCTAATAAGGCCCTTCACTATTTGCTGGTTTGATTTACAGTTGGATATGTATACTAAAACCGACTTCTAATCGGTACCTTATGCTACGTTTACACTATGTCCCCGGCGGCCACGGCAGTCACGATTTCTGCCACCGTGGACGAAACGGGGTGACCGTAACACAACGTAGGGGAACGGGGTCGACAAACGTAGCTCGCCGTGGTTGCCGTGATCGCCGGGCCAGATTTTTAAACAGTCAAAAAATTTGCCACGGCAGCCACGGCGGGATTGACCTACTTAAATGCGCCGTAGTAGAACGGGTAGAACGCAACAAAACGTGACAGAACGTAACAGACCTTAACACAACTTGTAGTATGTCCGCAGCGGGGCGGCTTGTTACGAGACGGCAACCCAAGGTCCGCCAAGGTCTGTCAAGGTCTATCAAGTCCTGTTGCGGTCTACCACGTTTTCCTAACCCGATCCCACAGCTCGAACCTGAACATGGATTCAAGAATCTCAGATAGATGCATCGGAGCAAGGATAGAAATAATCATTATTGAATGTATTTGTGTGCGTGAATGCATTAGTGTGTGCAATTAACCCTTTGGGTAGTTTCATTGTAATATCGAGGGGTCATAGGTTATAATTTCCCATGGCAGAATATTGCATTTATTTCTCTGAAGATCAGTCAGTGTAGACATTGATAAAATGTTGCATTGTGCGCCATTTCATTAGAATCTTCTGTGTTTTTTAAAAAATATTCATAAATGAGTCACTTGAGTACAAAGGGTTACTGCTGATACCAATGGCTGGTGTTATTGTTTCAACACTCTCATCGAACAGTTTCGTAGAGCTTTGGAGGTCTGAAATGCGTTACAGTAACATCTTCTGTGCGAAGCTCTCTTCCTATAAAAAATATATGAGAAATATTCCAATTGTTGCATTCGTACTTCCGAAAGCCATGCCCGCACTTTGCATCCGTCTTTACCCTTCATGCTAGACGATCATTCTTCTCTACAGCTGCTGGTGGCCTCCTTGCTGCAGCAAAGGCTATGTACGCTCCTAGGACTTATATAAATACGAAATCGGCTTCTTCATTGCCATTACATGTAATGATGTTTTTGATCAAAGGTGTATAATAAAACGATTGCAGCAGCTTTGTGGACCTCCTCTTTATACCGTGGGCATATTGGGGCTCAAACGCCATTCATCTCCCACGTTTTATCGTAGAAAACCTTGACAGAACTTGATAAACGTAGCAGAACTTGATCGCAATGTAACAAAACGTGAGAGGTCCCAACAGAACGTGGCAGGCCGGGAGGAAACGTAGAACCATCCGTGACAGACCGTAGCGCGCCGGCGAGCCTCTGTCACGGCATACCTTGACAGACCGTGAGAAAACGTAGCGAGACTTAACGGAACTTAAATACAAAGACAAAAATTACTAAAAACACCACGGCGAGCTACGTTTCTGGCTACCGTGACTGCCGTGGCTGCCGGGAACATAGTGTAAACCTAGCATTATATTTTACGCTAGTTAAGAAAGTGAGACATAGGGTATACAAAATTCATGCTTTTTTTAAGTGAAGCAATACTTTGCCGAGACTCTGCAAGTTATTTCATTTAAAAATGACGTTTACTTCTTAGAAAAAAAGGTACCCTCATTTCAAAAAGTCACCATTTTTCTACGATAAAAAACATAACACAAATTAACGTGTTTGTTTGTTTGAAGATGTTACTGGCTAACGTGATATAAGAAGAATAAACCTCAAAAGTTTTGTTTCCATCGGACTCGTCGTTTTTGCTACTCAACAATATAAGACAAACACTTTTAGCAGGTTAATCATTGGAATTCAGCTTTAAGCATGTAATTTACATAGAGACTTTGCACTGCTCTGTACGCTTTATTATCAGCGACATGGCATTGAAATTTTCAGCGATTACTCATTACCACCAGACGTCACCGTCTTTTTTGGAGAATTTAAAAAACAAAAATATAATGCTACCAAATCGATTTTAAACTCTCACATTGAAACCGGAAGTGTACAGTAGTCATAAAACTTTAATTGCCAAAAATAGACTAATCAAGTTCTACTGTGTTTGGCCTACAGTGTTCAAATAAAATTAAGCGCATTTAACAATTTTACCAGGAAATACTGGTGAATTTCAAAAATCTCGAAAAATTTTGAAAAATGCAATATTTCAAAAATGCGTAAAAAATCTACCATCAGCAAAATTTCAATCTTTCTGTGTTTTTCAAGTCGGACGGACCAGTTTGTAACCACCTAAACGTAAATTTTATAAAAACTACACTCAAAACCATTTTTTCTTTAAAAAGCGATTTTTGCATTTTTAACCCAAATAACTTTGAAGTAAAAGAAAACTGTTCAAAAACACTTCTAAGCGTTTGCCCATTGAAATGCACATATATAGGCAAAAATCATTTAGATTTTATTGGCGTTGGGTCAGAAATTTTAAGTTTGAAAAGTGACCGATTAGAACTTGGTTTTGGTATAATAGCTATGAAAAATTATCTAGCACCCATAAAGTTGGAAATTGACTCTTTTAAATTGACAATGTTGGAATAATCCATCATTCAATGATCATTCAAAAAACAACATCTGAGCCGCGACATGAGATTTCCAACAATGCGGTATATGCGACCAGCAAAAGCTCAGATCAGCCTGCGCATATGCGCAGTCTGATCAGAGCCTTTACTTATCGCTTGAAAATTCTATGACTCTTAGGCAATTTATTCTATCTTTACTAGACAGCTGGATACGTTTGCTCAAAGAATGACTTTTTGCAGATGCAATAAGTACCATTTTGTCAGGTGATGGGTACAAATTCGCTCTCTGCATATAGAAAAATAAAATGCTTGCTACATGCAAAATTTAAATATTCCAGCTTGTCATTGTGTGGTTTAGCAGACTCAATTAGGCTTACCCATTTGCCACCCTTGATATATTTTTATCACATAAAGGACACAAATGGTGAAATTCAAACAAAGGAAAAGGATAAAGCTGAAATCCTGAAATGACTTTTTTGCGCCAGTTTCTGCTCTTGAAGGAGTTTTAAATTATCTGACTTGTGTGGGAAGCGCAGTGGCTCAGTGGTAGATTGCTTGACTCGAGACCGAGAGGCTGCGGGTTCGAGCCTCACCGGCGTCACTGCGTTGTGGTCCTTGAGCAAGACACATTTATCCTAGCTTAGTACTGGTTCAACCCAGGAAGACCCGTCACTGTTTAACTGAAAGATTGTTGATTGGACGTAAAGAATCAAATCAAACAAAACAAACAAATCTGACTTTGTGAGAATTACAATATAGATATAATTGATATCAAACCAGAAAAAAGTACTTGAACTATTAACGAACCTTAATGTCAAAATCGTTTAGCCCTGATAACCGTCATTCATTTTTCCCAGGAGAATCGCTAAAGAGATTTATCTCCCATTATCTGAGATTTTTCAGATATCCAAATCTACTGGAGACGTACCTAAAGACGGTAAGAAGGCCAATATAACAAACATGAACAAGGAAATAACACACACCTGTGTCAATGACTTCAGTTCTAAGTAAACTGCTACAAAGTAATATCAAGGAAGAAGCTATGAATACTTTGACCGGACACAACTTGTGTTTTGACAATCCGTTTGTGTTAGGAAAGAATAAGAGATAAGAGTAATTCTGCGACTTCTACAACTTCTAAACATGAAGAAAAGTTAGACTGAAGCACTCGATAATAGTTACAAGCTGATTTAGTGTATTTAGACTTTAAAGTACTTTAAATAGTGTTTCTCATAAGAGACTGGTTGAGAAACTAGAAGGATATGGTTTAAACGGGTCATTGTTGACGATGCTTAGGAACAATTTTTCAAACAGAGACAGCAAATAATAGTCATTAATGGCAACCTTTCAAAATAGACAGATGTTTTATCAGGTATCCTGCAGGGATCCATTCTAAGTCATGTTTTGTTCATATTATATATAAACGAACCGCCAGGAATTGTGGGAAGTGTATGCAAATTATTTGCGGACGATTATAAATGGGCCTCGACGCGAGAAATCCTGTCTTCGGTGACTGGGAACAACAAAGGCGCAGACCAGCCTGCGCATCCGCGCAGTCTGATCAGCGCCTTTGTTATTCGCATTTCGGAAAGTACCATATCTAAGCTTCCTACAAGTAAAATTTCATTTTTCTAGCTAGTCTCTGTAGCTGAACAGGCTGGTTTGAATCTCACTTTTTCGGAAAACCCCAAGACAGGTTTTGTCGAAACGAGGTCCAAATTATACCTTAATAAAGCATCAGAGGCTGATCAATAGGAGTTGCAACGGGATATAGAAACACTATGTAGGTGGAGTAAAATTGTGTTGTTAGGCTTTAATATCAAGAAGTGTAAAGTGGTCTTTTTTGGTAATTTACATTTGAGTCAGTGCATGAGCTTTCCAACAATGTGGCATTTTGACATGTGTAGACTCAGATGAGCCTGTGCAGCCTCCTTTTGAGCTTAGAAACTCTAAATGGTGTTCAGTCAGTAGCTTAACAATACTCAAGCGACTAGCAAAGGCTCTGATCAGACTGCGCGTATGCGCAGGCTGATCTGAGGCTTTGCTGGTCGCACATTCCACATTGTTGGAAATCTCATGCACTGACTCATTTTGAATACCAATAGGGAATGACTGATACCCAGAGTAACTTGAAGTTTATTTTAACAGATGACTCTGAAAGTGACCTTGGTATCTTATTTAAGAAACCTCAAGGTTTAATGAGCATATTGATAAGACTGCTAACAAAGTGAATAGAATCATGGGCTTCGTTAGGAGGAAATTTACTCATATGGACAAAGACCTGTTTTTTGACATTTTATAAATAATTAGCAAGATCTCACTTTGACTATAGAAACCTGGTGTTTTACCCAACCACAAAGAAATATAAACAAATCAGGGAGAACGTCAATGCAGAGAAGCACGTTTGGTTCCTGAATTGAGTAGAATAACCCGTAAAAACGTTTAAGGATTGAGTTGAATCTTCCTACACTAGACTACAGTAGAGATTAGATAGTATACAAGTATTTAAGATGCATGTACTTCATAACGTTAATGACATTGACGTGAATACACCTTTTACTTTCACGGAAAATAGCCAGATAAGAGGTAATTACTTGAGGTTAAACAAACCTGGTGCAAATATGTCAATTAAGTTACACTCATTTGCCATGAAAAATATCCCAGTTTGTAATAGCTTAACATCAAAAATTGTAAATTCCAAGACTGTAGTCGAATTCAAGTTAAACTTGGACAAACTATGGAGAGACCAAAGGTCGAATCAGACCATTATATACAAGTGGAATTTCTAAAGTGAAAACATGAAAAACAGCTTCTTGTCTGAAATCACTTGGCCTAGAGTCTTGATTTTTATTATGTAGCATCATCTAGTGAACCTTTGCCATGTTTGTTCAACTTATGCCCCTTGGGTCAAAAATGACCCAGCTCTGAGTGTCATATTTTTTACAAAGGCTTATATAGGAAAAACATGAAAAAGTATTCTTGTCTAGAACAACAAGATAAGAACAACAGTGTAAAAATACCCTATTCCTTGACCCCTTAGGCGGTGTCAATGGTCAAATATTTAAATTCCCCCCAGCTTAGTCAGTTGTCAATATTTGAGGGTCTCAATGGGGCACCTCTGAAATCGGTAATCAGTAAAATTTAGGCCCAAAATTCAGTAATTAGTAAAATTAAGGCCCAAAATTCGATAATAATAAAAAAAGGCCTAAACATCTGTAATCAGTAAAAAAAAGGCCCACAAATCGATAATCAGTAAATTGTAGGCCCAAAAGTCGTTAATTATCAAAATTAGGGCCCAAAAATCGGTTATCAGTAAAATGTATGCATAAGTAGAATTTAGGCCATAAAAATCAGTTGACAATAGAAAATTTGATCAATTCAGTAAAATATATTAAAAAATCTATTCTTATTGGGTAGAAATATTCATTTTCTTACCATTTAAGATGGCCTATTTTGGTAGAATTCACTTACCGTTAAATGCGTCATTCCGCTATTTGGTATTTTTCCACACAAACTTTGCTAATCATTATATTTTTCCCAAAAATTCGCTAATCGCTAGCAATGCTTATTCTGCTATCCTTAAAATCGCTTATCATTAAATTTTAGGGCCATAATTCGCTAATTATTAAATTTTGAGCCATAGTTCGCTAATCAGTAAACCCCATAGACACCCTCATATTTCAACAGATTTTTGCATGCAAAAAGAGGAACAATAGATACAAAACAAATCAAATAGGATTTTAGTTTGAATGCCATGGATGGACCTAGGGGATTGGACTGATGCAAAAAATCAACGTTTTTAGAATATTGCCATGTAGTAAATCAAATAAAGGGAGTGAAGCATACAATAACATGCTGGCAAATATTTTGCCCTTACACACACACTCGAAGCTTGGGTAGGGATCAAAAAGTCAACTATTTTTTTCTTTTCTGAAAGTAGTCATGTTGTATATCGAATTAACGGAAATGGAAAAAGAACGCCATGTTAGCAATATTTTCAGTGCTCAACATTTCTTAGTGCCTTTGAGTTACTAAGGCGCAATTAATTGGTTTTTTGAATACTTTTTATGTCGCCTGTAAACCATAGAGTACACAATGGGATCAAGTCTCCGTCTTCGTTGACGTTGTCACACTTTTGGTTACCGGTCAATAATTTTTGAATGGATGTATTTATTTCATTCCAAGATTACAGAAGATTTAAGCATCAATAAATACAGATCAAGTTCGAATTTTGAGATCGTCCACACATTTTTTACTGAGTTATGGTCGTTCTTTGACTTAGGTGTTGGCTAAGTTTTTGGTTTCCAATAAATACCTTTTTAAAGGATACATCAATTACATTCAATGTTTACAGAAGCGTTAAGCATCATGGGGAGCATGCTGCAATACGTTCTATCTATATTAGGCTACTATTTTCTACTTAGGCCTTTGTTTTGTCTATTTTAAGTTGCTGCTTAAGAGAGGTTTTACTGTATTGCGTATATGAGCAGCGAATGCTCAAACGAGCCTGCACAAATCCACAGACTCCCTGGAGGCTTCGCTGCTCATTAACACAAAGTATGAATGTTGATAAAGACTCAGACCAAAGTTAAGACCTCTAGCGGCAACATGAGCGTAACTCTTTGTAAAGTCCGTGCTGGTCCTGATAACTATTTGTAAGGTCCTTGTGGTCAGTATAACTCTTTGTGAAGTCCGTATGGTCCGTATAACTATTTGTGAGGTTCGTAGGATCCGCATAGCTCTTTGTGAGGAACTCAACCATCATATCTGTATTTTGCATCATTTAACAACATTGCTAGTGCTTGATTATATGGTTTATAAAATGCGTTCAGAAGTTTCCTCGTAGTCTCTAGCATTTCACCTTGTTTCTTTCCCGATGGTTTTCTGGCGTTTCGTATTCCCAGTTTGTCCATTGCTGCTTTCAGTTTAGGAGCCATGGGTTCTGCAAAATAAACAGACAGCTACACATATAAATTTAAAGATTGCCTAAACACATACGCAAAAATACAACATGAGCTGACCCAGATGGTTTTTTAATTGATTGTGCAATATGTATGTGTATATATCACGTCTCTAGAGGTTTTTTTTAAAAAAAAATCGCGAGCTTGAGGTTTGCAGTTGAACGTAATTGATGTTTTTTTTCTTCTATTCCATCCGTTTCAAGGCTGCTAAACCATATAACTGGCGCTGTGTCGGTCAATATCCAGTGTATATGGGCTATAACCCCAAAGAAAAGAGAAAATAGCGTAACGGTTATTGCTATTCTTTGATGGGAGATTCTTGTTTGACTTGGGTTTCATATCAAAACAATACAATAGTATATGAATTTTCTTGCTTTGTTGGCTGTATCAGCATGCTTGATCACATTCATAATAAATATACCACAGTGTATCCGCTTGTACGTGGAAATGATCCACGAGCTTTAGTCAGTGAATTATCTCCCGTACAGGTGGACAACCATCTTACATTGCAGATGTTTCACACAAAAATTAGCATGATATAATTAAAGATAAACCATGTGCAACTGTATCATTGTTCACAGAAACCCAAATAAATGTGTTTATAGAAGTGGGTAAGCGAATTTGGAGTTGGAACCATGCTGAAAATAGTATTCAAAAGATTCAAACTGAGGACCACGATTCCTGTCAAAATTGCAATTAAATAAAAGTTTGTTCCACAATAAAATTGGTTTCCTGTTAGTTGAGTAATAACTTGTTAAATTACAAAAAAATGGAACTGAATTTCTTTAAAGTGGATACACTTAAAAAGAAATAAATGGGATATTTTATGAAAATCTTAGCCACAAAAAGATAGTCTGAGAAAACCAATACCCCACTGAAATATTTGGGCTCGAGGAGAAAAATGGGGGTATATAACAAACAACCATTGCCATGCAATGACCTTTATGATCAGACAATTTCGCAATAGGTTAAGAGATTCTCTATTAACTTTTTTTCATCTTATATAAACCTATGGAGCATTTCCTAAACTACAAGGCTAAACACAACCATCTATATAAATTCGTAAATGTCACACTTTGCTACCAGTGGAAATCATGATATCGTTAGATTTGCTCTTCTCACCAATTATTCAATGAAAATCTAGATGCACTTTACCTTTTATTTTATACTTAATATCCTGCCAGCCAAGAGTGACAGTGACGCCATGTTTTGTTTATAAAGTTATCAGGGACTTACAATCGATGGATCACTTATGTATTAATCCTATCCAGTGATGTATCGATGAGTGTTAGATCAAGTGAAGTGTACAAGTTAAAATTTACTAAACAGTTGTAAACAAAATATTACATCACTGTCACTTCTGAAATCTAGGCATATCAAAACAAATAAAAGTGATATCATTCACTAGTGAAATTATATACCATCAATCACTAGTGATTGATATCAGCCTATAATTTCACTGTAGCGTTTTTTGGATTACCTCTTGACTTTTCCATTCACTTGATGCATTTCACTTCAGAACTTCAAACGCCCATAACTTTCTTATTTGTGAACAAAAACATCAAGTGTGGATATGCATTTTCTTATTTAGAATGGGACGAATATTTTGGTACCTAAATTATTTGGGTTTGCTATTTTTCGTTTTTGCATTTTCAGCACCTCCTTTATCAGTGGGTGACATTGCATGTAGCCTATAAAAATTATAAATAAAAAGAATTTTTTTTTTCGGTAAATACCAAATATATTTCATCTCGTGAGTTGAAGACATTCAGATGTTTGCAACACACTCGATGAAATATATTTGGTATTTACCTCAAAAAAGTAAATATCCTCTACAAAATAAACTGACAGCATGTTTAAACAATCAACATCTTAAAATGCATGTGATATTTCTATTATGCTGTTACTGTGTTGGGAAATGTACAAAACATGAGACCTGTGCAATTTTGCACAGGTTTCATATTTTGCACATTTTACTGCGTTGCACGCTTTTAAAGAAACACCCGCAGAGAACAACAAAGTACACGAGGCAAGTAGTAGCTCACTGATAGAATGCCGGCCTTAAGATCGATGACTCGCTGGTTCAAACTGTGTATTCAGGGGCGGATACAGGATTTCTGGAAAGGATGTCGAGGGGTTCGTATTGCTGCTTTCATCTCATTTCACTGAGACAAAATTATTTCATTTTTCAGGATATTTACAAACGTGGGGCGATGAGGGGGGTTTAAGCGAACCCCCTGAACCCCATCTGCGTCTGCCACTGGTATTGTCATTGAGGAACACACTTTATCTTCACTGGCTAGTGTGGCTACACATGGCTAAAACATTGTTGACTGGTACGTAAAAGCATCAACTCAACAAACAAGCAAACAACAAGGCAAAATTATGGCAAGACTCATTTCATGAATGTACTTACTCAGCCCGAGAAATTTGAAGACTTTTGTTAATGCTGCTGTTTGGTTGGCTGCTATATCCTCCAATCGCTGAATCAGAATTTGATCACGTGGAAACACTTTTAAATAGTCTTTAATGAACACATGGTAAACGCCTCTTCTGATGTGAACCTGTGAATAGATAATTGAGCCAGCACATAGCATGTTGGTTTTTATCGCATATGTGCACTGGTGGATCTACAGGGGGTTCTGAGTCTCCGGCCCTGATCCCAGCCCCGACTCTGGCCCCCGTTTTAAATATCCTATGAAGTCATTTTCATGGTATAATTAAGACTAATTAAATTAAATCAGCAAAGTGACCACACGCCCCCCCCCCCTGCTGACTGAAACCTTTAATGTATAACCATGATAACAAATAATTGAGGAAGCACCAGGAATGTAAACGAATTGTCAGTGTTCAAGTAGCATGCATGGTTTAAGCAAGGAAGAAAGAGCTTTGAATAAGCCCAAGGAGTGGAAGTGTGAAGATAATTAGATATAAACTTGTGACGTACGAGGGGCATTTGAAAAGTTCTTAGCATGGTCATTTATCTCAGTAACCGATTTACAAAACCTATCATGTTTGGTATCATTTTAAAGAGCCATCTTTCCTCTATGTTATGGCATAAATTTCATGAGGATATTATAATGCAGACACGAAAAATGTTATTGTTAATACATGTACTGTTTGTGTACTGAAAAACGCAAAATTTCAGTGGAAAATATAATATTTTACCTTTTGAAAAGATTGCAGAACATTAACAATAGTTCACGAAATTAGATAATTTTGTACCATTTGGTAGACCACAATCTGGTTCAGTTATTATACAATTGATGACCGAGTTGGATGTTTCTAATAACTAAATACCGGAACAGCCATACAAAAGCCGTCTAGAAAGAAAAGCAATACGCTAATTTTTTCGACTAAAAATCGCATGTCACAATGCACATATTTTGAAAATATATATCTGACAGTAGTTTAAAAATGCTGGGCGTTGGTATTTTTGTCAATCACACGTTTTGTTCTTTGTATTGAAACCAAAAGAAATTTTGTAAACCAGAATAAAGGGAAGATAACTCTTATAATCTTCCCATGGGGCAGAGTAAGTTTAGCCATGAGTTGACGTTCTGATTCATTTCAATTGAAAACGGTGGCAAACAAAAATGTAAAAAAAAATTGAGAGTAGATATCGATCAATTTTGTGATGGTAAACGCGATACCATGAGAATTTCTTATGCCATCGACAAAATGTGAGGGGTTAAGTTACCCCACTCACTTCTTGAAAAGTAGGGGTAGTGTTAATAGGAATAATTTTCTTGAATCCAGAACTAAACAAGCCACACTTTTTGCGTGACGAAATGATTTTTATGCATTGTTCGCTACAAATAAAGCAAAAAGTATACTCAATAGGCATGTTTCGTGCTCCTGTAGTGACACAATTTATAGTAAAAGTATAAAGAAAAGTCGAAAAAATGCCCATTTTTGAAAGTTTATCATTTCTCTATTAGTCACCATTTTCAGAATGTAAAGGTGGTAGTCATGCAAGCAGTGAAAGCATAATATATTTTAATAAAAAAATTAATTGGCACTAAAACGTTAATTTGTCAAATCATGATAGCAAATAAGTTCCCCAATTTTCCTTCGCTTTTTTCCAAGTATTTTGCTTAAAATTTCTGCCAGTATATAAACCCCTACTCATTTTGAGCATGTGCTGCACGTGCACGCCAAGTTCTTTTTTGACAAAAATTAAGCCATCAAGTAGCTGTTTAATTCTAGTTCCCAGAAATGTATAATCTGATAGCATTTTATCAACGCATTGTGGAGTTATGATGCCATGCTAAGAACTTTCCAAATGACCCTCGTACATCCACAAACCCAAAAGAATACCAAGATATTTATACTTTTTATTTAGTTATCTCAATTTCTTTCATATTAATTGTAAAATGATAAGCATTAGTTTTTCTTCATTGTCCAAAAATCACATTTTTTCAGTGTTTACAGTCAGCTTCCATTCTTTAGAATATGTTTCAAATACACTTAATGCTTGTTGCATATCTATCTTACTATCACTAAATAAAACAGTGTCATCTGCATACAGTAGAAAAACAGATTTAAAAAGATCATTATCCTTATGGGGGATACATTATGTTGATGTAGTAAAGTCTATAAATCATTTAAGAAAATGCAGAAACAAAATGGTGAAAAATTTCTCCTTGGCAGACGCCTAAAGTACAAATATTAAGACATGATTAGCCTTCTTTGGTTGTTATCCTAGACTTAATGTCTTGGTATAGATGAAAAATAATATTAAAGCGTTTGCCATTTATTTTACTTTCTAACATCTTGAACCAAAGTCCTGTATGAGGTACATTAACATGATCATAGCGTGTGATGAAAATCAGCTTTGGCAATTCGACTCCAAAACTAAACAGCAATCTTCACAATGGACAGACATAGCTGATGCCTACATTGCTTAGTGTTGTAAGAAATTTATGTTTTAAAAATGTAGATTAAAATGGATTGTTGTTATGCCAATCTGTATCCAAGAGGTCAACTCACAGTATTCGAGATGATTTATTTAAATATATAGACTCAAAACAAAGCGTTTTAATACTTTTCAAGAATTAATTGACACCTCAACCGATAATTAATGTTTATTTAAAGAAATATGAGAAACCTGAACGCCGCAAAAAGGTCCTCCTATCAGGCTTTTTTCATTTTTGTCTTATTTGTGCGTCAGTGTGGTAGCGCCAACAAGGCTAAGAATTATTAAACATGAGATGGCTTGTTACATTTCATACGTTAAACGTAGGTTATATAAAGATGCTGCCGTTTATATTCAGCAATAATTTTTGTAGACTCGCTGTTAGCACTGCTGGCGCAACGTTGGCATTAAACATTATCTAAAGCCCCAGTTACACTGTCACGATTTTGGCCACGACGGAGCTACGACTTACCCCGATTTATCAAGTCGTGATGCATCGGCATGAGTCGTAGCAGCACCGTAGAGAGATTGGCGCGAATCCTAGTAGTACCGTGGTGATTCGTGAAGACTCCTGGAGATTCGGCAACCTCCACGACAAGGCTACGACGAGTTTAAACCGTTTAAACTCGTCGGGGTGAATCGTGTTCCATTGTGGGCGTGGCCTAAATCGTAGCTCTACCGTAGCGGGATCGGGATCATTCCTAGTAGCACCGTGGTAGTATTCGTGGTCATTCGTGGGCGTTCGTGGGCGTTCGTGGTGAATCGGGTTATCACTGACACAGGATTCTGGTATAAAAACAGAGGTATCATTGCTGAAAAATCATTTTCAAACGGGAATTTGAGTTAGCATCATGGAGACTTCAAATGGCTGATTTGCAGCTTGGACAGAAATGCCGCACAAGTGAACATAGTAGTTGCACGGGCTGGCTGCTTATCAGTCTGTTCCTCGCTTGTCAGATCTGTCTGTCCCTCTATCGCAGGGGGATCATGATCAGCCCGTCCCGGAGTTGACTCATCATTTTATACAACCAGACCGTGGCTTGGGACAGGACTAAGCCTAGCTGGTGGGTCAGGTGACTTTTTTGATTTTGCTGAAGTTTTTCTTTTTGGCATGACTGGCTTTATCAAAGGTCGAAGAGATAATGATATTTGGTGTCATAATTTGGCCAACTGTCACATGCCAAGCACTAAATCGTGCACATTCGTGGGAGGTCGTGACGCTACCGTAGCGCTTCCGGCTTGAATCGTACTAGCACCGTATCGAATCGTGGAGGCATCGTGAGCATTTGTGAGCATTCGTAGCTCCACCGTGGTGAATCGTAGCGCTGCCGTCTTGAGTCGTAGTGGATCCGTAGATGAATCGTGCAGACACCGTAGGAGCATCGTGAGACATCGTATTTATGCTTGAATTTCTTTTTTTCCATCCCGACGCATCCCGATGCAACCCGATTTTACCATCTGTCTCAAATCGGGATGAGTCGTGGTGAATCGGGGCTTGAATCGTGACAGTGAAACTGGGCTTTACCATCCCTTGTCTCAATAGGGTGACTGCTCTATGTCCTCTCTCTATCCTTTTATGTCTTGTTTCGTCTACGTGTCTGTGTGTCTGTGTGTCTGTCTGTATGTCTGTTTTGTCTGTCAGTCTGTATGTCTGTTTTGTCTGTCTGTCAGATACGTACGTACGTGATACGTATGTATGTACATGCATATGTGCGTGCGTGGGTACGTGAATGCGTACTTATGTACTTACGTATGTATGTATGTATGTATGTATGTATGTATGTATGTATGTATGTATGTATGTATGTATGTATGTATGTATGTATGTATGTATGTATGTATTTATGTATGTATGTATGTATGTATGTATGTATGCATGCATGTATGTATGTATGTATGTATGTATGTATGTATGTATGTATGTATGTGCGCGTCATCATATATATTGTCATATTGTTTAATTGTTATGTTATATGTAAGGAGACCAACTAGTAGCCCCTGGGCTGTTTGGAATTCTTGTAAAATAAATAAAGCATTAAATTAAATTTAACGTACTTTTCCTTCACTTTGTTTTGCCTAACCATTTCAGCAATTAGTTTTCACATTGTCAATATTTGAAATATCTGTACGCACAATCCTCTTTACTTATTGATTTTTAAAAATCAATTTATGAAATGGAGTTCTGGTTACCTGTATTTTCAAAAAATGATTTTTGCAGACTGGGAACCTCAATCAGACGGTTCTTTTGAGCAGCCAAAACATATGTTAAAATTGATGGGTAAGAAAAAATTTACAATTTACGCTGATTTTTGTTTTGTTTATCTGAACCTCTGTAAGTGACAGTCAATCAGTCTTATGGTCAACATTTGAACAAACACAAACTGTACTCAGTAAAGAAGGTTCTGCTTCCTTGGGTCTTTGGGTAATTCTTTCTGAACCAGTTGTTGCTGCATAGAATGTAAATAATGGCTATAGTAATCATTTTTCTGCAACTGGATGAATTCAAGGATTGTGTAAGGAATCACTTTCTCCCTGTGTTACGGTTTTCAAGCACCTTAGAAAACACGTGCTTTAACATTGTTATCTCTTTTAACAGAACTAGTGTTGTATGGAGCTGTTTATACATGAAGATACATATGGGAAAATCTTGTGAAACTATATTTTGGTTTGGCATTTCAGAGGGATTTTTGATGCCAATCTTAAAAGAGGTCATGATGGTTCTACTGGCAAGGATAGAATAATTAAATCATAGCTGTTAGCAGAGGTATATTTAAAAAAAACTAAGCTGAACATCAATGTGCACAGCAAAATAAATAAAGTCAACCGTTTTGTGGTCTTTGGACAATGTAGGGTCACAGTACGCTAAATGCCAATTATCTGGAGTAATTACAGAGTAATAATGAACCAGTGGACACATAACAAACATGACTCGCCTCATTTATTTTCAATAGCAGTATTTTATAAAGTATCATTACATGTATGTGATTATCTTAGTTTGGATCAGTATAACAAGTAAGAAAAATGTAATATAAGTGGGACTTTATAAATAAGAGCTTTTTATACTATGTCCATTTTGTCACAATAAGCAACCTTTTTAGCGATTTGAAAACAAGATTGTTATAAATCCTATAATAAAAAATATATATGAGAAAAAAAAAATTATGATTTTTATTTATTTGTTTTTAACTAAATGATTTATAGTAAAAGATTTAGTAGCAAATATTGATCTAGTTTTCGAAAATTTAAACATACAGAAAAATATCCAAAATAAAATTCTTTCAAAATTTAAATTCTATTGCTTAGGTTTTGACTAAATTTCAAAATAATTGATAGTGAGAGCAGAATACCACATATGACAAACCACATGGCCACTGAGCTGATAACAGGTGTCAATATCTTCACATAAACCAATCAAAGTAAGTAAGGGTGCAAAGATCAGGAATCGATACAATCAAGTACCACACCTGACCCAGGATACCAATGGGAAAGTGACAAACTCACAGTAGACACCACAAATGAGAGCCAAGAGGTCAGCCCTTTCCCAGCAGGTGACCATAACGCACATATAAACAGACGCGCACAAAGACATAGCAAACACAAGACAGAACAAAAACATAAAAGATCCACAAAAGAAGTATAGCCTTGGAACGGTCAGTAAAATATTTTACTGGAGGGCTTAAACCGGTTTAACGGCGCCAACCTCACCCTTAATTCAGATGTGGATCAAGACACATAGATATTTGGTTTGCATGAAAGACCCCTAACTTATCAAATTAGAGATAAGCCTGAAGAACTCCTGGAGATGTTCACAGCGTGAGTGCAAAACAGAAAGTGCCAGAATTTCCTAATATACCCCACTCATGCCTTTAAATGCACTTTATTTTATTTGAACACTGTAGGCCAAAGACAGTAGAACTTGATTAGTCCATTTTGGCGATTAAAGTTTTACAACAACTGTACACTTCCGCTTTCAATGTGAGAGTTTAAAAATCAATTTGGTAGCATTATGTTTTTGTTTTTCCAATTCTCAAAGAAGAACGGTGACGTCAGGTGATAATAAAAAATCCTTGAAAATTTCAATGCCGTGTCATTGATAATAAAGCGTACAGAGCAGTGCAAATTTTCTATGTAAATTGCAAGCTTAAAGCTGAATTTCAATGATTAACCTGCTAAAAGGGTTTGTCTTATGTTGTTGAGTAGCAAAAACGACGAGTCTGATGGAAACAAAACTTTTGAGGTTTATTCTTCTTATATCACGGTAGCCAGTAACATCTTCAAACAAACAAAAACGTTAATTGATAATGTGTTATTGTTTATATCATAGAAAAAGTGTGACCTTTTGAAATGAGGGTAACTTTTCTCTAACTTCGTCCGTGCAACAAGTACACTTCATTTTAAATGAAATAGCTTGCAAAGTCTAGGCAAAGTATTGCTTCATTTTAAAAAGCATGAGTTTTGTATACCCTATGTTTCACTTTCTGAACTAGCGTAAAAATGAAAGATGACCGATTAGAACTTGGTTTCAGCATAATTTACCATGACATTGTACAGGAAATTACATTTTAAGCAAATGGGAAAAGTTTCTGTCATAAAGCAACGTTTCTGTGGGGAAAGAAGCCTTGTATGTTTTGGTTTAGACTGACATTTAGTCTCCAATGCCAATCTCATTTTATTTCATTTAATGTCTTCAATCCTCTCTAATATCCTTCTTCAGCCCTAGAGAACTAAAGTAATCCATGAAGTGAATTATATTTCATAAATATCTTTAAAATAAAAAAAATATATAAGAAGGAGACTTGCATAAGTCTAGTTTTGGGCCGAGAAGTCCAATTACCGCTAGAAAGTGCGTGTTCTCTGTTTAGCTATACCCAACTCAAGATTTGCATAATATGAACTGAAGGGAAAAACAATGCCTTTCAGGTCCGAAAATATTATGTAAATACACATTATAATTGTTATGGTAAATTACTGCGATGTCTTTACTAACTATTTTGCAATGAATTTATTCGTAGGGCCGTTTTTGTGATTGCATAATAATCCGCAAATTTAACTTTAAATTGATTTACGTCAAAAACAAAACAGCAAAACCGGAGGGAAAATCGTTGATGAAAGAAACAGCAACAATTTGAAATCCTTCAAATGAAGCACAGCATGATACACAGTGCTAATTAAATGTTAATCAACTAGAGATATAAATTATTTTATATTTAATTTTATCTATTACCGCTAATTATGAGGTACATGTATTGTGCGCACGTGCAACAAAGCCCATAATTATACGTCGATGGAGTGCCAACATAACGTTAAAGCATGTTGTCCAATGACTTTAACGTCATGCCGTGCTACGGGTTTTATTTACAAATTCTACGAACTTTTTGCACTCGTATATGAGCCCCCTCTCTAGAAATCCTGATGTGACCAGCGAAACCAAGCCCCAAGTTTATAAAAAGCTGAGTTCATTATCAAACTAAAAAAAAGCACAATGATTTGCTGCTTGCGGACACGTGTTCGCAAGCAGCCAATCATAGCGCTTTATTTGGAGTTTGGGACTGTTCTCAAGTTGTATAACCTCGGGGCCTAAAGTTTCAAGTGAATTGTCTACCAACAGATGATATACATTAAATATCAAGCTTGTTTTGGCCTCTAAAATCAGCAACAAAATTGAAAATGCTGTTTGCTACACAGTTAATTGGCACTTATGGTTTATGGAGTTTATGGTTTATGGAGAAACTAAATAAAGTAAAAAGTGGACAAGTCCCAATTACATGATTGGTCAGTGGGATGCAATCTAAAAATTGGTCAAGCTCCATACCGGAAGATTGTGTTAATTTCTTATGCTTTCAGTCTTTTGTAGAATAACTATCTGAATGTCTCTCATGAACTGCTATGCAATGATATTACAGGGTGCAATCTTCGATCTGACTGATTCGTTAAGCTATAAAGCTAAAAAGTAAACTAAAGTAAGTAAGCGTGCAAAAATCAGGAATCGATACAATTAAGTACCACACCTGACCCAGGATACCAATGGGAAAGTGACAAACTCACAGTTAGACACTACAAACGAGAGCCAAGAGGTCAGCCCTTTCCCAGCAGGTGACCACAAGGCACATATAAACAGACGCGCACAAAGGCATAGCAAACACAAGACAGAAAAAAACATAAAAGATCCACAAAAGAGGAACCGCCTTTGAATGGTCAGTAAAATCTTTTACTGGGGGACTTAAACCGGTTTCACAGCGCCAACCTCACCCTTAATTCAGATGCGGATCAAGAAACATATTTGGTTTGCATGAAAGAACCCTAACTTATCAATGCATCAGCTCCTAGAACAGATAATCAAGATAAAAAAGGAGATAAAGCAAAGATAAGGACTCAACAGTAAATAAAACTGAATACCTGAGCAAAAGAAATCCAACAGGTAAACCCCGGTGTGCCCAACAAACAGCCTAAGCATCAGGCCCCTACCATCTCATCAATAGATAAGTCTTTAAGTTGAAATCGTCATAGAGTCTGAAGTCTGACCCACCGACGTGCAATTAAAGAGGAAAGCGAAGTTGCCAAACGTGATTTGGTTGACCACCAGCATGCAGTCTGTTGCAAAACATTAATGTTATAGCCAATCTTTTTGTAATGGGAAATTATTTTAATGAACTGCGCTGAAAAATTATTTGAGCCAACAATCTTCTTCGATTCAAACACAAAGTCACCATAGAATTCAGGTTTTGAAAGTCTTTGGCGCAAGAGAGATTTAAGTCCAACTTGGAATTAAGATATCAAATCATTGTATTGTCTTTAAAATTTAGAAAAGGGCTTGCGAAGGTATCGATATTCTTGTTTAAGAAGTTTCTGAGTTAACAATTTATTGCGAGTGTTGAAGTCAGCAACATAGCTAGATATTTTAGCAAAACGATGAGTTGAGAGAAATAGACTCCATAGGATGTAGAGCGAGGAACATCACCATCTAAAAATGGGAAATTGACAATTTCAAAATCAAAGTCGTCACGTTTATCATAAATTTTGGTAGAAACAATATCATTAGAAATTGATAAATGCAGGTCAAAAAATGCGACTTCAGTATCAGAGGTATTGGCTTTATTAAGTTGGAGCTCTGAAGGGTATATTTGACTTACCATATTGTCAAAATAAACATTATGAATGTTAAAAATATTGCCAAATATCTGGATATAGTGTTAAACACATCAATAACATCAGCCTGCTTTATGATCAGAAAGAGACATCATAAAGTCCCTCTCATAACAAAACAGGAACAAAATCTGCAACCAGGGGAGCACAATTAGTGCCCATAGGAATCCCAACTACTTGTCTATACAGCTTGGTGCCGAATTGAGTAAAAATGTTGTCCAACAAAAAGATCATTGCAACACATACATTTTGACAAGACCATGCATGATATTTCATAGGTTTTTCCGAAGTAAAAAATGCACTTCTGTCATTACATGCAAGGTAAGGAGTGCCTTCTCCTTGGTAGGATCTTTCAAGAAGATCAACAAGTTTATCTTTAATTAAATTATGAGGTAAAGTAGTGTAAAGAGTAGAAAAATCATAAGTAGCAAACTGGTCGCATTGAAATCTCTAGCTTTAAGTTTATCTAAAATTTCACCTGAATTTTTTTAGACCATAATAGGGTTTTAACCAGGTCTCTTATATACATTTTCACAGTACTTGATAACATGTTTTAACATCTGTAAGACACGAAGTTAACAGTTTTGAAAGTTCTGTGGTCGAACAAGAACTAGAATTAGAAATAAATCTTGCTTTATAGGGTTTTATGAAGTTTAGGCAACCAGTACAACGTAGGAACTTTGTCTTGATTTTCCTTAGCTTTGACACTGAAATGTAGGACTGTATGACAACCATGCCCATCGACAATCACCCTCTCACTAAAAGAAGGCTGCAGTTAATAGGTGTTAGTGTCAACAAGCTCACGCTTAAGAGTATTAATATAAAACAATCATCAAACAACTACAACACTGTAAGCAGCTTTATCTGCTGGAACCAGAATAGTGCTTGTTTATTATAGTGCCACCCCTATTGAAAGGGCCAGCTATTTCTGACTTATGAGACACTTCATTTTGTCACAATTGCTTCTCAAATTCCATCCTTTTGACAGGCACCCGGCAGGCTCAGAATTGGTAGCTGTTCGTTTAACTAGCTAGCAGCTTAACAACTGGCCATATCAGAACAAACCCCACTGCCGCCGACACTGGGATTCGAACCTTCGTTCTCCTGCTCCCGAAGCGGATGCTTTAACCACTAGGCTATCAGGACCTATGCATAACACACAACAAGTGTATTTATGTTTAATCTTAAATTTTTAAGAATAACAATCTGAATGTCTCTCTAAACAATTGCAAGCTAACTGATTTGTCAAACTTTGCATAGCACAAAATAATTGTGTTTATTTCAAAGAATTCTAAGAATCCCAATCTTATTTTCTCTTGAGCCGCAATACAATCATGGGGTGACATCTACGATTGGACTGATTATGGGGTGACATTTAGGATCGGACCGATACATAGTACACAACAAATATGCTTATTTTTCAGTATTTTTGTAGAATTACACACAGAATGACTTTCTAATTAACTGTGATGCAATTATGTGGTGCCATCTATGATTTGCCTGATGCGTCATGATATACATAAATAATTATATTACATTTTCGAAGCAATCCTTTAATGAATCTTTAGATTTTTGCAACCGTTCATAGCCTCATCAATTGCACAAATTTGATTGACAGCTCCCGTGCAATACACTTTGAACATCGAATTCATTCGCCAGAAGTGACACTGGTGTTGTGATTGACAGCAAGCCACACCAGAGTCGCACTTGCAAAACAAGCCTCTTGTTGGCTCCATTGGCTGTCCATGTTCAAGCTGGCCGTTCTGCTTTTTCCGGTTTTCACTCCAACAAAACCGTTAATACAATAAAATTTAAATAAAAAAACTGTTTTAATTCCTAAATCAAAAATATGTTTTATATTTTAGATATTTATATGAAACATAAATATAAACAATAAATTCAATTTTTGGAATGTTCATGGAATCATGAATACTTTTGGTCTCTTGCAAAGTTAACATGAAGCCCTTCGAGCTTCACTTACTTTGCAAGAGACCCAAAGTATTCATGATTCAATGAACATTTCAAAAATCGAACTCATTTCATAAAGGCAAACATTGCTTCCCCAGGGAAACACATCTTTGCCCCATCATTGTAACAGTGGTCACTAATTAATGATAATTATTGGCTGCCCACTGTCTTACCTCCAACTGTTTACTGTGAAGGCATATTACACATGTTCTATGTTATCTAATCTTTCAGTGAAAAATAACACCAAAATGATTAATATTCATGATTAATAGAGTGGAGACTCTGATCAGCCACCTGATCATCTATTCGGTGTGCCCGGTTCACTGTCCATATAGGGAAACCAATGATTATTAGCTACAAACTGAGCAAGCAGCAAAGACATGAAACTGCTAGTTTCTATCAATCTATGTACAGACTGATTTTGGTTTGCTGCAGAAGTTATTTTGTTGGTTTTTGTCATGCATATGCTTTATTTGGGATTGTGATGTTGCGCATATGTTATATACGGTCAAAAGTAAGCAATATAATGTATTGTTCAGTAGTTAAACATTTGGTTTTAATAAAAATATTGAAATAGAAAGTCAACCTTTTGAGTTTAGAAATTGAAATGCAAGAGTAACGAACAGTGGCAAAAAAAAGAAATTTATGCGTTTAGATGCCAATACTTTGTAATGAGAGTTTGAAGTACAAGATAAAAAATCACCGGACTTTCAAGTTCAGAAGTCATGAGATAAGACATTATGAGACAACGATTGATCTTACACATGACAAATTCTGAACTTGAAATTTCAACTTCTGTATCATCTCTGTTACTCATAATTCAGAGAGTTGAACTCCATGTTACTTTTCATAATAAACTCCATTTTATGGAACATTTTTGCGTTTCCATTTGATTTAAGTATGTTTTTGTAGTCTCACATTTCACATATAAATTAGCCAGATATTTATATATTACCATATATATCTGCGAACAGCAAACGCCAGGACAAGCCTGCCGTCTATGTAGTTTCACCAATGTCTTGCTGTCCAATGAGGACAAAATATAGGCGGCCTCTAATCCCACTAGATTGGTGTGCATGTATCTACGCATGTGAAGTCCAAACAATCACAAACCTTTCATATGAATGCAGACAATACATATACTATTTAACTTTTTCCTTACAGACAGGGATGTTTTGCATGTGCTGATAGCATTTCCAATGCGGCATGCTTGTCTACAGATGCGTGACTGACAGCAGTTTCAGGGGTCGCGAGTTTGATCTCGGCCCGGTCGCATACTTTCAATGAGGTTGATCATGAAATAATTTCTAGGCGTTCCTGAAGTTTTTACTTAAGTTTTTACAGCCTTTTTTAAGTTAATTTTGAAAAAAGTCAGCAGACGAAATCAAAAGTTTGATAAATTACCCAGCATGCAACGATTTACCCCTTTTCAGCCAAAATTGTTTTGTCCTAAATGCTTTTAATGTTTGCAGAAGATATCAAGTGTAATTCAGACTAGCCTTTTATCATGATCATGGAAGCAATCACTATGAACCCAGGAGCAATCTTATCTGGGTCTTTTGATACCTAAGAACATAATCAGACAAAACGGACGAAGCAAAGGTGTCTGACTGGTGGGATATGGGGTAAATTTGTGTAGCTCGCATGTCCAACAAATTCTCTGAAAGGTCCTGAGCTGAGCACTTTAAACTTTGCTAGAACACTTGTCTTTGGAGTGTCTCGGCCAGGTACATGTATTGCTCAATTTAATCTCAATGTTCTTATTTGTTGCATGCACAGAATCAACATAATCAGACAAAATGGATGCATAGATCCGATGTGCATCTTCGTTATATGTAGATTTCAAACAACTTTTTCTCATGAGATCAGTGCATGAGATGACTGTTGTTTCTGAAATTTATTGTCAAAATTTGAAAGATTAAACAAGCATTTTAAGTTTTGGGCAAATTATTAAAATGTGTTACTGTCGCATACATGCACACATACATGCATGAACGGTATCTTGACTAAATACTTTTTTCAGCATTAACGGTGAACTAAGCTGTAAATAAAACAAAATTGATCTATGTGTCAGTCCAACAGTCTAGTCACGTTTCACTCTATTAATCGCAGCCTCTGCATCAGTCC
Source organism: Loripinus fragilis (assembly GCA_964019695.1). Taxonomy (NCBI): domain Eukaryota; kingdom Metazoa; phylum Mollusca; class Bivalvia; order Lucinida; family Lucinidae; genus Loripinus; species Loripinus fragilis. The sequence continues at coordinate 73,574,061 of OZ026524.1, forward strand.
AGTCCGATCATGTCGCTGTCTACTAAACGGTATCAACCCATGGTTCGTTGATTCAGACAGCAAACACTCTGATTGCACACGATGGTGTCAGGCGAACCGAATGTGTCTTTTTTGTGTTCATTAAAATAATATGCTTTAAATCATTTTCATCTCGGTTGAAATCAGGTGGGTACAGATCAAAGCCGCTGGTATTATTTTTAAAATCTTGTACATTTTTTTTTTCAAAATTAAAATAGGGCAGTTGTCAGTCACTGGTCTGTCAAATCAAAAGTAAAGCATAGAATCCACATATGAATTTCTCTGTGTAGCTTATCAGTCAATGTATTTGGTCATTCCAAACACAGCTCTGTGTACATGTTGGTCTAATCTTATCATTATCAGATGGTATCAATTGGAAGGTATGGGTATAACAATTATAACTGATAGTAGCTAAAAGCTGTCATGGTGAGCCTCAATGTTGGCCTTTAACACACAACAATCATCAATTGGGTTATTTTAAATCTATTCGGGTATTTTTTAATGAAGAACTGTGGTGAAATTTGGACATAAATACTTACTACATTGGTTGGTACGATGCCACAACCATCTGGATGTGCCTTTCTTTCACTGGCAGTCATCTGAAGATTACAAAAACGAAATGAGCCATAACAGCAAAACCTAGATTTGAGCCGTGACATGTAATTTCCAACAATGTGGCATTTTGACAAGTGTAGACTCAGACGGGCCTGTGCAGCCTCCTTTGAAGCTTAGAAACTCCAAGTAGCTTAACATTCATAGAATATTCAAGTTACTAGCATAGGCTCTGATCAGTCTGCGCCTATGGGCAGGCTGATCTGGGCCTTTGCTGGTCGCACATACCACATTGTTGGAAATCTCATGCGACGGTTCATTTGTCAAATTCTGATTGTTCGAAATACCCGCTTATTCATATTAAATGGGGTGCAATTGATTCAGAAAACATGATTTGGGTACTTACCGCATCAAAGAGCAGTAGATTTATGAACTAATTAAATATTTTCTATCAAAACATATGTTTAGTGTGATTAAAAATAACGTCAATGGTAAAATGGGGAAAATATATTTTTCTGGCTTTTAAATTTTCAAATGTAAACTGTGTTTGCCATACTTGTCAATGTTAATGCTTGGCATTTTGACATTTATGAGCAGGATAAATGCCATGCTCAGTTTAGTTAGGCATGATAATATTTTATAACCTAGAAAATAGTAAGTGAGTATGATCAGGAAATACAACAATCACAAACTGCATACAACCCCGTGGCACCGCGAGGAAGAGCCGCTCAACCATCACGAGACACCAGGAAGACAAATTAAGCAAAGCAATCAGCTCTCTCTTCCCCATGAAGATGATTGCTATACTAAAATGGACATAAAATAACGTACAACAAAACATAGAACAATTACAGACTCCCACAATGGGAGTAACAATAAACAAAAAGTCAACAACAACAGAACCACCGCCTTAGAACGGACAGCAGCCTTAGCCACCGGGGGGCTTAAATGCATTTTACTGGTACCAAATCTTCGCCCTAGATTCTGCTGTTGTTGAAGTACAAGAAATGTTCAGCTCGCATGGAGGCCATCTAACTAATGCAATGTATCATCATGGAAAAAACACTCTAATCAAATTACTACACCATGATGAAACAAAGAAACTCACAGATAGTCAGAGCTAAAGAAAACCTCAAGTTGAGCCACGGTGGGTCCAGCAACAGATAAGCATCAGGCACCAACCCACCGATTAAAGCTTTACGTCTGAGCCGTCATAGAGTCTGAGGCCTGACCCACCGTCGTGCAATTAAAGAGGAAACCATAGCTATAAAACGTGATTGGGTTTAAAACTAGGCATGCAGACTGTCGCATGACATCGAAGTTATATCCAACCCTTATATAACGTTTTACTATCTTTTTGAATTGATCACTAAAATTAGGTTTTCCAACAATTCGTTTAAATTTATAGACTAAATCACCATAAAATATAGGTTCTGATATGCCTTGTTGCAGAAGAGTTTTTAACCCGATGTTGTATTTAACAATTAACTCTGAGTGTCTGTGGTATAATTTAGAAAATGCTTTTCGAATTTTATGATATCTATAACCTTGTTTTAATAATTTAGCAGTTAAAAATAAGTTTCTGTTGTTGAAGTCATCAACATTAGAACACACTCTAGCAAAACGAATAAGCTGAGAAATATATACACCATAGGAAGAAGAGCGAGGAACATCTCCATCAAGAAATGGGAAATTTACTATTTTAAAATTAAAATCATCCCGTTTATCATAAATTTTAGAAGAAACTATGCCATTTGTTATTGGCAAGTTGAAGTCCAAAAACGGAGCTTCAGTATCAGAAGAATTTGCCTTATTTAACTGAAGTCTGGGCACTGAAAAAAGGGAAAACTTTAGTCATATACAAGAATTTTAGTACTAATCGCATCAGCGAGCAGTCAATGCTCAGGCGAAATTGCGAAAACTCACAGACTCGCTAGAGACTTTGCTGCTCGCATACATATAGTATGACAGTAATTGTAGACTTAGATCAGAAATTAGACTTCTACAACCGCCGGATACACCAGCATTGACGTTTAAAGGAGGCTTTTGTGCATACACTATGAGTTCCAAAATCGCGTGTAATTAGCCGTAAGCGGAGGTGTAACTCTAGAATCTTATTGACTTGGTGTCTTGGCTCAGTTGGTAGTGTTAGAGGCCGCTACTCACCGGAGCAAGACAGTTTTATCATGGTCAAACCCAGGAAGACAGGAAAACGTGACTGCAGATACATAAAGCATCATCACAAACAAACTTACTGATGAGTAGTCTGCAAGTCTTTTATTGTGCATACAACTTCTCACGGATCTATACTTGAGACATCTTTTATATAGTTGAATGGCACTGATGACTATACTGTGGAATTTCTTTGGTGATGGAGTTTTATCTTTGGTAAATGCTAGGTATTCTGACCACAGCCTGAAAACAATTGGTAATACTTATATATACTCCTCGAAATAATTAAAGGACCAATGCTATCAATTATAACATTGATGCATTTTGTGTATAACGTATTTTGAAAACCAATTTTACGATCTAGCCTAAATTTTTCGGACACCTTTGACGCCCGAATTGCCAAGTGAAACGGCACAAGTTAATGGTAGAAAATGTTACTTACAAGGATTTTTTGTCATTTTAAAACTTGACTTAAATGCATTGGAATGTCATTTTGTGTGTGTGATCTATGGACCACAGAACTGCATGAAATGAATGAAAAATGTTTTTAGATGCTGAAATCTCTGTTTTCACATGATTGTATGGTGTTTTAATCCCGTCGATACCACCCACCTCTTCCTGTGAGAGAAAATTGTCCCTTTTGGCTGCGGTGTAATGGACAGACTATAGGTTCAGACAACTGGTTTTGGCGTTTGTCGGTGACAATCTTTAAACAATTCGTCGGGGCATCTTTCTAACATTCAAAGGCATAGAATGACGATTGAAAATCTGATTCTTGATGGCCAAGTACACCCATTGTTTTCAGGAAACAAAACAATGTCAAAACTCCATTGTCAGAGATGAAAATGCTTGCTTCCCAGTATATTGAAACTGTTTGAAGAAAAGTTTTGCATGCAAGCGGAACTGTTTAAAAGACAGTTTAATTTGATGTCACTTTCATTCTACTCGAATGACCACAGAAGAATTTCACCACCCCACCCACTGCCTGTTGAAAGTGTGTGTTTTGAGGGTATGTTCATTTGAGACACAGTTATGGCAGAATTAGGCATGTAAATCAGTAATAATGATTCTTGACTTGTGGACATAAAGAATAGAAAGCTTTGGGCCAAGTTTTACAGAATTTAAATGTTTGAGCTAATTATACTCGCATTCTAAAATCTTGGTCCTTTAATTATTTTGAGGAGTATATATGCAGTGGGCTCAAAATAATCAATGTATAGGCCAAGCGTCCTTTTATCACTAAAGAAATGTAGGCCTCGTACTATTTTAAGAGGAAAAGTGTGTGTTTACAACAAATGGGATAGCAACTCAACTGCAACCTCATTTGGTATTAACTTACATTTGTTTTAACAGTGTATCCCATAAAATTATATCTCGCACCGAATTTGCGCATGATAAAGGCTTGATTAGTTTTTTTGTGACATTGTCCTATTATTCAAAAATAAATAATAGATAATTGTTTGCACTTGCACATTTTACTTGTATGATGGTCATTTCGGACAGCAGGAGCTTTAGGGTATCCATGCAAGCATAAAAAAAAGCGGGTCCGTGCTATCAGCCCACCAGCGAAACATTGAAATGGCGTTTTGCTGGTGGGCTGATAGTGGTCCAAGAATGCACACTGTCTGGAAAGCCATTGCAAACTGAGAAGACCCAGGTGAGTCCCATCAGGATTTTCATTTGCATATTTGCTTTTGTGGCATTTTTTATATATACACAGCATCAAAAGTAAAGCACCACCTATATTTTGCTTAAACATTTGTCGAACTACCGTGAAGATTTTTTTTATTGAAAATGGAAACTAGAAATCTGTTATGAAGCTCTGCATAAATATTTCAATGAAATGTTTAAACCAATGGATAAGAAAATATTCAAAATTTAAAAATATATGTGATATTTAGATTTTCTTACAAAATCATGGGTTTTCACTGCTTGGCAAAACTTCTCCCTATAACGCTGAAATCTTCAAGAAGTAACCCCCAGCATCTTAAAACAAATTTTGTGCCCTTTTCACGCAAAATTTTCCTCATTTATTTATGTAGACAAAGTTGCAATGAAAATAAGTTTAACCCTATGCACTTTTTATTGAACTCACCATCACATATTTTGGCAAAATAGCATGACTGTTTCACTATCTTATCCCTTATGATGCATCTATCTTTATAAGGTTTATTTACATCACATAACCTTGCTCTAAAAAAAATAGCTACGATATTAGTGGTGTTAGTGGTGTTTTTTAAACTTTTGACGCTGTGCATATATATTTAAAAAAAACATGGAAAAACTGACATGTATGTAACAGTATCACTGTCTGAGTTTTTCTGATGTCTGAAATAACCCGACCTGACCACAGTTTTTTTTTGTCTTTTCAGACCATAATCTTAAAAAGTGAGTCCTTTAGAAATAGAGGATAATTACTTTTTTGAGGTGAATACCAATTATATTTCATCGAGTGTGTTGAAAACATCTGATTTTTTCAATTCACGAGATGAAATTTTTGGTATTTACCGAAACAAAAGTAAATTTTCTTTTTACTTTATACTTTTTATATGCTACATGCAATGTCTCCCCCATTGAAAAAGGCGGTGCTGAAAATGCAAAAGCGAAAAATTTAAGCAAACCAAAATATATATGGTACCAAATTATTAATCACATTCTAACTAAGAAAATGCATATGCACACTTGATGTTTTTGTTCATAGATAAGAAAGTTATGGGCGTTTGAAGTTCTGAAATGAAATGCATTAAGTGAATGGAACAGTCAGAGGTAATTCCAAAACGATACAGTGACAATATAGGCTATTATCAATCAATAGTGATTGATATCATATCATTTCATTGATTGATATTACCTATATTTGTTTTTATATGCATTGATTTCACCGCTAAGTATCAAAATAAAGTACATTATCACACCATGTAGACCCAGATGAGGTACCACAAGATGCAAAATGCAGCATCAGATCTTATAAACCTTATCTAACACGCAAAAAAGATTACCAAAAAGGCCTTAACTCTTTTCTTGCTAGCGGCGACTTTTGTCGTCTGCTGACAAACTTTGCAAACAGTGGACCCAGTTCTGGACTGGCAGAATGTTGGTCCTGATCTGGATACAAGCCTATTTGACACACTGATAGTGTCCGGAAAGAAAATATTTTTTTAAGGTTTTTGAAAAAAAAGTCAGTGACATTAAAAATCACCCAGCATGCAAATATGTAATAATTGGACACTCTACTGTCCTGCCAGTCAATAGTGAAAGTGGCATCATGTTTTGTTTACAAAGTATTCAAGGACTTATAATTGATAGATCACTTCTGTATTAATCCTATCCGCAGGAAAGGATTAATACACAAGTGATCTATCATTTCGCGTTAGCTCAAGTAGAGTGTTTAAGTTAATGTTTTACTTAACAAATGTAAACAAAATATTACGTCACTGTCACTCTTGGCTGGCACGACAGTAGCAATACGTGTACATAAACAATAAGGATTGGACGATTCTATTCGACACGAAGTGGGTAAAAAGTAACGTTTACCTGTCAGCAGGGTCTCGAACGTTGATGAGTATTCTGGCATTTGGATTGATATGATGTATGAATTCAGGATTGTTCACCATAGGTTCATCTTTGTCCTGATTCTGTGGCATAAGCTGCCAGTACATGGAACCGTCAATTGTGTTTATACTAGCTTCACCTAAAACATAATTCAGCCACGCCGTGTGATTTCCAACAATGTGGCATTTTGACAAGTGTAGACTCAGACGAGCCTATGCAGCAACCTTTAAGCTTAGAAACTCCAAATGGTGTTCAGTCAGTAGCTTAACAATCATAGAATACTCAAGCGACTAGCAAAGGCTCTGATCAGACTGCGCGTATGCGCAGGCTGATCTGAGCCTTTGCTGGTCGCACATACCACATTGTTGGAAATCTCATGTCACGGCTCATAGTATGCATTTTAGTGGTTAGACACAGGCATAATGAGGGCCTCGATGCGACAAAACCTGTCTTCAGGGTTTTCGACAAAGCGAGACTCAAACCAGTCTCCTCAGTTACAGAGACTAGCTAGAAACTCGAAATTTTGTCTGTAGCCAGGTTAAGATATGATACCTTCCAAAATTCAAGAATAACAATGGCGCTGTTCAGACTGCGCGGATGCGCAGGCTGGTCTGCTCCTTTGTTGTTCACGAACCCCCGAAGACAGGTTTTCTTGCGTCGATGCCCATAATTCATATGGGCACTATCAATGTTTGAACACACTGCCAGACAGAGTTATAGTGACATAATTCTGCCTCGCAGCGTGTTGAAACATTGATAGTGCCAATAATATGTCCACAAAGAGCACTGCTTTGTACTGAAACCATTCTGTCTGTTAGCCTATTGAAACGTTGATACTACCAAAAACATATTAGTGTTATCATTCTGTCTGTTGGCCTATTGAAACATTGATAGTGACTTAAACACAGGCATATTAGTGTTATCATTCTGTCTGTTGGCGTATCGAAACATTGATAGTCACTTAAAACACAGGCATATTAGTGTTATCATTCTGTCTGTTGGCGTATTGGAACATTGATATCCATTTGAAATACAGACATATTAGTGTTATCATTCTGTCTGTTGGCGTATTGAAACATTGATAGTCACTTAAAACACGGGCATATTAGTGTTATCATTCTGTCTGTTGGCGTATTGAAACATTGATATCCATTTAAAACACAGGCATATTAGTGTTATCATTCTGTCTGTTGGCGTATTGAAACATTGATAGTCACTTAAAACACAGGCATATTAGCGTTAGGCGTATTGAAACATTGATATCCATTTAAAACACAGGCATATTAGTGTTATCATTCTGTCTGTCTGCGTATTTAAACATTGATAGTCACTTAAAACACAGGCACATTAGTGTTATCATTCTGTCTGTCGGCGTATTGAAAAAATGATAGTCACTTAAAACACAGGCATACTAGTGACATCATTCTGTTAGCGAGTTGAAACATTGATAGTGCAAATATTTTGTCCAGATAATAAAGATTATGACACAAAAAAGCATTTTTTGTGGCAAGGCTAAATAAATGTGTTTTTTTTTTATCCAAAAGTGAGTTGTAATTGTTATTTCAATCACAACAAAATCATGAAGAAATACTTATAGTCAGGAAAAAAAAAACAGAAAAAGACGCTAATTTAAGAAGGTACAGGCATTTTGTTAAGAAAAGGTTTTGAGATGCCTACTAGAGGTATTTTGGTATGCTGAATCCAAAAACCAATGTTGGCAAGCTGAAAAATGGCGTCTTTACTATCTAATTTGCATATTTCCAAGATGGCCGCCAAATTAAAGAAAATCCATACAAATCTGTAGAGTAACATGTTAAGGATGCCAAACTGGTACAAATCAATCCAAAAGCATCTTATCATGATTGGGGATCTTCACTGACATCATTTTTTTCATTTAGAATTAAAAATATGACCAAGGGGTAATCAGGGGAGACAACTTGAGCAAAAATTCTTGCTTCCTACTCAGTTTTGGTTTTTCACGATAGTCCATGCATATTATCTGGCCCAAATGTGTCAGGAATGATTTCATTAAAATGAGGACTTTAAAAAATGCATCACAATGATATCACTATTATTTCCAGGAAAATATAGCGATTTAAGCAAAATTCTGTAAGGTTCAGCTAAGGGAGGGGGTTAAATGCGATTTTAAAGAAAGTGGGCCTGTACCTACAAAATGACTCATATCTCATCAGCAATTCAACCTACACCATTAAACCAGCTAGCAAATTATAGCTTAGATTAAGTACTTTCATCTGATGGAATAGTCTGATATGCAGATTAGTTATCTAACTTGCATATTTATCAATACTGATGAAAATTTCAGAAAATTAGGGAAAATTATAAAAAAGCAAATATAAACTGAATTCTGCCCCCAAACTGTCCTTGTTGCATGTTATTATATCATCAGTGATACAATTTGACAAGTCCTTCCATCCAATAGTCATATAATAATGTTATATCATTTGCATATTCATGAGTATTTATGAAAGTAAAATAGAGGTAAAATCATGGAATAACTATCCCCCCACACACACACCTCAGGAGGGGGCTTATTATATTCAACTTACCTTGCACCAAAGGACAATTATTCATGGATGCGAAATTGTTGAATGGAACCACTAAATACCAAAAATTCAAATTCAGGGATGAGAACAATCAGCCATTCTCAATCAGGAAAATATGTCAGTTGACTCCAAAATGGAGAAAAGCAATTTTTAAATCACTTATTAAAGGTTTAAAATCAGAAAATATCAATAGAAACCAGTCAGTTTATGCTTAATTTATATCTAAAATTGAATTTAACTTCATTCAATATAAATTTCAGCCAAAACAACTGGCATTATATAAATCATATGTCAGTGCTCAATCAGGAAATCCTGATCAATCCCGAACTTTCTCATGCCTGCAAGTTGTCTCCGAAAAGAAACCTATTTGGATTACATAAAATTGCATGGTGTTCATGGCAACCCATCGGGCACTGTAGCTGGGTCATTTGCAAGCAGACCAAAGATTGACACTTGCGTGCTGCACATACTTTCATAGATTTTTTTCTCTCTTCCACTAATTCAAGGTAAACAAGCTGTCAGTTACTGGCGAAACAAAATGGTAGCTAAATAGCAAAGAAAAAACTGGCTAGAACAATATACCCTTCCCCCATATAAATGTGAAAATACACAATATGATTCTAAAGAAAGTGGGTGCACCTACAAAATGATTCGTATCTAAGCAGCAACTCATCCTAGACTAACGACCCTGGTACCGAATTGAAGCCCAGACATATTTTATTCAATGTGCTGATATGCAAATTTTCGCGTTTGCATATTCATGAGTTTAATAAAAAATAAAAATAAAAGAAAATTCGTAGAAAAATAAGAGGGTGTACCTATACACATTACCCATATGTTATTTGCTAGTTATCATAGACTATCAAACTGGGCACCAAATCAAAGCCTAGACGAAGTGCTTTATCCAATGGTACGAAATGCAAATAATCTAATTTAAATAGTCATGAATATTTATGAAAACATGAGTAATAAGAGAAAATGGTAGAACAAAATAAGGAGGGTGTGTACAATATTACCTAAATGTAAGCTGCTAACTTTTCTAGTCTACCACACTTGATACCAAATAAAAGTTGAGACATTATACTACGAGCCCAATAGTATGATATACAAATGATCTAATTTGCATATTCATGAATATTAATAAAAACATTAGAAACAAGAGAAAAATGTGAGAAAATTTAAAGGGGTGTACATACAAAATAACCCATTTGTCAGCTGTTAACTATTTTAAACTTCCAAAATTGGTACCATATGAAAGGTGAGATTACCTATATCTCATCTGCTGATTGTCATAGACTAACAAGCTTGGTGGCAAATAAATGCTTAGACATAGCACATTTTATGCCATGATCGGATATGCAAATCAATTTATGATTATATTCTTGAATATTAATTTAAATGTTAAAAAGGAGAGAAAAAGGGTAATAAAATTAAGGGGGTGTACCTACAGAATTACTCATATCGTAGCTGCTAATATTCCTAGAGTACCACACTTGGTACCGACTTAAAGCTACGACATTTGATGGTACCGACTTAAAGCTACGACATTTGACTTTACTCAATAGCCATTATGTGAATTTATCCATTTTTTAAATTTATCAAAGTTAATTTAAACATTAGAAATGAGAGAGGAAACGTAGAAAAAATAGTGGGGGTCTTTCTCTAAAATTACTCCTATCTCATCTTTAAACTATTCTAGACAATTAATCTTAGTATCAAATTAAGGCTGAGACATAGTTTTTTATTCCAATGGTCAGATATACAATCAATTAACAAACATATTTATGAATATTGATGAAAACTATAGAAAACTAAAGAAAAATTGAAAACGAATCAATAAGGTTGTATCTTCAAAAAGTACTCATTAATAAACAAATTAAATAATTTGCATATCAAACAACACTATTATAGAACTTTTTTTGGACTTTAATTTGGGAACGAGTTTAGAAAGTAAGTGAATATGAAATCTAGGATGAATAGCAGCTGAGATATGAGCAATTTTGCATGTACATTTTATTAATTGTTCTAATTTATTCTCATTTCTAATATTTAATTAATATTCATAAATACAATTTTTAGATAATTTGCATATTGGTCCATTAAGGTATCACTGTACGATTAAGCACCGTGAGTGTGGGTGCAATTATGCGCATTAGAAACAAGTATGGGCGTACTTTGGTCAACCCCAATTTTTGCTCTGCTGATACCTGGTCATGATTTATTTTACATACTAGAGGCTCTCCTTTAGCCAGACAGCTCCTGTAAGTTTCAGTTAATTCTGTATTGTTTCCACTTTGGGGAAAGTATTTTTCCAGGTCAGTGTATTCTTGGGCGGGAGCGGCAGGAAATTAGAAAAAAAGTACGGTCTCCACAAACTCTAAAATATTTTAGAAAATCAATCTGGCGAAACCTGGGCTTTCACTGTTTATTTTGTTTCTCTTGAGTTTTTGAACAGGAATGAGTGTTGATTTATGATCAAAGAGATGTCCTGTAGAAATAACGTGTGTATTTTGAGCATTAAACTATATAGGAAAAAGCATTAGTACTGTGAGACCTTGAAGAAATAACTTGATCATATCTTCCGAACGCTTGTTGTTATGGTCTGACTGACGCAGGCTGGGTTTGTTTTGATTTTTTGATGAATATGTAAATTATGATAAAAATAGAAACGAAAGATGCTGAATTTGATAATTTTTTGATGATTTTGCGGGAAAAGATTGAATATTGCTCGAGGGAAACAGACTGTAGGAAATGCAATTTATTGACATTGAAGACAAGCCATCCCACAGTTGAATAGGGAAGCCAGGAACTTGCATTTAAAAATAGAAATAGGTCGTTCCTAACTGCCCAGTGCATTGTTAATGTGAGTTAAACGATTTTCTTCTTTACCGAGGACCTGCAAGGTTAGTCACAACAGCCAACGTATGCAACCAGATGATCACAGTACTGAACTGTACGGTATCAACATTGAGAGGCTTTTGGTGCACACATAGATTACCAAATTATTGTCATGTCTGTGGACTGTATATCTGGATTGAATGATTAAGGAAAGCACTTCTTACACTAATAAGCTTCTTGTCATGCTGTTGTTGAAAAACCATACCCCACCCACACCTTTACACTGTACCTGACATAGTGTCTCAAACGAGCGAGCCAGCACATAATTACAGAAAAGAAAAAGCAACACTTTCGATTGTATCTATCTTGAACCAAAGATTTGAATCATTTTTCAAGCACATCCTACAGGACTGACCACTTTTGCCAGCGTCTAGCAGCTGATTATGGCTGATTTGATATTTTTGCTGCTGTTGATTAGCCGTGCGAGCAGTTCATCTGTAGTCTCATTGATGTCGGCTTAAATTCTATATTTAGTCACACTGCTACTGGCTTAAATTCTATATTACACTGATATGTGATGTGATATACATTGTATACTCTATGCAAATCCACTTGCAGATATTTATGCGCCTTTCGATTAGGCATGTTAAACATTTGTTGGCCAAAATACATTTTTCTTCAGCTTATTCTGCATTGATCTAGTCAAATGAATCGCATCGGCTGTGCATTTTTTACTTATCTGGAGCTAGATAAATATTTGCATTGAGCCATATTTCTTACTTTTTTAATATTTCTATGTCATATGCACGTCAATTTGTTTAAAAGTTGTTCAAACCTTCTTTTAAAGTCAGATATCTGAGATTTAAATCTTTCTGTAAAACAGTAATGTTTTCCTGAAAAAAATGCCAAAAACGGCTGTCCGTGTAGGAATGTTTTGAGGCATGTTCTGTATCTGGAGTTCCTCAAGGTGACCTTTTGCGTGCTATTTTGTTTTATTATAGAAAGCTTTATATGCAGATAGGTAGGTTTTCAATTAAGAATGTTAAATGTAATCTTGAATAAACATGATATGTACATTGTATTAGCATTAAATTTGTACCAATGCTTGTAGTATAGGCTAGTAAGCAGCTGAGATGTGGATAAATTTGCATGTACATCCCCTTCATTTTCACGATTTTTCTCTTATTTCTTATATTTTCATTAATATTCATGAATATTCAAATTTGATAATTAGCATATCTGAACATTTGATGTAATTCCTATGTCTTAACATTCAGTTGGTACCAAGTTTAAAAGTTTCGGACGAGTTGCTGCTGAGATATGAGTACTTATGTAGGGACATCCCCATTCTTAAGAAGCGCATTATGCGTTTCCATGGAAATCATGTGATTTCACATTGCTCAAATAGGTTTATTCTTTAGGGCAATATTTTCCCCATTTAGGTGGTCTTCCAAAACAATTTGACACACATTAGAAGTTTTCCTGATCCTGCAAGGTTGGACTAATTAGACCCTATGATACTAAGGAATGAGCATGCTGTTACTTTTAATAGATACAAAATGTACCATATATTTGGGCATGGACATTATGACATGTTTATTTTATAACAAAACAACTTGTTGATTATCAAAGTTTCTTTCTAATTTATTACTTGAAAAGCTGGTAAACTATGAATAAAACTAACATTTAAAAAGCAGGATACTGAGTAAGGCAAGTTTATATAATGATTTTATAGACTAAATGGACACTTATTACCATGAATACGGTAATATCCTGGAATAATTATGTAAATTGCCGCCAAAACCATGAATTATAATGGTAAAACGATCTTATGACATAAAACAAATGATTTTGGATATCATTGTCAAAAAATAAAACAATTCAGGTATATGTCAAATTCCATGAATTTTGGCGGCCATTTTGAAAATATGCAAATTAGGCCATTAAGACGTCATTTCTCAGCTTGCCAACTTTGGTTTTCGGATTCAGCATACCAAATTACCCCTAATCAAGGTGTCAAACCCTTTTCTTCACAAAATGCCTGTACTTGTTAACTTTTCTGATTTTTTTTCCTGACTATTAGCATGCAAAGCTTTAAGCCTCATTCTGACACAACATTTATCTTTTTCAGATACTTCGCAATAATGTGTATATCTTACTTAGACACAAGAAATCTTCAGATAGCCAAATGAAAAGTTTATCTCTAGACACACATAGGTCCAGTTAAGCATTTTTCAGCGTAAAATTGCGATTATTTCCTTATCCATCAATTTAAACATGTGTTTTGGGTGCTCAAAAGAACCGTCTCATTGAGACGGCTCTTTTGAGTACCCACAACATATGTTTTGGTTGAGACATAAGAAAAATAATTTTCAGTTACGCACTCTTATCTGGGGGCCTGACACATTCTAAACATTTCTAAAGTAGTTGTAATTGTTACCAGTAATTATAATTGTAATCATTACATTGCTACAGGTCATGTAATTGTAGTGTAATTGTAATCATGGATCAGTGAAAGTAACTGCAATGTATTTGAATACTTTTAAGAGTATTGGCCAAGGTCTGATAGTGACATCATTCTGTCGGTCGGCGTATTGGCCCAGGTCTGATAGTGACATCATTCTGTCGGTCGGCGTATTGGCCCAGGTCTGATAGTGACATCATTTTGTCGGTCGGCGTATTGACCCAGGTCTGATTGTGACATCATTCTGTCGGCCAGCGTATTGAAACAGTAATAGTGCCACATAGTATGACCACATAAAGCAGTGGTATAAACTTGACATAAATCTGTGTAAGTGTATTGAAACATTGATAGCGCCAATAGTATGTCCACATAAAACATAGGCATAAGAGTTACGCCATACTGTATGTCAGCATGTTGAAACATCGATAGTGCCAATATCATGTCCACATAAAACACTGGCATAAGAGTTACACCATTCTGTCTGTCTTGATAGTGCTCATATAATGTCCGCGTAAAACATAGGCATGAAAGGGAAATCATTCTGTATGTCAGTGTATTAAACATTGATAGACTAAGTGCCGATATAATGTCCACATAAAGCATAGGCATAAATTTGACATCATTATGTCTATCTTGATAGTGCCAATATTATGTCTACATAAAACATAGGTATAAAAAGACAATTCTGTCTGTCAGTGTATTGAAACATTGATAGAGACAATATTATGTCCACATAAAACATAGGCATAAAAGTGACACCATTGTCTGTCAGCGTGTTGAAACATGGAAAGTGCCAATATTATGGCCAGATAAAACACAGGCATATAAATGATATCATTCTGTCTGTCAGCGTGTTGAAATATTAATAGTGCCAATATATTGTTCACTTAAAATACAGGCATTAAAGTGAGACCATTCTGTCTGTGGGACCATCCTAAATTTATTGTATCATACTAGAAAGAACGATTCATTAGTATGCAAAAGGAAATGTGGAATTAGGAAAATAAATCAACACATAAAACGCCACCAAAAAAAGACTTAATAGCTGACTGTGCCAAAATTAAATAAATGAGCCAGACTAGGAGTTATTTAAGTGTTTACTCATCACATCACAAGCAGAGAATGATTAGACAATCCTGCGCCCACGTCCAGTCTTGTCAACACCTTCGCTGCTTGCACTCACAAAAAAGAGAGATATATAAAGCGCAGGCCAAATTTTACATCTCTATCCACTATTACGTGTAGATAGCTAAATGACGTTTTGCATATGGCATAAATAATACCAATGCACTTGCTAATGCTCTATTCAGTATCAATGTGTTAAATCATATAAACTTATTAAATTCTTCTGTTCAGCATTGTTGGGTTGTGTCCCACAAACTGGTTAATATTTTCTGTTTGGCATTATTGGGTTAAATCCCACAACTGTATAATATTTTCTGTTTAGAATTATTCGGATAACTTCCATAAACTGGTTAAAAGATTCTATTCAGTATCAATATGTTAAATCCCATGAACTAGTTTGCATTTTCCATTCAGCATTATTGGGTTAAATCCCATGAACTGGTTTATATTTACCATTCAGCATTATTAGGTTAATTCCCAAAGACTGGTTAATATTTTCGGTTCAGCAGTATTTGGTTAAATCCCATGAACTGGTTTTTATTTTCCATTCAGCATTATTGGGTTAAATCCCATGAACTGGTTTATATTTTCCATTCAGCATTATTGGGCTAATTCCCATGAAGTGGGTAATATTTTCGGTTCAGCACTATTTGGTTAAATCCCATGAACTGGTTTTTACTTTCCATTCAGCATTATTGTGTTAAATCCCATGAACTGGTTCATATTTTCCATTCAGCATTATCGGGTTAAATCCCATGAACTGGTTTACATTTTCCATTCAGCATTATTGGGTTAAATCCCATGAACTGGTTTATATTTTCCATTCAGCATTATTGGGTTAAATCCCATGAACTGGTTAATATTTTCAGTTCAGCATTATTGGGTTAAATCCCATACACTGGTTAATATTTTCGGTTCAGCAGTATTTGGTTAAATCCTACGAACTGGTATTTATTTTATTTTCAGCATTCCATGAACTGGTTAAAGAGAAATTCCAAAATATCTTCCATTTATACAAAGAGCTGTACGTTTGCTTGGTACAATGTTCTCAGGTGAATGGATTCGAAAGTGTTATCTCTGCGATGAAAATATTTTAGCCTCAACTGAACATGTACTATTATTTTGTAAACAAACAGAGAACTTTCGTGATTCTTTATGGTGCAGATTGATATACAGATTCGGTATGACATTTTTTCATGCATTTATATCTGAGCCACCCAGGACCCAATTAGAAATGCTATACTCTGGCTGTTCTAATATACTTAAGAGTAAAACGGATGTGACTGATTGTGTCAAACTTTTTGTGACTGGTCTGGCTAAAATACAGTCACACTCAGACATTGGAATTGTCTTCTGATACCCATGGCTCTAAGCCAATTAACAAGAGTATAATATAACTCGATGAGTCTTTTTAAGACCTGATCCTAGTGCACTGGGAATGGCTAACCCTCTGTGGAGCGATAGCCACTCTGAGTGTATTAGGGTTGAGACCTCAACGCGATAAAGACTGACTTTCTTGCATGGAAATGGCAAATGCAAAGATCAGCCTGCGCATAAGCGCAGTCTGGTCTTCGCCTCTGTTGTTCGTTGATTGGGAAAATTGATCGCCAAACTTGTCTCCTGCCAAAATTGGCTTGTCTCTGTGGTTAGGTGAGCTACTTAGGGTCTCGCTGGTCGGAGGCCCGAAGACAAGTTTTCTCGCGGCGAGGTCGTGTCGACAATTGACTCATGGGAACTATTTCGATGACGTGTGATCCCTAAACAGCTGAGGATTCTTGCATTTCGTTTCGGTAAGAGTCCACAGCTAAGGGGACTGCACACTCACTTGTAATAAATGGTTATGTTACAACAGCGGGGTCTAAGCTCTGGCCAAAAAATGGCGGAGTCCTATAGCAAGAAATCAGTACTGGTTCAAACCAGGAACATCTCTCTCGGCATGTTTTAAATACAGTGTCGACTGCGACGTAAAGAATAAATTCAAACAAACAAACAATGGTACGATATAGAAATTCGACATTGTTCATGCATATGTAGTTTGAGTAGCGGCTGTGGCTTACGTGACCAACCGGCAGTTGTAGTAATTGAGCTGAAGCTGACGGCACGTGAGCCATAGTCGCAATTGAAATTGCATAAGTAATTATTTGGTGTGAATAAATAATAAAGAACTACAACAGAAAACACCACAAAAATATTTATTAAAAAAAAAATATTTGCTGTTTGTATAGCTCAGGCATGTAGTTTTAGTGTAAATAATTATATATATGTATATATATATATGTGTGTATGTGTATATATATATGTATATATATATATATATATATATATATATATATATATATATATATATATATATATATATATATATATATATATATATATATATATATATATATATATATATATTATATATATATATATATATATATATATATATATATATATATATATATGTGTATATATATGTATATATATATATATATATATATATATAAAATAATGCCTTTGACAAGTTAAACATTGGTCGATTGTATAGCCCAGGTGTATTTTGGTAGCGACTGTGGTTTACGTGGCCATCTGTCAGTTGTAGTAATTGAGCTGAAGCTGACGACACGTGAACCATAGTCGCAACTGAAATTCATTGGACCTGACACATGAATCTATTTGGTGAAATAATGTCTTTGACAAGTTTTATACTAGTAAAGCTCAGGTATATCATTTTAGTAGCGGGTGTGGTTTGCTTGATCAACCGTCAGTTGTAGCAATTGGGCTGAAGCTGACGACATGTGAACCATAGTCGCTAGTGAAATTTCATTCGACCTGGCATATGAATCTATTTGGTGAAAAGGGAATAATGTCTTTGACAAGTTTTATATTAGCTGCTTGTATACCTCAGGCACGACGTTTTAGTAGCGGCTGTGGTTTGCTTGACCACTCGTCAGTTGTAGCAATTGGGCTGAAGCTGACGACATGTGAACCATAGTCGCTAGTGAAATTTCATTCGACCTGGCATATGAATCTATTTGGTGAAAAGGGAATAATGTCTTTGACAAGTTTTATATTAGCTGCTTGTATAGCTCAGGCACGACGTCTTAGTAGCGGCTGTGGTTTGCTTGACCAACCGTCAGTTGTAGCAATTGGGCTGAAGCTGGCGACATGTGAACCATAGTCGCAAATGGAATCGCATTGGATCTCGCATGAGAAATTATTTGCTCATAATATAAAATATAATAAAGTTCAGGAATATCATTACAGATATTCAAAAGTGTCATTCTCTTACTTTTGAAAATGAAATTTATTCACGGTATCAAGTAGAATACTCCTGTTTGATAATACATCATTGGACGCACTATTAGTGCTGTATATATGTATATATGAATTATGTTTTTTTGTATTGCTTAAATTGTATTTGTCAAAACATTGTATGCTCTTCACTTGTGGAGGAAATAAAGAATATTATTATTATTCTTTCTAATTTATTACTTGAAAAGCTGGTAAACTATGAATAAAACTAACATTTAAAAAGCAGGATACTGAGTAAGGCAAGTTTATATAATGATTTTATAGACTAAATGGACACTTATTACCATGAATACGGTAATATCCTGGAATAATTATGTAAATTGCCGCCAAAACCATGAATTATAATGGTAAAACGATCTTATGACATAAAACAAATGATTTTGGATATCATTGTCAAAAAATAAAACAATTCAGGTATATGTCAAATTCCATGAATTTTGGCGGCCATTTTGAAAATATGCAAATTAGGCCATTAAGACGTCATTTCTCAGCTTGCCAACTTTGGTTTTCGGATTCAGCATACCAAATTACCCCTAATCAAGGTGTCAAACCCTTTTCTTCACAAAATGCCTGTACTTGTTAACTTTTCTGATTTTTTTTCCTGACTATTAGCATGCAAAGCTTTAAGCCTCATTCTGACACAACATTTATCTTTTTCAGATACTTCGCAATAATGTGTATATCTTACTTAGACACAAGAAATCTTCAGATAGCCAAATGAAAAGTTTATCTCTAGACACACATAGGTCCAGTTAAGCATTTTTCAGCGTAAAATTGCGATTATTTCCTTATCCATCAATTTAAACATGTGTTTTGGGTGCTCAAAAGAACCGTCTCATTGAGACGGCTCTTTTGAGTACCCACAACATATGTTTTGGTTGAGACATAAGAAAAATAATTTTCAGTTACGCACTCTTATCTGGGGGCCTGACACATTCTAAACATTTCTAAAGTAGTTGTAATTGTTACCAGTAATTATAATTGTAATCATTACATTGCTACAGGTCATGTAATTGTAGTGTAATTGTAATCATGGATCAGTGAAAGTAACTGCAATGTATTTGAATACTTTTAAGAGTATTGGCCAAGGTCTGATAGTGACATCATTCTGTCGGTCGGCGTATTGGCCCAGGTCTGATAGTGACATCATTCTGTCGGTCGGCGTATTGGCCCAGGTCTGATAGTGACATCATTTTGTCGGTCGGCGTATTGACCCAGGTCTGATTGTGACATCATTCTGTCGGCCAGCGTATTGAAACAGTAATAGTGCCACATAGTATGACCACATAAAGCAGTGGTATAAACTTGACATAAATCTGTGTAAGTGTATTGAAACATTGATAGCGCCAATAGTATGTCCACATAAAACATAGGCATAAGAGTTACGCCATACTGTATGTCAGCATGTTGAAACATCGATAGTGCCAATATCATGTCCACATAAAACACTGGCATAAGAGTTACACCATTCTGTCTGTCTTGATAGTGCTCATATAATGTCCGCGTAAAACATAGGCATGAAAGGGAAATCATTCTGTATGTCAGTGTATTAAACATTGATAGACTAAGTGCCGATATAATGTCCACATAAAGCATAGGCATAAATTTGACATCATTATGTCTATCTTGATAGTGCCAATATTATGTCTACATAAAACATAGGTATAAAAAGACAATTCTGTCTGTCAGTGTATTGAAACATTGATAGAGACAATATTATGTCCACATAAAACATAGGCATAAAAGTGACACCATTGTCTGTCAGCGTGTTGAAACATGGAAAGTGCCAATATTATGGCCAGATAAAACACAGGCATATAAATGATATCATTCTGTCTGTCAGCGTGTTGAAATATTAATAGTGCCAATATATTGTTCACTTAAAATACAGGCATTAAAGTGAGACCATTCTGTCTGTGGGACCATCCTAAATTTATTGTATCATACTAGAAAGAACGATTCATTAGTATGCAAAAGGAAATGTGGAATTAGGAAAATAAATCAACACATAAAACGCCACCAAAAAAAGACTTAATAGCTGACTGTGCCAAAATTAAATAAATGAGCCAGACTAGGAGTTATTTAAGTGTTTACTCATCACATCACAAGCAGAGAATGATTAGACAATCCTGCGCCCACGTCCAGTCTTGTCAACACCTTCGCTGCTTGCACTCACAAAAAAGAGAGATATATAAAGCGCAGGCCAAATTTTACATCTCTATCCACTATTACGTGTAGATAGCTAAATGACGTTTTGCATATGGCATAAATAATACCAATGCACTTGCTAATGCTCTATTCAGTATCAATGTGTTAAATCATATAAACTTATTAAATTCTTCTGTTCAGCATTGTTGGGTTGTGTCCCACAAACTGGTTAATATTTTCTGTTTGGCATTATTGGGTTAAATCCCACAACTGTATAATATTTTCTGTTTAGAATTATTCGGATAACTTCCATAAACTGGTTAAAAGATTCTATTCAGTATCAATATGTTAAATCCCATGAACTAGTTTGCATTTTCCATTCAGCATTATTGGGTTAAATCCCATGAACTGGTTTATATTTACCATTCAGCATTATTAGGTTAATTCCCAAAGACTGGTTAATATTTTCGGTTCAGCAGTATTTGGTTAAATCCCATGAACTGGTTTTTATTTTCCATTCAGCATTATTGGGTTAAATCCCATGAACTGGTTTATATTTTCCATTCAGCATTATTGGGCTAATTCCCATGAAGTGGGTAATATTTTCGGTTCAGCACTATTTGGTTAAATCCCATGAACTGGTTTTTACTTTCCATTCAGCATTATTGTGTTAAATCCCATGAACTGGTTCATATTTTCCATTCAGCATTATCGGGTTAAATCCCATGAACTGGTTTACATTTTCCATTCAGCATTATTGGGTTAAATCCCATGAACTGGTTTATATTTTCCATTCAGCATTATTGGGTTAAATCCCATGAACTGGTTAATATTTTCAGTTCAGCATTATTGGGTTAAATCCCATACACTGGTTAATATTTTCGGTTCAGCAGTATTTGGTTAAATCCTACGAACTGGTATTTATTTTATTTTCAGCATTCCATGAACTGGTTAAAATGTTCTGTTTAGTCTATAAGAGTTTAAGAAAGTAGACTATCTAAATTAATACCTGTAATAGACACTGATTGCTTTCCATTTTGTCCTTCTATTTTGATAGCTTTAGATGCCTTGTCAAAATATGTCATTGCGTAGAACTGAAGACTCGATTCATTCCCTGAAATAAACGCATTACGTCAGATTTACATTAATTAAACTAGGTTTTGCATGAGTAATGTAATGTAAACGAGATGGCTATGCGTCCCAGTTACATGGCATAGTGTTATCCACACAAATCATTATAACCTACATTGCCCAAACCAAACTGTTTCCTTTGTTACGGACATATCAAATGCAGATCATGAAATATACATATTCTACACAATCATCTTGCTTTCGTTCATTTAACCCAAAATAAGCCCATTGTGGGACAAAGGCAAACGGTGCAGACCAAGATCAGACGCCGCAAAACGCGGCGTCTGGTCAGGGTCTCCACTATATGCTTACAGAATGTTCAATAAGAATTCGGTTAAAAATAAAAATAAAAAGACCACCCAACAAGTTGGCTACAACCCTTAAAATGGAAAAAGACTGGTTCAAGTGACAAGAGTGGAAAATATCATGTATCTTTGGGTTAAACGAGTGAGTATGATCAGATAATGCCACACCCACAGATCACAGACTAACGCGTGGTACCGTGAGAATGAGAGATTATAACACAGATTAACAAAAACACGCAGTCTAGACAAATCCAACGTGGATTACTTCGGTGATTTTTTTCAGGGCATCACTGTACACTGTATGTCTCTAGTAAACCCTGTCTTAAGTGGCCACTCAAAAATAGACAAAACAAAGGTTCTAAAGACAACTGTTGGCTTAACGATAACACTGTATGTATAGTAAACCCTGTCTTAAGTGGTTACTCAAAAATAGACAAACAAAGGTCCTACGGACAAATGGTAGCTTCATGAAGGGCAAAATTATTGCAAAATGCTCATTAAGGTCAACAGTATTGCAGAATGCTCCCTCTGGATACGTTGACCAAAGGGAGCATTCTGCAATACCTTTGACCAAAGGGAGCATTCTCCAATACTTTTGACATACATTAAGCGAGAATCGGTATTGAAAACCAATTTTGGTGTTCTTTTTCAGTGGCCGTTTTAGACAGGTTTTTCTGTATGTCTAGTGTCTATAATATTAGGCAATATAGTCATGGAGCTAGGTTTTTGAAAATTGACTTGGCACAATTGTCCAGCCAGAAAAGGTTTGACTTCAGAAATAGTTAGAACCACCCTTCTACAACATTTCTAGGCACGCCGTACAGTCAAATTGTGGTAGCAGTTTTCCAGGAGGAGTCGTTTTGTACACCTACCCCATTTTTACTATAAAAAACAAAATGGCGACATTTGAATAAGAAATGGTATCCAGGTTGTATCCAGACGGTGCATACGGTCGTTATTTACTACCAAAACCTCAAAAAGGACCTAAACAATTATGAAAATATATTGTTTGCATCCAGAGGCACAACTTTTATGTTATAACTGTCATTTACGTTATATCTTTAATTATGCCTTTTAAAATCAAATAATTTTGTCAAAGTTTAATTTTATAAGTTCTATAATGGGTATATTCGTTTTACATACCATGTTCTGAAAACATAATTACCTGACTGTTTCAAAACTGCAAACATCTTGTTTCTATCATAATTACTTTAAGAATAATAAGCTGTTGAATATGATTACCCCTCAAATATGGTGAATATAGTTAGAACCATTTCACTTTGCAAGTAAGCATGCAATACCGTCTTCTGACTTTTTAAACCATAATCGAGCATTCTATCGATACACGATAGTAAAAACTATACTTAACTGCGTTTCTGGTGTAAAGTTCCATATTTAAATGCTTGTATGACAATATGTAACGTACATTACAAACTTTAAGACTTCCTACATTTACATATTGCTAAATACCTTATATTATATATCATAATTGTATTTTATTTAATTTCAAACCTGTCTTGTTTTAAATTTATAACAAGACAGCAGTTTGTTCTAAAATATTTATCAGTTTTTATTTAGTTACTATGTCTATAAACATTTACATTAGCAATATAGAATTTTTTCAAAGTTTTCATCTCCACGAAATATCATTTTGATTTGTCCAAAGTTAAAGATTCTAAAACACATTAACGCAGAAACAACTATTTTAGTAGTAGTAGAATACATTCATTTCTGTCAAATTTATCAAGTAACATATATAACCATATCAAATATCATAAGGTCCTGTGTTTGTCCTAAATGTTATCAAAGACAGTATACGATTGGGCCCTGAAAAGCTTAACTATAAAGGATGTAGAATTTTGTAATATTTATTGCAGGAGAAAAACAACACAACTAATTTTTATTGAATGAAGTCTCATCAGTCATTTGAAAATATGTTTATGTACCAAGTTAACTATTGTACACATTATGCAAACAAAGTCATTAACATAATATACGTTAGCTCCTTGTATAAAATCTAGGTTATTTCCCATAGAAAAAATACAAATTACTAAATGTTTAGAGAGATGGTAATAAAATTATACTATTTTTTCTTTGCTTACATTCCAGACAAAATCAATTACCTAAGAGTTGGTAGGATAAAATTTATATATATTACATTATACGTGTCTGTAATCAGTTATTTTTGAAAGATAATCTATAAAAATCAAATTGTATACTGACGTTTATATGCTTATGCAGATGATGACACATTACTTGTTTCAGCTTTAAAATAGATTTTACTTTATTTTCAGCATACCTTTTATAGTTTATTTAATGAAAGTGTTAGTACCTTTGATCATTTGCTAAACTAATATCACTTTATAATTTCCCTGAAAATTGATAAAATCAGTAAAAATGGATGACAACGATCTCATGTGATATGTTCATATCCAAAGTACACATGTTAATTGCTGCTTAAGAAAATATTTTGACACATATGATATTATCAGTCAAGAGTTATGTCAGGCTGAATAAGACATTATGACACTCAGGTAATGTACTTTTAGATATCGAATGGAAAAATAAAACGTTTAAAAACGTGCACGCATGAGATCTTACTCAGTTTTTGCAATCAATGCTTAAATAACTGATGATAATTTTCACTATACAGAACGTGGCATGGCAAAATTGATACAGGAGTCTTTTAAATATAATTCTTGATAACAAAGCGCTATATGTATATAAACATAAGAATGATTAAGTGATATAAAATTAAAATGAACACAGCTTTTTCTAAAAAAATATCTTGCTTCTTCAGACAGAAAACAAATGCATTACACATAAATGGACTAGTACAAATAAGGATTGACTAACGACTAAGACTAAAGTTTATGACTTAGGAATGGTGGCGGATTCAACTTATACTTAACAACATTTTAAAACACAACAAATTTGCGCATACAATGACGTATACTCACTGTTATGGATAGTTGTACTCGTCTAAAGTTACAAACACGTCCAAAGTACAACAACGAAATAAGTTACAATCATTACAACAGACTCTGTGGTCTAATGGTTAGAGTAACTGACTCATGTACGTGTGGTCGATGGTTCGATTCCTACCTAACATAAATTTTTTCTCAAGTTTATTTTTTCGGTTTGTTTTTGGAGCTTTACGTCCACCCCAACAAATGTTCAGTTATCTTGGGACGATTTCCTGTTTTCATAGGTTGAACCAGTAGTGAGCAGTAGATAACATGTCTTGCTGAAGGACACAATATTGACTGCGCCTGCGACGAGTCTCGAACTAGCATCCCTTCGATTCCCAGTCTAACGCTCAAGTGGCTTTTTTATATATTTCTTTCTTTTTTCACTGGGACTGTAGATTGTGCCGATGTAGTTCCAAAAATTGTGTTTTATAATATCACATAATACATGTAACATTTTATAGTTTTAGAAACACTTTGGGATGTCGAAAAGAACTGTTTTGTTTTTTTACAATACACTGATGGAACCGCTGGCACAATCTTCAATGTGCTTGACTGCGGATCCAGACAACCCGTTTTGGTGGAAAATCGTTTTAAAAATAGTTTCTACTGTCATCCTTTACCCTTTGCTGCCTCATTTAGAGCAGCCATAAGTTTCTTGCGAAAGAGTGGGAACTCAATAATAATTAACTACTTAGGCGGTTACCTATGTTAACCCAAGTATGCCTACTGGCGTCTTCTATCCATTTAAGCTGACGGATCGATCTGTAATTGTAGGGTGCAACGGCAGGGGTATTTAGCTTTTACATAAATTGTACCTGCATCATTAAAGCAAACAATGTAGACCCTTTACAGAAATTATTTCATTCACCATCTGTCGTGTGTCTACGTTGGATCTGCACTGTTTGTCAAAGTGCTATGCATTATTTTGGCTAATTGTGTTCAAATAATGTCGAAATGTCTTTTTGTCTGCGCTGATGGGTTACGCATCAGTCAACACTCTTTCAGTCATATCGGGACGTTTCATGAATTTCCTAGTTGAACAAGTTCTAAGCAGAACATATAAAGTGTCTTCCTAAAGGACACCAAACATTGGCCCCTGGAGAGTCTCGAACAAGTGGCCCTTCAGATACTAGGTTGCTCCTGGTTTTATCAGCGACCTGCAGTAAAAACTATTCAAGTTACGAGAAGCCCCTAGGGAAATATATACCACCACCAGTTTCGGCAAAAACACAGAGGGTAGTGTATTTGGGCTTCAAAGTAAGTAAGGGTGCAAAGATCAGGAATCGATACAATCAAGTACCACACCTGACCCAGGATACCAATGGGAAAGTGACAAACTCACAGTAGACACCACAAACGAGAGCCAAGAGGTCAGCCCTTTCCCAGCAGGTGACCACAAAGCACATATAAACAGACGCGCACAAAGATAAAGCAAACACAAGACAGAACAAAAACATAAAAGATCCACAAAAGAAGTACCGCCTTGGAACGGTCAGTAAAATATTTTACTGGAGGGCTTAAACCGGTTTAACGGCGCCAACCTCACCCTTAATTCAGAAGTGGATCAGGACACATAGAAAGTCAAAAGTATTGCAGAATGCTACCCTTAAAGCATTCTGCAATACTTAAAACCTTCAGTAAGCGATAATTTGTCTGGAAAACCAATTTTTGGTCTTCTTGTGTGGCCGCTTAAGACACTGTAAATTTACGCGCACAAAGACATAGCAAACACAAGACAGAACAAAAACATAAAAGATCCACAAAAGAAGTACCGCCTTGGAACGGTCAGTAAAATATTTTACTGGAGGGCTTAAACCGGTTTAACGGCGCCAACCTCACCCTTAATTCAGATGTGGATCAAGACTTATAGATATTTGGTTTGCACGAAAGATCCCTAACTTATCAATGCATCATCTCCTAAAACATATAAATCAAGATATAACAAGGAGATAAAGCAAGGATAAGGACTCAACAGTAAATTAACTGAATACCGGAGCCAAAGAAATCCAACAGGTAAACACCGGTAGGCCCGACAAGCAGCCAAAGCATCAGGCCCCTACCATCTCATCAATAGATAAGTCTTTATGTCGGAACCATCATAGAAACTGAAGTCCGACCCACCGGCGTGCAATTAAAGAGGAAAGCAAAGTTGCCAACCGTGATTGGGTTGACTACCAAGCATGCAGTATGTTGCAATACATTGACGTTATAGCCAATCTTTTTATAATGGGAAATTATTTTAATGAACTGCGCTGAAAAATTATAAGAGCCAACAATCTTCTTCAATTTATACACTTCAACCCGCAAAGGCCTCCGCAATTACATATTCAGCCAAAACCCCAAATCAAGCTGAAACCGTCAAAATAAGGACTCGGACGGCAACACCGATATGGGCGGGACCCACACTAGCCCTGACATGCACCCTCTTTGAATAATAATTGCCAGGCTGTTATAAAGGCAATAGAAATGAGGTCAGAAAAGCCTGTTTCTGTTTTACCTGCAGCTCTGAACAGCTGAGATCCCAAAACACCAACTCTGGCTGTACAAGAGCTCACATGCCAAACTCACAACAGTCTTCCTTGCACCTTCACACCTTTCATAACTGCGTCAGTCAGACAGGGAGTAAAAAAGTCTCTGTACACCCGCAACCTGGGCCCAAATAGTGCCTTGTATTCATCAGCCCTGCATGGTCTCCACTTAAAAGAAGGAAAACCAGTGCACACACAAACACCAACACACAAGCCCATATCTTTTTATATACCAGACGGAGTGATGTGGTTGTAGATGATTTTCGTTGATATATTGGGTATGGAGATGCATACAAACACGTGCGTGCGTGCAGACTTAGACTGACCATAGCAATCGCCTAGAGTTATCGAAATATCGGTTATAGAAGTTGAATCTTTGCCTTCCTTTCAACTACGGTTATCCGGCTTCTTCGGTTTGTCAGATGCGACTTTAAGTCATGGCACTGGCTGTATATGGCCTAAGCTGTTGACGGGACACACACACTCACACTCACACACACACACACACACACACACACACACAGGCGCGAGGTCACCTACCTATGGAAAGATATCCCTAAACATTTTATTAAAATGCTGTCTCACTCTGTTGTCGTGTAGCTGTCAGTGGACGGTGTTTACCTCACGGTGGCATGGGTTGGCCTGTGGTCTTATGATTGTATGATTTCCTGGTCATACTCATTTTTTTTTACCAAACACATATGACATTTCGAACACTACTTGCTCTCACGTTTACTTTTGTAGGAATAGCTCTTCACTCACTTAATTGATTTGAGTGTAGGCCGTGTTAATAAAACGACCATTAGTCGCATACATCATTAACCCTTTATCGACTATTGGCTCCTAAATCCGTATTTTGGCAAACAGTGCAGATCCAGGTGCGGCATTTGATCAGAGTCTACACTGTTTGCTAAGAAAAAAAAACGATCGTCAGTGAAAGAATACATTTTTATTTCGAAATAGAACTTAATATATACAATTATTGGCCATCGTTTATTGCATTGAATTACGCTAATAATATCTAACTTCTGAATAATTTGCTATGTAATCATTTAGTATGGTATTTCATATATGAAACTCTCTGCCGTCACCATAGAAGAAAAGTAACCGTGATAGTCGAGTTGTGTACTGGGTTGCCACAAACAGTTGAGCCGTACTTCTGTCAACGTTCTTCTACTTTGGTAAACACATCAGTCAACTGATGATCCGTGAACGGTTTTTGTTTTGC
This sequence comes from Loripinus fragilis, assembly GCA_964019695.1. Classification (NCBI taxonomy): domain Eukaryota; kingdom Metazoa; phylum Mollusca; class Bivalvia; order Lucinida; family Lucinidae; genus Loripinus; species Loripinus fragilis. Next base: position 73,602,958 of record OZ026524.1, read on the forward strand.
TTAAATAAAACTGCATTTTCCATTGCCCAAATCAACTTTTCCGATCGTAAAAATGCGTTCTACGATCATGATTTTACGACCAAAGTCGTTTTGGAACGGGATATTTTCCTCCAGAGGAAGGTAGATAGAGCATAGTCTGTACTGCAACACGTTTTGCATTACCCAACAGTACCTACATGTACGAAAGTTAGTCTCTAGCGCTCTTTGGGGAGGTAAACTTAGGGTGCCTATAACAATATTTCAGTTATAAAGGGACGGGTCTTCCTGGGTTGAACCAGTGCTAAGCTAGGATTAATGTTCTTGTTCAAGGACACAACGCAGTGACGCCGGTGAGGCTCGAACCTGCGGTCCCTTGGTCTCGAGTCAAGCACTCTACCACTGAGCCACTACGCTCCCTAAAACGTGGATGGAGAACAATATATTTTAATAATAGCTGTTTGTTTAAACCTCTATCAGTATGGATATACAGCGGTCTCAATAGTGTCCGTCATGAGGCTCGAACCCGTTACCACATGCAAACGAGTCATGTTTGCTAGCCACTATACTATAAAGGTTGTAGCGCGTAGCTGTCGCTTTTTTATGTTTAAATTCATTTTCCCCTTCGATACAATTAGTTACACAGTGTACACTATTATACACAGTGAGTTTGGTTTTTAGTCATTAGTCTATAGCCGTTAGTTTCTTGCTTATTTGTACTGGTCTAATAGGAAATTATATAAAAGCACAAAACATGTTGAGGGTAGTGATTTATAGAGACAAATTACAAAGACTTTGTGCAGTAGTCTTCGCCATCAATGAAAGACTTAAATGCAATGCCAAGAAAAGGTTCATGACATTATGTGGAGTCAAAGCAACACTATCATATCTCCTTATTATTTATTGTATTGTTACGACAGTGTTGCGTTGATCCCACGAATTATGTATGTCATATTTGCAAAGAAATCATACTTCTATTACTTTTAAAGGTAAGTATAAATCTTAGAGCTTGATAAAGCAGTGCTTCTATTGCTGTATATGTTATGTGATATAATATACAAGATTTTGAATATCTTATCTTCGATATGATCTTTGACAGTAGCTTTCGTTGCCATGAAATAAAAATTGCTGACCTCTCTTATGTAATTTATACATGCTCAATTGAAGATTTGAACCATCATATGTGATTTTGGTACCTACCTCCCATGGGCAAATGCACCGTTTAATCCCCCATGCTGATGCAGTGGAGCTAGCGTTTGTCTTCATCTACATATACAAGCAGCAAATGCTCTGATGTGTCTAATGACATATTTTTACAGGCTCGCATGAGCCTTCATTGCTGAACTAAAATCAAATGTTACTACGTTACTATTTATCATCAATTTAGTTTGATTTGGAACATACAAAGGATTAATGGGATGCCGTTCTTGCATCAATAATTATGTCCTCATTTGACATGCTGAATAATGTAATGATTTTATATGAACAAATTCCACGTTTAGACTAAGCCTAATTGATAGAAATCATGCAAAACAAAATTTCCAATAATTTATTTGAGTCCATTCATTTTGCAACAGCTACAATATAATCTTTACAATGCAAGAGAGTTGTTCTAAAGGATAAGCCTTGACCTTTAAAATGTATGACCATAAGGCACCTTGGAAAAATATCCTGTTCCAATGCCTCATAACATTGCAGAACTAGACAAAGCGTATGATAAATGTCACCATCTCCTTAACCCATTTAAGTCGAATGAAACTTTCCACACTTATCAAATGGACCAGTCCATTTTCGTCTTCAGGGTTGTTGGGTGTTGTTTTCATTCTTATTCAAATTTAGATAGAACATCCTATAAGCAAACAGTAGAGAACCTGATCAGACTTTGCAGTCTGTGGCGTCTGACCTTGGCCTGCACTATTTGTCTATATATCCCACAAAAAGAACGCTAGTCTAATATGGGTAAATAATATTGTTGTATATGTTACTCACATCAGTTGTATTGTTTCTTCATCGTACTGGATAATCATGGGATATAGAGCGGTTTTAACCATATGAATAGGCATGGCGTTTGCCATATGTGGGACAGAAACCGTTACGATTAAAACATTTTTTGCTATGGCAAGGATCAACATTTGCTTTAATGTTTCATTTCTCGATTTCAACTAATATTGTAAATAAAAAAGATAATGTTAGGAATTAAGTGAAAGTTTTTTTCCCCAAATCATAGCTATCAATATGGTTATTGTAGTCAATAGCTGACAAGCTATAATTGCATGTATTTTGGTGGCTTACACAATTGGTGATATAGTGCTGTCATTTCATTAAATATTGTATTTAGTAGAAAGTAACATATATAACTGTAATAACAGGTGCCAAACTTAGTTTAAAATCATATTGCTAGTAATTTTCTCTCAAATGAAAGTTAATATTGATACGTAAGAATAAGAAATAACTGGATATGAACACTATGGGAATTCCTATTATTTAGGGTAACGTAGTAAATTTGACTATTGCAGGGTAACGCCTTATCCGCAGAAAAACTAATGCACTTCATTATGTGGCTAACATAATTTGGTTTTAGAAATTTACAGTCTACAAACCTCATTATGTGGAGGTCGTTGTGTAGCCCATAATCTAATGATATTACTGCTTTAAATAGTAATACATTTGAAAGTAAGTAACGTATATAACTGTAATATCATATTGTATAATGGTTAATCGCATACTGGCTGTTTGCTGCATTTCATTTAATGATTTTAAGGCTATCGTCATGTCAATATATAAGAATTTAGTATAAGTCACCGATACAATATATTGCAGCAGAGAATGTACACTGAAAATTGTGTAATACACGCATTACTGAATTGTCATTGCAGGTGGTATGTTCTTTCTTTGATTTGTAACAAATGTAAAACATGACAAACATACTAGAGGAATTATGTTTTAATATGATTATAAATATGCTATTTTACTAGATAGATTAAGAAATGGGAAAGATTTCATTTCTTTTTGAATTTGGATACATTATATTCAGGGAGGTGGGGTAAATCACCCCTTCCGTTGGACATTTTCACGTCTAATATGCCATATATACAAAGGTTTTATATTGCTTTACTGTCGTATGACATTACATACATGTAATGCATAAATTCAAACGAAAATATGCTGATTAGGAAGCAATGGTTGAGCATGATGCGTCTTTTCCTCTCAATTTACCTAAGCCTCATTTAGCGTAGGGTACGTTCAAAGATGACGTCCTACAGCAAAACTGTTACCACAATTAAACTGTACGACGTACCTAGGAGTATTTCAGAAGACCCCAGGATTGCATTTCTGCAGTCAAACCTTTTCTGGCAGGTAAGTTGTGCCAAGTCAAAAACTAAGGCCTATACAGAAATCAGCGCCTGGACTAATATGTGGTGACATGGTGTCTTTCGAACTGTGAGCAGAGGTCAGGTACTTGTCTTTTTCAACTATAAACAGCTCCATGGTGAATCTTGTACAATAGAAGCAAAGAGGACCGATTCATTCGGGTCTCAAGAGATAGCGATTAAATGTTTTGACAAAAAATGTACCATGCACTTGTAACCAGCATTTGATTACATACAGGTCAATCGCGTAGCCAGAACGCTCATAAAAGGGAAACTACTGGATCTAGCATAGATTATCTGCATTTGCTTCCCTTTTCAAAAAAAAGGAAAGTGGAGCGAATTCTTTCCCTTGAAAGCAGTTCCTTATGGTATACCACATTGGGTGACCTCCCTTGAATATTGCTATTTTTTTTATTACGTAAGTGCTAAATGGGAGCTACGCAAATGCAGGTGATTCGCATACAGGTGTCAAAAGTTTTCATTTGGCGATTATAACAGCGGGAAGGTGACAATCCTTTACGCAAGGCAAACTCTTAAAATTTGCCCAGGTAGAGGCATACTCCAATTTTCTCGCCTGGCTTGCAAGTCGTCTTTTCTTGAGTAAAGTTGCCTAATTTCAAATTAGACATAGGTAACCATGGCATTTTGTATGCTCGTGAGGCAATGATCTTAAAAGCACAATCTGCTTCCTATTGCCGAAAACGGTGTTTACGATTCCTAAAATATACATTTTGGCGATCAATAACATCAAATTTGCGTCCAATGATCACAGTATCGATTCACTGTGCGCCTGAAATGAGTGATATCGACTGTATCGGTAGAATCGCGAGTTTTTGGCCTAAATTTGTGAGGGGGTGGTAAGTATTTTCGCATGTTTTCTTATAGTAACATTTGTCCTTCCGCCGTGGATCTCATAATTATTCTTTGATATATGCATACATGTCATAATATCGTGCAAAAACAACGACAGTGTATCGTGGGAGCGCAAGAAACGCATTCTTTTAGAGGGATAGTTGTCAAAAAAGCGAAAATCCACAGCTTTTTATCTTCCCGTTTCGAATTTAAACAACTAAGCTAAATATGATTTTCACCAGAAGTTCGAGAGGCTTATGATCCTACAATACCAGAAATCTCAGACTGATCCGTTTTTTCGATTTTGAGATATTCAGCTATATATGACTGAACCCCCTAATAGCGGTGAATTAGAAACTGTATCGGTAGAATCGACTGCTATTTATTTAATGTACGAAGTAAAAACTACCAACTGCACGAAGTGAAAGCAAATGTAGGTCATAAATCTTCGAATTTAGAGCAGAAAGTGGGCTATTTATTTCACCCTGTGTATACCATTGGCTTCTAAATGTGTACTTTGGCAGACAGTGAAGACCCAAATATAATGCCGCATCATACGGCATTTCATCTGGGTCTTCACTGTTTAATTATACAAATATGATGTTCAGAGAAAGAAATACAACTTTTTTTTAATAAAAACCTGCGACCAGCAATATTACATTGTACCACCCCAGGTTTATTGTATATAACCAGTAGGCAGAATTCAATTAGTTCATAAAAGGTTAACAATACGTCAATCTGTATCACTTTTTCAGTCAGTTAGAGACTCCCGCATCGGCTGTCTGTGTGTAGGTTTGTAGGCTTACATTTCAATAATTTCATCCTGCTTTAAACAGCTGTATGGTAAGATGAAATGGCAGTGGAAAGTACATTTCATTCAACCCACTGTGGCACACCCTTTAATAAGGCTTTTTGCGCCCAGCAAGCAATCAGATTACATCGAGTGCCGAAGACACGAGAGGGGGGATTAATCCCCCTCTCAACAGGGGGATTTAGGGGGTCTCCCCCAAGTTTTTTTTTTACGTTTGGGCGCTTCTATGTGCGTTTTTAATGGAATTTTATGCATTTGGGACCAGATTTCAGTCCTTTTGGCCACGATCTTTTGCGAGAAAAGATATTTCTTGTCACGCGAGAAACCGAATGCTGGACAAATTGTTTTCAGACAGTCACAATTTTTTTTACTTTTTTCCTACAGCATGTTTCTTTGACATTATTTCACCTATGTCCCCTCAGGTTTTGGAAAGTACTTTAAGCACTGATCCTTGGTGGTCCTTCAAAGAGTTGTGTTTTCAAAAAGATATACACTTTGTCTTTTCAATTACATGTAGAACATCCGTTAAGGATGCAGGCTTCATCTAGATTTTGGCTTCGGTAGGCATAAGATGAGATCTTTGGCTTCATCGTAATAGAGCCAGGGCCTACTGTCGAACCACGATGGTTAAACGCTTCTCTGCTCAGGCTTCTTAAAGTCGAATGAACGTGGTGGAACCGAAAAGTCTTAGGCTGAAGTGGAACAGGCGGGACCTGTATATCTGTAACAGAATGCATTGTAACAACACAGGCTCACAATGCTCATATATGTAAATCAACACGTTTTAAACATACTTTATCGCTCGACATGTTAATTAGAAGAAGAAAAAACAAATTGTCAAGGACCTCGGACAGTTTCCTATTCAATCTGCCCAAATTTTGAAAGCCTCTGGCTAGGATAATGCATAACTGACAACTATAGTTTTGGGCTTAAATCAAACCTTTACATTTAGTGCACCTAGCACAATAAAAATATTTTGAAAATATTGCATCATTATGCCAGGACTCTAGGGTTTAGGGGGTGGGGTATTTTTTGTGACCAAATTTTATTTCACAGAAAGTCAAAGTTTCGTCGAGTATTCACCTAAATACATGTAAATATTATGTTTGCGGCATAAAACTTGAGACGAAAGTGATGCGTTTGCATAAAATTCGGGTTGAGAAGATTCCATTATTTTATCTAAAGAAGTGTGCTGTCAATTACTTTTGACTATTACCTGTAATGTTTCAAGGTCAATCAGTTGGACTTGTGCACTGAGGTGTATTATAACTGCATACTGTACATATCACAGTCTAGATAAACACAATTTTTGAGCATAAAATCGTTAATATTTTCTTGCACATTAGATTTAACCTATAATTTGGTGCTTAAAAGAACAGTCTCATTGAGACGGTTCTTTTGAGTACCCATAGCATATGTTTTGGTTGAGAAATGAGACAGTTAATGACTTTGTAAGAACTCATAACTAAAGCCCTGATACATGCCATTGCATATTGATATTTACCTACAGGCTTTTACAAAATAAGTTTTTAATACGTTTTTATACTAAAGTGTTTTTGAGCATTTTGACAGTGTTCCCCCACCCCCCCCCCCCCCCCCCCCGTGACCATTCATGCCGTTTTTATATGATGTGTGAAATATAAAACTACAACTGTATGCAAAAGGATTAGTTTGGTCACGGGGGGGGAAAGCACTTCAGTAAAACTTTTTCTATTTTCTATCTGTTGAATAGCAAAAACTGAGTTTTCAACCCATATTTTTCAATTGGTACTTGTCCAATGAGAAAACGGCTTTTGTGGATAAGTCGAGGGTTGAACCTACTATCTTTTTCTTAGAAAAAATATCATTTTCTTTGAAACTTTTCTCTGGTCATTTTTATGGGCAATCCTTCATTAAGACTGTCCGAGGTCCTTTAAGGGATCATAGAATTATCTGGACCTCAACAAGAAGACCTGTCTTCAGGATTTCTGACCATGCAAGACTCAAACCAATCTACTCAGTTACAGAGATTAGCTAGAATGCTGGAATTTTGAGTGTAGCAAGTTTACAATTATACTTTCCTAGGAGCGAATAACAAAGGCGCTGATCAGACTGCGCTGATGTGCAGGCTGGTCTGCGCCTTTGACGTTCGCATGCAGCTACGTTGGGTTTTCTCTCGACACGGTCCATAAGTATGATAACGTCCATTAAGACCATCTGATTATGAAATTAATTAAGCAGAGTGTTATTATATTTTTTCAATGTTTTCACACGCGCAACCCGCGTTATTGATAATTGCATCAACAAAGTGGTCGGGCGCTCCACGGACCTGCCGGACCGGCGATGTCGGCCATGTGTACAGGTAACATGCTACTGTAAACATAGCACTTGTAATCCACCATTTCCTAATTGCATGGTGTTATGCTCCACTGAATGGGTAGTATAATATACAGGTAAGTTCACGTCGTGCTATACTTCCACAAAACGCTTTGAGGCGCGACTGTAACGGTAAATGCATTGAATGAATCGAGCGTCATTTCTTAGAGGTCGTGGTAGAAGTATACATGTATCGCTTTGTTACATGAATATTTATGAAGGTTGGATGTTTACAAAAATAGATTTTTGAATTTTCGTTACAGCATCTTGACAATAACACACACACACACACACACAAACGCACGCACACTCTCATGCACGCACACACGCGTGCGCACACCACACGCACGTGCACGTGCAACCATCGCAAAAATCAACTGACAAACCTATCAACAAACTAGCGAACAAAACATTATCTCTATTGTTTTGGGCTTGTCTGTCCATCTGTCTGTCTGTCTATTGCCGTGGTCACTCTGACTAAGTCATTTTTAATCAGATTTTTTCCAAATTTCATATCATCATCAAACTCTCGTTCAAGTTTGAATACAGTTTTTTTCTGCCAAACGATAAGCAAGAAGGCTGTAAAAATGGCCGCCACGACAGGTCTCTCTTACTTAGTCATTATAATCGGTTTTCTTCCAAATTTTATTTTTGGATTGCTTCCATCAAACTCTCCTTCAATATGTTCTTAAAAATGTTATCCTTTGGAAGCAAAGAATGCACCAAAGAACTGAAACTAGAGTGTGCAAATTTTTTAGGCCAGACTAGCTAATTTCGGCAATTTAGGTCACATCAGTGACCCTCTAATAGTTTCAAAGTTCCACAATGAAACACATGATCCCAAATGACAAGAAAATAAAATCTATACTATAGTGAAGGGCATGGAGACGTTCTACCACCGCCACAAAGTCCCAATCACCAGCTGTAGTGAAGTCAAATATGTTTTTAAAAAGTTATCCTTTGCAATTGGAAGCAAAGAATGCACTCAAGAACTGAAATTAGAGTGGTTAAATTATCTTGGCCTGACTAGGTAGTTTCCGCCATTTAGGCCTCATCAGTGACCCTCTAATAGTTTTTTAAGTTCCACAATGAAACCCATGATCCCAAAGGACAAGAAAATAAAATCTACACTATAGTGAAGGGCAGGGAGATGTTCTACCACCGCCACATAGTCCCAATCATCAGCTGTAGTGAAGTCAAATGTGTTCTTAAAAGGTTATCCTTTGGAAGCAAAGAATGCACCAAAGAACTGAAACAAGAGTGTGCAAATTTTCTGGGCCTCATCAATTACCATCTAATAGTTTCAAAGTTCCACAATAAAACCCATGATCCCAAAGGACAAGAAAATAAAAGTTTGAATACGTTTTTTTATCTGTTGAACGATTAGCAAGATGGCCAAAAAATGGCCAACGCCTATCAGTGTCCACTACTTCATTTTTTTTATCAGAGTTTTTCCAAATTTCATATATGGATTGCTTCAATAAAACTCTCGTTAAAGTTTGAATGCGAGTTTTGTCCGACGAAAGTTAACCAAGATGGCCAACGAAATGACCGCCACCTATTAGTTTGCACTTATAGACACTTTACCTTAGTCATTTATTACCTAATTGCTGTCAAATTTCACATATATATTACTTTTATCAATCTCTCACCTAAGTTTGAATATGGGCTTTGTCCGATAACAAAGATGGCAGCCAAATGACCGCCACCTGTCAGTATACACTTATGGAAACTACTTAGATGTATGAGTGGTCTTCGATATTTTAAAGTCTTTCCTGGATGAGTGACAATGGAGTGTTTTATGACTGTATCAAATTCAGAATAGAGAGGGCAGTTGTAGCATTTGTATCCTGGATTTTCCATTGTGCTATAGAAACTCACGAGTGTTGATTTACTGAAACGAAAACATGTGGCTTAGGCTGCTGTACATTCTAAAGCAGTGATTCTGTTGTTGATTCGTTGTTGACTGTTGCTCCTGATGCGGGTTCTGTGTTTGTTCTCTGGTTTGCTATGCATTGCTTTGTGACTTTTCTAGGTTCGCATTAATCTTGATGTTGGCGAGTGCTACGAGTATGTGGGAAAGGAGACTTGACTTAAAATTATATGTATTTTTTACTGACCATTCCATGGCGGTGCTTCTTTTGTGGATCTTTTTTGTTACTTATGTTTCATGTTTGTCATGCTATCTTGTCGTCTATTTATTGCAGTATTGTGGTCACCTGCTTGGAAAGGGCTGACCTCTTGGCTCTCCTTTATTTGGTGATTTATTGTGTATTATCACTTCCCAATGGGGTGTCCTGGGTCATATGTGGTACTTTAGTGTAGCGGTTAAGGAATGAAAGTAAAATAATTTTGTGTTTCAAACGGTGAGCCAAGAATTGCTGCTTGGCTCATATGCGTAGGAAGCTTTTCAATATTGGGGGGGAGGGGGGGAGCCAGCGATGCCAACTTCAATACTTGTGGAGGGATATTGCAAAAATGTTCATACACGCATGCATGCGCACACACATCAATGTACATATTAAAACACATGTACATGCTCTTAAATGTTCATACTCCCATGCATGCATGCATGCACACACAAATGTATACAAATGTATGCATGCATGCACATGCAGATACACCAAAACAATTATATATTTACATTCTTACATATAAATCAAAGCTAGCGCTCTTTATGATATAGAATTCCGACAATTGGATGTGTCCCCTGGCAGAACAGAAGTCAAACAAGGAAAATTTGTCGAATATATTTTCCCAGCGAAGGGTTATTTTAGAGAAACTAATAAATCACAAAACATAAATCCCATTTCTCCAACCCCATAAGTTCACCTTTGGTATCATACAAATCAAGATTAAAAGCCTATCAACTAGTTTCAGTGGTTAGTTCAATACAAAATAAACTTATCTGTCTGACTTCGACCAGACCTAGAGGTCAGGGGTGTGTGTAAGGTCAAAGTGTTTGCTTCTATGTAAGTTTATACTTCTTTCCCTTTAATTTTATATACAACACGATCACATTCAGAATTTATTTTATTTTATAATCCAACCTACAGTTGAGTGTGAGTGTAAGGAGAGAATATGTTCTGAACAAGTTGACTTTTGACCACAGGGTCAGAGGGGCGGGGAGAGGGGATTTGCGGCCAAAATATTTGCATGTTGCTGCTTTCACTATTCTATTTAATTTCATATGCAACATAACCATGTTCTCAATAAGTTGAATTTTGACCTTTAACCCACACCCAAGGTCGAGTGGGGTAGGGAGAAGGTATGTAGGCAGAATATTTGCTGCCATGTTTCTGAATTCTAGAATCTATTTAATTTGATATGATAATATTCTGTAAAAATTTAATTTTGACCTTTTGACCCCCAGGGTTAGAGGGGGTGGGAGGGGGTTCCCGGCCAAAATATTTTCTACCATGTTGCTGCATCCATGATTCCCCTTAATTTGATATGCAACATGACCATGTTTTAAAAAAAATGAATTTTGACATTTTGATCCCATCACCTAAGTCCACCCAGAGGGTCCGGCACAGGTCTTAGATCCAAAATCACGTTAGATATGTTTCATATTTATTGTACCTCTGTCTGCAGTTGCTACCATGTTGCTGCATTCGCCATTCCTTTGATGTGCAGCATGACCATGTTCAGAAAAAGTTGAATTTTGACCTTCTGAGGGGAGAGGGGGCTGCAGGCAAAATATTTGCTACTATGTTGCTGCATTCGCGATTCCATTTAATTTGATATGCAACATGATCATGTTCTGCAAAAGTTAAATTTGACCTTTTGACCCTAGGGTCGGGGAGAGGGGGGGGGGGGCTGCATGCAAAATATTTGCTACCATATCACTGCATTCGTGATTGCCTTTAATTTTATATGCAATATGACCATGTTCTGAAAAAGTTGAATTTTAACCTTTTGACCCCCAGGGTCGGGGGTGGGGGGGGGGGGTCTGCGGGCATAATATTTGCTACCATGTTGCATGTTGCTGCGCCTGTGATTCCCTTTAATTTGATATGCAACATGACCATGTTCTGAAAAAGTTTAATTTTACCTTTGACCCCACCCCCTAAGTCCACCAAGGGGTCGGACACAGGCTTTCGACCAAAAGTCAGGTTTGATATGTTTCTTATTTATTGTACCTCTGTCTGCATTTGCTACCATGTTGCTGCAATCGGGATTTCCTTTGATATGCAACATGACAATGTTCTGAAAAAGTTTAATATTAACCTTTTGGGTGGGTCTGCGGGGGAAATATTTGCTACCATGTGGCTGCATTTGTGATTCCATTTAACTTAATATGCAACATAACCATGTTTTGAAAAAGTTAATTTTGACATTTTGACCCCACCCCCAGGGTCGGGTTGGGGTAGGAGTGGGTCTGCTGGCAAAATATATGCTAACACGTTTCCGCATTCATGATTCTATTTAATTTGGTATGCAAACTGACCATGTTCTGGATAAGTTGAATTTTGACCTTTTGACCCCAGGGTCAGGGGATGGGGGTGAGCGGGGCTCCGCGGGCAAAATATTTGCTACAATGTTGTTAATTTCTTTAATCTCCCTCTTTCCTCTATGATAGCAATATTTGTGATTAGGTGTGGTATATTGAGCCCGCTCATTATCCTTACCAAACTGTTACTATTCAAGCTGATCGAAGGCACTTTCGTGCTACATGTACATAATTGTTAATATTGTGCCAGTTACTGACAGCCAACCTTTTTAAATCAACTGAAGGAGAAAAACGGCCAAACGCATATCATGGAGGGTGCACAGTGACTTTGTCGTACAATGCTTGACTTGATACCAAGGAGCTCCCTGGTATACCCCTATCTGCGTCACTGCGTTATGTGCTTGACCAAGACACATTAATACTTGCTCACTACTGGTTCAACCCATGAAGAACCATCCCGACATAACTGAAAACGTGTTGACTGGGACATAAAGAATCAAATCAAGCAAACAAACAAGTATTTTTATCCAAATTTTTTTAAGAATGTGCCAAGCATGTATTTGTTTACAAACTGAAGTTTTTGACAAGCTTTTATTGTATTATTTATCGCACAAAGGTTGTGGGTTTGATGCGCAAAGTTTACGTATATTTTAGTCCTACTTGCGCTTGAAATTGGCCCAGAATAGACGAAACTGTCTTCATTGTTCCCTTTCACTGGGCACAGTACCTCTTATGAGTATCGATATTACTTCGTTCAGTGCGTCGATTCTACCGATACAGTTTCTAATTCACCGCTATTAGGGGGTTCAGACATATATAGCTGAATATCTCAAAATCGAAAAAACGGATCAGTCTGAGATTTCTGGTATTGTAGGATCATAAGCCTCTCGAACTTCTGGTGAAAATCATTTTTAGCGAAGTAAATTAAATTCGAAACGGGAAGATAAAAAGCTGTGGATTTTCGCTTTTTTGACAACTATCCCTCTAAAAGAATGCGTTTCTTGCGCTGCCACGATACAATGTCGTTGTTTTTGCACGATATTATGACATGTATGCATATATCAAAGAAAAATAATGAGATCCACGGCGGAAGGACAAATCAAATTATAAGAAAACATGCGAAAATACTTACCACCCCCTCACAAATTAAGGCCAAAAACTCTCGATTCTACCGATACAGTCGATTTCACTCATTTCAGGCGCACAGTGAATCGATACTTTGAATGATTGTCGTTCTGGAAACTGAAACCGTTGTTTTAACACTTAATGCACGTTGTTGATGTAAAAAGATTATGCTTATGATTATATGTTTGCATATTTCGCTTACTTTACCATTTTTATATCTTCCTGTACTCAGCCAGTTAGGTTCTTTGATGCTGGGACTTTTCATCTCGGGGTGTAAGGATATTTTCTTGAAAAGATCTGTCGTTCCGCATTTGGCCACGCCCACAAGATAAAAATATGGAACGCACATGAAACGATTCTTCTCTGTTAGCCAGCACGGGTTTTTAAACCTCTTCAAAAATTGTGGTATTTTCTGAAATAGATTCGTTGATGGTTATACATACAGTGGAGAGTAGAAAGCATTTCAAATTAAACGTGATAAGTCTAGATGTTGGCTTAGCGTCCACGTCTGTATTTACATAATCTTGAGTGCGTAATTACGTTAATTTACCCATTTCTCAACAAAAAATAATTTTTCGGTACTGAAAAGAACAGCGTCATTTTTAAAGCACCCAAAGCATTTGGACAGTATTTGTAATTTAGCGCATTTTTATCATGAGAACTAATATGAATCGTTGACATATAATAGCTAATACCACCTTTACCATCTTTAGCATGAAATATCTCGTGATTTGCAAGGTCTATACTGATGTAGATGGTATAAAATAGTTATATCATGTTTGTCCACCTGTACGTAAGAATATCCACTCGCTAAAGCTCGTGCATTATCTCCACGTATAGACGGACAACCCATGGTATAACTATTACTTAGTCTACAATTAAATTCGGCATTAGTGTGTCATGATGTGTGCGTCGTTCGTGGGGGGAAAGAAGGCAACATATCTAACAAAAAGTGATGCTTCTTATTACTTGACTTTTCGCTTACTGTAAAGGCGGCAACTTTAATATTCATATCTGGGTGTGGTTCGGCTATTTCATCTGCTAAGGAAGGGAAATCAGGTTGTATTTATAATTAAGCAAAGAGTTGATAAGCTTTTTGAGCCGCGCAAACGAGCGTGCATTTCCGTATACATACTGAACTCACATTTATTAACCCTAAAAGCGCATAATCACAAAATGTATGTTTTGTCGTCCACTAAACCATTTAAAGCCCGATAGATAAACAGTGTGGACCCAGATCAGACTGCTCCTGTAGGAGCAGTCTGATCTGGATCCACAATGTTTGCTTCCCTGCTTATGTTAAATAGACATTATCAGAGCAGTTATTTTGCTGGCGTTTTAAGGACTAAATAATGACTGAGGTGGTGGCACAAGATGATACAGTTACTTTTGAATAAAACCACGCCTCCTTTTCAGCTTGTACCTATGCCTAAGGTTGACTAGTCCTAATTACGCATTCATGAGGCGCCGCCTTTACAGTAAGCGAAAAGTCAAGTAATACACTGATTCCTTCAGCATGTTCAGATAAAAAAAAATAGTTAAAGCTGCATAGTCGGTAACTTTTGATCTTCTAATTTTAAAAATAATGTTTTTATTTTTCAAGAACACAGTAAAAATACTCAAATTCAGCTAAACATTTTACCATTTTCGTAAATCTTAACAAGGTATCACTATCAAAACAACTGCATTTATGTTAAAATTCAACGGTCTAGAATTATTGGAGGGACGCAAATAATTACCAACAAGAGAAAAACACACCTATTTGATGAGATAATTCACTTTTCCATGCAGTTTTCAGCTGTACTGAACATTTTTATCGTGAAAACATAGCTTAATTCTACTTTTACAAATGATTTAAAAAGAAAAGAAAATTTTCGAAAAATGTTCATAGTTACAGAGTATGCAGCTTTAACCCATCTTAGGCGTGTCTGATAAAGAGTACTGTGTGGGCCACTAACCATAAACGGATTTATTTATTCAGTTGAGTAAGTAATAGTTATACCATGGGATGTCCGTCTGTACGTGGAGATAATCCACGAGCTTTAGCAAGTGGATTATCTGACATACAGGTGGACAAACAAGGTATAACTATTAATACCACCTACATTAGTGTAGACCTTGCACGTCATGCGATATTTCGTGCTAAAGTTGGTAAGGGTGCTGTAAAGTCGCTAAATAATGCCTACCATTTTCAAAATGTCTCTTTGTTCCATGTATCTACTGTTGCAAATTGTTAAAACGTCTCTTTTTCCTGTCGCCTTGTGTGAAGTTTGATCTTTGAGCCTTGGTTTCCGTGGAAACAGTCGATCAATCTCGATTTTAGCCAGGTTGATGTGTGGTGTATGGTTGTTGTGGTACCGAAGACCCTGGGTCACAGCTAAATGTTGACCAATCATCACGAAATTTACTGTTGTGTACACCAAGACTCCAGCGACAAAAAGGTATGTCAGTCTGAAAAAAGATTTAGCCCATGAGAAAATATGAAAGTGACACACACACACACACACACACACACACACACACACACACACACACACACACACACACACACAGAGTGAAAAACAGAGATGATCCAATGAATAATTTGAACCATGAAGTTACTTTTATTTTAATTTAGTAGTCGTCCATTAATCTCCATGGTATTCGAGTGAGTGCCAGGTTTGATAAGGCCCCTTGATTTGATTAGGCTTTCAAGAGAATCCCTGCTTTTTGTTAAGTTCATACTTTTTTTCTTTTTTGATGCGCTGATTTTTTGCAAGGCATAGCGTTTTTGGGATATAAAGCTCATGAATCCGTATGCGTCATCGTCGGAGGCGTCACCGTCGCTACATTTGCGTTTCCTTTAAAAAATCTTGAAGCTGCGTAATAATTTTTTCCAGAAAGTTTGCAGTAAGGAACTGTGTAACATGCTGGTCAGGTTTATTTTCAAAAGTTTGACTGAGTTATGTCCCTTTTCGGCTCGGTGTTGCTGACAGCAACCCTAATAATAAGTATCTTTCATCAGAAAGAGCTCTATGAACCATGAATTTTGATAAGTATCATCAAAATCGGTCGAAAAATGGGGAAGTTATGGGCATTTAAAGAATTCAAAATGGCCAAAATTTAGCCGCCATTTTGAATATTTAATTAGTTTTCCGAATTTTTTCAACTGCTAAATTTTTAGTTATCAATACTATCACAGCATCTGTGTTTCAGCAGATATGCAGCTTTATACATAAGGAACATGTTTTAGTTAATATAATTGGAAGTTATCCATTGGTTTGTCTTTTATTTTGATCACGCATATTTAATTAGGCTGTGTGACGTCACTTAGCCTACAATATGGCCGCTTCCATTACAGTCCATTTGCAAGTGTTCAAATGCCCACAACATCTACGTTTTTCAACCGATTTAGATGAAACTGGTATCAAAATGCATTGTTTATTAACATCTTTCATATAAAACATAGTAATCATCAAGGTTGTCGTCCCCTTTAAGATATTGCCCCGTTTCACTCAATATTTTTTGAAGGGATGCATTTCATAGGGATTATCGTTGTTTAATACAGGTCAACTATATACTCACACCTACCAAATGAAAGAATGCATAGCCATATATCACACACGTGCCCACCTTAAGAGACGATCATACAGAGCGAAGAATTCAGTCGCTCGGAAAAAAACTAATGTCATTTTGTGTCTGTTCCATATATCTTTAGTACCTAGCCCGTCTATTCGAACCGGAAGTACGAGTAAATGATTAATCCAGCCGGCACAACGGAACGTCTTGTGGTCTACGCCATGAAAATACATATTTGGTATCGCGTAGTCACTATCTGTAAAAATGAATTTTCTGTGGGTAAAAGGGTGGGGGTCCTTTAAAACAATGTTTATTTTTTAGATTTGCTCTCCAAAACAAAGAATTGTCAAACAGATATATATGCCACATGGTCGAAAATAACAATTCATAAGCATGATAAGCATCGTTTATTTGATCTGGTTAAATACTTTAAGATGACATTGTATTTTTCCTAACCCATTTGCATTGATTTATATCCAGTGGAATTTCCCGCCCTTATCAATTCGACGAATCCATTTCGAATTTAAAGATTGCTGAGTAGTAGGTTACGATTTCATTAAATTTTAAAAGTACATACTGTAAGCAAACAGAGCAGAACCTGATCAGATGCCGCGTTCATTGGCGTCTGATCTGGATCTGTACTGTTTGCTAATGTCCTATAATAATGACACAAGCGTATATGGGCTATCCGATATATACTGAGGGGCAAAAGAAACGATACAATAGAATTTTGTCAGGTTAGGCATGTGGTTCACAAACACGAGCTTACCATGACCAGAATCGGGGTTATTTGAATTTATCGATTTTTGTTTATCAGGCATGTTGGCTAATAAACATGAATATTTTAACTGCTGTCACTAATTTTATTTCCTTCCGAGTGATTTATTGAAAATTTTGCTTGTAACATTTCTTTTTCCCGACAGTATAGAATGCGTTATTTTTGCAACTCAGTATACGATATTGTATAATACCCTCAATGGTCAGCTTAAATTTCAATTAAGTTTTGATCTCATCAGAGAAAGTACTTCAAACTTCTGGGACAGTGGCTCAGTGGTAGAGTGCTTGACTCGAGACCGAGGGTCACTGCGTTGAGGTCCTTGAGCAAGGCACATTTATCATAGCTTTAGTACTGGTTCAACCCAGGAAGACCCGTCCCTGTTTACTGAAAGATTGTTGATGGGACTTAAAGAATAAAATCAAACAAACTTCAAACTTCACTGATTCCAAAATAACCTTCCGATTTGACTGTTTTGGTGTGTGTTTTTTTTTTCATTTTTGAGTCTTCTATTATTCATAAAACAAGGGGGTGGCGGTCGGAATTTAAAATTCTTTTGGTTGATTGGTCTTGCTTTAATTGAAACAAATACATGTAGTGCTTGTCCTTTCGTGCTCTGTGGCATCTCGTTTGATCTACACTTTTGTGTGTTTATCGCGTGTGCGAGCAGCGAATGCGCACGCGCAGTCTCGCCAGAACCATCGCTGCTCGCATTTATGTACATACAAATAAATTAGAGCCAGGCGAAAAATAAGGCCTTTTAAGTCTTACTGCGTGTGCATTGTTAACCTTTTGTTGACTGGAAATCTCTAAACGGGTACAATGGCAAATAGTGTTGACCCAGATGAAATGCCGCATGAAGTGGCATTTCCTCAGGGTCCGCACTGTTTACTTAGACAAAATCGATCTTCAAAGAAATAAATATATTTTTTGGAAATTATAACCTGTGACAATGGACCATCCTGTATCAAACTTTATGGGAAATGGCATTGGTCTAAAAAGGTTTGTTTGCATATTCGATAAATATTAATTTGTCTGTCCACTAAGAAAACTCACATGATTGCTTTTCTTCCTTCTGTTTTGATACGATAAATTTGGAATGGTTCATTGTGTTTATTGAGGGGTCACATGTTATAATTTGTATTTATTTCTCTAAGGTCATTTTTATAGTAAATTGTGTTGACCCTGATGAAATGCCGCGTCATGCGCATTTCATCTGGGTCTTCTGTTTGCCAAAGTACGCAAAACGGTCATTAACCCATTTAGGCCAAGCGTCCTTTTTGTGGACATAAGCAAATAGTGCAGACCCAGATCAGACGCCGCACAACGCGGCATCTGACTAGGGTCTCCACTGTTAATTTGCAGGATATTCTATTAAAGTTTGAATAAAAATGAAAAAATACCAGCCAACATCCTTTACAACAGAAATGGACTGTTTCAATTGATAACGGTGGAAAATTCCATTCGGCATAAATGGGTTAATATAAAAAAATACCTCCATTTTGTTTCCATGTAGTTTTCAGATAACTCAATATTCCTAGCATTTATTCCAAGTTAGACACTTATAGAGTTTTCTTTAAAATAATTCTTGTTCGTGTGGTGAATTTTTAAGTTGACAAATCTCCTCCAAGTAAAATCTCCTCCTCTAAGTATTAACACAAACATAGAAAATGAGCCGCAACGTATCAAAACGTCCTATTGAAAATAAGGAAAGCCGGGTCATCGAAGAATCCAAAATAATTGTACTATACTGTCGAAAATTTAATGGTGCATAATTGATTGGCTAAAATGTGTATTGGTTTCTCGAACGCACGCACGCACGCCCTTTAGTTTGGGTAAAATGTACGAGTAAAAATACACGAGTAAAATATCTAAAGTTTCAGACCTCCGATTTAGTACTTTGCCGTTCATTTTAACAATGGTGACAAAATCATTGTAAGAGGATTTTGTTGCAACTGTCCATGAACCTATAATTAACCGTATATCTACTAAAAACTGGGATAATAACGAACCGGTGTTGACAAGTTGACAAGGATAAATTATTGCACGATTAACAGCGTTCTGAGTAAGATCTACATGGTGCCCTGAGTCGACTTTTTAGTCTAAAGGTCCGCGTGCTGTTTTTTTTTCTTTAGGTATTTTATTAGATTGAGTGGAGTTGAACTGTAGATAAACTGGACCCTGTGGCTAAGGAGTTCCATCAGTTCAATCAAGCCAGCCTACTCAGATACAGCTAGAATTTTGAAATTTTGAATGTAGTGAGTTTATCTGTTTCACTTTCCAGAGAGCAAATAACAAAGGCGCTGATCAGACTGCACGCAGTCTGGTCAGCGCCTTGGTTGTTCCAGGGACCGTATATACGGTCCCTGGTTGTTCGCATACATTCAACAAAATCAGGCTTTCTCGAAACGATGTTCATGTTATATTATAAACAAACAAATGCTTAATTTCTCTTTTTCCGATCAAAATATATATTGGCGTGTATATGAAAGGATCGCCCGTTTAAGTGCCCAAAATGTCTATGAAATGTGAAATACCCTGACCAGGATATTTTAAAATATATCTCAAACTTGACTTAAGCCTTTACTTTGAGTTATAAGGGTTGAGTTATTGATAACAAATCGAATATTTTGGTAAAATGGAAAATTGGTGAAAGCTATTATGAATCCTTTGGACGTTTTTGCTTTTCCTTACCAAAATGTACTCTAAACTTTTTTTGCTTTTTTTTTTTTTTTTTTTTTTTGGGGGGGGGGGGGGCTTTTTTGTCATCAGGGCCATATGAACATGATGAACCTCCCTCGAGAAGCAATTGGACCCCTTGTGTCTCGAGAGGGTCCATATCAGCATGTCTAAGGCAACCTATTCTAATGTCCCGACTCCCTGCCCCCTCTCCTCTCCTCCCCTGGATCTCAGATCATTGAAATTTTAGACCAAAGAAAACGTTGCAAACTAAAGTTTTTTAAAAAGTATTTTAATATAAATAATTACCTCAATAACACAGGTCTCAGTTTCATAACCATGTTTTAAAATGACCGTCTTTCACACCCTGAAGCATGCTTCAGTTATCAATTTTTCAAGTTCAAGTATTTTATTCGGACAAAAACAGAGTATCTGTTCATCACACTTATAGTTTAATCATACAATTTTAGTATAATTAAAGAAAGCTAAACCTGAGGACGAGCATAATAAACACGCAATTTATTCTGAAGCTAGTAGTCCGGCAGACACGAAGCGTTGGGCCATGGCCGTCCACTTGACAACTATCCACACACCGGATAGGTGCCAATCGAAAACGTTAATACTATCAACGAACGTAGATCAAACATAGTTAGAAACAGTTTTTTTAATTGCCCTTTGTCGCCCGGCTGGCGACAAAGGGCAATCGAAAACACTGTTTCTAGCGATTTTTTGATCCACGTTCGTCGATTGTTTAGAGCGTTTTCGATTGCCGCGTCTCCGGTGTGATCAATTGCTATTCGCATAATCGCCTCACACCCATGCGACCTTTTTTAGCAGTAATTACGCAAGCTTTGATCATGGCATTAAAAAATTCTAAAAGGAAATTTGAAAAAATGACCCTGTCGAACAATAACATATTCGGCAAAACAGAGGTCCGGCCAAAACCATTATAGTCTAAAAAAAGTCGTCCGGCCACCACTGTCCCTATATCTATCAGAATGCACTTATCGGCAACATTCGGATCTCCTCGGTCAAATCCGTAGAATTGATCCGCACTCAACTACTTATCCATAGGCGAGCAAAGAAGGCTCAGACGAGCCTGTGCATATACACAATCTCGCCAGAGCCTTCGCTGCTCGCACAAACAATTACTGTCACTGAAACGGAGGCAGGTGAAGAACCGGACCAGCTAATTGACCTATAGCCATGTTAGTAACTGCGCAGCGCATGCTCGTTTAAAGAATGACGTTGCGCATATGCGATACGTTGCCCGATTACATACATTAATGGGTAAAAGAGAACATCTCTTTTGTGTCAGGTGTGGCGTATAACAATGGTAGACTCTTTCAGAGTGGACAATTGGACATAATTGGGGCTTAAGGTTTATTGAAAACCGTAGGAATATATATACTGCTCAAAATAGATTAATGTTATCCTGTATGCTGTATATACGTAGAATACTTGACGAGAGGGTCCTTTCCCAACACTCAGGTTAGGCTCAATCGTGACCCACAGAGCTATGTTTAGAGCTATACTAGAGGACTTTGAAACGTATCACCATTGCACTTTTCTCGCAAACCGTATGTGCAATCCAGAATGGGTATAACTCAGTAGTTAATTTGACTGCACAATTACGCGACGTTTCTGATGACGTAACATCGGTAACTTGATACTTTTTGATGCCTTTTTGTGTTTAGACTGTGACGTGTATGATACCATAACCAGGAATGCTCTTTATAGACTTTTTCTAATCAATAGTAATTGATAGCTTCAATATTTCGAAAATAAACGTCAAATTTGAACATCGATTTACAGCACATTTTCTGAAATATCTCCATACCACGGTGCATAACCATATCGGATTCTATCTGCGCAGCCCGGACTCTATCTGTGCAGCCCGGATGCTATCTGCGCTTGTCTCTGACTCTATCGGTGGGATTTAGACCCGAAGGTAGGAGGGAGTAGATAAAATGGTAAAATTCTTATGAATCACCTCACATTTTAGTAAAGTCAGCCTGTTCACGGCACTTCCGAAACTCTAGTCTACCAGTTTATGTTCGTATTTGGCCCGATCTTAAATTCAGTTCTTTATAACACGCTGGAATGCTAATGGGTTGTGCGTGAAGTATAGCACAGTGTCCACTTTGACTGCTGTTTAAAGCCTTACTTTCTTGAATTGTACAGGTCTTTGATATAATTTGGACATCAATATTCATTTTGAATACAGATAGCGACTCGTGGACGGAACTTTGCTCTTTATTTGTGAATAAATAAAAGTTTTTACCTTTTATGAAGGCAACGGACAGCTATCTGCGTGTGGTATCGGACTCTATCTGTGCAAAGCAAAAACACATTGCACGGACTCTATCTGCGTCCTGCCTTCTGGGTTTCCGACCAAATGAGATTAAAACCAGCCTGCTCAGTTATAGAGACTAGGTAGAAAATTGATATTCCGAACGTAGCAAGTCTAGATATGATACTTTTCAATAAGCGAATAACAAAGGCGCTGAACAGACTGAGCGGATGCGCAGACTGTCCTGAGCCTTTGTTGTTTGCTAGCTAACCCCCCGACGACCGGTTTTCTTGCGTCGAAGCCCATATTTGATACGATTTCATGCGCGGATCCAGGAATTTTTGTCAGAGGGGGTCCAGGTCAGTCTGACAAAAAAGCTCTGACGTTTTTTTTTTTTTTTTTATTTTACAGAAGTCAAATGGTCAATTTTAAAGAAATCTTTCATTTTTCAAGGTTCCAGAGGGGGTCCAACATTTTCCAGGTGGGGTCCAACTTTTTCCAGGGGGGAGGTCCAATTGCGTATTCCCTATAGAAACCAATGTAGCGTGTGATTTTCCAGGGGGGGGGGGGGTCCGGACCTCCTGTCCCCCCTCTGGATCCGCACTTGGATTTACCATTACCATTAAATAACATTACACATTAAATACATTGATTGCATGATAAGTGGTCACTCAGCTGGCGGAGCATGTAATAATCCTGTGAGCATATCGATCAGGCGCCCAGTTCAAAATAGTTTTCATGATTTAGAAATGATTACAATTCTTTGTTGAAAATGTCTTTATCTGGAACTATGGTCGATATTACATGTAAATGCATGTATTCAAATGCCATTCAAAAGAAACGCGAGTGACGGTGATGTGATTTCGACGTCGATGTGGCTTAGGCACCGGCGTAACATTTTGATGGTGTCGTTTGCTCGGTAATTCATACAAAAGTACGGCCTTCGTTTATTAAGATACATGTACATTTTGAATTTTAAAACGATAGGAAAAAAGGAAGGAAAAGAAGAATATAAAGTAAAAACCTTTGATAAACCGGTGACAAAATGGGTCATAACAAAATAAACTTCGAACTTCAGTAAAACGATATCATCAGGGACGAACTTGATTGTCGCCCGACATATTTTCTGCCGCGAATATAAGCGTCAACGTCACTTTAAACAGACGTCGATGCGGCGCCAATGATGCCGCTTTTGCGTCCGGTTAGTGTAGTATTGTAGAAATCGCACGTTCGGCTGGTTTGTTTGATATATCTCACGGACTTACTCAGTGAAAGAATGAGAACTTCCTCATAACATATATAAAACGACGTAATATTGACGCCGGTGCGACGTCAGAGCGCTGCATCGGCGTCAGTATTGCTTCGTCTTGTCCCAAGAGCAAATGGGCTGAAGTTTGCTTCCCCTGGGACAGCCTTCGAAAAATTTCATCACATCTTGTCAAACGACGTAATATTGGCGTCGATGCGACGTAAAAGCGCTGCATCGTCGCCAATATTGCCTCGTGTTGTAACTGGCCTATTCACATTCTGATCTGATTCTATATTAAAGATGCAGCCCTGGCTGTTGTAAGAAGAAAATTGTATATTTCGTGTTTCCAATAATCGAATAACAAAGGCGCTGATCAGACTGAGCTTTTGTTGTTCGCAATCACCTGAAGACAAGTTTTCTTGCGTCGAGGCCCATATATGATATGATGTACCATTACACACACATAAATAAATCCATGTGGTTTATCCAATGCCACAAAATAGTTTTGCACCTTTGCATGCGCGGATCCAAAAAGTTTTGTCAGAGGGGGCCAAACTTTAACGACGTTTTTTTAGTTGATGAGGGGAGGGAGGATCCAAGTACCACTATAAGCGGGCCATCATCGGCACGCCAGCGAAACGCCATTTACGGGCCATGATCGGCCCGCCAGCGAAACGCCATTAAATGGCGTTTTGCTGGCGTGCCGTTGATGGCCCAACATTGAATGCTGGCTTAGTAGCTGCGATTTGTCAAGGGATTCGGAAACTCTATATTTTTGTGATATTTCGGGGGGGGGGGGGGTCCGGATCCCCTGCCCCCCCCCCCCTCTGGATCCGCACATGCTTTGAGTGATATTCAAATGATAACATCAAGTATCTCATTATGTACAAAATGCACATGCATGCTGGTGAAATAAGGAAGTTATTGTATCGCTAAAGCTCATGGATTGTCTTCCCGTACATACGCACAAACCATACAATAACTGTCATCATAGAATTTGCTGATAAATATTTGAAAGTATAGATTTCTCTGAAATAGAACCATTGGACCCCCTCTGTAAACTGTAAAATAAAGTGGACTAAAAAACGTTGTCAAGGCTATTTTATGGCCGGTCCGGCCTGGACCTCACCCCGACCCTCGATTAAAAATTCCTGGATTCGCGCATGGAGTTGTATGGTTAATTAGCTACAGGCCTATAGACTAGCTACAAAGTAGAAATATAATGTTTATAAGAAAATAAGAACGAAAATACTATTTGAATAGGAAATCTAGGTATAAGAGTTTGTTTGCTTTATTTGATTCTTAACGTCCCATCAGCAAACTTTCAGCTTGGTGACATGTCTTACTGGGTTGACCCTGTACTAAATTAGGATTAATGTGTCTTTCTCAAGGACACAATGCAGTGACGCCGGTGAGGCTCGAACCCGCGGCCCCTCGGTCAAGGACTCTACCACTAAGTCATTGCGCTCCCTGGATGTAAGAATTATTGAGCGTACAAGTTATACCCTATAAAGTTAATTCTAGAGAAATAGCTATAAATACAAGCAAGGGAGGGCAACCATTCTTGCACCTGTCACACCGTCTAGACCGGATTTACATGCCTACCAAATATTATCAAAATATCTCAAAAGGTATTAAAGTTATTGGGCGCACTACAAGCTTTTGTCTGCAAAAAGCACAGATATAGTCCGTTGTAGCACAGATAGACTCCGTTGCCTTAGTGTCAAATTTTATCCGGTGCCATAAAATGACAATACTTTGAAGTCACAAATAGAGTCCGTGGCATCGGAAAATCAGGTTTGCGTTTTTTACATGTTGATATTTCTGTAACAAAATCTTCTCTACGTCGTATTTTAAGTGTTACTATCGAGGGACATATTTTTCTACTTGCAACAAAAATAGAAACACAATACACAAGAGCTAAGTTGACAATTTCTTTGTTTTCTGTTACGATGCGATTTTTTCTAACCAACAGCACGACAATTGTGGGCCATCATGACAGGCACTGAACTTCACTGTCAGTAAACTGCCATCGAAATGTTCATGATTTATTAAGTAGTTATCCCGTGGTGACTATGTCACCTTTCACTTATGCGCTTTTCCCGTCTTTTTTCGCACTGTAACGTGCTATGCCTGTGTTGTTTTCAAAGATTTTCACAGATAGAGTCAGAGACAAGCACAGATAGAGTCTGGGCTGCACAGATAGAGTCTGGGCTGCACAGATAGAGTCAGATACGGTTATGCACCGTGCATACGCTATCTTTATGTACACTTTCATTACGGATGTTGACAACACTTGAAGCTTTGAAATGCTCAAGATGTTGAATTTTATTGCTAGACTATAATAATAAGAGTGGATGGGGTATGTCGGCATCTTTAAAGCGTGTTAATTTGAGCACAATTCAAATCGTTCAATGATGAATGTGGAATCGTGAAAGAAGCCCAAGACGCACATCTGTAGAATCAGGAATCAAAATTCAAGCAGGCCAACTTGCATCTGAATTGGTGTCCTTCAAAATCGACCGCCCTATCTAAAAACGGATACTCTTTCAATATTTTAAACTATATTTACAACCATGAATTTTCTAGGGCACACTAAAAGATGGTTAGACTATGATATACAATAACAATTATCCGGCTGCCATTCTCGGTGTTTGAGAAATTAAGTATTTAATCTTGGTGATGCGTTTTCAAAGTCCTCTAGTATATATTTATGTGAACCATAGCTTTTAACTTGGAAATGGTCTCATGTTATCGAGGTTTGCGACCAGGTAAGTCGGGAATCAGCCTACTAAGCTACAGAGACTAGCTAGAATCTTGAAATTTATATATAGCAAGTTAACCATTTGAAGACCAGACGCCCCTAAACGGCTACTTTGGTAAACTGTGAAGGCCCAGATGAAATAACATTGACATACATTCCACGCTTCGGTGACTTTGACACGCCCATTGTCAACGATTTAAACAGTAATTGTCCTTGACATGTCCTTTCATGATGCACTGTAACGCGGTGACCTTGACCTACATTTCACGCTCAATGACTTTGACATTGGACAAGTTTCTTTCGCGGAATAATTGTTTAAAAGGCTGAGAACAATAAATATGATTAAGGGCTTATTACTTCATTTGTGAAAAAATGTTTGCGCATGTAAAGCTAATTGGTGAAGAGAAACAGATGAGAAGCGAGTTTTTTATTACATAGGATTGGATAATAAATTTTTTTGAGCGTAAAATTGTAAATATTTTCTTACCCATCAGTTTTAACATATGTTTGGGTTGCTCAAAAGGGTTGAGACGGTTCTTTTGAGCACCCACAACATATGTTTTGGTCGAAAAACAAGATAATGCTTTGAGGGGTACGTAGTCTTAACTAAAGGTCTGTAACTTCAAAAAAAGAAGAAGAAAAAACAATGATTTGAAATGCACATTCAATATCGTCACTTATTTTAAGCATCAAAGTAACAATAATAATGTTTCAACGATTTAATGCAGTGTTAATTTATTGGCTTGATTTCAAACTTTTCTAAAATAATGTTTACCTCTTTCTAGTACTTATTATCCAGAAATCTGTTTGACTTGGCGCTGGAATGAGGATTAAGACTATTCCACCACTGCTTTGGGTAACAAGCATCTTGCGAAAGAAAGAATAATCTATTATTGAATTAAATCAATGCAATATCCTTTCGTTTTATCATAAAACTACATGTACCCGCGCATGTACCACATACTCTTTTTAGCTTCTAATTATACTAGAATATCAAGAAAGATAATTCCTTTACCCCCACCCCTTATCTTGAATGAACTTTTCATTGTATATAGCATTCATTTGTAGATACTCTGATAGTATACAGAATCAGAACTTGTTTATTAACTGTTTACATAAAACACAAAATGAGTTAGAATTGGAAGTATGAGATCAGAGAAGTGAATTTGTGCATATTAACTAGTGAAAGTGGTTAGACTTGAGATCAAGGAGTCGCTAGTTCGGGGCTCACGGGAGTCACTGTAAGGTGTCATGAGTAAGATACTACATGTTTTTTCTCTGCTTAGTACTGGTTCGACTAGGGGTAGAGCGTTGACACAAACGAAACCCCATCACGTGTGGTTTGAAGAATATCTGGTCCCAAAAACGAATTAATCATACATGGAACAAACTACATACGTTTCCAGTCAGCAGACTTAGTAAAAGCGGCCCACTTGAATGGCGTTTCGCTGGCGGGCCGACGGTGGCCCTAGAACGTATGCTATATAATCGTAGTAATAATTATTTTATCACCTGGGGTCGCACCGGGATAGTGGATGTCTTTTAAAATAACGACACGCATTTTAATGTATTAAACAATAATATTCGAGATTTAAAAAAATGAATGTTGGATTGAGTTTGATATTCGATATTCAAAATTGGAATGTTATGTTGGATTGAGTTTGATATTCCGATATTCAACAGTCAGAATTTGAATGTTTTGATATTCGACATTTAAATTTTGAATGTTGGATTGAGTTTGATAGTCAATGTTCGACTTGAATGTTATGCTGGATTGAGTCTAAAGTTGAATGCTTTGTCGGATTGCGTTTATATTCCATATTCGACATTAAAAATTTAAATGTTGAATCGTTTATATTCCATATTCGACATTCAAAATTTAAATGTTGGATTGAGTTTTATATTCAATCATTTCGATGTTCGACATTCAAAATTGAATGTTGGATTGAGTTTGATATTCGATATTTAATATTTAGAAAATTGAATGTTGGATTGAGTTTGATATTTGATATTAAAAATATTTGAATGTTGGATTGAGTTATTCGATACCAGTCGAGATTTTTTTTACAAATGAGTGCTGGATTGAGTTTGATATTTGAGCCGCGACATGTGATTTCCAACAAGGTGGCATTTTGACAAGTGTAGACTCAGACAAGCCTGTGTAGCCGCCTTTTAAGCATAGAAACTCCAAATGGTGTTTAGTCAATATAGCTTAATTGATAACAGCCATAAAATAATTAAGCAAATGCTCTGATCAGACTGCGCGTATGCGGAGGCTGATCTGAGGCTTTGCTGGTCGCACATACCACATTGCTCGAAATCTCATGTCGCGGTTCATTTGATATTCGAGATTAAAAAAGTTTGAATTGTGGTTTATGTTTGACATTCTACATTCAACACTGAATGTTGAATAATTACGTCAAACCAAACATTCAAGATTTTCCTAGCGTAAATATTCGCGAATTATTAATTTTTGCGGCGTATGATATCAAGTATATTCAAATGTAGTACTTACAAAAGTTAATTACAATAGAATATCGTAAATTCGAAGTCCTGGGGACTAGAGATTTTATTTCGAATTATTAGTAGTTCGAATTATAGGGAGGCATACAAAAAATATATAACCCCAAAAATTATAATCATCATTTTTGTTTTTGTGGCCGTGTTCCTTGGCTGTGCCAGTACTTGCCGGATGGGTTTATGGTTTTGTGGTTCTATGTCCAGGAGCACCCGAAGGCTCAACCGGCAGTGGTTCTGGTTTTTAAGCGTCTCAGAAGACGGGGCAACGGCTTAAAGTCTTATCCGACAGACTGGGAGAAGCCTGGAATTCTATCAAACATTTCATTTACGCAACATGTAATTATATTATTGACAGCTATTAAACTAGATCGATTTGTCTTATTCTCTTAATTCAGTGTGTCCCAAATTTATTTCGAATTAGCGAGTATTTCGAAAATAGAAGTTCGAATTTTCGAGGTTTTACTGTAAATACGCATGAAAAAGTGCGTCAGTGTTTTCTTAGAGAGAAAAAATATGCCCAGTTGAAAGTCCATAATGCCGAATGGTGAAACTGAATGCCTCTGTCCTATTGATTCTTGAAACGGCAGCAAAACGTGAAGCGGATATAAATAAGTAAATGGCTCATCGAACAGTCTTGCAACAGAGGATGTGTTATATTCACGTATGGGGATGTTTTAAATTTATAGCTCCTTTACATTTCGGAATATTTATCCGCATGACGGGGATAATCTTCGAGAATACATTTATTTAGGTGCTCATTAGATGAGTCCCGAGATGCTTCCAATTGGGGGCACATGAACCAATAGTTCTTCAGAGAAATAAAAACTGTATGTAAATACAAGATTTTACACTATACCATCAGATTCCCCATACAGTAAACTCTGTGTTAAACAGCCACTCTCAAAAAAACTAAAATTGGTTTTCAATTGGTTTTCAAAACCAATTATCGCTTAACGCAGGTCAAAAGCATTGCAGAAATGCTACAAAGGGAGCATTCTGCAATACTTCGACCTTCATTAAGCTACCATTTGTCATGAAGAACTTTGTTTTGTCAATATTAGAGTGGCCGTTTGACACAGGTTTTACTGTATTTTAAAATTTACTTATACTTTTATCAAAGGTGTCCTCTTATGTTTAGAAGGAAAATGGTGCCGTGACGATAGTGAATCATTTAAAATTAAGCATGATTACGTGTACATGTACATGCAAGTAATGCGACGCTAAAATGGACGAGAATAAAAACAGTGACTGCTGCAGTGTACTCCTAGACAGTGATGGGGTCGATGTGATAGAAAACGTCAGTTATGATGATAGTCACAAACGAATAAGATTCAACGTTGGCGGGAAATTATTTGAATGCTTGGCAAAAACTCTGAAACGATACCCGGATTCAAGACTCGCTCATTTAGACAAGAATACAGATGATAATTTACATGCACCAGAGGATTACTTCTTTGATAGGAACCCCATCATTTTTGAGGCGGTTCTCGAGGCATGTCGGACGGGAGAGTTGCACGTGCCCCGGGAAACCTGTTATTCGACGCTGAAACGGGAACTTGAGTTCTGGAAGATTCCTCCTGGGTACCTTAGTCCATGCTGCTGGAAGTCATTTTACAGGTTAAGTATCTTATAACAGGCCATTAGTAAAGAGTGTGTAACAGAAAAAAAAATAGTTTTCTTATTTGGTCATTTTCAAAAAATATACATTTCCGGTTGGAATTTTGTAATAGTTTTTATTTTTCGACTTTATTTCTGACTATTACATTGGCAGTAAATATGAGAACACTTTATTAAGCAAATACAAGCTTAATCTCTGTACTTGTAGTCATGCTATATCAAAATGAAAGGGTTGCTTAAAAGAAATCTCAATGCAGTTACCATTAAACCAACCTTGTATCTAAAGATATCTGCAATTTTAATGTGAAGCCTAAATATTTAAATTAAGTCCAACTATTAAGTTATATATTTATTTTCAATCTTGTTTGATAAGGACAATCTTTATTGTAAGGTAACACCAATGACACTGGTAATTGCAATGACATATTTAGTAACTGCATTGACATTTTCAATACAATTTAACAAATAATGTTTGAATCATGTCTGATTGTATTTACAGATCTAAAACGCACCAAATTTGTTATTTTGCATAAATGACAAGTCCTTTACAACTGGGCCAAATCTAACCAAACTTCACAGGAATGTTTCCAATGTGCTGTTGGTTGGTTAACTATACACGTCCTTATTATGTCCATTATGATCGAAATGGAAATTATCGGTTTAGGAACAATTATGCAATCACATACTGTATAAACATGTGTGTGTATTCTGGCCGCATGTTTGTTTCAGGGCAGACAATGACACGAGGAAGATCTCTGCTCTGGCTGAATTCTATCAACAGAATACGAATATGTGTCTTCTTATGAAGGAGAACAGCTCAAATAAGGCAAAACTATGGCTGTTTCTTGATGAGCCGAAATCATCGACGTATGCAATGGTAAGGGTTTACTGCCATCCTCATGGCAACTGTAATTGACTAAGATTGCAACATGTATGGTAGTATTAATAGGCTTTTCGCTTACTGTAAAGGCGGCAACTTTAATATTCATATCTGGGCGTGGTTCGGCTATTTCATCTGCTAAGGAAGGTATTTCAGGTTTCGTTTATAATTTGGTAAAGAGTTAATAAGCTTTTAGGGCCGCGCAAACGTGCGTGCATTTCATGAAAATCCTAAACGTATACACACTGAACTCACTTTTATTAACCCTTAAACGCATAATCACAAAATGTATGTTTTTGTCGTCCACTAAACTATTTGAAGCCTCGTAGATAAACAGTGTGGACCCTGATCAGACTGCTCCTGTAGGAGCAGTCTGATCTGGGTCCACAATGTTTGCCTCTATGCTTATCTTATGTTAAAATAGACATTTTCAGATGCAGTTATTTCGCTGGCGTTTTAAGGACTAAATAATGACTGAGGTAATGGCGCAAGATGATACAGTTATTTTTTGATAAAACCACGCCTTATTTTCAGCTTTTACCTATGTCTAAGGTTGACCAGTCCTAATTACGCATTCATGAGGCGCCGCCTTAACAGTAAGCGAAAAGTCAAAGAATACCGGCTATGTTGTGTAACATGAGGTAGTCCTTTCTGTGAATTTTACTGCATGTGTTGTGTTGTCTCATGGTGTCACAACATTACAAGTATTTTTCAAATATCTTAACTCAAAAAATTGTCAGAGGATCTGACTGCACAGTCCCACTGCAGTGCTTTTTATGCTGTAAAAATGCCAAGTTCTAAACATATTGAGCAGAAATAAATTTCTGACAGAACTCAAGGGCTGTTATAATAACAGCCCTTGAGTGCTGTCAGGAATTTGTTTCTGCTACAAATAAGCAAAATGTGAGAGGTAGCAATCCTAACCCAGATCTTATAAATACAAATAAATTGATAATACAGGTAAAACTCAAATATTCAGCAACAACTGTAATGATCCATCTCGGAAACAGGGAAAAACTTTTTTTAATTTATATCTCTTGCCATTCGTTCCTTGTATGAGGTCTGGCCCCCAGGTTATAAAGTTTTTTTTCGTGCTCAACTCAAATGAGCATGAAATTTATCCTGCTCATAAATGTTAAAATGCCAACTTTGTTGGCATTTTAACATTTATGAGCAGGATAAGAAATATCTTTGTTTTTCAGTATTTTACTTTCCATGAGCAGCTTAAAGTTTGTGCTCAGTTGAGTTGGGCATGAAAAAAGTTTCATAACCTCGGGGCCTGATTGTCTTACTTATGTGCAGGTTTAAAGCTAACAGTCTGTTTGACAAAATATTGACTACCATTAATTAGTTTTCCGACCAATTTTGGTGGTAGAGACATACCTTTAC
This sequence comes from Loripinus fragilis, assembly GCA_964019695.1. Lineage (NCBI taxonomy): Eukaryota > Metazoa > Mollusca > Bivalvia > Lucinida > Lucinidae > Loripinus > Loripinus fragilis. The sequence goes on from OZ026524.1 coordinate 73,635,625, forward strand.
CAAGATACGTTTCCGTCTTACATTTTATAGGTTGTTCGATTCGAGCCAGAAATAGACCATGATATTTCAAGACTTTCTTAACACACAGTCTGGTAATAGAATCACAGCAGAGTTAAGGTTTCCTTTTCCATGGAAATCAGTGCAAAAAGCAGACCATTTACGATAATGCCGTTCGAAGCTTATATTATGTATACACTATTTTACATAACAAAATTCATTTATTAATTGGGAATGCTCTGTTCCTTCATTCCATGCTGTTTTCGTGTTCCAAAATTGTTTTTTTGGTGTGGACACAAACGGACAAAAATTGATAGTTTTCACGTGCGGCATATTGTATGCACCGTAGACCAAAAGCAAAACATTTCAGACTGTAGCAAAAAAATGCTTTGAAACATATGCCGTTAAAGAATCAGCATCGCCGGACTACAGAAAATAGAAATTATTAAATCATTTTCTCAGAACGATAATTGCATCCTAACTTTTTCCCATGTGTATATACAACAAGAGGGCCACAAGGCCCTGGATCGCTCACGGGAGTCCCGGCACATTAGATGGTGTACTGTACTGTATTCTAAAATATGCTACTATATTATATGTATAGAATATGTTTAATCTCTAGCTGTAAACAGTGTGTACCAGAGAAAAAAATAACTTTGACTTTGACTTGGCCTGTGGCTAAAGACATATCATTTTAAGATAGTTCTATTTTAGCTCTGGTGCCCATGTTATTCAGCTGAGCTAAACATTCTGATCCATTTTGGTAGAAGGCATTATGAGGAACATTTCTTTGAAATTGTTTTGAATTTGGACCAGTTGTTCAGGAGGAGAGGTCATTTAAAGATATTTCTTATCTATAGCTCTGGCGACCTTTTTGTTCAGTGTGAAATTATTTGAAATTTGGGCCAGTGGTTCAGGAGGAGATGTCGTTTAAAAGAGTTCTTATCTGGAGCTCTGGCGGCCCTCCTGTTCGGTGGAGCGGAACCATTTACAAAATTTTGAAAGAGGGCATCATAGGGCACATTCGTGTGAAGTTATTTGAAATTTGGACCAGTGATTCAGGAGGAGATGTCGTTTAAAGAAAAAGTTTACGCGCTACGGACGGACGGATTGGCGTTGACCGATCACAATAGCTCACCTTCGGCTCTGGTGAGCTAAAAAGCAACACAAGTTCTTTTTTTAATTTCGAAAAATTGGAATCGTCATGAAGTTCTTTTTTCTGATCAAGACACTGTTCAGCTTCCATGTCTGTCTCTATTAAATCAATTATTTAGAAGTTATTACGAAAACTATACTCTTGGGAATAAGACGAAATTGACAATTAATCATATTGACTCAAAACGTGCTGAGCGAATAGTTATATTTACGTCCAGCAAAATAACCGTCACCACGAATTGTATGGTTTGTGCGTATGAACGGGAAGATAATCCACTAGCTTTAGTGAGTGGATTATCTCCCGTTTGTATGCAAAATCATACAATGGCTGTTTTATCGCACCAGCATGCACGTGCAGCAGTACTTTGTGCATTGTGAGGTAATTGATTGAAACCATTGAATATCACCCAAAGGCGCAATAAGGGACAATAATTTTTACTTCGAGCTCTCAGTTGATTGAGTAAAATGTTTAATTCAAATGCTGTTTTTTTCTTATTTGCTATCAAAATATGTACTGTGTTGTTTCATTTTTGTTGTTGAGGAGCGCTGTGGCTCAGGGGTGAGATCGAGTGGGTTGTAGGTTCAAGCTTCACCGGGGGCACTGAATCAAGGATTCTGATACTAAGAAGATAAAGACAAATTTTGTTATAAGTCTACAAAGATGGGTATCTACTCTATTTTTTCTTGGTACGTAGGCTTGAACCCAGCATCTACTGTTTACCAAACAAACATATCAGAAATAGCAAGCATACTCCAAAAAATATTAGAGTACCCCCCCATGGGATTCATGCGTCCTTGAGTATGACACTTTATCCTTTCCTTAGTACTGGTTAAACATTACTGAAGCAGTTGTTGACTGGGACGTAAAGAATCAAAACAAACAGAAGCTCTCACCGTTTTATGAGGATAATGTGTTTTGTAATAGTTTTGTGGATATTGCTCTTTGTGTTAGTTCTAGTTTCGCAATCAACTTGCTGAGGAAGAGAGAGATGGTCGCTTGGCTTTGATTGTGTTCTTGCTTTTATGTGTGTTTCTTTGTCTGTGTGTCTCTTCCTCACGGTGCCATGGATTGGTCTGTGGTCTGTGATTGTGGCATTTCACAATCTTGTTTAATTGTTTTGTAGTACATGTACTTAATTCAGACGTCTCACACAGAGAGATGCCCCACAAAGGGTTCTGTGCTCCCTTGATCCCTAAAAACAATGCCGAGTTTTATCTTCTTCATTTTTGGCAGTGTCCGCTATATCTCCAAAAGTATGTGTTTGCTCTCAGCTCCCCTAAAATAATTACCAGTGCTCCCCAGCTACCTGAAAATAAATAGACCTTCTCCCTAGCTCCCAAACCCCTGGGACATCATTTAACTCTTGTGTTGCTAGCGGCAACATGTGTCCTCAGCTGATAGTCTTTGCAAACAGACTGGTCCTAGATCAGAACCGTTAGAACGTCGGTCCCGATCTGGATCCAACCCGTATGACACTCAGGCCTCGAGGTTATAAAACTAGAGTTCATTCTCAGACTCAAAATAAAGCGCAATGATTGGCTTAATATTAAGAGGGTATGATCAGGAAATACCACAATCACAAACTGCAGACAAACCCATGGCACCGCGAGGAAGAGCCACGCGCAAGCAGCCAATCATTGCGCTTTATTTTGAGTCTGAAACTGTACTCCAGTTTTATAGCCTCGAGGCCTGATAGTCTTCCTGAAAGATTTTTTGAAAAATATAACTTTGAAAAAGCCAGCAGATAAAAACAAACGACGAAATGACGCTAGCATGTGCAGAGAGTAAATCATTAATACTTTTTAGTGGCAATGAAGGACAAACAATGTAGGAACACAGCCAATAATATTAAGTGGGTGTGATCAGGAAATACCACAACCACAAAATGCAGACAAACCCATGGCATCGCGAAAAAGAGTCAAACATTAATCACGAGACACCAGGAAGACAAACGAAGCAAAGCAACCAGCTCTTTCTTCCCATCAAGATGATTGCAAAACTAGAATGGACATAAAGTTCTGAAGTTGCCTATACAAGTATAAGCTTTTCAAAAAAAGCGTGCCATCTTTCAGCACTTATATAAAGTGGATTGTTGTCTACTGGCTGAAATTATAGTAGCCGGTGGAAAGCAAAAATGATTTTTTTTATTTCTCAACCAAAACATATAGTATGGATACTCAATGAGACGTTTATTTTGAACAACCAAAGGATATGCTAAAAAATAATGGGTTATAACATATTTACAATTTTACGCTGAAATATTTTGCTTATCTACTGTCGTGCCAACCAAAAGTGACAGTGACGAAATATGTGTTTACAATTGTTAAGTAAAACATTGACGTGTACACTCCACTTGAGCTAACGTAAATCGAGAGATCACGTGTGTATTAATCCTATCCTGCGGATAGAATTAATAAACAAGTGATCTATCGATTCTAAGTCCCTAACAACTTTGTAAACCAAACATGACGTCACTGTCACTCTTGGCGGGCAGGGCAGTAAACACGTGTTTTTTTGTGTGTTTTTTTCAGATCTGGGCAGTGTTTATGACAGTGGTCGTAATAGTTTCAACTTTCTGCCTCACTTGTGTGACTGTCGGTAGCTTTAGAGTGGACAACAGAAGTGACGAACAGAAAGAAACAGTCGACTATTTCCATCAACTTTCTGGACACTACAACTCGACAGACAGAGATATTGTCGACTCTTACAAACGGGTGCACCCCATCATTTACATAACAATGATCACCTGCTTTATTTTCATATCTGTTGAAATCTGTCTGCGTTTGGTATCTTGCCCAAGTTCGAGAAAGTATCTGAAGTGCGCAAGTCATATTTGCGAGATCATCAGCGCATGCGCATTTTGGTTAAATATTTATACTGATGTATTCTTGGAAAATTTTAAATCTTACGCAGGATATCTGTTCTTTATTATAATTCGTTGTTTGGTGGTTCTGCAAATTGCCCGCTTGGTTCGAATCGGAAGACATTTTATGGCATTTAATATAATGAGTTTATCAATTAACTCCAGTTTACCAGAAATAGGGGTGCTGTTTTCTCTGTTCTTGATTTTAGTGACTGTGTTTGGCTGGTTGATGTACATTGCTGAAGCATACAACGACAGATTCGAGTCAGGATTTTCTGCCATGTATTGGGCGTTGATTACTCTAACAACGGTTGGATATGGCGACTTGTATCCCGAATCCGCATTTGGACTAATGATTGCGTGCGCATGCGCCATCTGTGGACTGGTTACTTTGGCGCTTCCAATTGGAGTCATTGCCGCTAGTTTTAATAGTTATTATTCACACCATAAATATGTGTCAAAACATATTACGGACCACAAACCATACGAGCTTGAAAGAAATAAGAGTTTAATCGAATGTGCTTAAAACGTAATTTTTAACTTTTTATGCCGAAATAGAACCTTCCAGTCTTAATGTTGGTATTCACATTATCTTTTTAACGGTTTGCATTGGCGGATCCAGAGGGGGGGATTCAGGGGGTTCACTTGAACCCCCACCCTCCCGCCCCCATCCCGCCCCACCCCGATTTTAAATATCCTATGAAAATGAAATAGTTTGGTCTCAGTGAGAAGACCAAATTATGTCATTTACATGGGATATTTTAGAAAAATGAGATAAAATCAGCAAAGCGAACACCCTCTTCCACACAGACACACACACACACACACACACACACACACACACACACACACACACACACACACACACACACACACACACACACACACCTTTATACATATTAACCCCTTTCCAGAAATCCTGGATCCGCTCCTGCAGGCTCAAATGATTTTGGTAGAAAGCTAGAAAAATATTGTCCTGAAAGTTTGATTTGTGACCAAACTGATATATTTTCATAGGGAGGTCATTATGTCTTTCTGTTTCTCTTTGAAATATCAAACTATCAATAAAATAGCTTCACAGCAGTCATGCATTGGCCCCAGCGGCAATGCATATGTCAAATGTCATGGTTTGTGTCTTGAATATTCCACATGGAATTCAAGAACATTATTAATTCATAGGTTTGAAACAGACAATATACATTATGGAAGCATCGTTGCGCCACTGAAAAGGGACCAGAAATATTCTAAAAAACACAAACACACACAAACACAAGCGTAAAACAATGAAAACAAAAACCCTAAGCATCAGCACAACAACTTAATTATCATTTGTAAACAAAACAAAACCAGAAAATGTATGTTCCCCGCCCCTTAATGGATGTCTTATAATGTATGACCTATCGTGAAACGGGTCAGTTAAAATGACTAAGTGGATATAACAGAAAAAACTTAAGGACATATGCTACTAAATACTTCCCATATTGAAATATTTTCAATACTTTGCATACAGTTTGTTTTATGCACGGGCTATCCATTTATGAAATAAATGTTATGTAACCGTGCTAATAACACTAGTCCTAATTATCGAGCTAAAACGGTTGTAATCTTCAGTCAGCTTCTTTCTTTTAACTTAAATTACTGGCCATGACCTCAAACTTTTAAGAAAATGTGCATGTTTACTTGTTATCCCATGCTGTGGCAAGATACTGCACGATATATTTTGGCAATTCGTCGAAAAATGGAATTTGTTTTTAGAATAAATCATGTATTAAAAAATCTGATATTGAAAATCTTGAAAATTTATTTTTAATTCATGGACTATTATAATACCTTTCAGAAAAAAGAATAAAAATCTGGGGTCACCGAACTAATTCTCTTTCTAGAGGGCCAAATTAAACCCCACCTCCATAGGTTTCATGCGTAATTCAATATAAAAAGTTCGGGGATGACCATTTCGGTCGTTTTGATGATGCCATTTTACTAGTATATGAAGTAATTTAGCATTAAAATGTTAAAAAAGAAAGAAAAAACACACTGAAAATATGTGCGCATCCGGGAATCGATCCTGGTCTTCTGGCTTTGTAGCCAGACACGCTAACCACTAGGCCACGAGGTCAGGTCGTGCGCCGCTCTAAATAACCATACAAATAGTATAGACTCGGCCACTATCGTATTCGTAACCAGGGTTATTGTGTACGTCGTTTGATTTCGACTGAGCTACATTTATCTGTCTTTAGTGCTGAGACGATCAGTTCTGAAAAGATGTCAATAGATATTTCGAACACACTTTAATTAGTTATTTTGTGAAGAAAATGTCGGAACACCGATATGACATAAGAATATCGGAAGCTGTGTTGATCCGAATCCGTTAAGGGTCGAAAGACAGGACCCAGACAACTTTCCCCGTTTGCAGACGCGGGAAAGGTGCGCATTGGAAATAGCCGCATATGTCTTTAATCTGAGAATTTTATCCTTAGCACACTCATATCTTAAGGCTATGACATAATCACATGCAACGTTTCAAAACGAACAATATAAAACTGTACGAGCAGTTGCATGGAAAATGTACCTTTATAATTGAGCCGCGACACGAGATTTCCAACAATGTGGTATGTGCGACCAGCCAAGTCTCAGATCAGCCTGCGCATACGCGCAGTCTGATCAGAGCCTTTGCTAGTCGCTTGAATATTCAATGGCTGTTAAGCTACTGACTGAACACCATTTGGAGTTTCTAAGCTTAAAAGGTGGCTGCACAGGCTCGCCTGAGTCTATTCATGTCAAAATGCCACATTGTTGGAAATCACATGTCATGGCTCAATTATAGACATTGATAGCAATGGATGTCTGAAGTACAAAACCTGGAAAAGGTGACTATCTGACGATTATATACGGGTCGATCAACTCCTACCGATTTAAAACTCCTACCATAGCTTTTGATGGAGCAAAGATACTTTGCATATCCAATGTAGACACATTGAACATATGCATGAAAGAGTTTGGCTCATTAATGATATTTTTGTTAAAAAATAATGTTTTGTCAAATTGACAGCTATAAGAACTTAGACATTTTCCCTAATATGGCTTTTGCACATGTAGATAGTGTTTTCGTGGCCGATCCACTTATTGCCACAGTTTATGCTGAATTAATCCAATACTTTATGCCCAGGTCACACATTCACGGATCACCTCGCCGGTTCTACCACGGATTAAATCTCACGGATGACCCCGGGCAAGCCAATTTCCGTAGTCCGATACGGATGCACTATACATGTATACGTATGATTAAGTACTACTACGTATGATTAAGGTTGCATGACGGAAAGCTACGGACCAATACGGATTGCCACGAATGATGCCGGATTGTATCCGTGGCTAATTCCGGTGTCTAATCCGTGAATGTGTGACCTGGGCATTACCTACATAATGTAGACATATTGAACATATGCACGAAGGAGTTTGGTGCTCATGAAAAAGTGCCCTCTATACTTGTATATGCATAGGTCATGGGCCAATCAACTCCTACCACAGCTTTTGATGAATTAATTAGTCTGAGGGCTGGCCAATTGGATTAGATTTTTTTCAATCGGTCTGGTAGAAAAATTTCATTTGTACCAGATGATAGTATAACTTTATAGAAGTCAAATGAGGGTGGATGCCAGAAACAAAAGTGGTGCAGATTTTTTTCAGGCGAAATTTCGTTACCCCTCCCACTGAAAATGTATTGTAAAATAAATGTGTGAGCATTCAACACAATTTCAGTATGTATGAAGGTATATTGACTTCCCATGGATTTATGTTTAAGTTGAACACGAAATCAGCGATAGAATTTTGTCATAAAAGAAGGTGAACTACATTTGGTGCATTGGTGTTGCCCCCACCCGCCCCCATTTTTCATATAGTTTGTGTTTTGTAGTATCTACAAATCAATACCATTATAGGCTTTTGTGTTTCAGCTACATGGATTATGATAAGAAATAATAACTTGCAGTTGCAACTGTCAGATAAAAGCATTGTAAAACACATATATCTCGCTTAGCCAATACCCCACCCACTATGAGATACAGATTCATTCAAGTGAATATATTTTCATTATACATTACTCTAGCTGGAAAAATAAGGTCTGGAGGTGACACTCTCTGCAATTGTTGGTTTAAATTCCAATTTGACCATTTAAAAATAAGGTTTAATTGTTCTGCTCTTGTTTGTTTGTATTTGTTTGCTTTTTGGTGTGTGTGTGTGTAGGGGGTTGTTGATAGTTTAATAAAGCATTTAATGTAGTTGCCAGTAATGTTTTCATACAAAAAATCACTATTTTACAAGGGATCATACATGAATTATACATCAATTACAGTCTGTATATACATACATGTACTAATTACAAAATATAAGTATGTCACGAAACCATAACTGTGTATATCTGACCACGATAATAATACATAGAATACCATATGTATTAAAACATGTAGCGCGTCCACTTAATAGTATTGATCCTTAGATTGGTTAATAGACCTCCTTCCACAGGGGCAATTTTCTACACTATGGTTTTACTAAAACTGCTCTTTTTAAGCCTTAAATGACAGGTATTAGCTCTCTTGCAGTCGCAGTGATCGCGAGTACCAATTAGGTTACGTATGTTACCATTAGAATGGCTTAAAATGATACCATTGAAGATTATAGAGTATTCTTATTCTTACCACTGACTGTTTATCTACTTGTCTTCATTCAAGATATTATTAGACTGAAAATATGTATCGGCTTCTTATCTATACTTTACATATAGATATTTGCTGTTACAAAAGTTACATTGGAGGGTCATGATATATGTTAATATGCTATTATACAAATTGACTAAAGTTCATCAAACTTCATACGTTATCAACCTTCGGATTTTTCTGACCAGAAAGGTAGAGTGTCCTCCCTATTTGTTTTTCGTTATATACAATAGATAAAGCTTAATCAGGCAAAAGTGGCTCAGAATATGCAAATGTGAATTTATATATTACTACGAGTTCATGCAAAATCGAAGATTAATCCACGTTGGTTGCTCCTTTTTTAAATAGAAGTGAGATATTTCTACCTCAAGCAGTTATTTATTATGCCATCGAAAAATTCAAAACGGTAATAGTAACTAAGTCAAAGACAAATGTATTAATAGTGTTCCCCTGAAACAATCAAGACCACCGTTATAAAGTGAATGATTAGTTATTCACCGTATATTGTCATGGGTTTTACTTATAGTAAGTACATGCTTTTAATATAGGGTAAAGTCGGGTAAATTCGTACATCTGGTAAATTCGGACATACATTTGCAAACAGTGGAAATCCAGATGAGACGGCTCCTTATGAGCCGTCTCATCAGGATTTTCACTTTTTGCTTAGTTCATTTATTTTTTATTCCAAAAATCAAAATATGAAACAAACAAGGGCGCTGTCCGAATTTAGCCGACTGTCCGAATTTACCCGACTTTACCCTAGTGCAGAAAAATTTTTCACACATTCAAAATCCTCCTGATGATGGCAGCAGATGGGCATTTTGCAATTTCGCTGTGATTTTAGATGCACTTACGTTCACAACAAACATCTTACATACCCATATCCTCTACAAATAACCGTTTTAAACGTTTGTTTGTTTGTTTGTTCGAGTCGATTCTATTTGTACCTGTTAACAGTTTTTCAGTCATGCTGAGACGGTCGCCTGGGTTAAACCAGTACAATGTATAGGATAAACCTATCCACAATGCAAGTTAGGGTATGAGTAATGGTAGGGTATGAGTAAGGTAGAGTTGGAATAGATAGCCTAAATTTACCCTAGTTACATCAATTGTGACCGTTGTGTTATCTTTTCTGAAACTGCTTGATAGTTGGCCATCCAGAGCCTGAAAAAAATCTGTTGGCATTTTTGAGTACATTTTGGCATCCATGCTCAAAGTGTATCTTGATGTGTTTTAAGAAGGATATGGGTGGATGCCAAGTCTGGAAATGCCCCAAAGTTCCAGAATTAGGTCAAAGGTCAACTGAGTGCAAATTCTTGTATATACGCCAGATTTTAGCTTTTTTATCAATTAGCTATCCAAAATTATGATTAAAAGTAATGCAAAATCTCTTTTGGATAATACAGCCATGCTATATAAACAAACAACATCATCAAGGCATGATGTGTGTTTGGATCAAAGGTCATTTAAGTGCAAAATCGGTAAAAATTGTAGCAATATTTTATGTATATAAGGGCAAAACTCAAATTTTAAGTTCCCTTCTACCGTAATGGAAGACTTTTTATTGATATCCTGCTAGGTGTGTGTCTATCATGTTTAGAAAGCAATGCTTTACTAAGTTTCCCATGGTCAAATATTCAAAATGTGCATGTAAAGTACGTTACTGTATAAAATCAATAAAATTTAATACAACTAAGAATAACCATATCATTTTAAAGAAATAGTTTCACTTGCTAAATGCATAGTATGAATGCGTCATTTTATGCAAATATCTATCCTTTTAATCATAAGATGTGTTTAAGCTGTTACTTACGTTACATTTTACCATCTGAAATTGAGTCATTTCTCAAAAGTATATGTTCCTAGCTACAGTTTTCATGAAGGACTTGGCCATGATCTCATGCTTAAAGGACTAAAATATATTTCTTTTCTCATTTCACTCATTTGTTGTGTTTGTTCCCATCTATGAGTAATTGTAAAACACTTTTTACAAGGCCACTACCTGCTAATTGCATATACTAAGCATAACTTCATGAAAACACAAAGACCACTTAGCCTCCTTTCATAAAACATGATAGAATATGGTAAATACCATATACTGGAGGGAATATTTCCTCACATTGGTCTCCACATCGGCCTGTTAGCAGATGGTAACATACATAACATAAAGCTAATATACAGGTACATTTCTAATAATAACAATTCAGTGAAAACATTTTTAACTTTTTGTGAGGTATATCATGGAAATATCCCTGACATTAAGGGTAATCCTCCATATAACTTTTAACATTTAATTGTAGGGGTGTCCTTTCATTTGCACATATTAATGAAATGATCTTGATTCAAAAGCAGCATTTCTTTGAAATCAGGCTGCTTGTGTAAACGTATTCATCCATATATAGAAGCAGTATAGATATAATATCAAAGGTTACCTCTAATTTTAAGATACCATAAAATATATATCTATGTCTTTCACAGCGCAATTTTTTATACATTCTAGTTGTTTCAGTGTCGATAAATTCAATTCTAATCAGTATTAAAAATATTTTGCTTATTATGCAATGATGATAGAGATCTAATGCTATGAGGTTATTGACATGTGTTTCTTTATGTTTTTCTTTTTAACTATAAAATGCCAATGCAAGTTTTATTCCAAATTACATTTCCCCAAAACAGTTGTCTGGTGACTTCATTGGAACACAGGCATTCACCATATTGGAGCACCTGATGATTTGATTGTGTTCATATTTTTCAAACAGTTTGGGGTCGTTTCTTAGTATTTAGAGTAAATGTGTCCTGAAATGGTTATCTAATATGTACATTTACTAGCAAAACCAATTGGTTTAACATCTCCGATTTGCTTGATGTATATAAGATCCTAAGGTACTCGCCTGTTCTAGTGTAGAATCTATCTGTTAACCATGACAATTTGCTAAGACAGGGATTGATTACATATAGGATAGGTGACTTACATTAATGTATACATCCACTGCTCGTAGATACAAGTGCAATATATCAGATTGGATAGCACTTGTAACTGGTAACATACTCGAAATGTGTAGTTTTAATATGGCATTGCTCTTGAAATAAAACTGAACTACTTTCCTTTCACTATATACAAGACAGTCCTCAAACAGTGTTAGTCTTCACAAGTATCTACAATGATATAGGTACAAGAGAGAGCAAGCCCATGCTTATAATGCTTTCTGCAAGCTGTTGTCAGCAATGTTGCTCACATTTTCGATGGTTTTGCATATATTTAAGACTATCACAATAAGCCTAATTTAGTAAACCTTTTAAAACCAACAAACAGACCATAACTCACTTTTCATAGGACATGTACTAGGGTTACAAATAGCTCAACAAAATCAAATAGTGCATAAACAAAACTAAAAACAAACTTCCTTGTGAATAAGAAAAGCAAAGTAATCAGCTGCGCGTGACACTACTTTTTCAACATTCAGTTTAATCTGTGAGTTTCAGAGATGCAAACCATACTAGTGAACTTTGGGAGTCATGTTTTTGTGTTATGCTTAAGAATAAAAGTCAACTGATCTTTAAAATAAAGTATCACTAACGTTTGAATGATTTGTTGTTTATGTTACCATGAAATATGTTCAGATGTTTTACAAGACTGCTACATGGCTCAGGTTACCTTACCTTAACCAAACTTAGTCTAAGATAATTAACAAGCAGAATAGTTTCTATCAGAATTGCTGCAGAATATAATAAGATGATTATCATTACAATATGATATGAAATCTAGTACATCATTTCATAGAGGATTTTAATGGGGACAGATGATAAATTAATTTTATAATGTAATTGTCAACAGTGAAAAATTAATAGAATCTAGAATACAAGGAAAATCTTTAATACTAGATCTATGTAACATCCTATTTTTGGACATAAACCATGCTGGTTCTGTACTACGAAAGCTTTGGTTGATGTTATATTTGCAATCTTCAAAAATCTATACCTGCACTAGAAGTTACTCAGCACTACCCCTGCTTTAATTCCTGCCTTGCCACTAAATGTATTAAATATTGCTATGCTATTTTAAGTGAATTTTTGATATTAAGTCAATATTTAAATCATTATGTTGTTTGGGAGCGCAGTGGCTCAGTGGTAGAGTGCTTGACTCGAGACCGAAGGGCCGCGGGTTCGAGCCTCACCGGCGTCACTGCGTTGTGGTCCTTGAGCAAGACACATTTATCCTAGCTTAGTACTGGTTCAACCCAGGAAGACCGTCCCGCATAACTGAAAGATTGTTGAGTGGACGTAAAGAATAAAATCAAACAAACAAAAATCATTATGTTGCAAGTTTATAGTTATGCACCATTGGTTGAAATCTGAAAACTGCAATATGAACGTAAAAGAGCCAAGCGAATTGCAAAAAGTAATTGAGTAAGACCAGGAAATGCCACATTCACATATTGCAGACCAACCCATGGCACTCTTTTAAATTAAGTCTTATATAGATGAAAATGAGTGTAGTATATGTAAGCGAATTGGGGAGAGCAGATCCAAATTTTATATAAGCCTAACAACAATTTACTACCTTTATCCATTTATGTAAGGCACCTTTGTTACCTATGTTACCTCATTAATATATGTGCAGCAATTTTAGATCCATTATTGTTGATATAGTTATATTTTGATTTAATTATGAAAGATAGTTTGCCAATTCCAATGCAATTTAAATAGAAAAATTAATGTGTAAGAAGCTATGCATTAAATGCTGGAGCTGGTACAAGTCACATACTAATTAGCATATTTAAATATTTACTTGATTTCATTTCATTGCAAATTAAAAGTTATAAACAACTACAAATATATGAAAATGAAATTTTCAATTAGAATATAGATCAACATCATGTATATTTCAGGTCAGGTATCATGGTTTATTCTAATACATGTAATCTGTAAAGTCATTATCTGCAATTTGGTATAGAATGTAACATAAGTATCGCTGACGAGCAGAAAGACATATCACAGATGTATGCAATTGATTTTATGTCTAGTTTAAATATTTAATTCTTAAACTGTTTCACTAATACTATTAAAATAAATCAACTTTAGCCTTGTATTGAGTGTACTGTTATTTTCAATGTCAGTAGGGTAACGTTGATTACAGGTGATTTATAGAAAAATGACCATAGAAAAGTTCTTAAATTATGGGTTTCTAAGGCCCCAAGACATGTCCCAAACTGAAAATAGTTTTTCTTTCTGAGAGGTGCAGCAAACTCTCAAAGTAGCCCACATATCTCAGTTTAGCCCAAATGAGGGAAAATTTGCGTCATAATTGCACAAAACTTACGCTGTTTGTCTTTGTAAAATCCATGAAAGAATGCTTCCAAAGGGGTTCCTTTAATAATAAACATGTTAATTTAAGCCTTCTGAAAGACTTCTACCCTTTTTAGAGTTTAAAAAAATCTTGTTGTTGGACCAGAGAAAAAAAAGAAACGCAGAAAGAAAATGCTCCGATTATTGCACTTGATGACCTTTGACCCCATTATAAAGACGACACATGAACATTTAGTTATAAAAAACATTTTCTCAATGTTTTTTTAGACTTGTTACTATAAGCATACAAAATTTGGCTTGAAATGAAATATGTTTACATATATAAAGATAAAGTTGTTTTACAGTAGTACATATTTTCTCATTTTTGCACTCAATGACCTTTGACCTAATTTCTGGCCTTCATATGCATATTCAGACTTGGCATCCATCCCTATGGCTTTGTACATATGCTAAACATTATGTTAAAAGTGGTCTAACAAATGTACTCAAAAATGCCAACAAAACCAAAAATATGCATCTTTTTTCGATTCGGATTGCCAACTATGACCGAACTAAACCAAATTTGAAGAGTGATTAGCTTATTCTAGTGAGGCATTCAAGCACCCATTTATTTGCCCCACCCACCCCGCTAGAGGTCATGGGAGAGGGTTAAAAGTATCAAAAGTGTGTTGATATGCGATGGTGTAAATCGATTTTGCAATTCTAGTCCCTTTTAGGTTTGTCCAAAAGACAGGTATATATATAAAGAACGTTAAAATGTTGATCGGACTGTTAAATAATCATTGAAATTCATTGAGCATTTAAATTAATCAAAATCAGTTGCGATAGAAAATATTTACCTTAATTGCATGCAATAGTCATATAAGGTTGTGTGTTACATTTTTCACATTTAGGAAAGTTAATATTATTCAAAGTTTTAAACCACGTTTTAAAATGACTATTAAGATAGATGTTTTATAAAGAAGAAATCTAACTTATACATTGTGATTCTTTAATATCTACATTATTTGATTTGCGTTATGCACTATAGTTATGCGTTAACATAAAAAAAACATCTGAATGAAAAGTTTAATAAAGCAGTAATTTGATAAAGCTAAGTGTATTTTTGCTTATCTCTTTATAATTTTTTGATCAGTTTGTTATAAAAAGATTTTTAAAGTGCTCAAGATTGACTAAGAACCCCATACTGTAAACAAAGGCCACTAAATTAAACTTAATATGCTAGTGTTGTGTATGTCACTAAAATATTTGCAAATAGCAAAAATATTGAACTGATTCTGCCTTTCGTATTTGGGAATTTCTCAGACGACCTGATGTATTTACAAACATTTGTAATCTTGTTACATTTTACAGCAGACCTTCGTGTTTTAGTATGTTAAAGTGGCCCTTCTGATATGCAGTTTTTACATTGGGTGTCCAGGTTTAGAGTTTATTTAATTGGCACATTATATATAATAGAAAAATATCATTTTTACAGTATGTCGAAGACAAAAAGGTAAATACAAAGTATGGATCATTTTGAATTGATAAAGCTCACAGTATCTGGAGGAACTATTTTAGACTTATATGTCCATTTTGCTGGGTTTAATGTAAAGATACAACGTACATAACAATGAAGAGTCCAAATTAACTTTCAAAACGCTACGCTGCAATAAGTTAATTTAAACCCGTAAGTTTTCAATTCAATGCCTTTATTGTGTAAAATAGAGAACAACTTAAGGTTTTAATGCGTTTTTTCAGCTTTCATATACTGAACTGGTGGTTCTGATTATGAATATTCCTATCCATGCAACGGGTAAAGCAGGTATGATATAAGCGATAAGTGAATACTCAGACAAGCATGCACATGTGTACAGTCATACAAGAGCATCCACAGCTCGCATATGCAAAGAAATTGCGTAGCTAAAGGCTCAGGCACAAATAAATATAAAGTCCCATTGGATAACTAAAACTAGAGCAAATGCACACCCCAGAAATCAGCCAGTGTATTAATGGTACACTTTATATTATGTGGCTCTTGGGTCTCATCGAAACTACAAAAGAAAGCCATCGCACACTCGACGTCAAATTTACAAATGGAAATATAGAACTCAGTGACTCAGTCTGTAGAGTGTAAGACTGGGGTTTGATGGGTTGCTAGTTTCAAATACTCTCACGAGAGTCATAGTGATGTGTTCCTGGGCATGACACTCTATATGCTGCTTTGCAATGGTTCAACCCAAGAAGACGGGAAATCATCCCAACATAGTTAAAATATGTTGCCTGAGATGTAAAGCATCATCACAAGCAAAAAAAGGGTGTAAACCATAAGATGTCACACCTACTGATAGGCATAAACCAGATACTTCGTTCACAAGACGATAATCCAGACATTATAATCCGCCAATCGCAACAAAAGTTGTCTGCTTTTCTCGTCTGTTGAAATGTTTAAGAAGCCTCTATGGCAAACAGTGTGGACCCAGATCAGACTGTTCCTATAGGAACAGTCTGTTTTGGGTCCACCCTGTTTGCTTCTATACTTAATTATTCAGTAATATTATGCAAGTATTTGCAGCAGACGACTGCAGCAGACGACATTTGCAGATGTTTTTTTTTTCTTGGCGCTTTAAGGGTTAATTTTCTTTGCTTGTATTGGCTACAAGAAGGAACAGCAAGAACTGCATCTGTATCTGCTGACTCATTTAAAATGGTGACGTTAACAGCAACTTCTTTCCTTGAGAAATTGAAACATGAAAAACAGATAATATAGTCACTGATTGAAACAAAAAAGTAAGTGAGTATGCTCAGGAAATACCACAATGACACACCACAGACCAACCCACGGCACCGTGAAGAAGAACCATAGAACATCTACAGTAACAAGACATCAGAAAGACAATAAAAGCAAAGCAACCAGCTCTCTCTTCCTCGTCAAGATGATTGCAAAACTAAAAAGGACACATAGTAATGCATTCCAAAACAAAGACCAATACAGAACCCTTACAAACAATTGAGGGTACACAAAACAATAAATCAGCAACAACAGAACTATAGCCTAAGAACAGACCGCACCCTAAGTCTCTGGGGGCTTAAATACATTTCGCTGGCGCCAAATCTTCGCCCTAGATTCTGTTGGTGGTAAAATGCTAAAATGTTTAGCTCACATAGAGGCTTCCTAGCTAATGCAATGTATCATCACAGAGAAACATTTTAATCAAATAAACACACTATGATGAAACCAATGAAATGGCCCATGACTCACAGGGGTCAGAGCTAAAGGAAACCTCAAGTTGAGCTACGGTGGGCCCAACCAACGACAAGCATCAGGCACCTACCAACGGATTAAAGCTTTACGTCTCGGCCGTAATTGAGTCTGAGGCCTGACCCGTCGTCGTGCAATTGAAGAGGAAGCCATAACTATAAACTGTGATTGGATTACAAGGTTGTTTCCATGCAATAAGCACTGGCGCCGCATTAATATTTCAACCCTGCATGGCAGATGAGGTGTATTCTGGGATGTTTGTCCTAAGATTCTGTTTGCTGGGAGCTTTTGCATTTTTTTTATCCATATTTATTTATTCATAGAAGCTTAATTAAGACATGTAAAAACATATTTTTCTGCATTTTGATTTGGTTCAAAACCAGAAAACATAGACAGATACTGTCGTGCCAACCAAGAGTGACAGTGACGTAATATTTTGTTTACAACTGTTTAGTAAAATTTAACTTGTACACTCCACTTGATCTAACACGAATCGATAGATCACTTGAAGTATTAATCCTGTCCTGCGGATAGGATTAATACACAAGTGATCTATCGAGTATTTGTCCCTGAAAACTTTGTAAACAAAACATGACGTCACTGTAACTCTTGGCTGGCAGGTCAGTACAGTTACACACACCCCATACTAGAACGACGTACAATGTTATTAGATGAGAAAGCAGATGCATCGATCAGCCTGCGGGTATGTGCAGGCTCATGAAGGTCTTTACTTACCCGCAAATACATTGAACAAATAGCTTATTGTTCAAAGTAAAGAAGAAGGCAAAGATCAGGAATTGATACAACCACCCCCACATCCGAGCCGGGACATCATATGGAAAAGCAACCACAAACACAGGAAAACACCTAACACAAGAGAGCCAAGAGCCCAACCCATCCCAGCAGGCAACAACAGGGTCGCAAGGAACAGACAAGGTGGCATAACATAGATTAGCATGAAACATAAATAACAAAAAGGATCAACAAAAGAAGCACCGCCTTGGAACGACCAATAAATTTTCGCCTGCAAAGGGTTAACTAATGAATGACAGAAATCTGGCTTCAATGGAGTGCACATGAATATTAAGCAGAATTAGCTGACTAGGTATCACTCGAACCCATTGCTGGGTTAGGCTGGTTCCTACGGTCATAATATAATAGTTCATAGACGAGGAGATGGCTTTTTGTGAACGCCATTACTTGTACAAAAATTTAAGTAGGTCTAAAGTTTCAAAAAGATAGAAGTAAAATTGAAGGCTGGTTTGCCCTCACAAAGTACCCACTCATTGCATCTGTTTTGGCGAAAAAATGACTAAGTTCACAAGTTAAAAAAAAGCGAGAGAAAAATATTGTGACGATAATGAGGCCTTCCCATTTATTCGGGGAACAGGGGAACAAAGCCAAATTTTAAAGGGAACAGGGGCATAAAGATACTATTGGGAACAGGGAACATAAGAAAGCACACTTTCGATTTTTGAGGAACAGGGGAACAAGCCAATTTATTTCAGGAAAACAAGGGATCGAACAGGTATCCCTCCCCATGGGAGGACCTCGATAATTTCCTAACCACATGCACATCTTCAGACCATGAACGAAACAGTTGTAAAGTTTAATTAATAAAAGGTTGAACTGAAGAGTTAGTGAGTTTGATCAGGAAATACAACAATCACTTGAACCCACGGTATTCCTGGTGAATGATTGTCAAGTTTTGACGTTTCATCTGCTTAAACTAGGGTAAAGTCGGGTAAATTCGGACAATCGGCTAAATTCGGACAACGCCCTTGTTTGTTTCATATTTTGATTATTGGAATAAAAAAATAACTAAGCAAACAGTGAAAATCCTGATGAGACAGCTCATAAGGAGCCGTCTCATTTGGATTTCCACTGTTTGCAAATGTATGTCCGAATCTACCTGATGTCCGAAGTTACCCGACATAACCCTATATTGATCTTGGCAACGTGAGGAAGAGCCACATACCACTATAACAGTAACAGGAAATCAGGAGGAGAACTAAGGTAATGCAGCCAGCTCTCTCTTCCTCGCCGAGATGATTACGCATTTAGAGAGGACACTTATAGCTATTAGTAATAAATAACAAAACAAGTACCAAAGACAGAGCCCCCAAAAAACAATGGGAGAAACATAAAACAATGAATCAACAGCAACTGAACCAGCGCCTTTGAACAGCTGTACTCAGTAAGTACACATGCATTGCATCTACAAAACGACGGACGGTCAGAAAAAAAAACATTTTAGTAGTTTCAATCTACATACATCGGGAGATAAAACGGACCTTCTACAGCAAGTGCTAAATACAAAGGTCTCTTTGCATGCTAGTGTTACCTACACACAGCTTGAAAACCAAATTTAGGTCCTGATCTGGACCCAATCATGGTATTGCTGTAAAGTGTCTCTATTATCTTTGGATCGATACATCTGTCTTAGCCTTAAAACCCTTAAGCTGAAAGTATATATGGTGGCTTGTTTGTGCCATTTCGTTATTTCGTTCTTTCGTCTTTTCGTCTGGCGTTATGGCGCGGCGCCAAGACGAAATAACGCCAAGCGAAAAGACGAAATAACGAAAAAACGCCAAGCGAAATAACGAAAAGACAAAAAAACGCCAGACGAAAAAACGAAATGCGCCACGCGAAATGACGAAAAACGAGCGCGAAAAGACGAAAAAACGCCATGCGAAATAACGCCATCTTACTCTTATTTTTCGTCTTTTCGCATGGCGTCTTTTCGTTATTTCATCTTTTCGCCGGGCGTTATTTTGTCTTTTCGTTATTTCGCGTGGCGTTTTTTCGTTATTTCGTCTTTTCGTTATTTCGCTTGGCGTTTTTTCGTTATTTCGTCTTTTCGCTTGGCGTTATTTCGTCTTGGCGCCGCGCCATAACGCCAGGCGAAAAGACGAAAGAACGAAATAACGAAATGGCACAAACAAGCCACCATAAGTATCCGATACAACATTAAACAAACAGTGCAAGTATAGAAACGTACAACACAGAAAGGTTTTATGTTTTTGTACAAAATGAGTGTGCCATTATTCATATAACCGAATCACAACAAAACTGACATCGGCTGATGAAATGACCTTAGCTGTTGGTGGGGAGTTACTGGCAATCAAACTTTTCTCTGCTGTTTATCTTCTTGTTTTTAAAGATGATCTACCAGCTATTTCCCTCTAAGGCGACATGACTTGGTCACCTGCATATCTATGTCAGGCATTATACCACCAACTGATCCTGGTCCAATAGTCAGCAAACCATAGCCGAAGCGACCCAATAAACACGGACTGGTCACTTACATACAGGTAAATGTATATAAAACTTTTTGTGGCTTTTCCATGGGTAGAAACCAGTACTCACATTATGTAAACTGAAATAAACATCCTGTACCTTTTCCTCCTAGCTCAGGCCGTATAAACATGAATTTCAGCGCTCGTGCGTAACCAGTAGTCGGAAAATTCGTGTATTTATAGCGCTGTACACGTATTGATTTCCATTGTTACGGTTACAGATAGGACACAATCGAACAAGGTAAGTAATGCTTGTTTTACTAAATTCTTACGTTAGATTCCATAATTTTAGCGGTTTACTCCTACGCATTTCGCTTTTTATATATCGAACCTGCTTGGAAATAGTGCCGTTTTGTCCTGAAAATGAACTTAAATGTCAGTTTGCATTGTTTTGATGTAATAGGGAGTCACATGTTTACATGATTGTATGGTTCTAATTGTTAAAGTTTTTTAGATCTGTGAAAAAAATCAACCTAAATAGATGGCCCCTCACAATTGCAGCTATACCACCAACTCAAACATCTGAGCCAATCGCTATACCACTAACTTGTGCGTAACTATACCACTAACTCGATTGACAGACTATTTTAAAACGACTAAAAGTCACGAACAAAATGTTTAGTCCTTCGTAAATGGTTTGTATATGTTCCAAAATATTTTTGACAGAAAGCATGCCTCTTTTTTAAGCAATATTAATTGAGTTGACTGCACTATCATGGTTTATGGACTACCAGAGGGAGAAATTCTGGACAGCCAGTTTGACATAGCCTTCGCCTGTGGCTCTGGCCATCCAGACTCTTGATTTTCAACGTAATGACCTAGGTGTTATTCCAAACATTGTTACATAGGTATACGTGATAAAAAACACTAATATAGGGATGAAACATTTCTTTGCATGAATTAACGTTAGTCATGGCCTGAGAGACGTTACATACTGAGGACAAAGCCTGACGTTTGGGACGTCTCACGGGGGACCCGAGGAACGCAAAGTCCACTGAAACATCGTTATTATCGTAATAATTGCGTTGATTTAATAATATATTCAACCAGATTTACCAAACTATAATTTGGCACTATTAATTGTCACAGTTTGTGGTTTGACGTTTTTATTAATATTCATGTTTCATGACCAAAAGGTAAGTTTGTATGACAAAAATGCCACATACTCTGCAGACCAACCCACGGCTTCGTTCATAGGTGTCGGCTAGGAAACAGTGGATTAACAGCACGTGAATGGCCTCGTTAAAAATTAGATTGTGCTGGTTGAACCATGACTGTTAAATATATATGCAGCACCGATTTTATAACGCAGAGTAAAATGTATTATGCCATTTCATGAGTCACTGAACTACTGCTAAATTTCGATCTTAGACTATTCAAATGTTAGAAGAGTCCAGATGTAGTACGAGACATGTAAATCTAGAGGAAATAACGGTTAAACCTTACCTGTTTTCAATTCAGCATCGATAGCATGGGCAGTAGATATTTGGTTTAGAAATAACTGTTACAGTCTGAATGACCTTGACGTGCTACTGCTTAAACTCGTCCAATCTTTGATCCGTCTGATCGAAATTGAACAAATATCTTTTCCTGGTGGAAGCGTTTTGGATATAGACCTGGACTAATCAATTTTTTTGTTTTATAGTTTCCATTTGCTGCTAGTTACACTTCCACAAAACGCTTTGAGGCGTGACTGTAACAGTAAATGCATTGAATGAATCGAGGGTCATTACTTAGAGGTCGTGGTATAAGCATACACGAAGGCGGTTATTATCATGAGCCTGTAACAACGGCGGATTTGAGACTTTATTAAA
This sequence comes from Loripinus fragilis, assembly GCA_964019695.1. Classification (NCBI taxonomy): domain Eukaryota; kingdom Metazoa; phylum Mollusca; class Bivalvia; order Lucinida; family Lucinidae; genus Loripinus; species Loripinus fragilis. The sequence goes on from OZ026524.1 coordinate 73,658,014, forward strand.
CTTCAAACAACTTCGTTGTAAAGTCATACAAATAAATGTCTTAAAACATTGCTATGCATTTTTAATACATTTACTAGCAAATATTTTCATTTTGCGCATGTAATACTAACAATGCTTTCAAGCACGTATCACTTTTGGGGAGTGCATAATTTGTATCAAGCTAAATCGGCCAAACTCAATATTGGAGAGCAAAGTAAAGTTGGTTTGTTTTTCTTTTTTCTTTTTTCGCTTTTTGTTTTTCATTTATCTTTTTTCGTTATTCGTTTTTCGCTTTTCGTTATTCGATTTCGTTATTCGTTTTTCACTTTTGGTCTTTCACCTTTTGTATCCGCTTTTCGTTTTTCTCTTTTCGTTTTTCATTTTTTTGACATTCAAAATCGGGCCCAGTATCGTATTTTGACATTCAAACTGAGGTCGAATATACTATTTTTACATTCAAAATCCTATTTTGACATTCAAACTGGGGCCGAATATCGAATTTTGATATTCAAAATCCTATTTGAAATTCAAAATCGGGCTGAAAATCGTATTTTGACATTCAAAATCCTATTTTGACATTCGAGCTGAGACTGAATATCGCGTTTGACATTCGAAATCCTATTTTGGCATTCAAAACCTGGCCGAATACATATTTTGACATTCAAAATCCCATTTGGACATTCGAACTGGGGCCGAATATCGAATTTTGACATTAAAAATCCTATTTTGACATTCGAAATACGGCTGAATATCGAATTTTGACATTCAAAATCCTATTTTGACATTTGAACTGGGGCCGAATATCCCAGTTGGCATTCAAAATCCTATTTTGACATTCGAATTGAGGTTGAATATCGTATTTCAACATTCAAAATCCTATTTTGACATTGGAAAAGGGGCCGTATATCGCATTTGGACATTCCTTTCAAAATCCTATTTTCACATTCGAATTGAGGCTGAGTATCGTATTGTTTCATTCATAATCCTTTTTTGACATTCAAACTTGGGCAGAATATCGTAATTTGACATTCAAAATCTCATTCCACATTCGAAATCGGGCGGAATATCGTATTTTGACATTCTAAATCCTATTTTGACCTTGGAACTGGGCCGAATGTTGTATTTCGACAGTCAAAACCCTATTTTGACATTCGAAATATGGGCGAATATCGTATTTTGACATTCGAAATCCTATTTTGACATTGGAACTGGGGCCGAATATCGTATTTTGACCTTCAAACTGGGGCCGAATATCGTATTTTCACATGCAAAATCCTATTTTGACATTCAAAATGGGGCCGAATATCGTATGATGACATAAAAATCAAATTTTGACATTCAAAATGGGGCCGAATACCGTATTTTGACATTCAAAATCCTATTCTGACATTCGAAATCGGGCTGAATATCGTATTTTGACATTAAAAATCCTATTTTTACATGTGAAATCAGGCCGAATATATCATATTTTGACATTCAAAATTCTACTTTGTCATTCGAACTGCTGCCGAATATCGTATTTTGACATTCAAAATCCTATTTTGGCATTCGAAATTAGGCCGAAGTCGCATTACGACATTCAAAATCCTATTTTGAAATTCGAAAATGAGCCATATATCGTATTTTGACATTCAAAATCATATTTGGCATTCGAACTGAGGCCGAATATCGTACTTTGACATTTTGAAAAATGTCATATTTTTAAAAGTTTGTAACTGAGCAGCGGAAGGGGTGAGAATGACCTTAGAAATTACTTCATGATCAATCTGCAGGAAAATATGGGACCCTCACGACCCCAGGATATGTAGTAAGACAGTCTGGCTCGCTACCGAAAGCACTTTGGGGCTCACTAAAATGCCTGTGAGACTAACAATGCTCATGCGCAAGGGCATTGATATATATTTTTTCATGTTCGGCTTTAATATACATGAAGTCAGTTATCATAAACTGTATGACGAATATAGCATTCATTCCACAGTTTAAGATTAATTTTATCTCCCTATCTAAAATCGCTTTTTAACTGTCTGTTTATAAATGAGCTCAGATCAGGCATTAGTATGCAAATGGTGCAGCGTCGTCGTCCAGTAGTATAACGTATATGGGGCCAATTTTATCAAAATTTCATGTAAAGCATCTTCAGGCAAATAAAATGAAAAAGACTGCGTCTTTCTCATTTGCCCGAAGATGCTTTACATTGGCTGATTGAATAATGAACTGTGGTTGCTATGGCATTATTTAGCTCCGTACACTTATATTCTATGAAACTATACGGCCCAAAGCTTTTATATTACTAATGTAGCAATACCTGGTGGCCCTCTTCATAAATGAAGCCACTCAAGTCCGAGGGGTGCAAACTGGCCCCGCCTTGGGGATCAAGCTTTTCCATAGACTTGTAATGAAAAAAACTTTAAAATTTCTTCTGAAACTAGGAGACCTTCAGCTTATATGTAACAATGTCTAGTAGTTCCCTACATAGATCCTGCACAGTTTTCAGTTACTTGCTTAAACAGCATGGTGTGTATGTACACATTATTTGTGGTCCCTTCACGATTCGTGTCACCTGGGTAAAACGTGTGTATGTCTGTCCATTTGTCCATATGTGTTATGCTCCTAAACCACGGAACCGAATTCAGTCAAATTGCATGTGTAATCAACTGCCTGTAATGTGCACGGCCCATGGTGAAAGTAAAATAATCACTGTCAGATACCAGACGGAATATGTGGAACACAAATTGGACGAGCAAACGGACTCACAGAGTGGTTATAGTGCCAATCTGCGAGTTGTGCGAAAGTATTTGAATAAATAATTGTTATTGATTAAAGCTGCATAATCTGTAACTTTTGTTCTTCTAATTTTAAAAATAATGTTGTTATTTTTCAAGAACTCAGTAAAAATACTCAAATTCAGGTAAACATTTTACCATTTTCGTAAATCTTAACAAGTTATCACTAACAAAACAACTGCATTTATGTTAAAATTCAACGGTCTATAATTATTGGAGGGACGCAAATAATTACCAACAAGAGAAAAATACACCTATTTGATAAGATAATTCACTTTTCCATGCAGTTTTCAGCTGTACTGAACATTTTTATTGTGAAAACATAGCTTAATTCTACTTTTACAAATGATTTAAAAAGAAATTTTTTTTTCGAAAAATGTTCATAGTTACAGAGTATGCAGCTTTAAAATGTATTGCGATTTACATTTGTTTTCAATCTAACATATACTTTGTGTTTTCCGGCAGTTTTCTAAGTTTTTGATTCCAAATGGTTCAAGAGTTATGAGCATTTTAACTAACAGGCCACGACCGGTCAGTCTGATCATATTATTATATTATATTATATTATATTATATTATATTATACCTCTTGACATAAATTTTGACATTTAAACCCCAGTGTTGGCAGGGGGGAGTCTGCTGGCAAAATATTTCCTACCATGTTGCTGCATTAGTGATTCTTCTTTAATTTGATATGCAACAGGACCATGTTCTGAACAAGTTGAATTTTGACCTATTGACCACAAGGGTTGGGTGGGGGGGGGGGGGGGGGGGGTTCTGCCGGCAAAATATTTGCTACCATTTTGCTGCATTGGTGATATACTTAAATTTAATATGCAATATGTTTATGTTTTGAAAAAGTTGCATTTTGACACTTAGACCCCCAGTGTTGGCGGGGGGGGGGGGGGGGGGGGGGGGTCTGCTGGCAAAATATTCCCTATTATGTTGCTGCATGTGTGATTCCTTTTAATTTGATATGCAACATGACCATATTCTGAAGAAGTCGAATTTTGAGCTTTAGACCCCACCACCTAAGTCCACCCAGGGGATCCGATCGATGCCTTTGATCTAAAATCACATTTGATATGTTTCATAATTATTTTACCTCTGTCTGCATGCGACAATTCAGTAAAAAATGTTGACAACTGACTGAGTTATTGTAAAATTTAAATATTTTACATTTGACCCCACCTAAGGGGTCTAGGGGTGGGGTAAATTTTTAATCACTGTCATGTTTATCTACAGGCACTGGGTAACCATGGACTATAGTGAGAAGTTGTCAGATATAATAGTTTTGGAGAAATGTGATTTTTATTCCACAAAAAAACAATATAGCTTTGGCATTTGCCTAAACCTAAGTCAAAACAGGGCCATAACTCAGTAAACAAATTGTGATTGATCTCCAAATTCGAACTTGACCTGTATTCTATGATGCTTTAGCCTTCAGTAAAAATTGAATGAAATAGTTGCATCCCTTCAAAAGTTTTTTGATCAAAACCCACAATTTAGCCGCAATCTAAGTATAAAAGGGGTCATAACTAAGGCAAAATTTTGCGGATTATCAACCTTTCAAACTTGATCTGTATTTAATGATGGTTGACATTTCTGTAAAGTTTGAATGGAATTGATGGATCCCTTCAAAAGTTATCGATCAGAAACCAAAAGTGTTACAACGTGGACAACTCAGAAGACAACGATGACGACCTAGACATGATCCATATGTGACCACCATGATTTGCAGGCGACACAAAAAAATGTACATTTTGTGATGAAACTAGGAATTTTATTGGATTTAAAAAAATATTGGAAGTTAATTAAAATTTCATAAATAGCAGCCTCCATTGACTTATGATTGTGACCTTGACCTTTATGGGGTGCCCTTTTAGTATTTATTCCTTATTTATGGATATCCAAAATTCATTTAAGGATATCCATAAATAAATTTTGGATATCAATAAATCATTTTTGGATATCAATAAATCATTTTTGGATATCAATAAATCATTTTTGGATATCCATAAATCATTTTGGGATATATATAAATCATTTTTTGATATCCATAAATAAGTTGAATATTGGATAGCCATAAATCGATTTATGGATATCCAAAAATGAATTATGGATATCCATAAATACAAACTGATTTTAGGATATCCATAAAACATTCATCGATATCCTAAAATGAATTTTTGGATATCCTCAAATGAATTAAGGATATCCATAAATGATTTATATCCAATATTCAACTGATTAATGGATATACAAAAATGATTTATGGATATCAAAAATGATTTATGGATATCCACAACTGATTTATGGATATCCATTATTATTTATGGATATCCATATATGAATTATGGTTATCAATTAATGATTTTTGGATAACCATAATAGAATTATGGATATTTATTTATGGATATCCATAATTCATTTTAGGTTACCATAAATGAATTTTGGATATCCTTAAATCATTTTGGATATCCATAAATCATTTTTTGATATCCATAAATCATTTTTGGATATCCATTAATCAGTTGAATATTCGATATCCATAAATCAATGTATGGATATCCAAAAATGAATTATGGATATCCATAAATACAAACTAATTTTAGGATATCCATAATTCATTTTTGGATATCCGTAAATGATTTTTGGATATTCTAAAATGAATTTAGGATATCCATAAATTATTTTTGGATATCCATAAATGATTTTTGGATATCCTTAGATGAATTATGGATATCCATATATGATTTATGGATAACCATAATTATTTATAGATATCCATAAATGAATTATGGATATCCATAAATGATTTTGGGATATCCATAAATGAATTATGGATACCCATAAATGAATTATGGATATCCATGAATAAGGAATAAATACTAAAACGGCGCCCCATAGACCTTGAGCCTGCATAGTTATGCTATTGGTTTTGCTTACCATTTTAGTAGGATCAACATTTCACCAAGTTTGATAAAGATCTTTTAAATAGTTCAGGAGAGCTGGAAAGGACAAGGACGTGTTATGGACAAATGGGTGGATGAATTAATAGATAGATGGGCACATGATGTCCATTTTCATAATCCACTCTCCAAATTGCGGTTGGGATTAGAAAGACACTCTACAGCTGTCCGAACGGTATTTTATATTCTGTATCAGCAAACAATATCATCATACAATTCTTAATTTGTTTCATGAAAAAAATCACCAATGGGTATCATCAAAGAACAGGCCAGCTCATGAGATTTTGACACTATCACATATATGTAAATGCATTATTTGAGTGTCAATCTGTAGCTATCTTCACGGGTTGGCAGCCTTTGTCTAATATACACCCTTCCTTTGTGATTATGTGTCCTTCAGCAAAGGCTTTATCCACTAATAAGTACTGGTTCAACAGGGGAAGACAGGAAATTGTTCAGACATGACTGATTTGTTAATTGATACCTCAAGCACCCAAAAAAAAACTTTACTTGTGAGTGTAAAAGATGAATATCATTGGCGAGACTGTGGGAATGGAAGGCTTGTTTCATTCATCGCTACTTAGATGCATGAAAATAATAAACTCTCTTGAAATCATAATTAGATGAAAGCTTTTAATTCGTTTGTGAGAGCTAAATGATGTACATGGGCCTGTTATTTTATTTTCTAAATCAATGAAAACACTGGAATGCATCTTGAGATTATAAAGATGGAATTTATAACTGTATGAGCATGAAATCAGATTTAGCTTCATCCAGTTAGCGGTACAGTAACTTCATCATGCATCCAAGTTAGTGGTGCAGTGTGAGCGCAGTTGTTGGTATAGTATTTGTATCGTCAGTTGACACCATTTTAAACATTTTTAAGCATAATTTGTAAAGATCTCATAATAATCCTTTGGGTGGAGGGCAAAACTATTCATCTACGGACTCTTGATGAAAAGGATTGACAGCAACCTGCGTTTTCTTTGACGATAACGCCTGATTTAATAAGCTGGGTTGAATGCAAACTCAAAACACAGCACGGAGGATTTCGTTATACAAGGTTAAATGGGGATAAAAACAAGAGAATACACAATTAACTTACCACACGTATGTTACAGTCGCTAAATCATGATAGCTGGTCCAAAAAAAATCGGCATAAAACCTCAAATCGGCACGATTACCGACAACTGGTTACGCACGAGCGCTGAAATTCATGTTTATACGGCCTGAGCTAGGAGGAAAGGTACAGGATGTTTATTTCAGTTTACATACTGTGGTACTGGGCCGGGAGGGTTTATGATTTGTGTGTTTATTATATTGGAAACAGAAATACGTTGTCGTGGCTCAACCGTGGCTGAGCTTTCAAAACTGACGTATGCGGAAGATTAAATAATCATATCTCCGTTATTTCTTTGTATATCTTAGATTTTTTTTTTTAAAAAGCAATGGTTCAATATACTATCTTTAAGACTGTATTGTTGTATTTATTGAAAGTTTATCAGTCTTTATATGAACATCAGCAAGAAACCTAGGTACCCTTTATAGCTATTTTCGGCACTTTTAGCCGAAAATCGTCAGAAATCAACATAAAAAGATGAGAAAACTTCAATTCTTTTACTGTAAGTGGTAATATTTCAGCTTCGCATACAGGGACTAACCTCTTATAATCTCGTGTATGTTCAGAATCAATTTTATTGGCTTTAGTACTTTGAAATAGCGCTAAAATAACGCCTCGACAACATAACTTTGTATTTCCGTCAGTGATCAGTCCGTTTATACTCATACTGGGTCCGAGAAAATACAAATGGCTAAATATGTTTTATTTAAGTCAGCAAATTAAAATTTTTCACTATTCAAATGGCAAACTTATTCTGTGTAAAATTTTAATATTGTAGCTAGTCTCTGTAGCGGAGTAGGCTAGATTCGGGAGCCGAGAAGACATATTTGCACGTGGAGGGTCATTATTGACCAAAGTACATACCTGGCTATAATGTCCATAATATACAGAGGTAGATAGAGTAATGGATAAAGCATGCATTGCGCACAAATGATTATTGCGTAATGCATGCCCAGGGGGGGGTACTCTTATTTTTTCTGCATACGTAGGCTCGGGCCCAGCATCTACCATTCACCCCCCAAAAATATCAAGAATTTCAAGCACCCCAAAAAATTATTTGAAATTTTAGCAACCCAAAAAAATATCCCACATTCTGTTCCTTGACCTTCAGAAAAGACCCTAAAATGCATAGAAATGACCCCTAAATATAGTCCATTTTTGTGATGACCCCCAAAAAATATCCTCAAAATCTTTATATCCCAAAAAATATTATTTTTTTCCGAAAACCCCCTAAAAAATTGACATTCAAAATTTTGAACCCAAAAAAATAACCAGAGCCTATAGTGCGACCAGCTAACAGAGACTGGGCGTGTCAGACAGAGCGCTGTCATACACTGTCAAATAAGACCAGTCTACGGTAAATCGGGTGTAATAGCCTATGTACGATTTACTCGTGCAACCAACTGAAGCGCTGACGACAAGAGTGGCTTACTTTATACGTTAGCATGCTTGGCAAACGTTTATCTTTAGTATGCTGCTGGGGACCTGCTGCATTTCATTTTCCGGGATTGATATGTTGTAAAAGTTTTGGGAGAGGGTAGGTTTGCACTTTCTTCGAATTATGTCTGTATGGCAAAACTGATTACCAATTAGTATTCAGCGGGACAAGGGTTAAGTATCTGGATCATGAGAAAAGGGCATACAAACATGAGATTTGGTCGCATCGCATATTCGAAAAAGCCTCTAATATTTGCTCATTCTGACGTGTCCAGAGAGACTAGATGTCTAAAAGTTGTTTGGAGTTTTCTTCAACTTGCATACTTTGTTTATGCGAGAAGCGAATGCCCTGGCGAGGTCGCCACACGCCGATGTAATAAGAACCATCATCTCGTGTGCTGACCAATTTATAGTATTAATTTTTCATTGCGGACCATTATTTTATTTTTCTATTTTATATAATTTTAATTTGAATAGGTAAAATTTCGAAACATTGTCAGAGCGCATATATCTAGACTATTCAGTCTCCTTGTTATCCTTAATTCGAGATGCCTTTTTCTCGCAATGGGCTCAAACTACTACAGGTATATATACAGGTATACAGCTGTAAAGCGTTTCACAGGTGAATAAACACACCCTGTCCTACCGATTTTTAAATGGAAATGTCGACGGGTGTGTCTTTGCTAAGAACCGCCCAGTCTCTCTTAACTGGACGGACTATACGTATGTATGAAAATATCAGAGTACCCCGTTTCCCCACCCCCTCCCCACTGGGAATGCATGCTTTATCCATTAGGCCTACTCTACAAATGTATCTACTAAGACAGCGCCTAAGCTCATATTATTTTTGTACGAACTTATACCTCGGACCAGTATAATATATTTGGTCCGAGCTTATGCATACTACTGCTTAAACTCATATTGAATCATATACTTAAAGTATCTTCTAACGCATACAGTAAACAATTGACTGCAACATCCTTATTATGTTTAACAATTTCAATATTCTGTTGTTAAACAAAAATTCAATATCATTCACATCATTTGTGAAAATTTCAAAACAATACATTTGGGTATTATGCAAAATTCAGTTTATTTAATCTGAAAGGGTCGAAATCGAAAGTCACAAAATATGAAATTTAAGCTCAAGTCTGTGTTTCAGTGAGGTTATTTTAATTTCATTTGTTATGCTGAAGAAAACAAACAAAAAGTCATTCGGAACAAGAAATGCATGAAATTCACGATGGGTCAGACTTCAGACTCCGTGATGGCTATGGCATATCACATACATCGGTGGGTCAGCGCCTGATGTTTGTCTTTAGCTGGGCACACTGTGACTCAATTGGAGGTTGGTTTTCTTTAGCTCTGACTCTCGGTGAGTTGAGTCAAGAAGCGGAAACTATAGAACTGCCAAAAGATATATTGCTGAGCAAGCCGAAAAAGCTCTTTTTTCATTAATTAGAAAAATACGTGTTCTTGATTTACCTTTTGATCTACAAATAGATATGTTTAATAAAACAATTAAACCTATTCTTTTATACGGATCAGAGATATGGGGATTTGGTTATTGTGATGTAATTGAAAGGGTTCAATTAAAATTTTATAAATACATATTCAGTTTGAAAAGAACTACCCCTTCCTTCATGATTTATGGTGAACTAGGAATAACACCAATTAGTGTTGATATAAAAGCTCGTGTAGCTTCTTTCTGGTCAAAAATAATAGAACCAATTGATGGCTCGACAAAACTATCTTCTCTTCTTTATAATATAGTATACAACTTGCACAAAAACTGTAATTTTAAATCAAGCTTTGTTGAAAATGCAAAAAACATAATAGAAACATGTGGATTTTCTGGATTTTGGATATCTCAAAGTGTCCCGAACCCGAGATGGTTCAGTCTAGCAATCTTCCAAAGACTTAAAGACCAATACATGCAAGAATGGGCAATTCACCTTAAAACAGCTTCCAGTGGAACCAACTATAGACTGTTTAAAGATACCTTTTTAAAAAGCCAGTACTTGTCAATTTTGTCAAATCTTTACTGCAAAAAATTTATAGCATTTCGCACCAGAAATCATAAATCACCAATCGAAACTGGTAGATGGAATGGCATACCACTGAATGAAAGAAAATGTTCTTTTTGTAGATTAGATATTGGTGACGAGTTCCATTTTATCATGTCATGTAAACACTTTGACACAGCACGAAAAAAAAATAATAAAAAAATATTATTATGACCACCCAAACACTCTGAAGTTTAGACAATTAATGAACACAGAGAATGAAACTGATTTGAAGAAACTGTGCCGCCTCATAATTATTATAAATGAGGCGTTTTAAACGTATGAACTAATATTTTACAATAATTTCTGCTATTTGATACAATTATACAGAGGTTGTGAGTGCCCACTATAATCGGATGATCGAAGCGATTCTGGTGGGCACACACCACCTATGGTGTCGACCAATATAAATAATCGAAAGTATAAGATATGCGTATAGTTTTTGCGTTCAATGGTGTCCATGGTTCCTGTGACTAACCGTCTTCTATACGGTAATTGAGCTGACGTCGACGGCATATGAATCATGGATACTGTTGAATTGTCTTAACTTTGAAGCATACAAAAGAACAGAGATTGTGATATGTGCGCTCATTATGACCGCTACACTGAGGTGGTCCTGATGAGCTCTCACTATCCAACAAGCATGACGTGTTAACCATTATAAACAAAAATCATGTATGATTTCATATATATATATATATATATATATATATATATATATATATATATATATATATATATATATATATATATATATATATATATATATATATATATATATATATATATATATATATATATATATATATATATATATATATATATATATATATATATATATATATATATATATATATCCTTAACTTTGGAGATTTGGGTTTTAAAACTCGAAATATACTTATAAAATAATTATTTATATACAATTCCTAGTTTATACGGTTAATTGTCATTAGATAAAATGAAAATCAAAACAGCCGTTATGGTATGCCTATGATTCAGTATTTTAGCTGACTCTCTATGGAAAGTCAACTTCGAAATCCTGAGTTCGGGACTAATCCCGAAAACGTTCACCTATAGATAACCCATGTAACCCATGTAAGCTTCCTCTTTTTGGGACATAGCCAAACTGTGCAGACCCAGATCAGACGATAATGCAGCGTCTGATCGGGGTCTTCACTGTTTGCGTACAGAATGTTTAAATTTGAACAGAAACGGAAAATACCACCTAACACCCCTAAATTGGAAATGGGCTCGTCCTTCTGATAAGGTAGGAAAGTTCATTCGACTTAAATAGGTTAAGTATTTAAGATGAAAATTTTTATTTGAATATTATTATTCTGAAAGTACATGTGTATATAACGGGGCAGCATCACCCTGTTTTGTATAATGCTACACAGCTGCCTTGATCTAACACGAAATATATTGGTATAGGGTGTGGTTGTTTTCTCTCTACTTAAAAGATCGTTCTTGCATTTAGTTTCGGTAAGGGCAGAGGTAAGTGGGGAGAAAATAACAGCCTTCCGACGATGGACTAGCCCATCTCTGCCAATTGCATACATTGTATATACAATATACTCTGGTTTCAGGATGCTCTGGGCAGAGGTGGGGTGTGTTGCATCTGATGGCATTCTTTCGCTTTGTCAATAGGATACTTGTAAATACGTTGTTTTACTTTTCATGTACATCTGTAAATGCTCTTTCATGCCTTTCTTGTATGTATTGCTTGTAAAAATACTCTCCCTTGTGGAGGAAATAAAGAATATCTATCTATCTATCTATCTATAGATATATAGAATGGAAGATACCTTGGATTGTCATAACGAGACTTGCATTGTTATAATTATGTGATTAACTCATATAAGCCTAACGCTCTTTTTTCAGTGACATAAGCAAACAGTGCAGACCGAGATCAGACCCCGCAGAATACGGAGCCTGATCAGGGTATCCACTGTTTCCTTACAGAATGTCCTATATAATGTTATTAAAAATGAAAAATACTATCCAACAACCCTTAAAACGGAAATGGACCTGTCCAACTGGTAACAGTGGGAAATTCCATTCAGCACAAATGGGTTAAATGCAAATTTTGTATGTACAACCGCCAAAATATATATTTTTATATTATACTAATTCACTGGTCCCACCTCATGGAGATGGTATTGATATGTATTCACACCCGTTAGTCATTAGACACAATGGTACAACCGTTACTGCATTAAGCCGTATAATGTCAGCACGGTGCTTGCTTCATAGAAAGCGACAAGTTATCAAATGAATAGCAAACATGACAGACCAAGAAGTGTAGATACACATCTTGTTTTGTCCAGTCTGCTATGCTCACCGAGAATGTACATATGTTTCACACACACACACACACACACACACACACGCACACACACACACACAGAACGAGCCATGTTATTAGTCTAAATATATAATGTATAATCATAAGTCAATATGTCATATATATCTTATATGTGTGGCGAACATACTTTCCTCAAATTTGTCTTGTATTTCGCCTTTCGGACAAGGCAGACTACGGGAAATCTAAATTCTTGACAGACGGAACGGAACCAACGCGATGGCGTGGCCTTGTACTATATAAGGCTGCAGTCAGCGTCCGGATTCCCTGCTTACCGCTGATTATGACTGCTAAAACATCAACAACTACAGGTAAATAAAAGTTGACCGCATGTTGTTTTGGCAGACAGAGTTGACCCTGATGAAATGCCGCATCGGATGCGACAATTCATCTGGATCCTCACTGCTTGCCAAATACAATGTAATACACAAAAGCTAAAGCCATCCTGCGAAAACTGCGATTGCTGTTTACCTGAATTTGAAAGGATATCCAGTGATCCCAATTTTTCAGGCGAGAATCTTTGAACTTAACACTCGTATGTACGCACGTGCAGCGTAATGTACAAAGGGAAATAATTATGCCATACCGATCTTGAAGCTTTTATCAATAAAGTCGTCGAGTTTATCTCCCTTACGACCTCCAAAACAAATAATAATGACGATGTGAATCCCCTTTTTGGATCCTTCTGCCCCCCCCAAAATACTCTAGCTTGCTGCTGTACAAACAAAATCTCGAAAGAGTGCGAAACATGGGTTGTCTGATAAGTCGCCCGAGCAACCTATGTGTCTCAGTCTTGCGTGAATACATAGAAAACTCGGTTTAATATATTTATATCATTATGCTTAAATTTGACCTCCTTTCCCCACCCTCTCCTTTTTATCTGTCTAATAGTAAAGAACCGCCTTTCAATATTGTATTGTGTTCCTCATATGCCAGGTTTGTATGACCTGGATGTAAAAAAAAAAGAGATTTGTATTGCATTGTATTGTATTGTGGTAACAAACAAAACATTTCTCAAACTTCATACATTTGAAATCAAAACTGAATTACCATGCTGCTAAACGCACTACTTTGCCATGACGCCAATGTGGCGCAAAAGCTCCACATTGATGCCATTGCGAAGTAGGAGCCTTTTCATAAGTTGCATGACTAAAACGGGATTTCATTGTGTTCATGGCTGGGGGTAGTGGCGGGTGGCTCCTTACAGAGAAACCAACTGCCTCTACCCTAATATAGAACATATAATATTTATAACGCTGACAAACTTGTTTAATTCAAATACTGATGTAGGTCGGGCTGGGTTTGGTTTGGCGCCACGGCGCTGAACCAGTCCTGACCTGACATCACATCCAAGGTCTAGTCATAGAAGGTCCAGAGCGGTGTGCGCTGGATCAGCCTTGAATCATATATATGTATGGTTATGAAAATTAGCTATGTAAAGTAAAGAGAATCTGTTGTGCTCCACCAGATAACAGGGAGTTATGGTTAGACATTATACATATAGAATATAATTACTGAACAATATGACCGCCATGATGTATTTTCATGCATGCAATTATTTGTATTATACCTCTTGTTGTTGACTATGTTGACCTAGAGTGAATAAAGAATTGAATTGCGTCAAAGAACCATTTTTTTTTTTGTTTCCTGACAGTATGTTTATATATTTGATTGTTTCTCCTTGGTGATAAATTGGATTAGTAAGGAAGCATCCACGCGAGCGTAACATATTTTTCTTGTTTGACAACAGCAGAATCTAGGGCGAATATTTGGCAGTAAAATTAACTTAAGCCCCAGTGTCTTCGGCTGAGCACACTAAGGCGGTGGTTCTGAACTGTTGTTGGCTCATTGTTTATTGTTGCCTCCATAGTTTTGTGGGGGCTTTTTGGTTGGTCCTTGTTTTGTTGTGCTCTACTTAGTTTCTAGTTTTGCAATCATCTGGCTGGGGAAGAAAGATAGCTGGTTGCTTTACTTTAATTGTCTTTTAATGTCATTTGACAGTTAGTGTTCTGTGTCTCTTCGTCATGGTGCTGGGGGCTGTTACAGTATACAGTGTGTGATTGTGGCATTTCCTAGTCGTACTCACTTACTTTTGCATGTGATTTGCTCAATTCAATTTTAAAAATCCCCACTGTAATCACCATCAGCAGGGCTCTGCTGTAAGCTAACAGGATAAATGTTTTACCATGGCCATCCAGCTACTCTGATCGAAACCCAATCGAGCACATATGCGATGCGATTGTCAGGAATCGCATCGTACAATTTTATAAATAAAGAATATAGAAATTGGAAGATTTTTTTATCTTATGAATAATAGAATGCAAACTGACTTTCGTTAGAAAATAATGAAGAATCACATCTCATAAAAAATAGAATACAGTCACAAATTGCTATTCTGTTTTCCGTATTGTTTTGTTTGAAAAATGGTAAATTTGCGACTTTCGTTTTTTCAGTGACCTATATTAGACTTATATAGGTCACTGTTTTTTGTAGCTTTCAAATCAAACTTCCATATTTTAAAAGTTGAGTTAAATAGGGGAGACCGGGGCAAAATGATACATGGGGCAAAATGAAACAGCGCGATTTTTCAAACGATGATGCCATATTTGACGTTTTTTACTCAAACTGATTGTGCATTTTGAAATCCGCCATATTATAAGAAAGGCTCAGCCAAAACAGAGCAAAGTTAAGCTTTTTATATAAACAATTGACTTTTTAGGCACTTTGAGTAAATTTCGAAGGTATCAGTTATTTTATGAATGTGAAAAATGTGGTAGATATAAACTTTAATTGTATCGTGTGAATTGAACTATATAGATACAGATATGTCTCCAAATAATCAGAACTATTGTGGGGTGTCGTATTTTTGAATTGTTACGAGAACAGTAAACAAGAGGTCACTGGGGCAAAATGATACAGCGTGGTTGGGGCAAAATGATACAGTCTGAAATAATCTAATTTGACTCTGTTTTAAAGCATTTTCAAGATATTTTTATCGAAACTGTCTATTCCTATCACAAGAAAATTAAATGATACTGCTATGTCAGAAAAGTACCATTTTATTTTCAAAATGTTAAAAATGGGTGGTCAACTGTATCATTTTGCCCCGTGGCAAAACATAAAAGATGAATGGTAACAAATGTGACTCAGAAAATTCAGAAAACTGTTCGTGTTCAGTCATATTTCCGTGGCGATATATAGCATTATAAATTGTTTAATTGTGTTTATAGTTATTTCTGAGTTACGTCTTGAATATTTGAATCTGAGATGAGAAAAGTCTTACTGTTTCATTTTGCCCCGTGTACTGTATCATTTTGCCCCATGCACGGGGCAAAATGATACAGCTGACCACACATTTTGAATGCTTGATTTCAAGCACTAAATTTTATTTATGCCTGTTTTTCTTTCTCTCAAGTTGTAGCTAATACTTGACAGTGTATTATACATTTGAAAGCAATAAGATATATCCAGTCATAAATGCAGGAAAAAAATATTTTAAAAAAGTGGATCATTTTGCCCCGGTCTCCCTTATCTCTGAAAATAATCATGCATTAAAACATTGTTCTAATGTATTCCAAAATATTGTAAAATTCAAAATTCAAGTTTTCAATGAAATGCCAAAACAAAAGTGTATGCGTTAGAAGATTCCTTAGGTTTATGGTACAAAGAAAGTATGCATTTGCCCCCTAAATGCTTCGTAGAGAAATTACATTTTGTGAAAGCCAATACTTGTGGTCGTGCGCATTGGTTACTGGCATCTACATTTTATCGCGGCGGAAACGAGAACCAAGATTAAAAATTTCTTTGGCTTCCTTTTCCGGTTTGGATTTGGTATGTTAAGCCGTCTGTTGTGAAACACTCCCAGAAAAATCCAAACCATCATCAATCATGATTATCTTTAAGGACGCTATAACGGGTAAATATAACGTAAAGTGTATTCTTCCTGATAATAAACCTGTCTGTAAGATTCGTGTGGAAATACGTAGTAATTCATCCGACTTGAAACGTTGGATATTCTCTTTGCCTGGCTTGGTTGCAGGTTGCGTCAAATTTTAATAGTTGTATACCTGAACCAGTGTAGTTCTGGGACCATAACTAGTTGCAGAACTGCGACGTTAGATTTTTCCGGTCTGGCTGAATCTAGTCGCAGAGTTGTATCGGTCAGTGGGGTACTGGTCAACTCGTACCTTAGTCAACTCGTACCCATTTTTGGTCAACTCGTACCTTAGTCAACTCGTACCTAAGTCAACTCGTACCTTAGTTTATTTATAATAGAATATGAAAGAGTTTTATGCCGTTATCTAAGTACGTTACTCATGACAAAAGCAAAATGATAAGTTTTGTTACGACTTGAGCAAGTTCTGCACTCAAAAGGAGCGTTCAATTACAGTATACAGCCCAGGTATTGCTCGCTCTTACAAATTACAGTAGAGGAAGAAATAGCTTGGCTCTACATTGTAAAAGAAATAAGTGTAACTTAACACCCATTTTGGTGGCAGCCAGACTGCCACTGGTCTTGACCAGGTCTAAGAAACTCATAAAAGGACAGAATTTCTGTCAAACGATAGATTATCTGTCGTTTCATAGATTTTACCAATCTATAAAACGACAGATATGTCATTATTTTATCACATTTTCAAGTGCTACTTTCTGTATCAACAAAACCGCAAGATGTTGGAAGGAATAAACAAGCCTTGACAGGTAAAATATCATTTTTGAGAACATTCCAAGTTGATCTATTGGTGCACTTTGAAGAAAATGGTTGTAATAAAATAGTTTACACACTTAAATTTACCGGAAGTGCCATTTAAAACTGCAAATACGGATTGAAATTGTCTCAGTTTTCACTTTTCACATCTGTCAGCAATATTGGCAAAGATGACTGTCACGTGATATAAAAGGGTTGACTGGACCCCTTTTATTTTTCTTGTGTGTTGCCCTTTTGTTCTTCCGTTTTCCAGCGTCTGCTGTGCTATCCAGCAACCGTTGTATTGCATATTTACATTGACAACCAACCTACGGAGGCCGTTATGGGTTAACAGATGGTTTAAACCTTATTTAGTTTTGCGCAATGAGCAATTGGAGTTGAAGCAGTCCCAAGTCAACAGCATGACCATTCACGTACTGCAGTACGTAATTCACGCACAGAAACGGCCATGCACGCACTTATCATTTGGTGCCTACGTGCAAAAACGTAGAGTTATTTTGTGCATGCATAACCAGTGATTACTGTGCGTGAATCTCATGAAATTTTCAAGAAATCAAGTCCAGTTTTTTTTAGAATTATCGGCTAAGATTTACCGCTGACTGGTATCTTGCATTGATAGTAAACTGTTCAGTATGATATAGCGAATCTCGGGCCACAGTCAACCACGCTTCTATTAAAGTCAATATTGATTGGTTGTCTATTATTACTGAACCAATCAGTGTTACGCTTACATATGCGATGTTTAGTGGACAGGCAAAATGGAAAGTACAGAGGCACGGAAAAAGAAAACTTGATTAAATTGCTTGACACGTTTCAGAGCTTTAAATTAAATAGAGGAGTAACACAATCTAAGAGGTATGTGACATTTTACTGTATTCTATTTTTCAAAAATCATCTATCATTCTGAAGAAGAGGGTGATCTGGATATGTTTGTTTACATTTTCCCTCACCCCTCCCACTCTTCTTCATTCTGTCTTTACCCAAAACTTTCAAAGGCCAGGATTATTGTGGTTGAAGGTAAATGAAACCGGGTTTACGCCCCTAGGGGACCCTATGCCCAAATTTTTCTCAGGTTCGGACTTAGTTTTTTTTTGCAGGGGGTGGGGTGGTTACTTGCAGGACTCATTTATTAGCATTATTCACAGCATAATGATATCACTGTTACACACGTCTAAATGATCTGATTTCATGGCCCCTATACGTTTACTATGAAAAAACAGCTCTAAAATATGTGTACCCTCAAAAATGAACATGTACCCCCAAATGGAAACACCAGGGGGTACGTGTACCCCCAAACAGAAATATGAGTGGGCATGCTGAGTCAAAACATACCCAAGTATACAAGTATCCAATTCAAAATAAACCAACCTCTGATCCAAAGCAGAAGAATACTTTACGATCGTATCCGCCAGAACTGACACTTATTTGCGTGTGTGTTTTTTTTGTAAAACACATCCGTTCTGTGTATGAGACTATCCCTCCACATACACATAAAACAATTCCGAAACACATTTTTATTCCATATCTGAGCATATGGAAATGCATTCCAATGTATTTTGAGATTCAAAAATCATTTTCCAAGTGTAATTATGTAACAAAGGTTTGTATCGGTATATTACATGGAAGGACTCATTCATTGAGCATAGCTTAGCCAGGGGGTAGGGTTATATCAATGCTGCTTACTCACGGGATATCGTTCGTTAATTCGTCAGAGGAACTGTTGAACATAATGTCAGTATTTGTCTCATTTAATTGTAGTGAAATTCGCAAATCAGTTCCCAGTAAACATATAAAACTGTGCCAACATCCGCTCACCAGCAAAATGCAATTCCACTATCCAAAGGGAGGTTTGATGATGGGCAGAGAGACTGTGTTTGCTGGGTTTCCAAAACCTACCCTATCCTAATCCAATCATGCGCGGATCCATTGGTGGGGATAGGGGGTCCGGACCCTCTTTGGAAGATCACAAGTTATATCCGTTTCCATAGAAATTAGCATTTGGACCCCCCCCCCCCCCCCCCCCTGGGACAAGTTGGATCCCCCCTGGAAAATATTGGAACCCCTCTGAAACCTTTTAAAATTATAGTTTTCTTTGAAATAACCATTGGACACCCTCTGTAAAATTGTAAAATAAGTTGAGGACTAAAAAAACGTTGTCAGAGCTGTTTTCCGGCGATCTGGCCTGGATCCCCTGGCAAAAATTCCTGGATCTGCGCATGCCAATGTACATGTTAATAAAATACGGACAGAGTGACAAACAATAATGGGACAAAATGAGCCATGGTCGAAATGTCATTTGGCGTAACAATCAAAATGTGTAACAAGGGCCTACTCATGGGTGAAACGGCTCACGAGCGAAACTAATTAAGAATGTTGTACTGTCTTGTCTACCGTAGTTTCAACCAGCTAAACGAATCCAGCTTCTGCAACCGAAACGGCCAAAAACGAACTTTATCAGACAAAAAGGAGACAGAGAGTTGTTTCAATTTCAACAAAATAGCGGAGAAAAAGGCAAAAAATACCCGAATTAGAGTGTTTTCAAGACCAGAATACAAGGGAAAAAGGGAGGGTGAGTATTGCTCTATTTCCGCAGAAAACGAACTATTCTAGACACCCCTGGTCTTCTCGAAAAGGTAATTGATGTTAATATGATGAGTTTTCAACATGTACCAGTATGCGGTTTTTTCGAATTGTACAATTTATTTGATACTGTAACATTTCAAACAGTATATATCTGTCGTTTGACAGATAACCAGATCTGTGAAACGACAGATATTCTATCGTTTGACAGAAATTCTGTCCTTTAATGCGTTTCTTAGACCTGTTGACGTATTTAACGTATGAACTGTTTTGTAATAACAGGGATAACTGTTGAACAACTATTCTCGGGACCGCACTTCCGGTTAGCAACAGTTGCCAAAGCTCGCCGAATATGACAAGGACGCCATTTTGTTTTTTATCGATATTTTGATTTTTGCATTTCCCGCAAGATAATCTTCAATAATGGCCAAATCGTAGTTTGCAGTAGGTTGCAACATGCATAACACGATGAAAGACAAGAAAATACAGAGTTTTAGCTTCCCAAATAATAATGACAAACACTTACAAATATCGGTCTTTGCAGTCACGTTAGTAACTTACGGGAATCCGCTGGCACTATTATGTCAACAGTTAAGCAACAAGACTGTTAGACAGCAAAAGAACATTTAAGTACTGATATGTTAATCACGCATAGACAATAAAGCATAGACAATTAATCTGAATAATAATAATAATAACTCAAAACTCTCAGTCAACGAGGGTGTCGCAGATGGATGGATGGATGGATGGATGGATGGATAGATAGATAGACAGACAGACAGACAGATAGAAGAGAATATTGGTTACTGAAAGGACCTGACCTGAACTTTCAGTGCAAAGTAAGTACATTATGGGTATGGACTATTGATGTCAGAATGTAAGGCCTGATCTGGGTCCAAATATTTTGAAAAGGTTATCAGCAGATGACAATGTCAAGTTAAGGTTTAACGCAAAGTCAAAATATATCTGTTCAACTTGTCATAACCTTTAAGTGTCAAACAGTCTGGACCTCGATAAGGCCTGGACAGAATGTCGGTCCTGATCTTGGTCCAAACTGTTTGCAAAGTTATCAGCAGATGACAATGTCATGTAAAAGTTTAACGCAAAGTTTAAATATATCTGTTCAACTTAAGCTTGTCATTACTTATAATAGCAACCCCAGCTGCGCCAGATATTGGATTAAGAATAGTGGAAAAATACCATACCACTGCAATCTATATCTATTTTGCATAAAAACTGTTTTGATATTCCAAATATTGTTTACATGTATTAATTGAAAATAAAATGGGCTTTCAGAAGATACCTTGTTTGTGGTCATTGAATTTCCAATAATTACTTAATTGACAGGTAATTATCGATATTGTAGGTAATTAACACCTGAGATGAATGGTGGCTATTTTGGGCGCGAAAGTAGGACGGTGTATGCAAATGAACTAGCATGCGACAAAAGCATGGTTTGTGCGCTTAGTTGCTACGACCTCCCAAACTTATGTTATATTCAGTGAAAGTCAAGGCAAAATCGGTTGAAAACTGTTTGGTAAATCACCAAAGCGCACAAAAGATTGTTTTCTATACCTTATTCCCTTTCTAACCATGTATATTTTGTGGTATTTCAAGTTAATTTACCGACCCGCACGGCGGTTCAAAGGTCATGACCCTCACGGAAATCCCCAATTCTGACTTGTAAACAACCGACGCGATCTTGAATTTTAGCTACTGGTCAATAAATTATCAAAGTTTATCTCAAAAGATAAGTGGAACTAACTGGTCCCATGCACAAAAGGTGTTACAGAAATGATATTTATCCCTTATATTTAATATTTAAATGAAAAATATCCCTCATTTTTTTTATCTTTCCCGTTTTTTTCTATTTTCCCACAGTACCCAAAAACACATTGTGAAGCCGATCTCGCTTGGAGATTTTTCCGTTTGCAAGTGCAATGTCTATTTTGCCTATCACTGCATTAATAAAACACAAAATCGCTGCAGAAAATCATGAATTGGCCATTCAAGTATAAGACTGTTATGAATTTGATACAATTTGATAATGATTCAAGCTAAATTTGGACATTTTCACAGACTTTAGAAACGACCATCGGCAGACATATATAAATGTGTAACCTATATTCAGACAGTACCAGAATTCGTACATTCTATCAATTTCTTTTTCTTCTTCCTTTTTTTCCAGAAAAAAACCCCAACAAGACTGGGTCACCCTAATAGAAACCCACAATGGAAGATTCTTGGGCAATTCTGTAAATGGTTCATAAACAATTTGTATTAAAACAGGGTTTCATCCCAGAATATGCATCATCTCTGTAGACAATTGCTACTTAAAGAATACAAGCAAAGTGATGCTATATGTATGAAATACAAACATGACAAAGAAGTCTTATTAACACTTTCCTTGCTAGAGGCAACTTTTGTCGTCTGTTGATAACCTTAACTGATAACAGCTTGAACCCAAATCAGTTTGAACCCAGATCAGGACTAACAGAATCTCCATCCGAACCATTTGACGCTCTAGCTGATAGTGTTCCACAATGATTTCTTTTTAAAAAGTCAATTTTATTTTCCATATTTTTAACACACATACAATGTACATATACCTTTAAAGATCAGTTTTACAATACATACATATGAATTCAAAGATCAGTTTGAACCCAGATCAGCTAGGACCTACAAAAAGTTGGTCCTGATTAGAATCCCCTGACCGTTTGATACTCGTTGTTCCAGAGCTGGGCCAGAAGTATTTTTGAAAAAGTCAATTTCATTTTCTGTATTTTAACATACATACATATAAATCCAAAGATCAGTTTTAACATACTTACAAATCAAAAGATCAGTAGCACTGACAGAACATCGGTCCTGATCTGGATCCAAACCGTTTGACATTCTGCCGAATTTCTGGTTGTGTTCCAGAAATAATTTTTGGAGAAAGGCAATTTATTTTCCTTATTTTTAACTTACATAAATCCAATATTTGAAATATTTTAACTTCATTTCTTTCATTGGGCTTTTAGCCATCCAAGATATTTCTTTCATGTGGAGTCGAGTTATTGCACGTCTTATTTTGATCAGCTCCAACAAGAGGTTCCCATAAATTTATTAAAATTTATATGTAGTGAAATGGGACAGAGAGTAGTGAAAGACAAGACAAACACTGTATATAAATGTTTTAAAGTATTCATTTTTATATACTTTTAAGCTTATTTACATGTTCTGCATGAATTATAACACTTTGAAACCATAAACAGATGATTTTTAAAATCTGTCCTACAACAGAATGAACGAAGAAAAAAATTACACACAAAAGTGCTTCAATTATTATTGAATAGCTTCTTTGTTTTAAGAGATACAGCAAAAGCAACATAAAAAATGAACTGGGCAGGAAAAAATACATATATACTGAAAGTTTCATAAAGATATCTTGAAAAATAAAAAAGTTATAACAATTTCTTAAAAATTCTGCGACACTTCGGGTCCGTCGCGGCACACTAAAATTCAGCATCCAGTATAGCAGAAAAATTCCAGAAAATGACTGATTTTCCGGGTATTAAAATTAATGTAACTTTGGTTCTAGTAAAGGTATCTTCAAAATCTAAACTGTTTTGTGCAGCTTTTCACAAGCTGCACTAGATGGATACTGAATAAAAGCATTATTTTATACTTAAAAAAAACAGCTGGGGTTGCTACTTATAAAGTGTCAAACAGTCTGGACCCTGATATGGCCCTGACAGAATTTCGGCCTGATCTGGGTCCATATTGTTTGCAAAGGGTTATCAGCAGATGACAATGTCATGTAAATGTTTAACTCATTGTTAAAATATATCGGTTCAACTTCAGCTTGTCATAACCTTAAAAGTGTCAAACAGCCTGGACCCTGATAAGGCCTTGACAGAATGTCGAGCCTATTCTGGGTCTAAATCGTTTGCAAAGGGTTATCAGCAGATGACAAAGTCAGGTAAATGTTTAACACAAAGTCAAAATATATCTGTTTAACTTGTCATAACCTTTAAAGTGTCAAACAGTCTGGACCCTGATAAGGCCTTGACAGAATGTCGAGCCTATTCTGGGTCTAAATTGTTTGCAAAGGGTTATCAGCAGATGACAAAGTCAGGTAAAGGTTTAACACAAAGTAAAAATATATCTGTTAAACTTGTCATAACCTTTAAAGTGTCAAACAGTCTGGACCCGGATAAGGCCTTGACAGAATATCTGTCCTGATCTGGGTCCAAACTGTTTGCAAAGAATTATCAGCAGATAACAATGTCATTTAAATGTTTAATGCATTGTTAAAATATATTGGTTCAACTTCAGCTTGTCATAACCTTTAAAGTGTCAAACAGTCTGGACCCCGATAAGGCCTTGACAGAATATCGGCCTGATCTGGGTCCAAATTGTTTGCAAAGGGTTATCAGCAGATGACAATGTCATGTAAATGTTTATTGCATTGTTAAAATATATCGGTTCAACTTCAGCTTGTCATAACTTTTAAAGTGTCAAACAGTCTGGACCCTGATAAGGCCTTGACAGAATGTTGAGCCTGATCTAGGTCAAAATTGTTTGCAAAGGGTTATCAGCAGATGACAAAGTCAGGTAAAGGTTTAACGCAAAGTTAAAATACATCGGTTCAGCTTCAACTTGTCATAACTTCTAAAGTGTCAAACAGAATGTTGAGCCTGATCTGGGTCCAAACCGTTTGCAAAGGTTATCAGCAGATGACATGTCAGGTAAAGTTTTAATGCAAAAGGTAAAATACAATGGACTTGAACCAAATTGTCAGAACCTGGAAAAACATTTTTTTTTATTTGAATCTTTAGGTCCCATCAACAATCTTTCAGTTATATAGGGACGGGCCTTCATGGGTTGAACCAGTTCTAAGCTAAGATAAATGTGTCTTGCTCAAGGACCACAACACAGTGACACCAGTGAGGCTCGAACCCGTGGCCCTTCGGTCTTGAGTCAAGCACTCTACCACTGAGCCACTGTGCTCCCATTAAAAAATTCAAAAACAATTTGGATCCTGGTCAGGCCACTATGATTGTTTTCCCCGACACCATGTATACATTTAGGAATACCCAGGGGAGGCTTTTTTCACAGCAAAATATTGCATGCACTGATCCAGAGAGGGGGGGGGGGGGGGCAAGGGGCCCGGACCCTCCTTGAAAAACACAAGTTATATATGGGATTCAATAGGGAATAAGCAATTGGACCCCACCCCCCCTGGAAAAAATGTTGGAGCCCCTCTGGAACCTCGGAAAATTATAATTTTCTTTTAAATAAACCATTGACATTCTGTAAAATAAGTGAAGTACTTCTAAAAAAGAACTAAAAAAACGTTGTCAGGGATTTTTATGACAGATGGACCTGGACCCCACCCCCAGGGATTTTTTTTGCAATTTTGGGAAGGGGCCCTAGGGCCTTTCAGATTGGGAAAATTAGCGCGTTAGACCACTTAATTGGGAAATTTTCTAAACAAACAAGAAAAGCATTTTCGGTCAGTTTAAAAACAAATTAGCTATTACACATACTATTGACATTAAAGGACCTCTGACACTTTGATAGGGTATCTGCCTATTTTTCAGATGCTTCTCAAATTTTCCCTATGTATACAATATCGCTGGTATTCTTTTGAATAGGAAGCTTGGTGTATTAGAAACGAATTAAGGTTACAATTAGACAGACAGATCCCTACGACCAAACAGGAGACGCTACCAAAGGGGGTAGGGGTTGCAAAATTTGACTTCACCAAAACATTTAGAAATCAATTATTTTCACGTGTAAGGGTATTATATCATCAATCCTCGATTAGAAATCACAGTGAAAGTATTTTAAAGTCCAAAATCATGAGCATTTTAATGATTATTTTTGTTGTTGTGTTTTCTATCTGATTTGTTAAGAAATATTTTGAAGTGCAACTGTAGTCCATATTCAACCTTGATGACAATGTATTTACCTGGTGCAATATTATGCAGCAATGTACTATAACCATTCATCCATGCATACAGTACACCTAGTCAATGGCCATGTAGTTTATGTGTATTGGATAGATACAGTATATGAGCAAAATAATCTACCAACTGAATTTAGTAAAAGGACAATTTTCATAATCTGAAGAAAAATATGCTAAAACGTTGTAATATTTCATGACTAATGGGTTATGAAAAGGACGCTTACTTGTACTTATTATTTCATTATACTGGAAAAAAAGATTTTCAAGAGAGCACACCAAAAATCCAAATGTTAATGATCTGGCTCGGTCAGACGTCACATTTTGGGCTGTGGGATATCATTCCCCCCCAAGTCCCAGCTAGCTTTTCACATATATTATGTAAAATATGAGAATACACTTACGTGCAAAAGGATTAGTTGGGACTCGGGGGGGAATGATGTTTTAAAAATATTTTTCTATTTCCTATATGTATAATACAAAAAGTGACCATTTTAGCCCTAAAATAAAGCCGTACATTTATGGAAATAGGATACCAAATGCAAAATCATAAAATAGAGACCAAGAGCGAGCTTATATATGAAGATGGAAGCATTTGATCGACTTTAATTTTTTTCAAAATAGTAGGCAGGGATACACTGTGATTCCCATTACCACCGTCAGAGGTCCTTGAAGGAAAATAGGATGCAATTCTAGTTGATTGTCATCATGTAGCTTGTGTGTGTGTGGTGACTGAATGAAAATTCTAAAAAAAAAAAAAAATTTTTTTTTTTTTTTTGAGATTGGGGATTTTTTTTAAATTGGGAAAAAAGTTACCTAAATCCCATTGGGAAAGGGGCAGAATTTCGGCCCCTGAGGACACAAAAAAAAATCCCTGACCCCTGACAAAAATTTCTGGATCCGCGCATGTCTTGATACAAATCTTGAGCTATTGTTGTTTCATCTATGCTTGAATGCCATATAATAATTATTACTTGGGACTTTTCTGGAAAAGCTTAGCGCTTATGACAAGCTGCATATTGTACCAATTAAAGGTGTTGAGTGTCAAACTTGGAGGTGTGATGTGTCAGAATTTAGATTAAAAAAAGTCATTTATCTATCTGGAATTTGATAATATCTCAAGGTATATGGAATTTAAAGACCGTTTTAATGTGTTAAAGCTCCTAAGATATCAGTGACACTCATTTCTTTCACGTCTTAATGATTGCAAACCGATGGCCGTTCACCCCACCCACACCCGATTTTTTCAATAATTGTTGAAAAATCGGTGCTATTATTAATCAAAATAATCGTGGCGGTACAAAAGACAATGTTTTCCCTTCGAAATAAGCGCAGACTGATGAAGAAATCGGTGAATTTGAATAAATACGGCCCATTTTTCATCATTTTCCCGTTACCCGTAATGTTAAAATTCACCGTTCACATCAACGCGGTACATTTGTTTACCTGTGTCGCTAAGGCTGTGACGTCACGGCTGTCCCGAGAATCACTTGTTAGATGATAGCCTCTGGTAGCGTTGTCCTAGTATGAAAGTGTAGCTAAATGGACATCAAAAATGGGTGGCAACTATGCAGCCACCTCTTTTAGTGTTAACTTACAAGGATAGCACATTGCAAACTTGTCATTTCAAATAGCACCGGTCTTATCGAAATAATAAAATCTGGTTTTGTTGCATGGAAACAATAAAGGTACAGACTCGATGAGATAGACCGATCAGAGCATCCAAGCAGTCTGATCAGCACATTTGTTATTCAATCTCAAAAACTTAAATAGCTGAACTTGCTATGCGCACTATTCAAATTGAACCTAGTCTTTGTAACTGAGCATGCTGGATGTGTCCTTATAGGGTAGCTAACCCCTGAATATATGTTTTCTCGTGGCGCGTGTTTTGTGTACATAAAGCCGCTTTACAGCCACATGCTGGTGATTGGTAGGGTGTGAAAAACAGTACAATGATGAATACATGTATGTGATCGTATTGATTAAGTTGTAATTAGATATTAACATTGTCTGACAGTGTAGAACTTGAATAACTAAAAAAATAGTACAATCTTATTAAAGAAAATTCGGAATTGCAATGTAAAAACATGAACTCCTTTTGGTTTATAACTGATTAAAACATTTTAAAGATAAACCCAGCTCACGTCAGAGGGTTTGGTTCTTTCATTTAGAAAGTCCAGGTGAGTCTCTCATCATGCAGTCTCATCTGAGCCTTCGCTACTTGCCACTTAAATGACTCCAAATTTGCATTTTGTTTTGTCATCTGCTGACTTATTTTGAAATGACTTATTCAAAATATCTTCTAATATTTTAGTGCTAGTTGAAAAAAAAACCCCACTGCATGCTATCATAACAGACCTATGTCCGAAATTCCAAACTTAGTGTACACGAGCAGCGAAGACCCTGCGGAGCCGTCATTATATAAAGGGCTAGGATATTGGAACAGGCAGATCCGAAACTCCCCTAATCGAAGCCTCAGAGGTCGTAATTTTTTAATATTTGAACCCCGGATTTGAACAGGCTGCCCCGAATCTCTCCTTATTGCAGATAGCAAAACTGCGTTGATTTGGTCGTTTAAGCAGGCTATTCCGAACATCAACCCATAGGGAAAAGGTAATGGAACTTGCCACTGCTGGCCTGAACCTTGTCCGATCGCAAATGTTAAATTTTGATGAATATGTATGATTGAACAAGCTCCCAGAACGCCGCCCCATACGCATAAGAGTTGGGATCTAGGCCCGAACCTAACCTCAGCACAGATAGTAGATTTTGATGTTTTAGTGTTTGGAAAGGCTTGTTAGGACATAGACTTACCAAACTCTCCGTCTATCATTCTCTACCCTGCCCCGTTTTTTGACTCAGGTACGAGTTGACTTGGGGTAGGTACGAGTTGACCAAAGGTTAGGTACGAGTTAACTTAGGTACGAGTTGACTAAGGTACGAGTTGACTAGAAACTGGTCAGTGGAACTTGAGTGAAGAAATTGTAACCAGTGTTAAAATTTAAAACCGGACTTGACAATTTCTTCTTTCAGCCAGAAATCTAATATCGACTTCCAGAGCTAGATTACACTTTTGCCAGGCACAACTGATTTTTGACTAGGTTTTTTAGGATCTGTTTGCCTCCATTTCTTGAAACGTTTGACATGCAGTGATTTGACCGGGCCACGTAGCGCAGTCGGTAACGTGTCTGGCTACAGATGCGTGTCTGACTGCAGATCCAGGGGTCGCGAGTTCGATCCCGGCCCGGTACCATACTCTCGTGGAGATTGATCATGAAATAATTTCTACGGTCATTCTCCTCCCTTCCGCTGATTTACTCAAGAAGGGTTGTTGTCAGTTACAAGCCAAAGTATGTGCACAAATTACTGGTTAACCGCTTGCTCAAGCCTGCCCAGGAAAAAGTGTGGTTACAGCACCCTAGATAAGCAGCGAATTTGTGTAAATACGCAATTAAAATCATCAAAAAAGCAATTAAAATGAAATGTGTGCGTACCGAAAAGCAATTCTAACGATCGGTATGCAATTACATGCGATTTCATTGCGTACCATTTGGTCCTTTTCGTTTCCATTCGGCTAATAAACAAATGCCAGTCGGGTATTGATTTTATTTTTATTAGAGAGGGCGCATTATACTCCAGTTTTATGAAAATATCGGTGCCCAGTCCAGTATTTTGCGGAAAAAACTACAATGAAAGTGAAACTTTGCAAAGTATACACGCTCGGAATGTCAACAAGGGGATGAGATTTGCTTGCAGGAACAATAAAATCCGCGAGTTTGATACTTTAGAAAGGCAGACGATGGGAATGAATAAATATGCAAGCACATTCCGATGGCTTCATGCAATAAGAAAATGTGTTTTCACAGAAAAAAAAACATGGCGTAAAAAAAATATGAAAATACGCAATTGTTTTCGCAAGTACGCAATTGCACGGCCTCCAATCTCGGCCTCCTTCTCCAAAAAGAGCAGAACGTAAAGGGAGGCGAAGGCCCTTCCGGGAAGCAGGCAGTGGGCATAAACAATGGAACATGGTAAGCTGTGTTGACACATTTTCAATCATAAGTAAATTTTCAGCGCAAAACTCGAAAATCTAAGAATGCTATGCTTCGGGCAATTATTCAAGCTATCCGTAGAGCATGCTGTTTGCACATTAGAACTTAGTTTGTAAGCGTGAGAGCTTTTCTCTCGTTGCACATTTGTCCAAGAAACGGTGGTTCCCGCATGGTTTTGCCTTCTAACCAAACAAATAGTAGCGTTTGGACCCTTATTCATACTACCGAGGCCCCTCCACACCCATGTTGTCCCAAATGCAATTTTTCGAGATATTTCAATGATAATTGAGTGATTTAGAGCCAAATTTCTTTAGGAGCAGGAGGCGAAGGGCAGGAGAAGGAGGCTGGGAGAGGAGGAGCAGGCGGCGATCATATCAAAATTTGCATTGATTTTGCTTATTTTTAATAGCAAGTTTTGTGATCAGAATAATTCAGTTAACAATAGCGTTTAATCATTCGTATCACACATGCAAGTTTGATATAGATTGAATAAGTATATTATTAAAAATAAGCAAAATCAACGCAAATTTTGATATGATCGCCGCCTGCTCCTCCTCTCCCAGCCTCCTTCTCCTGCCCTTCGCCTCCTGCTCCTAAAGAAATTTGGCTCTAAATCACTCAATTATCATTGAGATATCTAGAAAAATTGCATTTAGGACAACATGGGTGTGGAGGGGCCTCGGTAGTATGAATAAGGGTCCAAACGCTACTATTTGTTTGGTTAGAAGGCAAAACCATGCGGGAACTACCGTTTCTTGAACAACTGTGCAACGGGAGAAAAGCTCTCACGCTTACAAACTAAGTTCAAATGTGCAAACAGCATGCTCTACGGATAGCTTGAACAATTGCCCGAAGCATAGCATTCTTAGATTTTCGAGTTTTGCGCTGAAATTTTACTTATGATTGAAAATGTGTCAACACAACTTACCATGTTCCATTGTATATGCCCACTGCCTGCTTCCCGGAAGGGCCTTCGCCTCCCTTTACGTTCTGCTCTTTTTGGAGAAGGAGGCCGAGATTGGAGGCCTTGAATTGAGGATAACCAGGTTGCGTAAGTACCCAATTGACCCAAAAGCTTATCTAGGGCGCTGGGTTAAGTGAACTGACCGTCCCGCAATGACCATAGCTGTTGACATGGGACGTAAAGCAACAAAAACAAACAAACAAAAACAAACATGCAGTGATTTTGTTACCTGCGCATCCTGCATCTTTTGCGCATAAGTTTTTATTTCAGCGAGTCCCGGGATGCAATAGTAATTGCAGACTTGTCATTAAAAATAGTGTTTTGGACTCAGTTTGTAGTTGGGACTCATTGATATTGGACACAGCGAGTCCCAGGACCCATATGCCAAAATTGTAAATGAATCACTGGACATGGTTGAATATATAACCTTTCTTTCTATACTGTAACACCCTTGCGAGGATTACGTGCAGGTGAACCTGAACACAAGTGAGGGGGTATGGGATAAGCCCCAATTTATCAAATGTTACATGGACAGACTGTACCATGGTGCCCAGTAAAGTGCAAGTGTCCCACTACCAGAATATTCAAAATAGCCCAATACGATTGGGCCAAACACTTTATATCAGTGACCTATATTAGAGTGACTGGACACTTCATTTTTCAGCCATATAGGTATGTCGTGGCATGTGTCACGTGACGAACGCCTGGTGCGCCTTTTATCGTACACACTCAAAATGGCTATGCAGCTTGTGAGACCGCTGCATTTGTAGGTACTTTAAAGAGCGTACTTCGTCATAAATATCGCTTATTGGTAAATATTGTAAATAACAATCGAAAAAACATATATGAAATATTGCTAAAAGCTATGTTTCTGCAATGTAAAAACTAATCCGGTATAAATATCGGCCGATTTTAAGAAAGTTGCGGAAATTGGCAAAAATGGCTTCAAAAATACCTCTTTCACTCTGACGAATAAAGCTTCAAACATGGCTATATCTGTGTCTCGATTTATCAATATTCATAAACTAAGATGCCCAATGATTCATAATATTTGTTATTATATAATTTCGGTGTTTATAAAGGTGTTAAAAGTTTAGGTAAACAATAGAGAAATTATGCTGTGTATTCCAAAACAGCGGTAAAAGCCAATGGTGTAGATAAATGATATCGAGTTTCCCTCATTTACCTGTGTAAGATACACGACAGTGTTATTTTAGTTGAGTATTGTTATTTCATTGGAGTTTCTAGTCACTCTTATTATATAGGTCACTGTTTATATGAAGATGAATTATAGAGTAATAAAAAGCTCCAAGGAGCTTTCAAGACATAAAAATCAAGAGTTTAGCCTTAGGCTCACTTATCAACAATACTTCTTCCTGCCTATATTCAATCTTTCTTTTCTTTCTTGGTCACCGACACATAATGGTCAAGGCTGACAGAGTGTCGTAAAGCATAGATGTAGACAAGTCCAGGGAATTTACGGGGGCACAGTTTATGACAGCTTAACATTCTGCTGGTCGAATCATCGGGGCTGCACCCCACACTTATGGGCAGACCGTCAAAATGTGATGATCTTTTAGCTCAAGGTTAGGCCAAATAAAAAAATATGTGTGGTTCAGGTTATATCTTGAAAAAAATTAGGGTAGGTAGGTAGGCTACTTTTTTTTTTTTAGAATTTTTTTTTTCTTGGGTGTATAGATTGGTTTTGAAATGTATTTAATTAGTCAAAGGTAATAATAAAAGAGTCCCTCTATTTCCAATACTAAAGAATGAATGCATAGAAATTTAGTTTTTCATTAAGGTGAGCATTTTGATACATTTTTTTCTGATATTTTTTTTTCAACTTCAAAATTTGGAGAAAAAAATTTAGGGTAGGGGGTAAAAAATTAGGGACGGTCGGGTAACCTGAACCACACCTATTATTTAATTTGGCCTTAGCTATTGTGATCCCGACACCTATAGGCACGCAGTCGAAAAACTGCTGATCTTTTAGCTCAAGGTTAGCTATTGTGATCGGTCTTCGTCATTCCGTCCGTAAACTTTTAACAAAATCCCTTGAACCACTAGTCCAAAATTGAAAATAATTTCACAGAGATTGTTCCCCGTAATGCCCGCTACAAAATTGCACAAATGGTTCCGCTTTACCCTTCAGTCATATATCTACAGATGTTAAAAGAAATGGAAAAAAAAAACTTTGTTAGTCCTTTGTACACGGCCTCCAATCTCGGCCTCCTTCTCCAAAAAGAGCAGAGCGTAAAGTGAGGCGAAGGCCCTTCCGGGAAGCAGGCAGTGGGCAAAACAATGGAACACGGTAAGTTGTGTTGACACATTTTCAATCATAAGTAAATTTTCAGCGCAAAACTCGAAAATCTAAGAATGCTATGCTTCGGGCAATTGTTCAAGCTATCCGTAGAGCATGCTGTTTGCACATTTGAACTTAGTTTGTAAGCGTGAGAGTTTTTCTCCCGTTGCACAGTTGTCCAAGAAACGGTGGTTCCCGCATGGTTTTGCCTTCTAACCAAACGTATAGTAGCGTTTGGACCCTTATTCATACTACCGAGGCCCCTCCACACCCATGTTGTCCCAAATGCAATTTTTCGAGATATTTCAATGATAATTGAGTGATTTAGAGCCAAATTTCTTTAGGAGCAGGAGGCGAAGGGCAGGAGAAGCAGGCTGGGAGAGGAGAAGCAGGCGGCGATGAAATCAAAATTTGCATTGATTTTGCTTATTTTTAATAATATACTTATCCAATCGGTCGCTGGACATTTCGGCCCATAACAATTTCGGCCCATGTCAATTTCGGCCCATAACCAAATCGGCCTATACAATTTCGATGTTCGAATCAAACTTTAGCCACTATAGTACGAACTATAGTTCGATTCGAAGTGCGCCACTGTCGTCCGGGTTAGAGTTACACATACAAACACAAATATTTTAAGCCGCATCTTAATCATGCGATCGATAAAGCAGCCAACAGGGCAAACATTTAACGCAACTTTGTAGGGACGTAATAGTTGGTAAACATTATTGAGAATAACTCATTTATAAATGAATATTCGGAAGACATTTTGTATATCTTATAAACATTTATTTGCGGAAAAAAAAACATACAGCTGTCAACGTTTTTTGATAGCGAAAATCTCAAAGAAGACTGAATGCGTCACAAGGACAAAATGGGTTTATAAAAATGAGATAAGTAAATGCTGTTTTTATATAAACGTCAAGAGTCGGCAAGAATGGGTTTATAGGCCCCCATCGGTAAAAAGATGTGTTTAAATATTTAATAATTATGTTGATTTAAGTAAGAGTCTGTCAATTTGGACTATCTATTTATGATTTATAGGCGTAGGAGTCTCGTAGAACGGTCAGTGGGGCGCCCCGATGTTCAAATTTCAAGGAACGCTTGGTTTGAATTCCTTTTTTTCTGCGTCTAAGTCTTTCGCACCATCAGTAATTGTTGCTCTTAATCAAAGCTTGAGAGGGGGTGGGTATAAAACAGAGGTTCGACCCAGTCTGAGATTTTTGATAATCCTTTTCCCAAGAACTTAGGGAGAAATACACAAGTATCACTAATCTGTGAGCATTACATGATTCCAATGAGAAAAAAAGTGAACCACTCATTACGTTGGTGGTGGCATTTAAAGCGAAGTAATTTCGATTTATTTAAATGTTTTGAAATATTCATACATGCAAGTTTGATATAGATTGGATAAGTATATTATTAAAAATAAGCAAAATCAATGCAAATTTTGATTTCATCGCCGCCTGCTTCTCCTCTCCCGGCCTGCTTCTCCTGCCCTTCGCCTCCTGCTCCTAAAGAAATTTGGCTCTAAATCACTCAATTATCATTGAAATATCTCGAAAAATTGCATTTGGGACAACATGGGTGTGGAGGGGCCTCGGTAGTATGAATAAGGGTCCAAACGCTACTATACGTTTGGTTAGAAGGCAAAACCATGCGGGAACCACCGTTTGCTCACAAACTAAGTTCAAATGTGCAAACAGCATGCTCTACGGATAGCTTGAACAATTGCCCGAAGCATAGCATTCTTAGATTTTCGAGTTTTGCGCTGAAAATTTACTTATGATTGAAAATGTGTCAACACAACTTACCGTGTTCCATTGTTTTGCCCACTGCCTGCTTCCCGGATGGGCCTTCGCCTCACTTTACGCTCTGCTCTTTTTGGAGAAGGAGGCCGAGATTGGAGGCCGTGTTTGTATGTATACTGTAAATCACAAAAACAGGTACTTTGACAAACAGTGAAGACCCAGATAAAATGCAGCATCGTAAGGGTCTGCACTGTTTGCTAAGATTAAAACAACCTTCAGGAACAGATTATGAAATACATCATAATTAAGGAAATGCAATCTATGACCCCTTAAAGTACACAGTGGATAGTCCCATATAAATATGTAAGGGGAAATCCATCAGAATACAAAGGATTAATCTGGATGTCTTTTTTTGTTTTGCAGGAGATGAGCTCTTCTCTGATACTTTCAAAACTAAGAAATCAGAAGAGGACTTCATAATAGAATGTCAAGGAAAAGTAAGTGAAGCTGTAGTCGCCTGTCAATGCTGAAAATAACATTATTATTTAGTATTCATACAATTTTTGAGGGTGAATTTGAAAATGTAGATCAGTTTTAACATATATTTTGGGTGCCCAAAAGAACTGTCTCATTGAGACAGTTCTTTTGAGCACACAAAATATGAATATATATGTTTTGCTTGAGAAATAAGAAAATTAATTTTGATTAAAGTCATGGTATTTAAGTATTTTGGTCATGATGAGTTAAAAAATGTTGAGGAAAAGGAATGGAATTTCTTTAAATTTTGAAATATAATCAGGCCGAGCCCAGAGGCTCGGACACAACAAGGGTCAGGCAAAACAAAAAATATGGCAGGAAAAATTTATAAATTTTGAAAGGGAATCAGTATGGCCTAAAAGGGAATTTTGCTGAATTCACTAAATGAATTTGTGTCCATTTCCAAAAATAGGGACAGTAACAGATTTTTTTGGCCTTCAAATTTTTGACAATTTTTCGAAAATATTTGTTTCACATACTTTTGCCACCTTAGTAATGAGCTTTTGTGATCGTCCGATATCCATCTGCAGGGATTCATTTACAATTTTTGGCTTATGGGTCCTGGGGCTCGCTGTTTCCCATATCAATGAGTCCAACTGCAAACTTATGCGTCCAGAACACTATTTTAAATGACAAGTCTGCAGTACTATTGCTTCCTGGGACTCACTGAAATAAAAAAAAAACTGCATCCCAGAGACAAAATTATGCGCAAAAGATGCATGATGCGCAGGTAACAAAATCATTGCCATCTGTCAGCTAGTCTGCAATTTTCACCAGGCTGTGTAGTGCAGTTGGTAACCTGCCTGGCTGCAGATATGTGTCTGACTGCAGATCCAGGGGTGGCAAGTTCAATTCCCGCCTGGTCCCATACTTTCATGGAGATTGATCATGAAATAATTGCTACAGCCATTCTCCTCCCTTCGGCTGATTCATGAAGGGTTGTTGTAAGCGACAAGCTAAAGTATGTGTACAAAGTACTGATTAACCGCTTAGTCAAGCTTGTCCAGGAAAAAGTGTGGTTAGGTGAACTGACCGTCCCGACATGACCATAGCTGTTGACTGGGACATAAGCAACAAACCAGACCAAAAGTCCACAATATCTTTTAGATAAACAACATATCCTTAACTACTGACTGTGTCATTTCACCAAACTTCACAGGAGTGATCCCCTTTCAAAGCTGATTGAACATTTCAATTCTGCAGGGAATTCTTGTTGCTTTGGCAACCTTACGGGGAAAACTTTGAAATATCTTCCTGGCGAAAACTGCTGGTGTGATATAAAATGTTTTAACACAATAGCTTTATTTCATACAGAGTTTTCCAGACATGTTACGATTGAACAGGGTGGCCATGGAATCTAGAAAACAGGGAAAACATGAAAAATTCCTTACAGTGAAAAATCAGGGAATTTAAAAAATGATGAAAAACAGGGAGAAATCAGGCAGTGTTTGCACTAACTTTTTGAAACGGGAAGTCATCACTTCCACCCTTTGAGGTCTGGAAGACACATGCCATATTTTTGGATGTCAAATTGTGAGTGCAGTGCCGAAAATGCTACTCTATTTTTTAAGTGTGATGTTGTTTGTGATGCTTAATTACATGTTCACAGGTTTTTGTGTTTATTTTTAAACATGTTTACTAATATTTATGGTTTGAGATTTTTCTATGAAGCTTAAATCAGCAAGCATAAATATTTGTACAAAATTGTCCAATTGTCGATGGATGAAAATGGTTAAAATCGTCCTTCAAAAAGGGTCTAGAAAAAGATCAAAAGTCAGTGAAAAGTCCGGGAATTTTGAAAAGGATATTTAATGGCAACCCTGGTCTGACTACCCTATTATATTTATTCAGATGGAGACCAGAAAGGGAGACACAATTGATGAATCGGCACTTGGTGCTAATGCATCCGCTGAAGAACAACAAGAGCAAATGGAGGAGGCTGGAGCAAAGACCGGAATTGACGTTGTCCTTAACCATCAGCTACAAGATATATCCCATTTACTACCTAAAAAAACAGATGTAAAGAATTATTTGAAAAAATATGTAAAAAAGTAAGTGTTTACAGCAGGGGTCTGGAAATAGTAAACTTTTCTACATGTCCAGGGACAAGTAAAAAGCCAAAATGTACTTGTCAATAGAAAATTTTACTTGTCCAAAAGAACAAATTAGCTTATACCTTACAGTGCTTAAACAATTTATTCTTTCAAAAAGAGTATGAAACCAGATATATATCAACTCTTGTAAACAGTATGGATCCTGACAAGCTGGCTTCTCTTGTAAACAGTGTAGATCCAGATCAGCTGGCTTCTGAAGAAGCCAGCTGATCAGGATCCACACTGTTTTCAATGCAAGATGTGAGCTCGCAATAATTAATCAAAATATGAAATACAGAGTGGTATTAATACATTTGTACTTGTCCAAGGACAAGTAAATAGAAATTTTTAACTTGTCCTTAATGAAAAGGGACCAGGTCGGACAAGTCAGGCATGGTATTTCCACAGCCCTGGTTTACAGGGTATGGGCAGGCTTAAGATTTTCACATGTTTCACATCTAGGCTTGCTGGCTCACCTGTGAGCTATTAGCATGGAAATGGTCGGCATCGCCCTTCCACACTTTCAAAGAAGTATATCTCTAAAGTCAGTTAGCCAATTTTGATAAAATTTCATGAAAAACCAGCATCAGGTAGGGAGAAAGTGTTTCTGGGCTGATCTGATTGGAACTTAGGTTGCCATGGCAACATATAGCTCCCATTAACTTGTGTATGAGAAAAAAACTTTAATTAATCTTCTCTGGGACCATGAGGCCCACAGCTTATATATATTTGGTATGTAGCCATGCAGGCCCCCTAGTGGAACCTTTAAAACCTTTAGAAACTTTTAATTTGGTTGCAATTCTTTAATTTGGCTGAAAACCATTTATAACCTGTATTTTGATTAATAAACCTTTAAATTTTGCAAGGTCAGTTTGAACATAAGAAATAGAAGATACTAATGTCGACAAGTAATGTCTGACATCTTGAGCTTTTCAGGACAAGTAATGTCTGTGACATCTTGAGCTTTTCAGAAAGGGCCTAGGGGAAACACTACCTATGTAAACACTGCAATCCATGCCACTTGGATCCAAAGGGCATCAAAATGAGGGCCATTTGTTCCAATGGACTCAGAATAATAATAAAAAAAAAAATAGCAAATTTTCTGAAACTATAAGGCCAACAACTCAGGTGAGTGATGTAGGCTTATTGAGCCTCTTGTATTTGGCCTAGGAAACAAGTGCAATTTTACTCTCATAGATTAAAGTTTACGTGCTTTTTCCTGAATTCAATTTTAAGGCTAACTTTCCAAAAAAGCTGAATTGGGCAGATTTGTAATACAGTAAAGCCTGCAGGCCCTCTAGTGGAACCTTTAAAACCTTTAGAAACCTTTAATTTGGTTGCAATCCTTTAAAACCTTTTATTTGTCTGAAAACCCTTTAATAACCTTCATTTTGATTAATAAACCTTTAATTTTGCAAGATCAGCTTGAACATAAGAAATAGACCATAAGTAAGTTGAAAAATAATGCCCGTGACATCTTAAGCTTTTCAGAAAGCAGCATACATCCTCTGACCATTGTATAGTGGTCTTAACTCTTAAGGTCAATTTTTCTGAGGCTTCAGATAAAGCAGCAATAAAAAAAAAAGTCAGGTAAGGTAAATATAAATGCTTTTGGGTTGTTTTCTTTCTTTACATCCATGCTAAACAGCTGCTGTATGTAATATCGGAATTACTTGTTGATCCTTACAGGGGTTTCATTAACTTTTTTGGCATCTGGGTATCAAGGCAAAGTAGGCGGGTGATTTGACAGTATTTGCCTATAGACTCTAAACAAATTTATCAAAAGTAGCAGGGGAAACATGCCTGAGTAGAAGGGGAAAATCCCCGCCTCCCTCCTTAATGAAACCCCTGTCCTTACCACCCTTTTCCTAGGCAGGCTTAACCCAAATCCTTTCACAATTACATGTACTCAGTGCTCATCTTTCATTAGTAACTGACAACTATAGTGAAAGAATGTGCCCAACCTGGGAATAGAACCTACAAAACTCCCAACATTAGGCTGGACACGCTACCAACTGCAATATATAACTGGGATGGCAAATATTAAAGGATATCATCAATCGGGTTTACTGACATCTGAATAATGTCCTGATTTTCTAATGTCACTGTCTAAGGTTTTCAAATCTAAACATTGATATCGATACACAAGACAAATACAGACATATGCATATCTTTCTAAATTTTATATACAATATAAATGGGAGCAATATCCCCTGAAATTGTTCAATTACTGAAGGTAAAATTACTCTTTGAAAATGACCAGAGATGGCTTCTCCTGCTTTATTGGTTTTCAAAATTTCCGGGGGGAGGACCCCCTAACCCCCTTTAAGATTAGAAATATGTGATTCATTTTTCAATCCGACACTCCTCAACACTAGCTTGAAGTTCAAAGTGAGGTTTTAAAAACTAGGGAGTCAACAACAAGAGTGTTTTCTATTGATTTGTGATAAATGGGCTCTAATTTTATTGGCTAACTTAGTAAGGATTTGCTGCATCGCTTTCATACCATCATCTATCATAACATGGATTTAAAGATGGAGATCCAATAAAAATTCTAGAAAATTTGATGTTAATTTGCTCTTTATTTTTATTAGAATTTCAATGAAACAACCTTTATTTTGCCTTAAATAGCCTTTATAAAAAATCTTTAATTTTATGAGAGTCTACTAGGGGGCCTGAACCTGTCTAAAATTTTAAAGGGGCCACTCAAAAATAGACAAAGCAAAGTTCCTAATGACAAATAGTAGCTGAGTGGAGGTCGAAAGTAATGCAGAATGCTCCCCATCCCACAGATGAGAGTGTGTAACTGAAAATTATTTTTCTTATATGTTGTGGGTACTCAAAAGAACCATCATCAATGAGACCGTTTTTTGAGCACCCAAAACACATGTTTAAACTGATGGATAAGAATATAATCACATTTTTACGCAAATTATTTTTGCTTTACTTGCCCCATGCTCCCCTTGGATTGCTATTTTTAAAATTTGCTTTTGTTTACAGTTTAGCGGGCAAACTTGATGAAAAGAAAAAAGAGAAATTCATGGAGAATTGCAAAAGCAAATTTACTTCCTTCTTAAGTAAATTCACAGAAGACACCTCAATATATGTAGGTAGGTACTGCTACAGCTATTATCAGTGCTGGATTCAATACCTGCCAAGAGCTATCAGAAACAGGAAACTCTTGAGGAAAATAAAACTAATTTTTGTCAGACTTGGGCCAGTTATCTTTAGTTCATTATGTACTGTATTGGTACAATCAGAAATGGGCCTCGATGCAACAAAACATGTTTTCAGGGTTTCCGACAAAGTGAGATTCAAACCAGCATGCTCAGCTACAAAGACTAGCTAGAAATTTAAAATTGCGTGTGTAGCATGTCTAGATATAATACTTTCCAATAAATGTATTACAAAGGCGCTGATCAGTCCTGGTCTGCGCCTTTGTTCTGCGCACCCCGACAGGTTTTCCCGCGTTGAGGCCCAAATTAATTATCTTGCTCAACTTAATTGTTCACAATGGTAAGAAGGGACTTGTCAAGGCTGTCACATTTACATAACCATATACAGGATATTACCAGTCCATATGAGCTTTCAGTTCAATTGGGTAGTTACCCCATCAGAATTGTATCAATTGTTGTTGTTTTTTAAAAAAAAACAAAAAAAAAACAATCACTTAATTTGATACTCCACCTGAGCCAAAGGCTCATGGGTGAGCTAAAAGTATACCAATAACTCTGTCATCCATCTGTCACTCAAAATTTTCAAACATCTCTAAAACCACTAGGCCAATTGAACTCAAATTTCCTATGGAGTCTCCATAGGACGTGGAAACTTAAAGTTTGTTCAAATGGTCCATGTCACATGACCAAGACGGCTGCCATGCCCATATTGGAAAACTGAAAGTAGTCGTGTATGATGTTGCAGGGCTCGAGATAAGAGGGGTAAAGTGAATTCAGCATTTGTTTTTTGGAGATCATTATTGAAAATTAAATTGAAGGGTAAAAATACCCTTTGCAGTTTGAGGCTTCAGCGCTGATATTCAA
Organism: Loripinus fragilis; assembly: GCA_964019695.1. Taxonomy (NCBI): domain Eukaryota; kingdom Metazoa; phylum Mollusca; class Bivalvia; order Lucinida; family Lucinidae; genus Loripinus; species Loripinus fragilis. Next base: position 73,699,712 of record OZ026524.1, read on the forward strand.
TTTATGTGGTGAAATCTTTTATTCTTATTAAGAAAAAACTAGATATATATACATGTATTGTATAAATCTTGGAAGTTTTCCTAAAAATGTAACATGTATTTAATACAAGCAACTTTTCTTTATGAAATGTGTTAAGCAAATATTGTCTTGGGTCCTCTAACAAGGCTTTGCATTTTCTGCAATTTGATATTTTTAAGTAGGGAGTATTTTTTTTGCGGCTTGCCGCGCTGTGAAGTTGTCTTTTTGACATGGGTTGCCTCACATTGAAGTTGCCCTTTGTAGGTATTGCACCCTGCCTCTTTTTCAGGCTGTGGGAAACACTACACACCCTCGGACCCTGGGGTGGGGTCCAGAGTTCGCACAGACCTGGAAAAGTCCTTGAATTTGACCTTGGTCCTGAAAAACTCCTGGAATTTGGAAAAAGTGCCATTTGTCCTGGAATTTTGTAAAATCATCCTTGAAAATATGAATTTGTCTTTGAAAAAATATAATTTACAACTAGTCCTTTCAGATTTATGGGATGCGCAAAAAAAAACTTGTGGGAAAATTGCAAAAAAACTGAGTGAAAATCGCTGGATGCACGTCGAAGACTGAGGTAGAACTTGTATTCTACAGTGGCTCAGTGGTAGAGTGCTTGACTCGAGACCGAGGGGCCGCGGGTTTGAGCCTTATTGGGGTCACTGTGTTGTGGTCCTTGAGCAAGACACATTTATCCTAGCTTAGTACTGGTTCAACCCAGGAATACCCGTTCCTGTTTAACTGAAAGATTGTTGATGGGACGTGAGAATCAAACTATTCAATTTGTGGGGTAGTCCTGTTTTTTATCACGGGTGTCAGAATCAAAACAAAAATCGAGTGCGCCTTTTCATTTTGACGCTTTCGGTTGAAAAAAGTGCATTTTTCGAGTTGGTTATACAAAATTGGGAAGAAATTGAGTCCTTGAAAAATGAAAAAAGTTCTGGAATAGTCCTGGAATTCTGTTTTCCCATTTCCGTACGAACCCTGGGATCAAAAGGTCCAAACATTTTTTGTATAGACTTAAAAGTAAAACTTTGACCTTACACACACCCCTGACCTCTGGGTCAAGTTGAAAGATCAGATATTGAACTTGTGCAGAAAAGTTAAATTTTTATTGAACTAGGCACTGAAAAATAGTTGGTAGGCTTTTATCTATGATCTGTATGATATCCAAGGTGAACTTGGGGGTTGGAGAAATGAGATTTATGTTTTCTGATTTATAGGTTTCTCTTAATATTATTAATAACCCTTCGTGGGGGATATTAATTTGTTGAAACTTCTATTTTGCCAGGTGACATATCAGGAAATCATGAGGACAATTTTGCTGAATGTAATGCTTGTTTAATGTTTGGAAACTGGAATTCTGATGGTATGACGCTAACGTTTTACGCTCTAGCTGATGGCATTATAGAAGAAAAACAGGTGAGAACAGAAAATGGTGGGGTACAGTAAAACCGGTGTAAAATGCTCAATCAATTTCAAACATAGACAAAACATGGATCATATTTAAGGATTGAAATGCAGATTTTTAGCTTGCACTTAATGATGCAAAACATTAGGCTTTTTAATGTCTGTGAAGCCTGAAGGGCTTCTCGGAGACATTAAAACGCTAATGTTTTGCATCATCCAGTGCAAGATAAAAATCTGAATTTCAATCCTTATATTTACATTTTATATTATCAATGAAATAAACCTAATTATCTTCCACCCAAATTCGCTGGCTATCATTGAATAATGAAATATTTTATTTGTAACGGAGGTGTTGGAACAGCCAGCGAACGAAAAGCCTGTACATAACGTCTTGGCGATACGTGAATGAGGTCACGCATTTGTTGATAAACTAAGAAAGTTATTGGTTGACGTTACTCCACCTAGAGGCGCGGCCTAGACCACGTGACTGCTCAATGTTTTGCATCGAGAAATGCAAGCAGTTAGGAATTATTGTTTCATCTAAGGCAGCTACATTGAGAATGTAAATATTGACAAATGGTAGCTTAATGAAGGTCAAAAGTATTGCAGAGCATTCTGTAATACTCGTGACCTGCATTAAGTGATAATTGGTCTTGAAAACCAATTTTCAGTCTTTGAGTGTGGCTTTTTTACACAGGTTTTACAGTGTTCGCACAGGCTTGAAAAGTACTTGAATATACAGGGCTCTTAAAGATTCAATCAGCCTTGAAAAGTACTGGAAAATCGCTCAAAGGCCTTGAAAAGTCCTTGAATTTTACTATGTACTGTAGGATTTAACACAGTTGATAGAGTCTTTAATCAGTTTAAAATTGGTGTGCCTTTATTATCCCCCAATGAAGTCGGAGGGATATAGTTTTGGCGTCGTCCATTCCGTCCGTCCGTCCGCACTTTGTCTGTCCGGAACCATATCTCAGTACCTATTGGTCAGATTTAATTAATTCTTGGTACAAATGATTAGTACCATGAACTCTCGATATCCTATAAGTTTGGTCAAAATTGACATCTTAACACTTGAGTTATTGCCCTTGTTTAAGTATCGGCAATTATAAGGCCAAACCTATATTAGCTTTTTTGTGTGATGATCTTCACATTTCATCAAAGCTATTATATTTAACAACTTCTCACTATAGACCATGATTGCCAAGTGCCTGTAGATAAGAATGGCAGCGTCAAAGTTTTACCCCACCCCCTTTGACCCCACCTAAGGGGTCAGAGGTCAAATATTTAAATTTCGCAATAACTAAGGCAATTATTAAAATTTTTTGCTGAAATTTTGCATGCAGGCAGAGCAGCAATAGACAGGGGTGTAAAATTATTTTTTTACTCACTCGCCCTGCAGGACTAGTGGGGGGAAAAACCTACTCGCCCTTATGGTATTATCACTCGCCCTTAAGGATTAATCATATATGTATCATGTATTATAATATATTAATGAAAGCAATAAAGTTTTCAAATTAACACAATCTTGGTTTTATTTATATCCAAATAAGACAAAAAAAACAACTGTTGAACAAGCATATGATCAGATGGGCTTTGACTAGCTCTTGTATAATAAAATAAAATAAAAGATGTGACTAGGATTAAGGAAACTTATGATCCATTACTGTAAACAGTGAGTACAGTACTATTAATAGGGTTCTGATTTATTAAGACTCAATCTGATTCACTGCCACTGTCAGCTGCTTCAACATTTGGTGCCCTTGGACCTCTTGGGCCAGACAGTTTATGACCATGTATGTGACGATTGCCACTATCCAACCATTGATTTAAACTATCAGCAGGGCTAAAAGCTTCAAACTCTTGACCATCAACCTTGATTCTCATTAAACTGCTTAAACTGTCTTGCTTCATAGAAGTTCTATTTTGAGTCTTTAATCCATTCATCAAACTGAAACCTCTTTCACATTCAGCAGTGGTAGGAGATAGAGTAAGCATAATGTTGATCAATGGAAGTATGCGTCTTATATGATCAGTGGCATTATTAGGGTTCAAAACACTCTCATAAGCCTCTATTAATGTTCTATCCATATTTCTGGCAACAAAAAGCTTAAGATCAAGCCACTGGTCAACAGCATTTTCTTGCTCCTCCTCAGTTAAAACTGGTGTGAAATGCTGAACTAATTTACCCCGGCATCCAATTTAGGTTACCTTGCACCCCCCAGGACAATTTTTCATGGGTGCCAAATTGTTCATTGGGACCCCCTGGATGGGAAACGAAGGTGTCCTCAAAAAAATTTTGGTTTGGGCTATGTGAAATTGCATGGTTTCTATGCCAACCCATAGCGAATTTGAGAAGGGGGGTCTGCCTATAAAATTACTCATATCTCAGCTGTTACTTATCCTAGACTACTAAACTTAATACCAAATTAAAGCTTAGACATATGTCTATTATCCCCTTGTTGCATATGGAAATTATCTAATTTGCATATTCATAAATATTTATGAAAACATTAAAAATGTGTTTCACGAATGGGGGTATACATACAAAATCAATAATATCTCAGCTGCTTTTAGTCGTAGAGTACTAAAATTTGTACTAAAATAAAGCTAAGACATAGGCCTTTCATTTCATGGTCAAATATGCAACGTACCTTATTTGCATAATTTGCATATTCATGAATATTAATAAAAACGCTAAAAAATAAGGGAAAATCATTACAGATATAAATAAGCTGATTTCATCCCAATATTGTCATTGTTGCATATTTTAATGTAATCAATGTTACAATTTGACAGGTCCTATCATCCAGTGGTCCTATATGAATATTATCTCATTTGAATATTCATGTAAATGCTACAAAAATTTAAAAAATGAGGGAAAATCACGTAAAAACTATAAGCCTAGAGGAGGGGTTAAGGTACGATCTATCCTGCACTCTTAGGGCCTTTTAAATTCATGCAAAATTGTTTAGTGGGACCCTCAGAATGTGAAATGAAGTTCTCCTTACAGGAAATTAGGTATGGGCTACATGAAAATGCATGGTTTCCATGGCAACCGCTTATATGATTCTCGAGATTGGGGGGTAGGCCTACAAATTCAATCATATCTAGGGTTCTACTTATCCTAGAGCACTAAAATTGGTGTCAAATTAAAGCTTAGACACATGTCTTTTTTCTTGTGGTCAGATTTGTAAATCATCTAATTTGCATATTTATGAATATTAATCAAAACCTACAAAAATGAAGTAAAATCATAAAAAACAACATAAATGAACATATTTCAGCACAAAAACATCATCAAACCACCATTGTTGCCAGTTTTTATATCCTCAGTGATTCAATTTGATAAGTTCTTTCATCCAGTGGTCCTATATGAAAATTATCTCATTTGCATATTCATGAATATTAATGAAAAGTTTGGTATTAAAGAAAAAATCTTAAAAAAATTAAGGGATGTACATATTAAATGACAAATATTTCACCTACCATGTGTTCCAGTGTATCAAATCTAGTGCCAATTTAATGCTTAGACATTGTACATTTACCATAAGGTATAATATGAAAAATATTTATCATGAATATTCGTGAATTTTAATGAAAACAGAAGAAATGAAAGAAAAATTGCGGAAAAATCAAAGGGGTGCACTTCCAAAATTACTCATATCTCAGTAGTTAAGTGACCAATAGTGCCAAACCTGATTTTAAGTCAATGCATAGACACAACATGTTTACCAAAATGATCCAATTCATAACACATCAAATTTAAATTCTCATGAATATTGATGAAAACATGAGAAATTAAGACTAAATACATGAAAATTAAGGGGGTATAGCTACAACGCGATTCATATCTTGGCTTCCAATTGCCCAATAGTAACAAGCTTGGTACCATATCAAACAGCATAATCCTAAGTAAAATTGAGTAAAAGAAAAAAGTATAAAATTTATCACAGCTGAGATATGAGTAATTTTGTAAATACACTGCTATCAATTTGTATACATTTTTTACTTGTATTTTTAAAGTTTTTATTAATATTGGTATTAAACAAATTAGTTAATTCTTATATCTTCCCACTAGGTAAAACTGCTATGCATAGACTTAAATTAAGTATATTGTTTGCTACTCTAGGGCAATTAGCAGCTAAGATATTGGTAATTTTGTAGGTATACCCCATTCATTTTTCGGAGATTTTTCTCTTTATTCCAGTGTTTATATTAATTTTCATGAATATGTAAATGCAACAACTGGCAAATATTACCATTGAGATAAAGGGCTGTATCATAGCAATAAGTTGGCACCTTGTTTGCTACGTAAGGGCTATAAGCTGCTGAGATATGAGTAATTTTGTAGGTATATCCCCTTCATTTTCAAATATTATTCTCAAAATGCTCAAGGTTTCATCAATATTCATGAATATTATAATATGACCATCTTAAAATTTGATGATTTGTTAAACATACTATTGTCTTAGCAATAGTTTAAAACCAATTTTGGTACTCTAGGGCACTTAGCAATTGAGATATTATTAGATTTGTAAGTACACCCCCTTGATTTTTCCACGATTTTTCATTTGTTTCTTCTGTTTTAATTAAAATTCATAATTATTTATGTTAACTATTTTTCAAAGCTGAACTTAAGGTAAAAGTATTATGTCTAAGCATTGACTTGGCACCAAGTTTGATACACTCGGAATCATAGCTGCTGAGATATTGGTAATTTTATACATACACCCCTTAATTTTTCTGAGATTTTATCTCTCATTTCTAAAGTTTTCATTAATATTCATGAATATGGATATTAGATAATTTGCATATCTAACTGCCAAATTAAACTGCTATGTCCAGGGATTAGTTTGGTACCATGTTTAGTAATCTAGGATGAGATGTTGTTAAGATATGAGTATTTTTTGTACGTATACCCCCAATCTTTACAGTCGGCGTAATGGGTTGCCATGGAAACCATGAAATTTCAAAAACCAAAATTACATTTATTTTTGAGGACAATATTTTTTTACATTTAAGTGGTCCTATTGGACAAATTTATGCCCATAATAAAACGTCTGATGTGTTCAATTTAGGTCTAATTACCCCCGTTGCATACTATAGTTTACCCAAGCTTTTTTCCATCATTTTAAGATTTCATTAATATTCATGAATATGCAAATGATATAATTTTCATATAGGACCATGAGATAATTTTCATATAGGACCACTGGATGAAAGAACTTATCAAATTGAATCACTTAGGATATAAAAACTGGCAACAATGGTGGTTTGATGATGTTTTTATGCTGAAATATGTCCATTTATGTTTTTTTTTTATGATTTTACTTCATTTTTTTAGGTTTTGATTAATATTCATAAATATGCAAATTAGATGATTTACAAATCTGACCACAAGAAGAAAGACATGTGTCTAAGCTTTAATTTGACACCAATTTTAGTGCTCTAGGATAAGTAGAACCCTAGATATGATTGAATTTGTAGGCCTACCCCCCAATCTCGAGAATCATATAAGCGGTTGCCATGTCAACCATGCATTTTCACGTAGCCCATACCTAATTTCTTGTGAGGAGAACTTCATTTCACATTCTGGGGGTCCCATTTAACAATTTGGCATGAATTTAAAAGGCCCTAGGAGTGCAGGATAGATCTTACCTTAACCCCTCCCCTAGGCTTATAGTTTTTACGTGATTTTCCCTCATTTTTTAAAGTTTTCATGCATTTACATGAATATTCAAATGAGATAATATTCATATAGGACCACTGGATGATTGGACCTGTCAAATTGTAACATTGATTACATTAAAATATGCAACAATGACAATATTGGGATGAAATCAGCTTATTTATATCTGTAATGATTTTCCCTTATTTTTTAGCGTTTTTATTAATATTCATGAATATGCAAATTATGCAAATAAGGTACGTTGCATATTTGACCATGAAATGAAAGGCCTATGTCTTAGCTTTATTTTAGTACAAATTTTAGTACTCTACGACTAAAAGCAGCTGAGATATTATTGATCTTGTATGTATACCCCCATTCGTGAAACACATTTTTAATGTTTTCATAAATATTTATGAATATGCAAATTAGATAATTTCCATATGCAACAAGGGGATAATAGACATATGTCTAAGCTTTAATTTGGTATTAAGTTTAGTAGTCTAGGATAAGTAACAGCTGAGATATGAGTAATTTTATAGGCAGACCCCCCTTATCAAATTCGCTATGGGTTGGCATAGAAACCATGCAATTTCACATAGCCCAAACCAAAATTTTTTTGAGGACACCTTCGTTTCCCATCCAGGGGGTCCCAATGAACAATTTGGCACCCATGAAAAATTGTCCTGGGGGGGTGCAAGGTAACTTAAATTGGATGCCGGTGTAATTTCTCAATTTCTTCATCCCCATATGTCTTAAATGATTCAGAGGCCTTATCAGGCCAACAGTGAAAATCAAAAATGTTAAATAGGGAATGGGGCTCTCCTCCAATGTGCTTTATAAACCTCTCCTCCAAGAAGAAAACTGCATCATTCAGAAGACTATCAATATCTGAATTTATACGGTCAATAGTATCTTCCTGTCCCCTTCTGCCTCCAACATCATTTGTAATTTCAATACCCTTGAACTCACCGTTTTCACTGTCCTTAAGAAAATCTCTCAAGTTTTTACCTCTTCTGGTTTTCATCCTAGTGAAATTTGCTTGTAACTCATTTATCCTCTTACTCACTTCAGATATTAAAGCTTTCTTGTCCTGAAAAAGTTCAGAGACATTTCTAAGGAGATTGTTTGAGTCTAACATGAAGTGCAAAAAACACAGAAACCTTTTTGTCTTTAGCTGTTGGAGGTAGCCTCTCGCCTTAGCAGCATCATCAATACTCTTGTCCCTATTTCTCCTAAATGGATGCATGTCACTTCATAATTTTCAAGTAAGGCCCTTAAGGCTCGGTTCTGGCTGGCCACCCATCTGACTTGCTGCACTCCCCCATAATGTTTAAGCTCTTTATCTAAAGAAGCAGCAATATCATATAACTCTCTCCTTTTCTTTGGGGAATAATAATAAAATCTAAATTTTCCTTTTAGAATTTCTTCAAATTTATCTAGATAAGGGCACCCTTTCTTCGAATCGCACACTGCAAGTTCTAAGTTGTGAGCAATACAATGCACAACTGTCATGTATTGCTCACAACTCTGGTCCAATTCTTCATCTATTCTATCTTTAATTAATTTAATTGCGCCTGCCTTCTTTCCCATATTGACCGAGGCACCATCAGTGTTGATCCCTATCAGTTTCCTGGCTAGTAAGGGACATGGCAGCTCAACCATTTCTAATGCCTTAAATATACCTTCACTTACCCCTTGGGCATGTCCATAAGTCAAATCAACCATATCTGCCAACCTTGTTTGAACCTTACCATCTTCCCCTGTATACCTAACTTAAACAATTTCTTGTTCTAAAATACTTCTATCAGTTGAACCATCACTGAGAATACTGATAAATCTTGCATTTCTGATGAACTGGATAGTCTCATTTCTCAACACCTCTCCAATACTTGTGATAAAAACTTTACATGCTTGTCTGTTTAAGTAATTTGTACCCATGTTTAGACCATTCTTCTCCTGTAGTGCACATAAACGGGGATACTTTGTGAAGGGTTCACCTTCAGAAGCTACAAAGTAGGCTGTGTTCATCAACTTTTCATAGACTTCATAATTTTTTTCATCAACTTTTTTTACTGATTTTGCAAGTGATGAAGTTGTTGGGTTATCAAGGACTTTCTGGTGATCAACACATTTTCTGTGTTTCAAACTTTTATCATGGAACTTTAAAGTCTCTTTTTTAAAGTTAGTGGAGATCCCAGTGAATAGGGACGACTTTGTGTCAGCAAGGCTAGGGAATTTCCTACAAACTTTACAATACAAATTCAATTCATCATCTTTCTGCGCCCATGAAAATTCTTCCAGCCATGCTTCCTTGACATCACGCTTTCTGCGTTTTTTATCGTACTCTTTCTGTTGGGTTTTTCTTTTTTCATTCTGCTTCAAGACACGCGCAGATTCTGTCTTTTCATCATCACCTCCCCCTGCTTTTTTACCAAAAAGGGATCTAATATCTCGCTGTGACATTTTGCGCAACAAGCGGTGTTGAAATAAACAAAAAAACGGTGCTCAATGTCTGAAATCCGCCCGCCGTTTGAGACGACCGCCGTCGTCTAACTCCCCATAGAGCGAGGGCTCCCCGAATAAATTCTTCTTAAACACGGCTCCTGGGGAGTTTAATTGTACCAGTCAGAAAATGCGCATGCGTAGTGGTAGAATCAGATATAAACATCCGGTTCACGAAGTAAAAGATCGACAATCTTTGTTTTACTTTTGTTTTTGTCATTTCTGAAGGCTGAAATGCATTTTACAATGTCTGAAAATGCACTCGCCCGTAAGGGCGAGCGAGGCAGTTATTTCACTCGACCGAATCCGAAGTTTACTCGCCAATGCGAGCGGGCGAGTGGAATTTTACACCCCTGAATAGATATGAAACATATCAAACGGGATTTCAGTTTGAAGGCCTGATTCCGAGCCGCTTGGGTGGACTTAGGGGGTGGGGCCAAGGCCAAAATTAAACTTTTTCAGAATATGGTCATGCTGCATATCAAATTAAAGCTGACGATGCTGGCAGCAACATGGTAGCAAATATTTTTGCCCACAGACACACCCTCGACCCAGGGGGTGGGGTCAAAAGGTCAAACTATATATTTTTCTGAAAGTAGTCATGTTGCACATCATATTAAAGCTGATGACGCTGGCCTCAACATGGTAGCAAATATTTTGCCCTCAGACACACCCTCGACCTAGGGGGTGGGGTCAAAAGGTCAAACTATATCTTTTACTGAAAGTAGTCATGTTTCATATCAAATTAAAGGAAATTGAGCACAGAGCACCATGAAAGCAAGTATGCTGTCGTTACACACACCAACGACCCCTGGGGTGGGGTCAAAAAGTCATTTTTTGTTCTTTTCTAAAAGTGGTCATGTTGCATATCAAAGTAAAGTGGAAGAAGTGTAGACCTACATGCAAGGTAACACTTTGAATTTACACACAATCTTGACCTCTGAGGTTGGGTTTAAAGGTCAGATATTGAAATTGTGCAGATGTAAGTATATTTTTAGCTCACCTGAGCCGAAGGCTCCGAGGTGAGCTATTAGTATACCAGTGACTCCGTCGTCCGTCCGTCCGTCGTCCGTCCGTCCGTCAACATTTACAAACATCTTCTCCTCTGAAACCACTGGGCCAATTGAACTCAAATTTCATATGGAGACTCCTTAGGATGGGGTAACGAAAGTTTGTTCAAATGTTCCTGGTCACATGACCAAGATGGCCGCCATGCCCATATATGGTAAAAACCCTTTAAAAATCTTCTTCTCCAGAACCAGAAGGCCGATTACCTTGGGACTTGGTATGTAGCATCGGGGATGTGGGGCCTACCAAGTTTGTTCAAATGATGATCCTAGGTTGACCTTGACCTACTTAACGTCAAGGTCAAATTTGCTTCCTAATGCATTTAAATGGGAATTTTTTTGAAAAGTTAATTTTTTGAATACTGTTAAAGCCATAGTGATTAATCTTACTTGATATGTTGAAACTAATGAGACAATGGCTATAAATAAGTTTCAAAGGTCAAGGTTGACCTTTGCCCTTTCAGCCAAGGTCGCTCATATTGTGGTCCCATCAATATATAAAAACAAAGTTTTCTCACAAACCATTGGCCCAATTGAGCTCAAATTTCATGTGAAGACTCCTTATGATAAGTCGGCCAAACTTTTTACAAAATATGTTGGTCACATGACAAAGATGGCCACCACGCCCATATATGGTAAAAACCTTTTAAAAATCTTCTTTTCCATAACCAGAAGGCCAGTGACCTTGAGACTTGGTATGTAGAATTGGGGATGTGGGGCCTTCCAAGTTTGTTCAAATGATGATCCTAGGGTGACCTTGACCTACTTAATGCCAAGGTCAAGTTTGCTTCCTAATGCATTTGAATGGGAAAATTTTTGAAAAGTTGATTTTTTTAATACTGTGGAAGCCAAAGTCATTATTCTCACTTGATATGTTCAATCTAGTGTCTATAAATAAGTTTCAAAGGTCAAGATTGATCTTTGACCTTTCAGCCAAGGTCGCTTATATTGGAGTCCCATCAACATATTAAAACATAGTTTTCTCAGACAATTCTCGGCCAATTAAAACCAAATTTCATATGACAACTCCTTATGATTGGTTAGCCAAAACTTATACAAATTGCTATGATCACATGACTAACATGGCCACCATGCCCATATATGGTAAAAACTCTTTAAATCTCTTCTTCTCTGGAACCAAAAGGCCATTGGCTTTGGGACTTGGTATGTAGGATCGGGGATGTGGGCCCTACCAGGTTAGCACAAATGATGAATCTAGGTTGACCTTGACCTACTTTATGGCAAGGTCAAATTTGATTCCTAATGCAGTTATATGGAGAAAATCTTAAAATGTTCATTCTATAACTGAGCCGAATTCATAGTAGTTAAACCTATTTGGACAATGGTTTATTAAGCTGACCTGTGACCTTTTATCCAAGGCCACTCATTTGGACTGCCACATACCTATCTAAACATCTTTTTCTCAGAAATCACTGGGCTGTTTGATGGATTATTCATTAGATTGTTGAGGTCACTTGACCAAAATGTATATGGTAAAAACAAAATTTGTTCCATTATCTAAAGCTGTAGTTGACCTTGACCTATTTTAACATTATTAAGGAGATCAGGTGAGCGCCTCAGGACCTTCAGGTCCTCTAGTTTATTGAACTAAGCACTAAAACATACTTGACAGGCGTTTGTTATGATCTGAATGATACTGTAGGTGAACTTAGGATTAGATAAATGGGATTTATGTTATGTGATTTACATGTTTCTTTCAAATAACCCTTCGTCGGGGGATATAAATTTGTCGAATTTGCCTTGTTTAGTGCAGCATTTGCTGCACCAAAATAAAGGCACAGCAATTTTATACTTATTTCCTAATGCTAATTTTTTATATCAGTCTAGCATTCTGTCTGCTTATGTTCTTTTGGTAGCCTATATTGCAATCAATATGGACCCAGATCAGACTGCTCCCTCCCTTGAGAGCAGTCTGCTCAGTTCATAGTGTATGGTTCCTTGAAAAAAGTAGTCTGAAGTGCTCTTGAATATATGCAGCAGACGTAAAAAGCAGAAGACGAAAGGACAAAAATTAGTGGCTGGATAAGAGTTAATAATAATGGTGATTGATTTCCTAGATACTCTGTCAATCTAAACCTGCTTTCAGTATAGCTGTTTAATTATACCTGGTAGTAAAATCGGACTATACAATCTGAAATGTGTAAAAGAGGTTTTTTCACAAGTGGCAATTCTCTTTTTATTTAATAACAATTAAAAACATTTCTTTTTCTTTTTTAAATTTTATAAAGTAAAAAGAGAATTCAAATTTATAAATGAAAATGACATCTTGTGAGGTGAAAAACGTACATTTCATGTCGCATGTTAATGGCTTCATCAAAAGTACATTTTTCACTTTACTAAATTATCAATATAAATAGAGGTCTTACCCATTCAAAAAGTTTGAAAATCCTTCAGTTATATATTTCTCTTCATAGATTTAGATAAACAAAAAAAATGTTGGCATAAAATAGTAAATATTTTCTTACCCATAATTTTTAGCATATGTTTTAGGTGCTCAAAAGAACCGTCTAATTTTAACGGTTCTTTTGAGTAACCACAACATGTTTTCTTAAACTAAAATCTTGATGTTTGTTTTTCAGTGATTATTCAACAGTAATATTTATGCAACAGAAGATGAAAGATCGAAGAAACAGAGAAGACCTCCGCTGCAAGATCACATAAACACACGGGATGGGCGTCAATCAAAAACTACCTCTAGATAAACATGAATTATTTAGTGTAAAGGCTTTCCATATATGTGTTAAAAGTACTTATAAATTGAGCGGTTAAAGTGCTGGAAAATTTCGATTCAGTATTGTGAAAACATAACAGGACCGAGACCAGACTTAGCAATGTACCAAAGAATCATCTGATATGCACATACATCCCGTCCCATATAAATTTGATTTTTTCTCTCATACAAATGGCCCTGGGCAGTGGAATCTATCACATTTACACATTTCTAGTCTTATTTCTCAATGCCTTGGATACTCAAAAGACGAAACTTATTGAGAGGGGTCTTTTGAGCAGACAAAACATGTTCAACACTAAAAATTTGCTTTAAATCTGGATTTATGTTGACTAGCAAAAGTTTTTGATTGCCGCCTAACCAATGTGATAAAACTGGCTACATACTATTAACTACCAAATCCTACGACACATGGCACAACATCTGACTCTTTATTTACATAGAATTCACACATTTTTTTTTTATATCTATGTAATTACTAGCATTATGGTGCAAACAATTGGTGCATAATTGTGTACAAGAACTTGACAATTATGAATAACTGTTTATAAAGAGTCTGAAAGTGTGTTTGATCGATAAAGGGCTCAAGATCATGTCATTAGAATGAATAAAAGATTGAAGCATTGTACCTGACAGTAGCGCTTATTCGCAAAGCTTGTGTGCATATTATGTTTTTGTCATTTTTTCGTCTATGCTTGTAAATTAGCTGTTTTTGAAATTTTTAAAATGAGAAAGCCTCAAGACCACCTTACAGTTAGGATGATTATTAAAACTCTAATAATTTTTGTTATATTTTGCATGCCAATCTGTAGGTAACTTTTTCGGCTTTAGTTGCCATTTTTAATCCTGAGCCATCTAATGGCAAAACCAACGAAATGACGTATGCCCGCGAAGACTGATCAGACTGAGAATCACGGCGAGAACTGATCAGACTGGGCATCACAGCGAGGACTGATCAGACTGGGTATCTCATGGAGTCTGATCAGTCTTCCCTTATGATACTGTGGGTCCTTGCTACCCATAAAGCATGCAGGGAAGACTGATTAGGTGGATACTGGGCCGCGGGTAACATGCCCGACTCCAGATCTAGGGGTTGCGAGTTGAATCCCAGCCCGGTCCCATACTTTTGTGGAGATGAGTAATTCTCTTCCCTTCCGCTGATTTATTCAAGAAGGGTTGTTGCCAGTTACAAGCGAAAGTACTGGTTAATCTCTTGCCGAGTTAGGTGAACTGATGGTCCCTACATGACCATAGCTGTTGACTGGGACGTAAAGCAACAAAACAAACAAAAGATAAGGTGGATGCCCAGTCTGATTGGAGTCTACATGCCACTATGTAGCTTTTATCATGAAGAGGCTTGATTATATTAAAGATATAGGGTTGTAATGTATATTTTGTGACTTGGTTACAAGATATAAATGAGGCATTTTCTTAATGTATACACATAATGGTGCAATAAATGTCCGATCACATTCTTAATAAGAGAACTCTCCACTTTTCCGAAGAGCCCTAAAAGGAGACAATTCCTACTGACTTTGTCAGTGGATTCCAGAGGACTTGTTATATTGGAAAGACTGCTGCTTATTATGGGATTTTTCCCCAACTCCCATAAAATTGTATGTCATAGGTTTTGATAAACAAAATTTTCAGCGTAAAATTGTAAATATTTTCTTACCCATCAGTTTTAACATGTTTTGGGTGCTCAAAAGAACCTTCTCATCGAGAAGGTTCTTTTGAGTACCCACAACATATGTTTTGGTTGTGAAATAAGAAAATAAAATTTTCGTTACACGCTCTTTAACTAAAGTCCTGATAATGTGGAACTGATTTAAACAATCCTTTTTGAGGGGTCAACTGCTTTGGCCCTGAACTGTTTGACAGCCGAAAGGGGATCAAGATAGTATACTGATGAAAGCCAAAACGGACCTGTAATTGGGAAATAAGTCTTTAGCTCTCATCACAGAGAAGTATTTATTGCAATAAAACCATCAGCAACTTCAGAGGAAATTAATTGGGAAGGGAGCATTTCTGACAGGAATGAAAATCAGGTTCCTAAAGGTGGATGTTAGCCTTTCTAGTTAGGTTTACTTATTTCAAGCAGTTAGCATGCTTGAAATAAATAAAAGTAACTTAATAGCTTGAACAACAGGAAATGGAGAACCCCAGAAGGAAAACATCTTGTAATGATCTCCAATCATTCCTTTATAACGAGTCCTTTTGGATACTGAAACCCTTGATCAGGTATTAAAATTATTTATACCCAGATGTGTTGTTTTCTTTCCATATTGTGAGGTGTTTCTCATTCCATAAAATTTTATCCTTGCCTAGTACTGGTTCAACCCAGGAAGACCTGTCCAGACATAACTGAAAAACTGTTGACTGGGACGTAAAGAATCAAATCAAACAAAATCATTCCATAAAAGGAGGGACGCTGGAGTGACTGGTATACTATTAGCTTGCCCATGAGCCTTCTGCTCAGCTGAGCAAACAAATCTGACAAAAAAACCTAATCATTATAGGACTCGAGTGACATTTACCTCACCTGAGCCAAAAGGCTCACAGGTGAGCTATTAGTATACCAAGGCCTCTGTCATCTGTTTGTCCTCTGTCAACATTTTAAAACATCTTCTCTGAAACCACTAGGCTATTTGAACTAAATTTTCATATGGAGACTCCTTAGGGTGTGGGAACGAAGATTTGCACAAATGTTCCTGGTCATTTGACCAAGATGGCCATATAATAAGGTAGAAGAGGGTTTGCCAGGGTTCCCACGAGCACTGGAAAATCACAAAAAAAGTTCCATGCATGGAAAAATCATGGAATCTGAAAAATCATGGAATTTTGTGAAATAATTTGTGTTTGACTGCTTGTTTTCTGGCTCCTGGTGATTCAAGTTTTTTTATTGTTTCAAAATGCATATGTTTGTTCCACAACAGGGCCTGCACTTGTTGTACCTGATATTTAATAGTCAGATACATGTAGCCTTAAATTGTATGCAATTTTGGCATGTCTTTTATTCGTATATAAGGTCTAACCAAAAGATATTCATATGTTTTTGAATGGAATGTAAAAGCCACATTGAATCTTTTGACCTATCAGATTCTAAATTTGCAGGGTGAAACATATAAAACAGGCATTCAAGCGGGCTTTTCCCTACATTTTCATGAAAATGCCTTACTGCTTTCCTCTTTAATTGCACGCTGGTAGGTCAGACTATGACGGTATCCACTTAAAGACTTATCTATTGATGAGATGGTAGGGGCCTGATGCTTTGGCTGTTGTCAGGCCCACCAGGGTTTACCTGTTGAATTTCTTTTGCTCCGGTATTCAGTTTTATGTACTGTTGAGTCCTTATCTTTGCTTTATCTCCTTTTTATATCTTAATTTATATGTTCTAGGAGATGTTGCATGGAAAAGTTAGGGGTCTTTCATCTAAACCAAAATCTATGTGTCTTGATCCACAACTGAACTAAGGGTGAGGTTGGCGCTGTGAAACCGGTTTAAGCCCTCCAGTAAAATATTTTTACTGATCGTTCCAAGGCGCTACTTCTTTTGTGGATCATTTGTGTTATTTATGTCTTATGATTGTCATGCTTTTGCGTCTGTTCATTGCTGCCTTGTGGTCATCTGGGAAAGGGCTTGGCTCTTGTTTGTGATGTTTATTGTGGTTTTGTTACTTTCCCATGTGGTATCCTGGGTCAGGTGTGGTACTTGATTGTATCGATTCCTGATCTTTGCCATCTTTCTTACTTTTACTATCCTAACTTTCTCACTTAAAATGTCATTTATGCAAAAATGTCATCAAAAAGGTAGTATGATGTTTCTGAGTTTAAAATTGGCCATATAAGTGACCTTTTCGGCTAGTTTTTTGGGAAAAGATATAGAATGATGAATTATTGAAAGAAATATTGAAAAAATATAAGAAAGACATGTTCTAATAACAGTTAGTCACAATTACGCTCAATGTGGTAAAGAATACTGAGGATGCTGCAAAGAGGGGAGGTTGGATGCCACGCGTTAAATGATCATGGAAATTACATTATTGATCATGGAAAAATCATGGAATTTTGTTTTTGAATTTCTGTGGGAACCCTGGTTTGCACAGGCTTGAAAAGAACTTGAATTAAGAGAGCTTTCTTGAAAATTAAATATGCCTTGAAAAGTACTGGAAAATCACTATTCTACTTTTTCTGTAGGAGTTAGCACAGTTGATAAGACCTAAATCATTATAAAACTATTGTGCCTTTATTTGGTGCAGCATAGCAATTTCACACTAATTTTCTAATACTAATTTCTCCATTATCTCATTCTAGCATTTCTAAAGTAAAACACTTAAATCTGTATTTTTCAAAAACTTGTCCTTGAAAAGTAGACAAGTCCTTGAAAAGTCTTTGAATTTTACTCAAACTTGCCTGTATGAACCCTGTAAAAACCTTTTAAAATCTAAAACCAAAAGGCTAATGGACTTGGTATGTAGCACTACCAAGTTTGCACAAATGATGATTCTGGGTTGGCCTTTACCTACTTTATGGCTGTCAAATTTGATTCCAATGCATTTATATTGGAAAATCTTGAAATGATCACATTTCCTTAACTGTTGAAGCCAAAATCATTATACTTGCTAGATATGTTTAACCTAAGGAGACCTTGTTCTTTAATTAGTTCCAAAGGTCAAGCAAGGGAGCGCAGTGGTAGAGTGCTTGACTCAAGACCGAGCGGCCGCAGGTTCGAGCCTCACAGGCATCACTGCGTTGTGGTCCTTGAGCAAGACACATTTATCCTAGCTCAGTACTGTGTCAACCCAGGAAGACCCTCTCTGTTTAACTGACAGATTGTTGATGGAACGTAAAGAATAAAATCAAAGGTCAAGCTGACCTTTCATCTAAGGTCGCTCATTTTTGACTGCCACATACATATCTTGAACATCTTTTTCTCAGAAACCACTGGCCTGATTGAAGCAGACTCCTTAACTTGAGGGAAGGTAGTTTTTCAGAAGTGTCTATAGTCACATGACCGCCACTCCCATATTAAGTAAAAGCACTTTAAAAACCTTGGCACTTGGTATGCAGCATTATGGATGTGGGATCTACCAATTTTGCACAAATGATTCAGGGTTGACCTACATTACGACCAGGTAAAATTTGATTCCTAATGTATAAATGGAAAAAATCTTGAAAAGTTCATTTTTCTGTAACTGTTAAAGCAGAAATAATTGCAAGAAACGAGACAATGGTTATTAGCTCACCTGAGTCTTTTGCTCATGGTGAGCTATTGTGATCATTGGATGTGGGTTGTCTGTTGTCAACAATTGCTTCAAAGGACATCTCCTAAACTACTGGCTGGATTTTGACCAAACTTGGTAGAAAGGATCCTTATAAATTATGACCCTGTTTAAAAATGGTTCCGGTCTATTGTATATCTAGGTCACACAGGCTAAAAATAGATTTTCACGATGAAAACTTTAAAAATCTTCTCTGAAACCACAAAGCCTAAGAGCTTTGATATTTGGTATGACGCATCACGTAGTGGACCTATACCAAGTTTGTTCAAATTATCCCCCTAGGACAAAAAATGGCCCTGCTCAGGGGCCATATCTTTTACATAGGCTTATATAAGCAAAACATGAAAAACTCTAGTCTGAAACCTTAAAGCTGCATAGTCTGTAACTTTTGATCTTCTAATTTTAAAAATAATGTTTTTATTTTTCAAGAACGCAGTAAAAATACTCAAATTCATGTATACATTTTACCATTTTTGTAAATCTTAACAAGTTATCACTATCAAAACAACAGCATTTATGATAAAATTCAACGGTCTTTAATTATTGGAAGGACTCAAATAATTACCAACAAGAGAAAAATACACCTATTTGATAAGAAAATTCACTTTTCCATGCAGTTTTCAGCTGTACTGAACATTTTTATTGTGAAAACATAGCTTAATTCTACTTTTACAAATGATTTAAAAAGAAAAGCAAATTTTTCGAAAAATGTTCACAGTTACAGAGTATGCAGCTTTAAGGCCTAGAGCTTTCATATTTGGTATGAAGCCTCGAGAAGTGGACCTAATACAAAATTTGTTCAAATTATCCCCCTAGGACCAAAAATGGCCCTGCCCAGGGGGTCATGTTTTACATAGGCTTATATAGCAACACCTGAAAAAAATCTCTGAAGCCACAAGGCCTAGAGCTTCGGTTCACCTTGAGGACCTATACCAAGTTCAAATTATCCCCCTAAGACCAAAAATTGCACCGCCCCATGGGTCACATTTCAAGCGGGCCCTATTTTTCCTACTTTTCCCTACTTTTTTGATTTGCTCCTACTTTTCCCTACTTTTTCTTGAAAATGCCCTACTATCCCTACTTTTTCACTCTAAAATGTCATTTATGTGTAAAAATCTAGAATTTTTTCCTCGCTAGCCTCGCTCAATCGGATTTTAAAATTAACTATTATATTTTTCCCATGGGGGAGGCTGCTAAAACACACATTTTTTTAAATTTTTGACATAAAAAGTCTCTCTATTTAGCTAGTATTGTCGTATCTTTTTGACCCTGAAGTTCAAAGGGCGTGGCATATGCTAATTTTATCTCGGATCTGTTATCGGCAGTTTTCGCCAAACATACGAACTAATTACGTTATTTGAAATGAAATGTCTGATGTAAATAACAGTTGGACAAGATCGTCAGCTGTAGTGTAGTGGTTAAGGCGCAAGACTCGTAGCATATAGCAGGTAAGTTCGAATCTCACAGGGCGCGTTTAATTTTTTTTTTTTTTCCTGTCAGAAAAGTTTGTATGCGCTAAAAATAAGAAAGCGTGAAAATAATTTTTGTATGTTTTTTGCGCGCGTGCAAATTATGTAAAGTAAATGTATATATACGCATGATATCACTGCAGTTACTAGTAAACCAAGAATGTCGCACACCCAATCTTGGCTCTTAGGCGAATCAGTCTCGATTTACTTGCGACTGAACACATTCGATCACGTATACATGTATACATATGCATAATTGCACAAAAAATAAGATTTTCACGTTTGAAAGAGGTTTCCGTCATGTCAGTACATAGAAAATCTTTTACTGGAAAAAAATAAAACTCATGAGAGATTCGAACTTGCCTTCTCTAGAACAGAAGTCCTGGACTTAGACCACTACACCACAGCGGACGATATATTCATATTACTACTGTAAAAATATATTGAGTTTCAGGAAACCTAATTTATTCCCGTATATTTGGCGAAAACTATCGATCACAAGTCAGAGATGAAATTTGCATAGGTCATAGGCCTTTGAACTTCAGGGTCAAAAAAATACGACAATACTATGATCACACTTATTATCTTGTTTATATACTGTGAATTTTCTTATTTCTAACAATTCATTGTACTTGAAAAGCCCTACTATCCCTCCTTTTTTCATCGATAATCCCTACTTTTTCCAAATTTTTATTCCTTCTTTTTCCCTTCTTTTTTGTTGATGGGTACTTGAAAGCCTGATTAAAAAACTCTTGTTATACCCCCCATATATTTGTGGTGGGTTATACTGTTTTCACGTTGTCCGTCCGTAACGTTTTGTTTCCTTAATATCTTGAAGAGTCATTGCTGGATTTTCATCAAACCTTGCAAACATGTTTATATATGCAAAACAAATAATTAAGACAAAAAAGTAAGGGCTAGGGGCCAATTCTATTAGAGTTATTTCCCTTTGTAGTTCTAAATGGCTTTTAATATAGGGTTTTATACTTATGCTATAATAGGCCATGCACGGGCCGATCAACTCCTACCACAGCTTTTGATGGAACAATTTGATACTTTGCCTATATGATGTAGACACATTGAACATATGCATGAAGGAGTTTGGTCCAGAAAAAATAATTTTTTAAAAAATGACAGCTGTGAGAACATAGACAAATTTTCCCTAATTTGGCTTTTGTATATGCATAGATGGTACCTTCATGGGCCGATTAACTCCTACCACAGGTTTTGATGGAGCAAGTTGATACGTTGCCTATACAATGTAGACACATTGAACATATGTATGAAGGAGTTTGGTTCAGAAAAAAATTTTTTTGACAAAACTACAGCTGTGAGAACAAGTTCAGAAAAAATAATTTTTGACAAAATGAAGTTCTGCTGCTTTGAACTATAACTTGCCAAGTTTTTTCACTGACTCTTACTGTGCGGGGGGTATCTAATAAGCATTGCTTATTGACTTTTTTCATTTGAAACAATAAGGCCTAGAGCCTTGATATTTGGTATGCAGCACCACCTTGTGGACCTTTACCAAGTTTGTTCAATTTATGGAACCCCTCTCGGGTACACAGGCTTATTTAAGGAGAAACATGAAAAAATCTTCTTGTCTGAAACCACAAGGCTAGAGCATTGATATTTGGTATGAAGCATCACCTAGTGGACCCCTACCAAGTTTGTTTAAATTATACCCCTTGGGCCAAAAATGGCTTGCCCCAGGGGTCACATGTTTTACATAGGCTTATATGGGGAGGTAAGTTGAAAAAAATTCTTGTTTGAAAGCATAAGGCCAACAGCCTTGATATTTAGTATGTAGCATCACCTTGTGGACCTCTACCTGGGGCCGAAAATGGCTCGCCCCAGGGATCACATGTTTTACATAGGCCTATATAAGGAAAAGCATAAAAAAATCTTGTCTGAAACCATAAGGCTTAGAGCCTTGATATTTGGTATGTAGCATCACCTAGTGGACCTCTACAAAGTAACGAAGGTCAAGCCAACCTTTGATATTTCACCCAAGGCTGCTCATTTTAGACTGCCACATACATATATTAACTTCTTTTTCTCAGAAACTACTGGGCTGATTGGTTGTGGGAGCTCAAGGTAGAGTGCTTGACCGAGGGTTCGAGCCTCACCAGCGTCACTATTGCTTCCTTGAGCAAGACACATTTATCCTTGCTTAGTACTGGTTCAACCCAGTAAGACCCGTCCCGACATAACTGAAGATTTTTTGATTAGGACATAAAGAATCATGATATCAAGCAAACAAAAACTGGGCTGACTGAACTCCATTTCATATTCATTAGATAAAACAATATATTTCGGGTCACTTGACCAAATTGGTCACCATGCCCATATATGTTAAAGCCCTTAAAACTTTTCCCTGGAACCAAACCACTAGTGACCTTTGGTCTTGGTACGTAGCATTGTGTCTTTGTACTTATCATTGGGGGTATTGTGCCATACAAACAAACCATGTTAACATAATAAGCCTAGGTTGACCCAGTATTATTATGTCAGACTTGGGTGAGCGCTTTGTTCCTATAGTTAGCTCACCTGAGCCATTGTGATCATTGGATGTGCATCGTCCGTCGTCAACAATTATTGCTTTAAAGGACATCTCCTTAACCACTGGCTGGATTTTGACCAGAATTGGTAGGAATGATCCTCATATGGCCCTCTTTAAAAATTGTTCAAATGCTTCAGGTCCATTGCATATCTAGGTCACAGGCTTAAAATAGATTTTCAAGATGAAAACTTTGAAAATCTTCTTGTCTGAAACAAAAGGCCTTGATATATGGTATGTAGGTAGCATCACCTGGTGGACCTCTACCTAGTTTGTTCAAATTTCGCCCCTGGGGTCACATGTTTTACATAGGCTTATATAGTGAAAAACTTGAAAAAATCTTCTTGTCTGAAACCATATGGCCTAGAGTCTTGATATTTGGTATGTAGCATCACCTGTGGGACCTTCACCAAATTTGTTCAAATAATGCCCCTGGGGCCAAAAATGGCCCCGCTCCGGGGGTCACTTGCTTTACATGGCTTACATAGTAAAAAACATGAAAAAACCTTCTTGTCTGAAACCATATGGCCTAGAGTCTTGATATTTGGTATGTAGCTTCACCGGATGGACCTCTACCAAATTTGTTCAAATTATGCGATTGGGGCCAAAAATGGCCCCACCCCGAGAGTCACATGTTTTAAATAGGCTTATATAGTGAAAAACATGAAAAAATCTTCTTGTCTGAAACCATAAGGCCTAGTCTTGATATTTGGTATGTAGCATCACCAGTAGTGGACCTCTACCAAGTTTGTTCAAATTATGACCTTGGGGCCAAGAAGAACCAGCCTCGGGTTTCACAGGTTTTACATAGGCTAATATATAGGGGAAAAACATTGTCTGAAACCATATGGCCTAGAGTCACATGTTTTACATATGCTTATATAGTGAAAAAATTGTCTTGTCTGAAACCATAAGGCCTAGAGTATTGATATTTGGTAAGTAGCATCACCTAGTGGACCTCTACAAAGTTTGTTCAAATTATGCCCTCGGGGCCAAAAAGGCCCAGTCTCTGATGTCACATGTTTTACATAGGCTAATATACTGAGGGAAAAAAGTTTGGCAATATACTTTGAGGATTCACAGTTTAGAAGAAATAGGACTTATGTCATAATTTCAAAAATATATGTTGACAAACGTTCACAAGTACGATGACATTAACAGGTTGACATTTCACATAATGTAAAGTCTGATTTTATGCCCCCTTGCTAAAACAGCTTATCTGGCAATAGTGCTAATAGTTTTTCAACAAAAAGTTTCATTTTTCTGTCAAATGTTTAGATCCAAAAGCATGAAAATGAAAAACGGTTTAAAACTGAATGTCATGTTCACCCTTTTCGTACAGGTTTTAGTCGAAAATCTTTTTTTTCCAAATTACCTCCCTTTCAATTGAATAACGTTTGAAATTAAAATGCTCAGAAGATCAAATCCTCGCTATGAAGTTGGAGTTTGTTTCTTTTGACCACTTGCGGGTAGCCATAAGGTCATTTTCAAACAACTGACATGTTTGCGAACCTGCCAATTAAAAAGATCTAATGCTTCAAAGATCGCCTATGGGAAACCACATTATAAATAATTGCTAAACTTTTTTCCCTCAGCGGTATATATAGGGAACATTGTCTGAAACCATATGGCCTAGAGTCTTGATATTTGGTATTTAGCATCACCTGATGGGCCTCTACCAAATTTGTTCAAATTATGCCCTTGGGCCCCACCCCAGAAGTCACATGTTTTATATAGAGTGGACCTCTACCAAGTTTGTTCAAATTATGCCTTTGGGGCCAAAATAGGCCGAGAAGGCCCAGCCTCGGGTGTCACATGTTTTACATAGGCTAATATATAGGGAAAAACATTGTCTGAAACCATAAGGCCTAGAGCCTTAATATTTGGTCTGTAGCATCACTTAGTGGACCTCTACCAAGTTTGTTAAAATTATGCCCCTGGGGCCAAAAGTAGCCTGGCCCCAGGTGTCACAAGGGACATTGCCAGCTTTCAGCAGATGCCTAAATATAACTCCGACGAGCGATTTAGGGCCACTTGGCCCTCTTGTTTTATCAAGTACTGATGTAACGCATGAAAATAATGGATTACTAAATATTTTTGGGAAGTCAAATTACACCTTGCCCCCTTCGGAAGTGTCTCCTGTTTTGTCATAGGGGTCTTCCTACCTATAATTCTAATACATCAAATGTCTTATTCAAGAGGATACCAGCGATATCTTAACCCTTTGTATACTGGTAGCCCCTCATCAGGGTCTGCACTGTTTCTAAGATTAAAACCTCCTTCAGGGGCAGAAATACATCATAATTTAGAACAGAGGACCTATTGGCCCTGGATTACTCACCTGGCCCAAAGGTTATAAAACTTTTCATGCTCAACTCAACTGAGCATGATATTCAACAGTTTATAAAAACTAAAATATCAACAAAGTTACTTGCTTTAAGTCTCAGATGTTAATAAATGTTGTTGGCATTTTTAGCTCACCTGAGCGAAAGGCTCCAGGTGAGCTATTGTGATCAGTCTGTTCCTCGTCCTTCCTAAACTTTTTCTTTAAAATAATCTCTTCCTGAACCACTGGTCCTAATTTCTTTTAGCTTCACATGAGTGTTTCCCATGATGCCCTCTTTCAAAATTGCATAAATGGTTCCACTCCAATGAACAGGAGGATCGCCAGAGCTACAGATAAGAAATCTTTTCAAAGACATCTGAACCACTGACCCAAATTCAAAATAATTTCACAGAATTATTCCTCTTGATACTCTCTACCCAAATTGCACAAACGGTTACACCCCACTGAACAAAAGAGCTGCCAGGGCTCCAGATAAGAAAATCCTTTAATCGGCATTTCCTCGTAAATCATTGGTCCAAATTCAAAATAATTTCACAGGATTGTTCCTCATGATGCCTTCTTCCAATATTGCACAAATTGTTCCAGTCCACTGAACAAAGGGGCTGCTAGAGTTCTAGATAAGAAATGTCTTTAAACGACATCTGACTGGTCCAAATTTCATATAACTTCACATGAATGTTCGCCATGATGACCTCTTTCAAAATTACATAAATTGTTACGCACCACTGAACAGGAGGGTGGCCAGAGCTCCAGATAAGAAATCTTTAAAAGATCTGAACCACTGATCAAATTCAAAATAATTTCACGGAATTATTCCTCTGGATTCCCTCTACCAAAATTGCACAAATTGTTACGCTCCGCTGAACAAAAGGGCTGCCAGAGCTCCAGATAAGAAATACCTTTAAACAGCATTTCCCCATGAGCCACTGGTCCAAATTCAAAATAATTTCAAAGAATTGCTCCTCATGATACCTTCTACCGAAATTGCGCAAATGGTTTGGGTCTGCTGAACGAAGGGGCTCTAGATAAGAAATGTTTTAAACAACATCTTTTTTTGAACCACTGGTCCATATTCCATATAACTTCACATGAGTATTCCCCATCATGCCCTCTTTCAATATGCATAAATGGTTGTGCTGCACCAAACAAAAGGACTGCCAGAGCTCCAGATAAGAAATCTTTTTAACGACATCTGAAACACTGACCCAAATTCAAAATAATTTAATTGTTCCTCATGATGCACTCTATCACAATTTCACAAATGGTTCCACTCCACTGATCAGTCATTCTCAGGTGAGGGCCCAAGGGCCCTCTTGTTTCATTTATGAGCAGGATAAATTTCATGCTCAGCTGAGTTGAGTATGAAAAAAGTTTTATAACCTTGGGGCCTGAGTTTTTGTCACAAGGAGAGGATGTTTCTTTCACATCTAAGTCCATCTTGGGTATACTGAGATCATAACTAAAACCTATTAAGTCACTATGTTCAATCAAAATTTACTTATCTGCGCAAGTTCAAAGTCTTGACATTTTTACAGGTCAGAGGTGTGCATAAGGTCAAACTTGCATAATGTTCTACAATTATTTCCCTTTAAATTGATAAGCAACATGACCTTCAGAAAAAAATTGGTTTGACCTTTCGACCCATCTGGAGGTTGTCAGTCTATAAAAGGGCAGAACATTTGCTTGCATTATGTTCTCTGCTTCATTCCCATTAATTTAACATGCACCAGGACTACTTTCAGAAAAGAAAAATGACATTTTGACCGCCCTAGGGGTTAAGGGTGTTGTGTAAGGGCAAAACATTTGCTAGCAAGGTATTGTATGTTTCATTCCCTTTAATTTAATGTGCAAAATCACCATATTCTGAAAAAATTGTTTTTTTACAAGCCAATGTGACCCCTTCAGCAGTCCAATTATTGGCCCCAGGGGCATAATTTGAACAAACTTGGTAGAAGTTCTAGTAATGTTACATACCATATATCAAGGATCTAGTCCTTGTGGTTTCAGACAAAATGTTTTCATATATATGCCTATGAACAGGGCAGGCCCATTTTTGGCCCCAGGAGCACAATTTGGACAAACTTGGTTAAGTCCACTAGATAATGCTACATACCAAATATCTAGGCCTTGTGGTTTGGGACAAGAAGATTTTTTCATGTTTTCCTTATATAAGCCATTGTAAAACATGTGACCCCTGGGTGGGCCCCAAGTGAATAATTTGAATAAACTTGGTAGAGGTCCACTAGTTGATGCTACATACCAAATATCAAGGCTCTATGCCTTGTGGTTTCAGACAATATTTTTTCATGTGTCCCCTATATAAGCCTATGTAAAATGTGACCCTCACGGTGGGCCCATTTTAGGCCCCAGAAGCATAATTTGAACAAACTTGGTAGAGGTCCACTAGATGATGCTACATACCAAATATCAATGCTCTAGGCCATGTCATTCCAGACGAAGATTTTTAAAGTTTTCATCAGGAAAATCTATTTTAGCCTGTGTGACCTATATATGCAACTGACCTGAACAATTATTAAAGAGTAATATAAGGATCATTCTTGCCAAATTTGGTCAAAATCCAGCCAGTAGTTAAGGAGGTGTCCTTTGAAGCAATTGTTGACGACCCACAACAGACATCCAAGGATCACAAAAGCCCTAATATCTACCCATAACCCCTTGAAAAGCACAATATGTATGGATACAAAGGGATAAGCATCTGAAAAATAGGCTATCTATCAAAGTGTCAGAGGTCCTTTATGATATGAACATTTATATGGGCAAGCTCTTGAGATTTTGGTTCGTATTGCAGTTTAAAAAGTGTGGTTAGAAGCCTAAATTTTGGTCTGTGCCTGTGTACAAGCTGGAAAGGATCTTGTGAGACTGCCCATCGAAAATTCATATAAGTACCAAACTCCTGAGCTAGCTCATATTTTAAAAGAAATAACTCGCAACAAGAAAATATATAGCAGATCTTTTAAGTATTTGACCATTTTCTTAAGTAAACAAAATCAAGTCGGAACAAGAAAAATTAAATGTGCTGTTCTCCTTACTTTAACAAATCTACTTTAAAATATACACTTAAAATGGTCCTAACACCAATGAGTGTTGGCCATTTCAATTTTGAGGATGCAGCCATTTTTTCAGGAAGGTAACCTACCTCCATGATAAACCAGTCATTTTACTACCACTGAAAAAGTTTGATTTAAAACTGAAAGAGATTTTTCAGTGTTAGTGTAAGGTACATTTCAGAAAAAGTGGCATAGGCAATTTGAAACGTGAGCAAATTTTTGGGAGTTGTATAGTGCAAGGGTGAAAGTTCAAAAATTTCCAAAGTCCTGAACTTTAGAATTTTGCAATATGCCTAACAAATATTAACAATTTCAAGTTCTTACTAATGTCTTTAGATAACCAATTAAAAATCAGAGAAGCTACTATAATCTGCCTTATTCAGTATTTTGAGGCTTAATTTCTATGGAAAGTCGGTCTCAAAATCCTGAATTTGGGTTTGTGTAAGGAGAATGACACATATAAATCGTCTTGACCTTGTCCACAATATTCAACGGTGTATTAAAGCAGTAGAAACATGTACAGATGTATAAAACAACTTAAAATGTAAATTAAACCACTAAAGCTATACTTGGGATTTGACGATGTAAAACACATGTATAAAATAAGTTATGAAAACCAGTGTGATATGTCTATAATACAAAGTAAAAATCCACCATTTTGCCATGTGGATGAAACATTGTGGATCCTGATCAGCTAGCTTCTGATGAAGCTAGCTGATCTGGGTCTACACTATTTAAAAAATGAAATTTTTATGTGAATTACCTTGAAGGAATATTCACTAAGAATAGACATCTCACTTCCTCAAGAAAAATATTCAATTGCATGTGGACTGATTTAGTGCTTGTAAAAATTGTACATCCAGTAAGTACTACAGCAACTTGCAATTGACTACATAGAAACACTAATGTCCCCTATCGAAGGGTTGCTAGTTCGAGACTCACTGAGTCACTGTGTTGTGTCCTTGACCAAGACTATATCCTGTGCTGGTTCAACCCAGGAAGACAGGAAATCGTCCCATTTATTATCAAAAGTAGGTCAAGGTCATATATATTGGTATATTTGAAATGCCCTTGCCACAAAATATAAAAGCTCTGGCCCCGAGGTTATAAAACTTTTATCATGCCCAACTCAACTGAGCATGGAATTTTAACTGCTCATAAAAACTAAAATGCTGAGAAATGATGCCTTCTCGCTTTCAAACTCTCAGATATTGTCTTTATCTTGCTAATAAATGGTAAAATGCCAACAATTTATGAGCAAGATAAATTTCATGCACAGTTGAGTTGAGCATGAAAATTCTTATAACCTCGGGGTCCGGTCTAGTATAGAACTTGCTGGCAGGTACACACACATCGACCCACTGCCCGCAGACTCTACTGAGCATCTCATAAAAACTAATACTTAAATGCTGAAAATGATGCATTGCTTTCAAACTCTCAGTTGTATTTATCATGCTAATAAATGTTAAAATGCCAACAATTGTTGACATTTAACATGAGCATGATAAATTTCATGCTCAGTTGAGTTGAGCATGAAAAAAAATTATAACCTCAGGCCATACCAGGTTGTAAAATGACTCATTCTAATTTTAGGATAAGTATATTTTGATTGATTGATTTATGCTTTACTTCCCAGTCAACAATTTTTCAGTCATTTCAAGACATTTCCTGGTTTGAACCAGTAGTAAGCAGAGAGCAAAGTATCTTACTCGAGAACACAATGTAGTGGCTTGAACCAGAGATCTCCAGTCACACACTCTACCATTGAGCCACTGCACTCCACATAGTTTAAATATAATGAGGAGTGAAGGTATCTCAATATTTCGGGTAAATTGATATTTGTGTCATAAATAGGCATAAGTAGCGTAAACCCAGAATGAGATCATGGATCATGGTTTACACTACAGTAAAATCTGTCTTTAGCGGCCACTCAAAAATAGACAAAACAAAGATCTGAATGACAAATGGTAGCTTAATGAAGGTCGAAAGTATTGCAGAATGCTCTCTTGGAGCATTCTGCAATACTTTTGACCTGTATTAAGCGCTAATCGGTCTTGAAAACCAATTTTTTTGGGGTCTTCTTTTTGAGTGGCCGCTTAAGGTAGGTTTTACTGTACTTGCTATTTCATCTTTACCTTTTACATACCTTACATCAGGATTTAAAATTACATACCTTACATTATCCTAGCTTAGTACTGGTTCAACCCAGGAAGAACCGTACCTGTTTAACTGAAAGATTGTTGATGGGACTGAAAGAATCAAATCAAACAAAAACATACGTTACATCAGGATTTAAAATGGACACTTGTTTCACTCATAGTGAAATAGGCCAGCATATGGGGAATCGGTACTCATGGCAAAAGCTTTGGTAAGATTGTGGCTAGCAACTTTAAATAAAACTGGCAATAAAGCGAGCATAAAATGGCACCAAGTGCATGTATAAATTATTGTGACTAGTTTATGGTAAAGAGCTACATATGTGCATTTAGCCTTGATTTTGGCTGGGCTATAAATGTAGCTTAATGCACATTATGTGCATTAAGCTACATTTATAAACCAGCCAAAATCAATGTTGGCTGGGCTATAAATGTAGCTTAATGCACATTATGTGCATTAAGCTACATTTATAGCCCAGCCAAAATCAATGTGCATTAAGCTACATTTAAATAGACCAGCCAAAATCATCATGTGGCTGTTCCGTGGGACTGGCAGTGATTTAATCAGTAAACCCTTTGTCCAGAAATAGAATGCACTTAATTCGCTTTTCAAAAAAACATGCCTTCTTTAAACAGGTATGCATCCATCCACTAACTGTAAGGCTAACCTTAGATTAAGTGTGGGAAATTGAACATGTGAGATTTTGTTTGTGGGACTATCCCATGTGCTAAGCTGTTGCATTTGTCAGTTATTGACTATCATATGAATTTTTAGTGATATTCTTGGTGTAGTTCGGACTGCACTGTACATTATCGAATGGTTGGTAATGTAGCTGGATATCGTTTGCAAAAGTTAAATCTCTCTCACCACCCTGTATCTCCTAAATACAATTCTACTTACTTAAAAAACAATAATAAAATCATACATATGTTAGCCAAGACAAGACAAAAAAGAAAATTGACAAACAGGTTAAAAAATGTCTTTAATATCTTAAAAACCTAAAAAAATGGAGGCGAACAAGTTATTCTGAATGTTATCAAATTAATGCCTTACCTACTAAAACAGTCAAGAAGCCCTGATACAGAGATGTTTACGAAGATCTTATTGCCTTTTTTGTACTGATGGATTCTTCCATAAAACTTGGGGTAGTTCATTTTACATATGGGATTTCAGGTTAGACTTTCCCTAGTTAAGATCTATTTCAATCCCTGAAGATTGTATTTATCTTTAACAGCAAACAGAG
This sequence comes from Loripinus fragilis, assembly GCA_964019695.1. Classification (NCBI taxonomy): domain Eukaryota; kingdom Metazoa; phylum Mollusca; class Bivalvia; order Lucinida; family Lucinidae; genus Loripinus; species Loripinus fragilis. The sequence continues at coordinate 73,731,254 of OZ026524.1, forward strand.
CAAATTCTAATGAAATGTCCCATTCTGTAGCATTTGAGCTGCGGCATGAGATTTCCAACAATGTGGTATGTGCGACCAACATTTGAGCCGCGACATGAGATTTACAACAATGTGCGACCAGCAAAGCCTCAGATCAGCCTGCGCATATGCACAGTCTGATCAGAGCCTTTGCTAGTTGCTTGAATGTTCTATGAGTGTTAAGCTACTGACTTCAAACATCATTTGGAATTTCTAAGCATAAAAGGAGGCTGCACAGACTTGTCTGAGTCTACACTTGTCAAAATGCCACACTGTTGGAAATCACATGTTGCGGCTCAATTTCTATTTCCAGTTATCCTGCTAATAATTTTTTGCCCTGAAAATGTCTGCTGCACATTTTCAAATACACTTCAGCCTACTTTTGATCATAGAAGCAAACATGAACCCTGATCAGACTCCTCGCAGATCAGAAACATCTATTGTCAGGGGACTCCTCAGTCTGATCTGGATCCATATTGTTTGCACTATAGGCTATCAAAGTTAGTAAGCAGTTAAGCGAGTAGACGACAATTGTCGTGAATTGCAGGAGAAAGGTTAATGTAAAGAAATGAGAGGTAAGACAGCAATCTAAGCTGCCTCGGCCAATTCCGTAGAATCGGACCTCTGACGTACATCAAGGGTCAACTTTGATGTGACCCTAAAGTCACAGAAACCAAGCCAACAAGCACTATTTTATTGAAAAAAACATAAACTTCATTTATTCTGTTGATAAAACTTTTCGGACAATCAGAATAATGGATTTAAATAGGATGAACCCACATGCTACAGAACTAATTTTCCATGGGCCAGTTCCGGCTAACAAAATGCATCTTTTTCATACATAGTACTACACCTTACATACACCCGAGGCTGGTTTCTAAAATTGGGCCTCAGGATTTTCCGATTGGTAAGACGGATGACCATGTAAAGGATGCTAGACATCAATATCTTCTAGAGCAATTTTTTGCATACAAGACTAAAAATTAGACAAAAGCAAATGAATGATATTAGTAGCTTAAGCAATAGTCAAATCAGTTAAAATGCATAAAAAGAGATCAAAGCAAATAACGTACAGAGAACACATGGGCGTAAGTCCAAGTTTAGATATCCTGAATATAAATGCTGACATGATACAGGCCAGTGCAAAAGATTTTGGTACTTAACCCATATAAGCCTAGTGTCCTTTTTATGGGACACAGGCAAACAGTGTAGACCCAGATCAGATGCCACAGAATGTGGCGTCTGATCAGGGTCTCCACTGTTTGCTTACAGATTGTTCAATTAAAATTTGAACAAAAATCAAAAATACCACCCAATAACCCTTAAAATGAAAATGGACTGGTCTATTTGATAATAGTGGGAAATTCCATTCGGCTTAAATGGGTTTAATGCAACAGCGAAGGCTCAGGCAAGTGCACATATTTACTGAGTCAGCATATATATGAGTCTGGCATATGCACATTTGCCAGAGCCTTTGCTGCTCATATACACAAAGTATGGATGTAGATGAAGACTTAGACCAGAATTTGGACTTCAAGCTGTGCTGAATACATCAGCATGGGCATTTATTAGAGGCTTTTGCGATAAATACTGAAATCTTGCATGCCAGCCTATATGGAGATATTTAATTCAGGGTTCAAGCTGGACCCTGACAGTAGGGAGAAGTGACTTCTCCTTCGAGGAAAATTAGGGAGAAGTGACAGTCAGATAGGGAGAAGTTATGGCTCAAAATTATGGCATTTTCTGTCAGTTTAAAATCCAATAAGCCATTAGTGATTACACATACTATTGCTATTAAATGGAAGAACTACAATGCAGTGATGCAGTGGCAGTAGATTGTCACCACAGCTTGTATTTGTGTGGTAACAGAATGAAAAGTCCCTGATTTTTTTTTTTTTTTTTTAAAGAGACTCCCACTTCTCCCTGTGTCCCATTTAGGGCGAGATTTCAACCCCTATGGCAACTATTTCGCACTAGCTTATTCCCTGTTTATGCCTCATAAAAGGAAAACCTGTCCTTAGAATTCAAATTCTGGAAAAATGGAGCTGATACAGTATGCCTGAATCTAGGATTTGGGGGTTATGGACATCCCCAAATTCTTAATTCAGGAACAATCCTGAAAACTTTCACCCATGTGAACAGACAGCACTAAAGTTAGGAATCTACAGTTAATTCAAAGGGCAGTTCTAGATGCAATAGTAAACCATTTTGCTTTAATTCCTTCTCAACAAAAATAGAGAATGATGAAATTTTTCACAGACTCTGCTGATCTTCTTCACTTGCTGGGTAAATTTTATTACTTTTTTCACAACGTTCTTTCAGATGTTAAGTAGGGCCTAATCTGGGTCCAAACATAACCTGCAGATGAAGAGTTCGCAGCTGGTTTAGATGAAACATATGAGCCGCGACATGAGATTCCCAACAATGTGGTATGTGCGACCAGCAAAGGCTCAGACTGGCCTGCGCATATGCGCAGACTGATCAGAGCCTTTGCTAGTCGCTTGAATATTCTATGACTGTTAAGCTACTGACCAAACAGTATTTGATTTTTCTAAGCTTAATAGGAGGCTTCACAGGCTCGTCTGAGTCTATTCATGTCAAAATGCCACATTGTTGGAAATCACATGTCACAGCTCATATGGGCATGTCAAATAAGTTCACATATACTTAAAGTCATTCTTTTACTATGCCTGCTAGTGTCTTCACTGGATAGTTTTTGCAAACAGTTTGGACCCAAATCATCCTTGACAAACGGCTCGACACCCTGATGGTATTCCGGAAAGATTTTTTTGCAAAGAGTTAACCTTTATCTTGCCAATAGTTTTTGTCCTGAAATGTCTTTACTAAAGAAACTTTATGTGTTTCAATCACTGACAGTTGTACATTTCATCTAAATTTAAAGTGTCACAATGCTGCTGATCGTTGAGGAATCACTGGCTGCGTGTTTTATTCCCATTAATACATGGCAGCAGAGGGCTTCATTGCCATTTAAGCCCGGTAATAGACATTGTCTGCAAGTTAAGATGCGGTTGCTTTCAGTTACGGAAGATTTAACAATGACGAGCTGCAACGCATTATCACACTTGGGCTTGGCAAACGTTAAAACGCGGAAAAGGATGTTTTATCCTCTTATTACAACGCAATAAAACCAATAAAGGTGGAAGCTTATATTTGGAATAAATGGGTGAATTAACTTTGCATGCTGGGTAAATCTTCATGCTTTTGTTGTTGTCTTCTGTTTTTTTTCAAGATTTACTTTTTCTAAAATTATTTCAGGAATTCCATCAGCGTGTAGAGCCATTGGTCCTGATCTGGGTCCAAACTGTTTGCAAAGGTTATCAACAGAACGACAAGTCATCGCTAGCAGGGAAAGTTAAAGATGCAAATGGGATGACGTTTTCGGTTATGGTTAACGGAAGATCTTGCCCTAAAAATACTATTAAAAAAAAGACTATAAAACTGTCCATCGTTGAACTGGCATGACTTTATACATCTAACAGACATAAAAACAAACAAGACACATACATGTATATAAATAATCCACAACTGAGTATAAGTCTTTGAAGTACAAAATATAATTATGAAACAACCTTACAAGTGTGTGTCTCAACCCTATTTGAACTCATGAGTGACCAAAAACTCATAGAGTTTGGCAAATCTGGGTACCATTGATGATCCTAGAAAGTTAATTAACCATAATCCTTTGTTTTGATGCTTTACGTCCCAGTCAACAACTTTTCAGTCATGCCGGGACAACTTCCTGTTTTCCTGGGTTAAACCAGTACACAGCAGAGGGTAAAAGTGCCTCCGGTGAGTCGCAAACTAGTAACCCTTCGATCCTAAGTCTACCACCTAGCCATTGCACTCCTAAGGATGGTCAATATTATGAGAGGTCACAGGTTATAAATTACCGGGCCACATAGCGCAGTTGGTAACGTGTCTGGCAACAGATGCGAGTCTGACTGCAGATACAGGGGTTGCTAGTTTGATCCCGGCCCGGTCCCATACTTCGGTGGAGATTGGTTATGAAATAATTTCTACTGTCATTCTCCTCCTTTCCGCTGATTCATTCAAGAAGGATTGTTTTCAGTTACAAGGGAAAGTTTGTGCATGAAGTACTGGTTAATTGCTTGTTCATACTTGCCCAGGAAAAAAGTGTGGTTAGGTGAACTGACCGTCTCGCCATGACCATAGCTGTTGACTTGGGATGTAAAGCAACAAAACAAACAAACAAAAAAAAAAAGGTTATAATTTCCTAAAAATATTGTATTTCTTTCCCTAAAATTGATTTTTGTCTAGCAAACAGTGCAGACCCTGATGAAATGTCACATTCTGTGGCATTTCATCTAGGTCTTCACTGTTTGCCAAAGTACCCATTTAGGGGTTTCCAGTATACAAAAGATTAATAATCTTGCATACAACTATAACCTGTAGTTCAGAAAAAGAGTTAAATGAATGGGGCGATCTCAATCAGGGATGCGGCTTTCATGCAACACACAATATATCTGTTAAACACTACATTCATTTCACAATTCCAAACATAAAATAGTGAAAAAATACTAAAATAAAATGTCAAAAATTAAATTTTTCTTAATTTCTATAAAGCATAAAAAAGACAAGTTATTACTCTAAAATTGAACATGACTGGGTTGAATCTATCAAATTTCAACAACCTTTTTGTATGTGACACTCAACAGAATGACACCATATTGCTACATCCTAATCCATGCTTTAAAATCACTCCTCATCGTCAATTGGCAAGCCTAGTGATGCTACGATAAATGTTCTAAAATTTCAAACACTTTTCTGCTTCTGTTCTCAAATAAAATGTTGGTTATCAGGGCTGGAATTTACAAAATATAGCAAACAGGAAGCCCCTGATCAGTGAAGAAGCAGTCTGATCTGGGTATGGGCTGTTTGTCTAGGCCTTTTTGATAGGCAACTAGTGTTCAAAATTTAGGAACATTTACCGCTAACAGTTATTCTCAGGACTCGTTTTACAAACCAACCTTGGCACACATTAGGTCTTCTGATGAGAGTGTGCAATTAAAAAATAATTTTCTTAGTTTTCAACCAAAGCATATGTTGTGGGTATTCTAAAAAACTGTCTCAATGAGACAGTTCTTTTGAGCACCAAAACACATATTTAAGCGGATTGATAAGAAAATAATCCCCAAATCATGCTTAAAACTGCTTATCTGTACCAATGAGTCGCATGAAAGATTCTAACCCTTTGTAGACTTTCCCATACATATTGATACAGTAAGTATGGGAAGGCCCATTGTGTACTTTAAGGGGTCACAGGTAGATTTTAATTATTTTTGATGAATTTCTGTCCCTGAAGTTTGTTTTAATCTTGGCAAACAGTGCAGACCCTGATGAAATGCAGCATTATGCTGCATTTCATCTGGGTCTGCACTGTTTTCCAAAGAACCTGTATAGGGGTTTCCAGTATACAAAGGGCTAAGTATAACATAATCAATCGGAAAGAACAAAAACTTTGAAATACACAAGACTACTGGATAGATATACAGGACCACATGAAAACATAACACAGCACATTGCCATAGCTTATAAAAAGGACAGAAAATTGTTTGCCATGAAAATAAATGAATTCTCAGTTTTCTAATAACAGCTAATCATCACTTTTGTCTCACAACCAATGAAGAAGTATTTCCTCACGAGCACCTCCAATTTCATTGGCTAATTTGAACCAACCAATGAAAATTCAACATTACATTTGAACCAACCAATGAAAATTCAACATTACATTTGGGCCAGCCCATGTGACAACAGTACTCATTAAAATTGAGAGATTGCACTTAATTTTCGCAGCATCCAAACTTGGTGATTTTAAAAGACCGATATATTGGCGTAGTTTAATTTTGGTGGTTTCTCAATTTAATGCCCTCTAAAGTTATTTTCAAGTCTCATTGGCGCTACTCTTAAAGGATAGAATATGCTCCCTATTTGGGGCTACTCTTAAAGGAAAGAATATGCTCCCAAAGGGGAGCATATTCTTTCCTTTAATAGCAACCCTTTTCAGGATGTGGCTTTCTCAGCATGGAAACAGACTCTACCGTTGAAAAGTTGGTTTATTGATTAAGATATCAACATACTAAGGATGTGTGTCAGCTTATTGCTCATTGTGTAACTAAATTCAAAACTGTTTTTCATGGTCTCATATTTTGGCGATTTTTGTTTATACTGCCAAATAAAATGCCTGCCAAAAATAAGTGTTTTACAGTCATTCCAGAGATTGCAGAGTCCAAAGTTTTGTACGATAATTCTTCCTTGATCCACCATTTTAAGGACACCTAACAGTTTTTTTTTTTGCAGTCTATTCATATGGACCTAAAAAGCAATCAAAAGTGACTGCACTGTATGGTAAATATAGTACTAGGGTCTCATGAGCTGGTCCCTTATATCTGCTAGCATAGCCCTAGATAAATCCAAGGATTTTTTCAAGGACCACTATAGGACTTTACAGTTTTCAAGAACCACTAAGGAACTTGGTTTTAACTACCACTATGGGGAATCTTTTACAGTTTTCAAGGACCACTTTGAGAATCATTTACAGATTTCAAGGATCACTATGGGAATTTTTTACAGATTTCAAGGACTCAACAATTTAGATGCTAAACACAAGAGATAATCCTTAACTCTTCTTTAATGGATTCTTCCTTCTGGTGAATTGAACTTGGGATGGTCCAGTGTATATTTTGAGGGGTTAACCACCTAGCACACAACGTCGGGCCACCAACAGCCCACCAGTGATATGCCATCTCCATGGCCTATCAATGGTGGGCCGTTGGTTGCCCGATCTTGGGAGCTAGCTGGGTACAGGTTATAATTTCCAAATAATGAATTTCTTTTGCATTTTGTCTAATCAAACAGTGTAGACCTAGATAAATGCCACATTATGTAGCATTTTATCTGGGTCCTCACTGTTTGCCAAAGTACACATTTAGAAGTCACTAGTATACAAAGGGTTATGCATCAGCATAAAATAGATTTCTTTTATTTGGAGCACCACAAGGAAAAAATCTTTCTAATGGAAAAAGAAATAAATAAATAGTCCCTTTCAGTTGAAAAAAATGTTTGTCTAACACTATGCTATGACAGATAGGCTGCTATTTAAAGCAACAAAATATTGCACCAGCCAATTAAAAGCCATTAAATTCTACATTTTATACATAACCTGTGTCCTGATTGGTCCACATACAAGCCTCTTTTTCAAAATAACTGACCTATATACATTGCACACTGAAGTATTTACACACATAAATAGCATACTATTTGGGTATTAGGGTGAAAATTTGAACATTTTAAAATATTTTCCTGAATCCATTCTTCCACAATTTTAGCCATGTCACATGTTAAGACCAGGCCCCAAGGTTATAAAACCTTTTTTTCATACAACTCAATTGAGCAAGCAATTTTAACTCCTCATACTTAAAGCTGCATAGTCTGTAACTTTTGATCTTCTAATTTTAAAAATAATGTTTTCATTTTTCAAGAACGCAGTAAAAATACTCAAACTCAGGTAAACATTTTACCATTTTCGTAAATCTTAAGTTATCACTATCAAAACAACTGCATTTATGTTAAAATTCAACGGTCTATAATTATTGGAGGGACGCAAATAATTACCAACAAGAGAAAAATACTGCTAATGATAAGATAATTCACTTTTCCATACAGTTTTCAGCTGTATTGAACATTTTTATTGTGAAAACTTAGCTTAATTCTACTTTTACAAATGATTTAAAAAGAAAATAATTTTTTTCGAAAAATGTTCATAGTTACAGAGTATGCAGCTTTAACTAAATGACTGAAAAAATAAAGATTTTCATGCTTGAAAACTCACAGATGCTGTATTTATCCTGCTAATAAATGTTAAAAAAATTCACAGACAGTTAAGTATGAAAAAAGTTTTAACGCTTTTCATGCTCAACTCAACTGTGTAAGAAATTTCATTTCGTCATAATAACTAAATGATTGAAAAATAGAGATTTTTCATGCTTGAAAACTCGCAGCTGCTATATTTATCCTGCTAATAAATTTTAAAATGGCAACAATTGTTGATAATTCTATCCTCAGTTGAAAATAAAGATGTTTCATGCTTGAAAACTCAGATGTTGTATTCATCCTGCTAATAAATGTTAAAATGTCAACATTGGTGGCATTTAAACATTTATGTGCAGGATGAATACCGTGCTCAGTTAAGTATGAAAAAAAGTTTTATAACCTGGGATCCTGTCTTCTGGGTTTGCAAGCATTTAGGCCTATAACGTTTACTCCATGATAGCGCCTTTTGACATCTTTGAAATACTATGTATTTGGAAATATTATGGAAAATTGAGCATTTCCTCTTTTGGAGCAAATGCTCCATTTTCCATAATATTTTCAAAAGTATTCAAAACTTTACTTAATTTTTTCTTGATTTTTTTCAATGTTGTCTAAAAATAGAAAATGATGTCATGATCTAAAAATAGTTACACAGACTAGATAGAATGTTGAAAATATGAATAAAGCAACTGATATTTTGGGTACTTCCTACACAGATGACCAGTGAAGGCTCAGACAAGACAAAACTGTACAGTCTTGCCAGAACCATCACTGCTCACATACACAATGAAGGGAAGTCAAAAGGGGGCATAGGTCAAATTTTAGACCCTTAACCCCCACCCATCCCTGAATAGCTGTGCATGCAGCTTTGAGGTTTCATATAGGTAAAGATCTGTAGAATTCAAGGACTTTTCAAGGATCCTTTAGAGGATCCTTGAAAAGTCCTTGAATTCTACAGATCTTTACCTATAAAGACTTTCCAGTAGTTTTCAAGGACAACAGTTTTATGTGACACCCAAAACAAATGTTCGAACTGATGGATAAGAAAAACTCATTATTTTACACTCAGGCTTTTTGGGACCACCATACTGGCTTTTAAAGACTGCTAAAAACCAGGGGCTGGGATATAAATATTACAAAACTACTACACAAAGGAACTATGTGTTACAACCTTGCACATGCCTCCAGATAAGAGGTGACAGTCATTTTTCATATTTCTAAGCCTAAACATATGTTTTGCGTACTCAAGAATTGCTCTTACTTCTCAACCTGAACATATGTTGTGGGCACTCAAAAGAACCGTCTCAATGAGAAGGTTCTTTCGAGCACCCAAAACATACTGTTAGACAGACAGGTAAGAAAATAATCGCAAGTTTACCATCTACATTTTTATCTTGTCTGGACCTATGCGTGCAGCTATTGGCCCTTCACCTATTTGTTTGCTTTCATTCTTTACAACCCAGTCAACAATTTGAGACGGGTCTTCCTGGGTTGAACCAGTACTAAGCAAGGGTTAATGTGTCTTGCTCAAGGACACAACGCAGTGACGCCGGTGAGGCGCGATCCCGTAACCCCTCGGTCTCGAGTGAACCAATGGCTCCCACCCTTCACCGATAACAGAGCATCGGAATTATCTTCAGAAACGACTATGCTTCAGATGTCCCAAAATTTAACCCTCATCCTGCCATTATTTTTTGTCCTGAATATGTCTGCTTATTGCGTCTGCTTTATTTATTAAAGTTCACGCCAGAATACTTTTACCATAAAAGCAAACACTATGAACCTGATTTCTGGGTCCATATTGTTCACAATGAAGACATCCAAAGTACTTAAGCAGATGAGAGAGCAGATGGCAATAATTCAGAATGGCAAGAGAAGTGTTAAGATGTCTGCTTGCTACGTCTGCTGCATTTATTCAAGTTCACACAAGAGAACTTTAACCATGGAAGAGAAAACACTACAAACCCTGATCAGACTGCTCCTTTTGGACCGCTCCTTTAGGAGCAGTCTGATCCAGGTCCATATTGTTTGCAATAAAGGCAATCTAAGTACTAAAGGGTACACTGCACTAAATAATCCATGAAATCTGGCCCCGCCTTTTGTGGGGAGAGCATATACTTTACATTAGAGCTAATATGATGTCATTCTTCAATATTCTTTGATTGACAGGTGTTATGGCGTGATTTAAAGATGCGAGGCATAGTGCGTTTTAATGGAGATGGCGAAAGGTGATAAATTCTGGTACCAGGTTGATTCCAGATGGGTTTGGCTTCTTGGACCCCCTTGAAGAGCTATCTATATTAGGAAACATGTTGTTTCGTAGTATGTCAGTTTAAAGGAAAACAGTGCCGGGTTGAGCTGGGAAACATGTAGTTATTATTCATTGAAACTAACAGGCAAGGATGATATTTTAAAATGAGGCCGGTTTGGTAAATTTTGTATGTTTAGTTTTCTAACAAGGTGTTAAAATGTTAACATTGTCGTCTATGGAAAATAGCGGAGTGCAACCTAAACAAGATGAGAGAGCAGACAACAATAGCCCCGAATGGCGGGAAAAAGGTCAAGATATCTGAAGGGCATGGCACTGCAACAGCTTGTTACTCTGACACAGCATTTGAACGAGTATGACATTTAAGCCCTTCATCTTACAATGGACTGATACCCTGCCACAATATGTGACATTAATTGAAGTAAAACCTGTGTAAAACAGCCACTCAAAATAGACAAAACAAAGATATAAATGACAAATGATAGCTTAATGAAGGTTGAAAGTAGTGCAGAATGCTCCTTTTGGAACATTCTGCAATACTTTTGACCTGCATTAAGCGATAATTGGTCTTGAAAACCAATTTTCGGTCTTTTTGAGAGTGGCCGTTTTACACAGGTTTTACTGTATCCCAGTCAGCATACAGCTTTGGGCTTCCACCTGCTCACCAAGCAAAACACCATTCAAATGGCGTTTCACTGGTGGGCCTATATTGGCCCAGTTTTATATGATTACTGGGATGGCCGTCCGGAGGTACAGCCTGATACCAGTCTGGTTCCTGTCACAATATTATAGACTGGTTTGCAGGTCTGAAACACAGCTTGAGAATAGACTGGTACCCTGGTACAATATGCAACAGGTTTAAGAAGTCTAAAAAGGCACAGTCTGTCATCAGACTGCTACCCTGGCACATTACGCGACTGGTTTTAAAGTCTAAAGGGCACAATCTCACAATAATCTACAGGATTTATTCTTGGGTTTGAGTGGTTGAGGGTGAAGTACAGCACGTACAGCTTCATCAAAAACCTGCAAAAAAATGGAAAGAGAATTAAGAGATACATGAAGTTTCATCTCAATTTTACTTACGCTTCTGGAGGGGATGCGAAAAGTTTACGATTGCAATGGACGATGTTGCATAGGCTAACCTGGAACTAGCTTCAGACCAGCTAATATGTTTGTTGCATAAAATGCACTCACTTTGCATTTGTCTAAATAAAATGTTAAATCTGTTTTTAAAAATCACATAACTTTGGGTTTATGCTTCTTTTTACAAGCATAGGACAAAAAATCAACTGGTGTAATGGTGAAAAGTTTTGTACTCTTAACTCTTTTCTTGCTAGCGGCAACTTTGTCGTCCGCTGATAAACTTTGCAAACAGTTTGGACCCAGATCAGGAGCAACAGAATGATGGTCCTGCTGCAGCTTTGGATCCAAACTGTTTAACACTTTGATCATGCTCCTGAAAGAATTTTTTGAAAATGTTAATTTTGAATGAAGTCAGTAGACGACAACATAAGCAAGAAAAAAATACCTAGCATACAAAGAGTTAATGTATGCCACAGGTTTAGATAAACAAAAAATTTCAGGGTAAAATTGAAAATAATTTCTTACCCATCAATTTTAACATATGTTTTGGGTGCTCAAAAGAACCGCCTCATTGAGACGGTTCTTTGAGTAACCACAACATATGTTTTTGGTTGAGAAATAAGAAAATTAAATTTTCGTTACGCACTCTTAACTTAAGTCCTGTATCTCCAAGAATGGTGTTGAGTGGCATTTTACTAGAAAATATACATATCAACCATGCCCTGATACCATTACAACTTTGACTTTTGAAATTTTAAGCGTGTGCAATTTAGGAGTCAGTATCCCTTCTGAAAAACGTATCATGATATATCGCAAATTGGTTTGTATCTAGATATGTACCAGGATATATGGCAAAACTTATCTATATAAATTTGTTTCTCATTCCCTGTTGTTCCTTACTTTGTCGGTGTTCGTACGTTATGAACTCATTCTGGGTTCATTTCAAATTCTTTTTCAGTTTGTTATGTCAAGCCTTGATGATCACATTCGTTGGATTTTTCAGTATATGTGTGCGTATCGAGATTTTTCATATTTTTGCAATTCATTAAGGGAATGCTGTCTCAATTCCTTATAGTGTAAATGTGGCTTAACAAAGGATTTCATTTGTCAAACATTTCTTTGTTAATTGGTCCGTTAATAACCACATTCACTTATAACATTGTCCATTCAGGGTTTGTACAGAAATAAGAAAATAGAATTCCAGGACTTTTCCAGGACTACTCCGGGAATTTTTCCATTTTTCAAGGAGTCAATTCCATTGCTGTTTTAAAGGTCGAATCTATCTAGAATGTACAAAATTCCTTTCCCAAGCGATTTTGTAAAATATATTTCCCCCTTTTTTTTTTTTAACAATGTCCACAAACTTTTCTTTTTTTGCACGACAGAAATGGAAGAAGTCACACCCGATTCTTAAAACCAGTCGACTCTGATTCTGATAGTGATAAAGGCTGGGACTTAAACAGGTGAATTGAATCTCATATATCCAGAATTTGTCTCTTTTTTTTTTGCACATCCCATGAATCAAGAAAATTGTTGGTTTTGATAATCCATGTTTTCAAGTGCATTTGTGCAAAATTCCAGGACAATTCCAGGAAAAATGGCTCATTTTTCAAATTCCAGGATTTTTCCAGGACCAAGGTCAAATTCAAGGACTTTTCAAGGTTCAAATGAACCCTGCCATTCCTATGGACACCAAAACATAGCATTTTAAAGGGACTGCACTATAAATGAGCCGCGACATGTGATTTCCAACAATGTGGCACTTTGACAAGTGTAGACTTAGATGAGCCTGTGTAGCCTGCTTAGAAACTCCAAATGGTGATCTGTCAGTAGCTTAACAGTCATAGAATATCCAAGCGACAAGCAAAGGCTCTGATCAGAGGCTGGTCTAAGGCTTTGCTGGTTGCACATACCACACTGTTGGAAATCTCATGTCACAGCTCAAATGATAGTACCTTTTTAAGGATTTCACAGACGTTTTAAAAGACTTCAACTATGATAATGCTGACATACCTGTTTTAAACCCCTCTGAGTTAATGCGGAGCATTCCATATATTTAACAGCTCGTATTTTGTTCGCTAGTTTTATACCCTGTTCTCGTTTTACTGGAGATAGACCTTGACTAGCCAGCTGTCCTATAGCTTCTTTGTTTTCCCGTAAATCTATTTTGGTACCTGAAACAGGACAAAGCTTAAGACCAAAAAGAAAATATAGGGATCACATATGTTTCTTCAAGCATTAACATCTGCCTAGCAACCTGTTTGAACACAAGGCCATAAAGCTGAGTAATCAAACATCTCCTGAGGGACCTGGCAGTGTCAATGCATTGAAAAAACATGTGATTGTTATTCTAGCATATTTTATCGGATTCCAATCAAAATTGCACTGAAAATGCCGCTAAAACATAAAAATATCTTTTTTTACACTGGATTTCTCTAAGGCCAAATAAAAAAAATACCTGTTTAGGGTAACCCGACCCCACCTAAATTTACTGGTGAAACGTAGATTTTTTTCAGGTTTTCTAGTAAAAATATAATTTTATGCATTTTGAAAGGCGAAATGCCTTTAAAAATGCATAAAATTATATATTTTTAAAAAAAATATGTGTGCCTACCATACCTAAAATTTTCAGACCCGTTATCCGAAACACATTTTTTTTATTTGGCCTTAACAAAATAGCTCAGCTTGTCAACCTTCAAACATCATAATGCCATCACAACGTCAAAACTGTGTTCAATGTTTTTGCAAACAAAAGCAATGGTTTCATGCGGCAATGGTTTCATGCAAATAAGTGTCAAGTCAAACAGCATCTGAACCACAAGATTTGAACATGGATTTTTGTTCATTTGACAACGGCTTCAAACTGAGCTATGCATATTGGTATTTATGTAAGACTATCTGTTATTACAGTGACCAAGCTGACTCCCCACCAACCCAAAAGTTTGGGTTTTTTTGCTTTGTTTTCTGACGCTGTGATAGTTTGTTTGAGTTGATGCTTTACGTCCAAGTCAACAATTTTTCAGTCAATTTGGGATGTTTTCTTGGGTTAAACTAGTACTCAGCTGTAAGGCCAAAGATTTGAACCTACGACCTCTTGGTCTAACTCCTAGAATCCTGCAATCTACCCTGCTACAGTGCTGCCCACTATGTGTAAAAAGAACTAACATTTCTTCACATGGACAGTGGAGCCATTTATTCCTGTTTGGGTTGGTTCTTTATGTCCCAGTCAATAGCTATGGTCAAATCGGGACGGTTAGTTCACCTAACCACACTTTTTCCTGGACAAGCTAGACTAAGCAGTTCACAAGTACTTTGTGCACATACTTTCGATTGTAACTGACAACTGAATCAGGGGAATGGAGGAGACTTGCTGTAGAAATTATTTCATGATCAATCTCCGCAAAAGTATATAGTATCGGGCCTGGATCAAACTCGCGACCCCTGGATCTGCAGTCAGACACATTACCGATTGACCTACACAGTCTGGTATACTTATTCCTGAAGTGCATAATAAACATAAACAAGGTCACGTGCCTGTGACGCCTGGGTAAGATAAGAAGTTGACCTCAGGTTAAATGAATTGCTTTGTTTGATTTGATTCTCTACATCCCAGTCAACATTTTTTCAGTCCTGTTTGGATGGGTCTTCCTCGGTTGAACCAGTACTAAGCAAAGATTAATGTGTCTTGCTCAAGAACACAACACAGTGCCTCTGGTGAGACTTGAACCTGCAACCCCTCAATCTCGAGTCAAGTACTCTACCACTTAGCCACCATGCTCCACTAAATGAATTCCATTTTCTATCTGATGTGCAAGTAATATGCTTTCAACTTTTTCAAAGTTGGAGGCACAAAACATGTTGTGAGTTATGTTTACAAAGTACTCACTACAGTAAAACTTGTGTAAAATGGCCACTCTCAAAAGGACCGAAAATTGGTAAGATATGAATTTCTATCTCAGGTTAAATGAATTGCTTTGTTTGGTTTTCAAGACCAATTATCTCTTAATGCAGGTCAAAAGTATTGCAGAATGCTCCAAGGGGAGCATTCTGCAACACTTTCGACCTGCATTAAGTTACCATTTGTCATTAAGATCTTTGTTTTGTCCATTTTTGAGTGACTGTTTTACACTGGTTTTACTGTATAATCCAAAATGACAGAAGAAAAATCCCCATGCTTTCAAAACTGGTCTAAAATTCTAATACACTTGCTATTGTAACCGGACTTCTGATTGGATAAATTAGAAATTCATGACAGTATATCCGAGAGATACTGTCAGAATAATTTGACATCATTAATTACGTCACATTTCGTCAGATGACACGCATCTTTATGTGTCTTGCAAGGCTCCAGTTTGAGACAAAACAAAGATTAGAATGGGGATAACCACCATCAAAATGTTCCTTCGGGGAGGTTTACTGACAGCTATACAGTCGGAAATCACGTTCTAATTGACCTAAATCTAAATTTTTGACCATATATTCAACTATATACCTCCCCAAATGAAAATTTTGAATAAAGTTATCCCCTTGATATGCTGATGCCATCTTATCCATAGGTTTAGATAAACAAAATGTTTGAGCGTAAAATTGTAAATATTTTCTTACCCATCAGTTTTAACATATGTTTTGGGTGCTCAAAAGAATCATCCCATTGAGACGATTCTTTTGAGTAATCACAACATATGTTTTGGTTGAGAAATAAGAAAAAAAAAATTTTTGGTACACACTCCTTTTAATTTACATAAAACTAAATTTCTGGCCACAATCCAAAGATATACCTCCCCAAATGAAAATTTTGAATAAAGTTATCCCCTAGATATGCTAATGCCATGTTATCCATAGGTTTAGATGAACAAAATGTTTGAGCGTAAAATTGTAAATATTTTCTTACCCATCAGTTTTAACATGTTTTGGTCTCATTGAGACGGTTCTTTTGAGTACCCACAACATATGTTTTGGTTTAGAAATAAGAAAAAATTTTTTTTTTGGTACACACCTTTACCTAAAGGCTTGATATCAGATGATTATTTGATGATACTTACCTACTATAGAAAAACCTGTGTAAAACAGCCACTTCAGAAAGACAGAAAATTGGTTTTCAAAACCAATTATCGCTTAATGCAGGTCAAAAGTATTGCAGAATGCTCCAAAGGGAGCATTCTGCAATACTTTCGACCTTCATGAAGCAACTATTTGTCATTAGATCTTTGTTTTGTCTATTTTTCAGCGACCGCGTTTTACACATTTTACAGTACTTGATTCCACTTACCTACAACTAAAACAGGAGCATCAGGACAGTGGTGTTTTATTTCTGGATTCCATTTTGTAACTACGTTTTCATGGGAAGATGGACTAACAACACTAAAACATATGAGGAACACATCAGTCTGAAAAGAAACAGCATACAAGTCATTTGTCAGATTATCTCTTAAAGACTTTGTGCCTTAATAAGCATTCAATTTCTAGTGAAAACATGAGATTCTTTTTTAATAAGCAATTTATATAGAGGATCTTACATGAGTGCTCATGCCATATTGAATTTAGGCCAGATGAAAAAATAACTGTGTTTCGGGTAACAGGTCTGAAAATTTTAGGTTGGGTAAGCAAATATTTTTTTTTTCTCTGATTTACTATATTTTTTTCCAGAAAACACAAAAAAAAAAACTGAAAAAAAACTAGGTTTCACCAGCAAAGGAGCTCTAGCGATAAGGCGTATATTTTCCCTAGTTGACAGGATTACAAAACCTAAATTTTCAAATTGCCCTATTTTTTTTAAAATTGGTCTGTTCCGGTAGTAAAATTTACATAGCAAGCATCAAAGTAGGTTTCAAAGCGATTCATCATTTACAAAACCGTTAAAACTTGCGCCTTCTACTCCCACTCCTCATTTTACGTCTTTAGACTGGGTGCCGTTTAGACGAGAGTTTTAGTAAATCCTTTGCAAGTTTTCAAAAAGTAAAAGCGCTAAAATATTAAGGATATAAGTGTCCTTCATTTTCGAAACTTTGCAGTATTCCTTCTGCGCATGCGTACGAAATATACTTAAAATTGTGACGTTTGTCATTGAAAAGATGAAACTGGCGCCTTTCAGTTTGTTTTTAGATGCTTTCCCCCCCTAGACCCAAGATGCCCTTTGGACATTTAAATGTCGCTATAGAAATATATAACATATGTAAAGGGCGTCTTGGGTCTAGGGGGGGAAAGGGGTTGTATAAGCGAAAGAAGACATCAAATACCTGACAAAAAAAAGACCACTTTGCAAGATGGTCATTTTAATTGTACACCAACTGTATAAATAGTTTTACTGTACATAGCGTGATAGGACGATTGGTACCCTTGTTTAACGGACTAGTTCCCATATATATAACTGAATAACAAGTACAGTTGATGATCGAAATAAAGTCTCATTCAATATGAAGTAGAGTTATTACATGCATAAATGAAATCCCGTTTTAAATATACAAATTCGGGGGCAATGGTACATCGACGGCCCGTCTATATATATTTGTTGAATGTGCCTAGTTTCTCCAGTCGTTAGTTCAACAAAATAAAACGAAAGTCTCGTTTAGGGAGATTGCTCACCTTATCGCTAGAAATTCTTTAGGTAGGGTCTGGTTACCCTAAACACAGATATTATTTTTATATGGCCTTATTAATTGAGATATGGAAAAGAGATGAAATGCGGGGCTCGTCAAGCAGATTATCATAATGAGTTTAACAGGAGCACCAAATGTTAGATTCTATTTATCATATATGCAGGGTTCGAATTTTAGCTCGCATACTCGCAAAATGCAAGTTAAAAAAGCAATTAGCGAGGTGGTATTTTCTCTACTTGCATTTTCTCGCGAGTGGAAATTTGGGGCTGTTATCCTTGGTTCTTATTCTAGATATAAATCTTCTCTCCAGTTTCCTTAAATGTCGTTCATTGATGCTAAATGTTTTCGTTTTAATCCATCGGATAACCCTGTCAATGGCGGAAGTTTACATTTGATACAAGCTCAATGCGCAGACGCATACGATAAACTCCCCAGCATGGTCGGGTCTCAGCCAATCATATGCTTTCTAATTTTAGATTGTAACAAATATTCACAAGTGGTTAGTTTGTTAGCCCATTGGTTTTTTGCGATCTAAAATTAGAAGAATGCTATTTTTACAGCGCATTACGATGGGACAAAACCAATCTTTTTCTTTCTATAATTCTTCGCAGATTTCACAATTTTCAATGGGTAAGTTTTTGAAAAGAAATGAGGCATCTAGCAGTAGAGATGCCGCTCAGACTGCGAGCAAAAAAAACCTCAAATGGCATCGTTAAAGGACATGTCAGCCAGCGTAAAAACGTTTTAGAAATGGATGAAGGAATTGAATATTGACCTGGATTTTGATGACCTTGTTGTGACCCAAATCACATGCAACATCGACTTGCAAATTATTTGCACTCGCTAATATGGCATCGAATTTTATAACTGGGGGTAGCACTTGAAGGGGGAGTCTGTTTCTTTTCATGTAAAATCGTCCATGCATGACAGGGTCAGCCAATGACAGGAAGGCTAGGAATGAACCCTCAGACATTGGAAAGGATTACAGAAAATGGATTTGAGTAACTCCCTGCATGAAAATGACAAAACTCTTTAAAACAGCATAATATGTTGCACAAATTCTGATTTTCCAGCCTTTGTAGAGTTGCAGCCTTAAACTGCTCAGAGTTAATTTACCAATACCTTTAAAACAACAGCTTATTTCTGAATTTCTGTTCATTAAACTATAATTGTCGAAAATGCAAGTTGTTTTTGCATTTAGCAAGTAGCCGAAAATTCCACTTGCGAAAATATGCAAGTTGAAAATCTGGCTAGATTCGAACCCTGATATGACCTGTCAGACACAAAATTTACTTTGAAATCACATTTTGGCATGAATACATTTAGACTTTGTCATTGCACCATTGTAATGGACACAGCTACGTAACTTTGCTAAACATATATGTACTGCTTCTCATAACCATCATGGGCAGATCTAGAGAGGGGTCAGGACCCCCTCTGGAAAATCATAAGTGGCTATAGGTTTCCTTAGAAATTCTGGTAAGGACACCCCTCCAGAAGCAAAATTCGGGTCCAATTGTTTCTAGAGGGAGGCCAATACCGCTCTCTGTGAAATACGTTGATGAACTAAAAAAAAAAAAAAAAAAGGTCAGGACATTTATGCCTACCTGAGGATATGACAGTGGTCGTAATCTATCGTAGTCTTCCTGTCCCGCAGTATCCCACAATCCTAGACTAACAGCTATTCCGTCAACCATCATATTCGCTGTGTAGTTGTCAAAACTGTAACATATCAAATAATTTTAAACTATCAAGTTATCAACCCTTATCTCTTTACTCCATGATACACCTTTTGACACCTTTGTAATACTATGTATTTGAAAATATTATGGAAAATGGAGCATTTGCTCCAAAGAGAAAATGCTCCATTTTCCATAATATTTTCAAAAGTATTCAAAATTTTACTTTAATTTTTCTTGAAATTTTTTTCAATGTTGTCTAAAAATAGAAAATGATGTCATGATCTAAAAAATAGCCCATGGAGTAATAAGGGTTAACTCATTGAGAACCAGAACTAAACTATGTGTCAAATGCAAACAAAATAGTCACAGACAAGACTGCTCCTCTTTAACTTTTTTGTATGCTCTTTCATTGGTTTAGATAACAAAATTTTTTAGCGTAAAATTGTAACTATTTCCTTACCCATCAGTTTTAACATATATTTGAGTGCTCAAAAGAACCGTCTCATTGAGACGGTTCTTTGAGTACTCACAACATATGATTTGGTTGAGAAATAAGCAAAAAATACTTTGGGTAACTCTTACGCACTGCTTTTATCCAGTAAATCATTTTGTTTTGTTTGTTTGGTTTCAGGGTTTTACATCTCAGTAAACAACTTTGCTCA
This sequence comes from Loripinus fragilis, assembly GCA_964019695.1. Classification (NCBI taxonomy): domain Eukaryota; kingdom Metazoa; phylum Mollusca; class Bivalvia; order Lucinida; family Lucinidae; genus Loripinus; species Loripinus fragilis. Next base: position 73,751,415 of record OZ026524.1, read on the forward strand.
TGTCAAGACGGTCAGTTAACCTAACCACACTTTTTCCTAGGCAAGCTTGATTAAGTGGTTAGCCAGTACACATACTTTCGTGCACATACTTTCGCTTGTAACTGACAACAACCCTTCTTGATTCAGCAACCAAACAAAATATTTCACAATCAATCTCCATGAAAGTATGGGACCGGGTCGGGATAGAGCTCACGACCCCTGATTCTACAATCTGACTTGCAACTGATGCGCTATGGGGCCCTGTAGTAAATTATTTATTTTTATAAGATGAATTTGTCTGGATTAACAACTGGATCATCAAGTGGAACTCAAAAACTAGTTTCGGATTAATCCTTCATCAGTGTTCAAATTGCTTGATTATTTTAAATATCCATGCAGCATATAAGGCTAAGCATAAACTGAGTTTGTAAAACACTGTGCCCCAAACCTAAAACCATATGCTTGTCCATAAGGTTGTTCTTGTTTTTTTAACAAGGGCCATAACTCCAATATTATTTTTTGCAATTCATTCAAAAGTATTCATCATCTCTACCAGCTTTAATATGTAAGTTCAAAACTGAACAAATTGCAGCAGACAACATTTTCAGCTGTATTTGTGGCTGGCAGAGAATGCTTAACTCTTTGCATGCTGGGCAATTAATCATGTTTTGTAATCGTTTGTGGACTTTTTTCAAAATTAACTTTTTAAAAATATTCTTTCAAGAACACTATCAGATTGTCAAAGGATTTGGATTCAGATCAGGATCCACATTCTGTCAGTCCTGGTCTAGGTACATAATATTTGCAAATGTTTTCAGCAGACATCAAAAGTTGCTGCTAGCAGAGCGGCTAGCAGGCAAAGAGTTAAGTGTTTAACATGATTTCATCACACCAAAAGGCTAATGTAATATGATGGTTTGATTGTTTGTTTGATTTGATTCTATACATCCCAGTCAACAATTTTTTCAGTTATGTCGGGACAGTTTTTTCTGGGTTGAACCAGTACTAAGCAAGGATAAATGTGTCTAGCTCAAGGACACAACACAGTGACGTTGATGAGTCTCGAACCCACAACCCCTGGGTCTTGAGTCAAGCACTCTACCACTGAGCCACTGTGCGCCCTGTAATATGGTGAAGGGGTCTTGTCTTAACCCTTAAAGCGCCAAGAAAAAATGCATCTGAATATGTTGTCTGCTGAAGTTGTCTGCTGCAAATAATTGCCTAACATTCCTGACAAATTCAGTATAGAAGCAAACCGTGTGGACCCAGAACAGACTGCTCCTATAGGAGCAGTCTGATCTGGGTCCACACTGTTTACCATAGAGGCTTCTTAAACATTTCAGCAGATGAGAAAAGCAGACGACTTTTGATACGATTGGCGCATTAAGGGTTAAATGTTTCATGGAGCAAAAATAGATCAAATGAAACTCCTGTTGAAATGGAATCAAAATGTTTGAAATCAAATTCTAAGAAATTAGTGTGACACCTTTTTATAGGACTTATTAACGCTAAAGTAAGATTCACAAATTTACCCTAATCTTCTACTTTTGTCCTTAAAATATCGTCTGCAATTTATGTCGGCTGCATACATTCAAATGTGCTCTAGAATTCTTTAATTATGGAAGCAAACGGTATGACACTGGATTAGACTGCTCCCAAGGGAGCAGTCTAATCTGGGTTCATATTGTTAGCAATATGGGCTACCAAAGTAAATCAGCAGATGAGAAAGTAGACAACATTTGTGGTGAATGGTTGGAAAAGGGTTAGAATTGAGATTTTTAGTAATGTGGCAAAAATCTTTTTCTAGCCTACGCAACTTAGATAAACTTGTTTAATCTGAGTATCAAGATCTTTTGTTGTTACTGACATTCAACTTAAGAAGCATTTTCTCTTTGAAAACATATCAAAATTAGCGGAGGATGAAATTGATGGACTGGTTTACATGAGGAGCCGAACAAAGAAAATATTTCTTGACTTAAAACCAGTCAACATGGTGAAAGTTGAAAATTTCCAAAGCCCAGAACATTGTAAATTCCAGTCTTAAAACTTGCAGTGTGCCTTAAAAATTATGTAGGATCAATTTCAAGTTGAACACCTGCCTTGCTAATGGTGACTTTTGTAGTCTGCTGATTACCTTTGCCAACAGTGTGGACCCAGATCTTTTGACACTCTGATAGTGTTCTTGAAATAATTTTTTGAAAAAAATCAATTTTGAAAAAAGTCAGCAGACGACAACAAAAGCATGCAACAACAAAAGCATGCAAAATTACCCAGGCCCCAAGGTTATAAAACTTTTTTCATGCTCAACTCAACTGAGGACGAAATTTCACTTGCTCACAAAAACTATAATACCGAAAAATAAAGATACTTACTTCTTGCTTTAAAACTCTCAAATGTTGTATTTATCAAGCTCATAAATGTTAAAATGCCAACAATTGTTGGCATTTTAACATTTATTAGCTAGATTAATTTCAGGCTCAGTGAGTTGATCATGAAAAAAGATTTATTGCCTTGAGGCCTGCATGCTGACTCAGAAAGTCATATAGTGTAAGCAACCCCAAAACCACTCTGTTTACACTTATTGGAGCATGTGTGCTTATTAGGGACCTCTCAGGGAATAGTAAGCTGGGGGGGGGGGGGGGGGGGGGCGACTAGGGCGAAATAGTCACCCTATAGAGCCAAAATTTCACCCTAAATGGGACCCAAGGAGAAGTGGGAATCTCTTTTATTTTTATCTTTTTTTTTACAATTTTCGTTCATTCACCACATAAAAGCAAGCTGTGGTGACAATCTACTACCACTGCATCTTATGTCTCCTTCCATTTAATGGCAATAGTATGTGTAATGGCTAATTTGCTTTTAAATTGACAGAAAATGCCACGATATAATTTCTCTCTATCTGACCGTCACTTCTCCCTAATTTTCCTGGAGGGAGAAGTCACTTCTCCCTACTGTCAGGGCCCAGCTTAAACACTGCTTCTGCTGACTGATACTTACACTGTTGGCACATACTCCCCCGGAAAGCTGTCTGTTGTGAATGATATAAGCATACATGTCTTTCCCACGGTCCCATCACCGACCACGACACATTTGATTGGTCGGCCCTGGGCCATGTTATTTTCCATGCCATAAAAGCGTGTCTGCTCCAGCTTGACGGTCTCCTTCTGTCACACACCAATTCTGAAAAGGACATCATCAATAATAAGGAATTGTTGAACAGGGTTCATACAGGCAAGTTTGTGTAAAATTCAAGGACTTTTCAAAGGCTTCTTTAAGTGTCATCTGTGGCTTTCAATGGCTACAAGCTTATGAAATATACTTATTCACACATTAAAATTCTACTTCCGAAACACTGGACAGAGATATGGAGAAAAAAATATTAAAAAATTGGTATAAAATTGCTGTGCCTTTATTTGGTGCAGCATATGCTGCACCAAATAAAGGCACACCAGTGTTATACTAATATAGGCCTCCATTAACAGTGTTAAGTCCTACGGAAAATAGTAAAATTTAAGGACTTTTCAAGTCCTAAGAGTAATTTTCCAGTACTTTTCAAGGCATATTTAATTTATAAGCACTTTTCAAGAAAGCCCTCTGTATTCAATTACTTTTCAAGCCTGTGCGAACCCTGTTGAACAGACAGATTTATTCACAGGTTTAGATAAACACATTTTTTGAACGCAAAATTGTAAATATTTTCTTACCCATTAGTTTAAACATATGTTTTGGGTGCTCAAAAGAACCGTCTCATCAAGAGGGTTCTTTTGAGCACCCACAACATATGTTTTGGTTGGGAAATAAGAAAAATGTTTTTTGTTACGCACTCTTAACTAAAGGCCTGTTTATTTCTTTCAGAATTGTTTGTAAATATTTCATTGAGGTCAGGGATGATTTTTGTTTGGTTTGGGCTTTAAATCGCTATTCACACTAATTGTGACGTCATCTACTCTCTCATCTTTTTACTGTCTGTTCTAAGGTAGCCTATTTTTCAAACAATATGGACCCTTGTTAAAATCTAGTCTGAAGTGCACTTGGATATTTGCAGGATTAACATTGCTTGCAACATTTTAAGACTTACAGTAAAACCTTTGTAAAACCTGTGAAAAACGGCCACTCAAAAATAGACAAAACAAAGATCTTAATGACAAATGGTAGCTTAATGAAGATCGAAAGTATTGCAGATTGCTCCTGTTCGAGCATTCTGCAATACTTTTGACCTGCATTAAGCGATAATTGGTCGTGAAAACCAATTTGCAGTCTTTTTGCGAGTGGCCATTTTACACAGGTTTTACTGTATAATGTATGGGCCAAGGCCAGCCCATAAGATAAAGGGACTTATTTCATTAAAACCAGTGCCAAACACTAACCAGTGAAAATCCATGTTTTAAGAAGGAAATTAAAGCAGTGTTAGCAGAGGAAAACTATGCCCCCACCCCCAACCGCAATAGGAGCCAGCAAGCATGCTTACTGCTCTTTATTGTGTCACAATGTTCCATCAATTATTCCAAGGGAGAGCATGCACAAATAAAATTTGGTCAAACTTTGAAATTACAAAGTGCTGTGGCTACCGTGAATATAAGGTCAATGTCATTAAAATCTAATTCACTTCTTGCTGTCTCCAAACAAATTACATGTATCTATGCAAGTTTGGTGCTGAAAAAAAACCTTTGGTTCAGAAGACAGAGCTCAGAAAAGGCTGAATTTAGTTTTTTAAGGATGATGACCTTGAAATGAGGTGATCTTGAGAGTTATGTCAAGGTCACCAAAATCATATCAACTCTACATTTTGTCACAATATGATACAATACATAAGTTTAGCTAGAATACATTGTTCAAATGAAGAGATATCATAAAAAGACCCTATTTTGGTCAAAATATGATAATTCAAAGTGCTGGTGTGACCTTGAAAATTAGGTCAAGAATACCAAAATCTAATCAACAATTCCCCTTCTCCTAACAATGTATCTATACGTTGATCAAAATCCATCAACTGGTTCAGAAGATAACGCACAGAAACCATATTTTGGTCATTTCTAAGTGCCAGTGTGACCTTGAAAATTAGGTCAAGGTCACCAAAATCTAATCTACTATTCCCCTCTCCCAACAATGTATCTTTCCAAATTTGGTGAAAATCCATCCACTAGTTCAGAAGATAATGCATGGAAACCATATTTTGGACATTTCAAAGTGCCCCTGTGACCTTTCAAATAAGATCAAAGTCACCAAAATCTAATCAAATCTTCCCCTCCTCCCAACAATGTACCTTTTTAATTTTGGTCAAAATCCATCAATTGGTTCAGAAGATAATGCATGGTAACGAAAAAGTGGACGCCGACACCAACAAGATCCACACCATAAACAATTTATCCCCCCACCCTCTGGGTAGGGGGGACATAATTCATGTGCTGTTGTGACCTTGAAAATTAGGGCAAGATCACCAAAACCTAATCAAGTCTTCAGCATGCCCCAATGTTATATCCATGCAAATTTGTTTCCAATCCACCCACTAGTTCATGCGATCCATATATCTTACATACAAGAAAGCGCCATGCCGATGCTAATGTAGTCTGTATCAAAAACAATATGTCACCCTCCACCAGTGGGAGACATATCAACATTTAAAATATATGGATAAAGGACTACATGATAGATGCCCTATGCCTATTTTGACATGATTAGACATCACCCACATCGGATTGTTGCACTTAATGGTGGACAAGTTGTGCTTGATGGTGGACAAGTTGCCCTTGATGATGGATAAGTTGACAAGTTGCACTTGATGGTGGACAAGTGGACAAGTTACGCTTGATGGTTGACAAGTTGGACAAGTTGTACATGATGGGGGACAAGTTGTGCTTGATGGTGGACAAGTTGTGCTTGATGGTGGACAAGTTGTGCTTGATGGTGGACAAGCTGCACATGATGGTAGACAAGTTGTGCTTGATGGTGCACAAGTTGCACTTGACAGTGGACACATTGGACTTGATGGTGGACAAGTTTCACTTGTTTGTTTGTTTGTTTGATTTTGATTCTTTACGTCCCATCAACAATCTTTCAGTTATATAGGGACGGTTCTTCCTGGGTTGAACCAGTACTAACCTAGGATAAATGTGTCTTGCTCAAGGACAACAACGCAGTGACCCCGGTGAGGCTGGAACCCGCGGCCCTTCGGTCTCTAGTCAAGCACTCTACCACTGAGCCACTGCCCTCCCTCAAGTTACACTTGATGATGAACAAGTTGCGCTTGATAGTTGACAAGTTGCACTTGATGGTGGACAAGTTGCGCTTGACTGTGGACTTATTGGGCTTGATGGTGGCCAAAGTGTGCTTGATGGTTGACAAGTTGCACTTGATGACGAACAAGTTGGGCTTGATGGTGGACAAGTTGCACTTGATGGTTGACAGGTTGCCCTTGATGGTGGACAAGTTGCACTTGATGGCAGACAAGTTGCGCTTGATGATGTACAAAAATGCGCTTGATGGTGTAAAAGCTGCACTTGATGGTGGACAAGTTGTGCTTGATGGTGGACAAGAAGTGCTTAATGGTGGACAAATTGGGCTTGATGGTGGACAAATTGCACTTGACTGTGTACAAGTTGTGCTTGATGGTGGAAAAGTTGTGCTTGATGGTGGACAAGTTGCACTTGATGGTGGACAAGTTGCGCTTTGATGGTGGACAAGTTGCACTTGATGGTTGAAAAGTTGCACTTGATGGTTGACAAGTTGTGCTTGAAGGTGGACACATTGCGCTTGATGGTGGACAAGTTGCGCTTGATGGTGGCCAAGTTGCACTTGATGGTGGACAAGTTGCGCTTTGATGGTGGACAAGTTGCACTTGATGGTTGAAAAGTTGCACTTGATGGTTGACAAGTTGTGCTTGAAGGTGGACACATTGCGCTTGACTGTGTACAAGTTATGCTTGATGGTGGAAAAGTTGTGCTTGATGGTGGACAAGTTGCACTTGATGGTGGACAAGTTGCGCTTTGATGGTGGACAAGTTGCACTTGATGGTTGAAAAGTTGCACTTGATGGTTGACAAGTTGTGCTTGAAGGTGGACATATTGCGCTTGATGGTGGACAAGTTGCGCTTGATGGTGGCCAAGTTGCACTTGATGGTGGACAAGTTGCGCTTTGATGGTGGACAAGTTGCACTTGATGGTTGAAAAGTTGCACTTGATGGTGGACAAGTTGTGCTTGATGGTGGACAAGAAGTGCTTAATGGTGGACAAATTGGGCTTGATGGTGGACAAGTTGCGCTTGATGTTGGTAAAGTTGCATTTGATGATGAACAAGTTGCACTTGATGGTGGACAAGTTGCACTTGACTGTGGACACATTTGGCTTGATGGTGGCCAAGTTGTGCTTGATGGTTGACAAGTTGTGCTTGATGGTTGACAAATTGCACTTGATGATGAACAAATTGGGCTTGATGGTTGACAAGTTGGGATTGATGGTGGACAATTTGCACTTGATGGTGGACAAGTTGCTCTTGATGATGAACAAGTTTGGCTTGATGATGAACAAGTTGGGCTTGATGGTGGACAAGTTGTGCTTGATGGTTGAAAAGTTGCGCTTGATGGTTGACAAGTATCACTTGATGGTTCAAAAGTTGCGCCTGATGGTGGATAAGTTGCACATGATGGTTGAAAAGATGCACTTGATGGTTGACAAGTTGTGCTTGAAGGTGGACACATTGTGCTTGATTGTGGACAAGTTGCGCTTGATGTTGGACAAGTTGCACTTGATGATGAACAAGTTGCACTTGATGGTGGACAAGTTGCACTTGACTGTGGACACATTTGGCTTGATGGTGGCCAAGTTGTGCTTGATGGTTGACAAGTTGTGCTTGATGGTTGACAAATTGCACTTGATGATGAACAAGTTGGGCTTGATGGTGGACAAGTTGGGATTGATGGTGGACCAGTTGCACTTGATAATGAACAAGTTGGGCTTGATGGTGGACAATTTGGGCTTGATGATGAACAAGTTGGGCTTGATGGTGGACAAGTTGTGCTTGATGGTTGAAAAGTTGCCCTTGATGGTTGACAAGTTGCACTTAATGGTTCAAAAGTTGCGCCTGATGGTGGATAAGTTGCACATGATGGTTGACAAGTTGCGCTTGATGATTGACAAGTTGTGCTTGAAGGTGGACACATTGCGCTTGATGGTGGACAAGTTGCGCTTGATGTTGGACAAGTTGCACTTGATGATGAACAAGTTGCACTTGATGGTGGACAAGTTGCACTTGACTGTGGACACATTTTGCTTGATGGTGGCCAAGTTGTGCTTGATGGTTGACAAGTTGTGCTTGATGGTTGACAAATTGCACTTGATGATGAACAAGTTGCGCCTAATGATGGACAAGTTGTGCTTGATGATAAATAAGTTGCCATTGATGATGGCCAAGTTGCACTTGATGGTTGACAAGTTACACTTGATGAAGGACATGTTGCACTTGATGGCGGCCAAGTTGGGCTTGATGGTTGAAAAGTTGCACTTGATGGTTGACAAGTTGTACTTGATGGTTGAAAAGTTGCGCTTGATGGTGGACAAGTTGCGCTTCATGGTGGACAAGTTACACTTGATGGTGGCCAAGTTGCACTTGATGGTGGACAAGTTGCGCTTGTTGGTAGACAAGTTGGGCTTGATGGTTGTAAAGTTGCGCTTGATGGTGGCCAAGTTGCCCTTGATGGTTGACAAGTTGCGCTTGACTGTGGACACATTGGGCTCAAGTTGCACTTGATGGTGGACAAGTTGCGCTTGACTGTGGACTTATTGGGCTTGATGGTGGCAAAAATGTGTGCTTGATGGTTGACAAGTTGCACTTGATGATGAACAAGTTGGGCTTGATGGTGGACAAGTTGCACTTGATGGTTGACAGGTTGCCCTTGATGGTTGACAAGTTGCACTTGATGGTGGACAAGTTGGGCTTGATGGTGGACAAGTTGGGCTTGATGGTGGACAAGTTGCACTTGATGGTTGGCAAGTTGGGCTTGATGGTTGACAAGTTGGGCTTGATGGTGGACAAGTTGCACTTGATGGTTGACAAGTTGGGCTTGATGGTGGACAAGTTGCACTTGATGGTTGACAAGTTGGGCTTGATGGTTGACAAGTTGCACTTGATGGTTGACAAGTTGGGCTTGATGGTGGACAAGTTGCACTTGATGGCAGACAAGTTGCGCTTGATGATGTACAAAAATGCGCTTGATGGTTGACAAATTGCACTTGATGGTGGACAAGTTGCACTTGATGGTGGACAAGTTGTGCTTGATGGTGGACAAGTTGCACTTGATGGCAGACAAGTTGCGCTTGATGATGTACAAAAATGCGCTTGATGGTGTAAAAGCTGCACTTGATGGTGGACAAGTTGTGCTTGATGGTGGACAAGAAGTGCTTAATGGTTGACAAATTGGGCTTGATGGTGGACAAGTTGCGCTTGACTGTGGACAAGTTGTGCTTGATGGTGGAAAAGTTGTGCTTGATGGTGGACAAGTTGCACTTGATGGTGGACAAGTTGCGCTTGATGGTGGACAAGTTGTGCTTGATGCTGGACAAGTTGCGCTTGATGGTTGAAAAGTTGCACTTGATGGTTGAAAAGTTGCACTTGATGGTTGACAAGTTGTGCTTGATGGTGGACACATTGCGCTTGATGGTGGACAAGTTGTGCTTGATGGTGGCCAAGTTGTGCTTGATGGTGGACAAGTTGCACTTGATGGCAGACAACTTGCACTTGATGATGTACAAAAATGCGCTTGATGGTGTAAAAGCTGCACTTGATGGTGGACAAGTTGTGCTTGATGGTTGACAAGAAGTGCTTAATGGTTGACAAATTGGGCTTGATGGTGGACAAGTTGCGCTTGACTGTGGACAAGTTGTGCTTGATGGTTGAAAAGTTGTGCTTGATGGTGGACAAGTTGCACTTGATGGTGGACAAGTTGGGCTTGATGGTGGACAAGTTGCACTTGATGGTTGACAAGTTGTGCTTGATGGTGGACAAGTTGCGCTTTGATGGTTGACAAGTTGCGCTTGATGGTGGACAAGTTGCGCTTGATGGTGGACAAGTTGTGCTTGATGCTGGACAAGTTGCGCTTGATGGTTGAAAAGTTGCACTTGATGGTTGAAAAGTTGCACTTGATGGTTGACAAGTTGTGCTTGATGGTGGACACATTGCGCTTGATGGTGGACAAGTTGTGCTTGATGGTGGCCAAGTTGTGCTTGATGGTGGACAAGTTGCACTTGATGGTGGCCAAGTTGTGCTTGATGGTGGACAAGTTGTGCTTGATGGTGGACAAGTTGCACCTGATGGTGGACAAGTTGGGCTTGATGGTGGCCAAGTTGCACTTGATGGTGGACAAGTTGCACTTGACTGTGGACACATTTGGCTTGATGGTGGCCAAGTTGTGCTTGATGGTTGACAAGTTGTGCTTGATGGTTGACAAATTGCACTTGATGATGAACAAGTTGGGCTTGATGATGGACAAGTTGGGCTTGATGGTGGACCAGTTGAACTTGATAATGAACAAGTTGGGCTTGATGGTGGACAATTTGGGCTTGATGATGAACAAGTTGGGCTTGATGGTGGACAATTTGGGCTTGATGATGAACAAGTTGGGCTTGATGGTGGACAAGTTGCGCTTGATGGCGAACAAGTTGCGCTGGATAGTAGACAAGTTGCACTTGAAGGTGGACAAGTTGCACATGATGGTGGACAAGTAGTATTTGCTTACAGTACAAGCTTGTAAGTTTTTAACTCTTGTCATGCTGAACTTTTTTGAACTCCATTCCAATTTTATCCTGTTTACCTCAGGAGTGGAAAACAGTGTGAATCCTGATCAGATGGCTTCGTCAGAAGCCAGCTGATCTGGATCTATAATGCTTTCAAAGAATGATAAATCTGGGTCAAGCAGGACAAGGGTTAACATTGCTTTTCCATTTTACTCACACTATATTATGGGAGAACAAAACCCCCTAGGTGTTCTAAGGTACACAATCAGACTTCTTCTGCCCCCACAAGCCTTTCTTTTTCTTTTCTGTCAGTCAAATTGACTCTGAAACGAAAAATTTAATACATTATTACAGGGGAGGTTTTCCTTGAAGCTTCAATAATGAATGTTTAGAGTCCCTGTGAATGCCACTTCCTGATATAGCAGTGTATCCCATATAGGAATAAGACTATAAGGTGATCAGGTTTCATTTACAGGAAGGATTTTATATGCATATACAGCTTTTTTGTATGAATATACCATATTCATAACTTTTACAGAGCTACTCACACTTTTTCATGGAAAACAAATCTTTTTTGTGTTTGATGTATTTATATTAGAATTCCTAATTGTGCATTGGACTTAAAATGTTTTGCATTTAAGTGGACTTAGAATTTGATTTTTGAGAGTTTTACAGGTACATGTACATGTAAATTTTGGGGTCCAGATTTTTCTCAGGTGGTCCTAGTATAGAGAGCACTTTGGTAAATTGGTAGACTGGGACTCGATCACTATACTGAGTCGTTTTAAAAAAAATCAACACAGGGAAAACATATACTGGTAATGTATTGAGTCGCGACATGTGATTTGCAACAATGTGGTTTTTTGACACATATAGTTGGTTGGTTGGTTTAGTTGCTTTACGTCCCAAGTCAACAGCTATGGTCATTGCGGGACGGTCAGTTCACCTTAAACCACACTTTTTCCTGGGCAGGCTTGAACAAGCGGTTAACCAGTAATTTGTGCACATACTTTCGCTTGTAACTGACAATAACCCTTCTTGAATGAATCAGCAGAAGGGAGGAGAATGACCGTAGAAATTATTTCATGATCAATCTCCACGAAAGTATGGGACCGGGCCGGGATCGAACTCGCGACCCCTGGATCTGCAGTCAGACACGCATCTGTAGCCAGACACATAACAGACTGCGCTACGCGGCCCGGTTTGACACATATAGACTCAGAGGAGCCTGTGAAGCCTCCTTTTAAGCTTAGAAACTCCAAATTATGTTAAGTCAGTAGTTTAACAGTCATAGAATATTCAAACGACTAGCAAAGGCTCTGATTAGACTGCACGTATGCACAGGCTGGTCCGAGCCTTTACTGGTGGCACATACCACACAGTTGGAAATCTCATGTCCCGGCTCATATATGGGCCTAGTCGCTATAAAACCTGTCTTCGGGGTTTCCGACCAGGTCATACCCAAATCAGACTACTCAGCTACAGAGACCATAGCTAGAATATTTAAATTTTGTAAGGAGCAAGCTTGACTACTATATTCTCCAGATAGGGAATAACAAAGGCACTGATCAGACTGCACAGATGTGCAGGCTTGTGTAGCTTGCTAGCTGTGCCTTTGTTGTTTGCAAACCCTGAAGACAGGTTATTCGCATCAAGGTGCATATAGCAAAGCTAAAAATCAAACATTTTTTTCTTTAAGAAGCCTGTAATTTTTAAAACCCTGCTACAGAGCTCCACCTTTGCCTCTGCATTTCTACAGATTAGGCCAAATAAAAAAATACCTGTGTTTAGGGTAACCTGACCCTACCTAAATTTACTTGTGAAACCTAGAATATGTGTGCCTACCCTACCAAAAACTTTCAGACCTGTTAACTAAATATACACTTATTTTTTCATTTGGCCTTAGTTTGGAACTCCCAGCAACAGAAAACTCCACCACTGTGAGGTCATTAAGTGTGGAATTTCAAGACTCATTATTAAAGACTAAAACAATTCTTCATTTTATATTTTTACACTTGTTCACTTCTCCAAAGAAATATATCCTGCCCCAGGTTAAAAAACTTTTTACATGCTCAAATCAACTGCATGAGTATGAAATTTCAAATCACATAATAGCTTGAATGCTGAAAAATATAGATTTTCAAGCTTTAACTCTTAGATATTGTATTCATCCTGCTAATAAATGTTAAAATGCCAACAATTTGTTGCATTTTAACATTTATGAGAAGGATGGATTTCATGCTCAGTTGAGTTGAGCATGATTTGATTTGATTCTTTACATCCCATCAACTATCTTTCAGTTATGTAGGAACGGGTCTTCCTGGTTTGAACCAGTACTTAGTTAGGATTAATGTGTCTTGCTCAAGGAAACAACGTAGTGACAAACCCGCGGCCCCTCGGCCTCGAGTCAAGCGTGAAAACTAGAGGACCTGAAGGTCCTGAGGCGCTCACCTGATCTCCTTAATAATGTTAAAATAGGTCAAGGTCAACTACAGCTTATAATGGAACAAATTTTGTTTTTACCATATACATTTTGGTCAAGTGACCTAAACAATCTAATGAATAATCCATCAAACAGTCCAGGTATTTCTGAGAAAAAGATGTTTAGATAGGTATGTGACAGTCCAAATGAGTGGCCTTGGATAAAAGGTCACAGGTCAGCTTGACATTTGGTACTTAATAAACCATTGTCTCAATAGGTTTAACTATTATGAATTCTGCTCAGATATAGAAAATGAACATTTTAAGATTTTCTCAATATAAATGCATTAGGAATCAAATTTGACCTTGCCATAAAGTAGGTCAAGGTCAACCTAGATTCATCATTTGTGCTGACCTGGAAGGGCCCACATTCACGATCCTACATACCAAGTCCTAAAGCCAATGGCCTTTTGGTTCCAGAGAAGAAGAGATTTAAAGAGTTTTTACCATATATGGGCATGGTGGCCATGTTAGTCAAGTGACCATAATAATCTGTATGAGTTTTGGCTAACCAATCATAAGATGTTGTCATATGAAATTTGGTTTCAATTGGCCAAGAATTGTCTAAGAAAACTATGTTTTAATATGTTGATGGGACTCCAATATAAGCGACCTTGGCTGAAAGGTCAAAGATCAACCTTGACCTTTGAAACTTATTTATAGACACTAGATTGAACATATCAAGTAAGAATAATGACTTTGGCTTCCACAGTATTCAAAAAATCAACTTTTTCAAAAAATTCCCCTTTCAAATGCATTAGGAAGCAAATTTGACCTTGACGTTAAGTAGGTCAAGGTCACCCTAGGATCATCATTTGAACAAACTTGGTATGCACCACATCCCTAATACTACATACCAAGTCTCAAGGTCACTGGCCTTTTGGTTCTGGAGAAGAAGATTTTTAAAAGGTTTTTACCATATATGGGCATGGCAGCCATCTTTGTCATGTGACCAAAATATTTTGTATAAATTTTGGCTGACTTATCATAAGGAGTCTTCATATGAAATTTGAGCTCAATTGGGCCAATGGTTTGTGAGAAAACTATGTTTTAATATATTGATGGGACCACAATATGAGCGACCTTGGCTAAATGGGCAAAGGTCAACCTTGACCTTTGAAACTTATTTATAGCCATTGTCTCATTAGTTTCAACATATCAAGTAAGAATAATCACTTTGGCTTTAACAGTATTCAAAAAATCAACTTTTCAAAAAAATTCCCATTTAAATCTATTAGGAAGCAAATTTGACCTTGACGTTAAGTAGGTCAAGGTCAACCTAGGATCATTATTTGAACAAAATTGGTAGGCCTCACATCCCCGATGCTACATACCAAGTCCCAAGGTCATCGGCCTTCTGGTTCTTGAGAAGAAGATTTTTGAAGGGTTTTTACCATATATGGGCATGGCGGCCATCTTGGTCATGTGACCAGGAACATTTGAACAAACTTTCGTTCCCCCATCCTAAGGAGTCTCCATATGAAATTTGAGTTCAATTGGCCCGGTGGTTTCAGAGGAGAAGATGTTTGAAAATGTTGACGGACGGACGGACGGACGACGGACGGACGGACGGACGACGGACGCCAGAGTCACTGGTATACTAATAGCTCACCTCGGAGCCTTCGGCTCAGGTGAGCTAAAAATTGTATAACCTCAAGGCTAGATGTCATACTGTGCTCTATCTAATAAGGGCATTGTGTGAACACTTTTTTTCCATTCTTTATCTCTTTTATTCAACACAGTGTAGACCCATATAAACTGGCTTCTAATGAGGCCAGACGCCAGATGATCAGGACACACATTGTTTTTCATCAACACAAAGTATCCTTATCAATAATGTAATTGCGTAATATCTAAGCTGGTATGGCATTCACAACTCTAAAATTCTAAAAACATTGGGCACAAAATAAGAGAATGTACAGTAAAATCTCTGTAAAACCATCACTCTTAAAAAGACCAAAAATTGGTTTTCAAGACCAATTATCGCTCAATGCAGGTCAAAAGTATTTGCAGAATGCTCCAAGAGCTCCAAGAGAGCATTCTGCAATACTTTTGACCTTCATTAAGCTACCATTTGTCATTAAGATCTTTGCCCTGTCTACTTTTGAGTGGCCCTTTTACACAGGTGTTACTGTCCACTTATTTGGTTAAAAATGGTGAGAATGAAATTGTACCACAGGATTGGCAGTTGAAATATCATTCACAACCCAAAAAACTAACTCTGTACATGTACACGTTTTAGGTTGAATATGGTATTAAAAAAAATCTACAAGGTACAATGTATACATTTTATACATGTGCTACATCTCAAGAAGATTAACTCATGCACAGCCACCCTCTCAATATTCAACAGGTATCATTATTCCTCTTAACTCATAGCATGCTGCGAAAAATTTCTGCCGATTTTTTTCAAAATCTATTTTCTTTTCAAAAAAAATATCAAATCCTTTCCTGAATACCATCAGTGTGTCAAACAGTTTGGATCCAGATCAGGACCGACAAAATGTCGGTCCTGATCTGGGTCCAAACTGTTTGCAAAAAATATCAGTGGACGAGAGAAGTCGAAGAGTTAATATTGCCAGAAAAAATAAAAGCACCTGAACAACATGTAAGCTCTAGATGTGATGAAAACAAAAAAAAAGCTCTATCACAATTAGCTTTGTTTAATGTACTCACCAGAAATTCCTCACTGAGGCATGTCACATCAATGAGGCCATTCCAATGAGTACCCATAATATAAAGAATATATCAAAAATTGGTGAATTTTCATCCTATCTGGGCCACTGCTATTACAAGTGGCAGACAAACATTACAGCAATATCAGAGAAAAAGGTTCCAAACTGTTACGCAAGTATTGTAACATTTTTTATTGGGATAAACTTTTTTATCCAGCATCAGACAGAAAAAACAAAGCAGACACCCTCTCTTCCTCTCAACTTAGGACTTACAATGTTAAAAAGAAACAGATCCATAACAAATACTACCGTAAATAACCTCTGTTTACAGATCACATGTGAAAAAAGACCACCTTTCTACAAAGGCTATTTCATTTACTATAGTGCGAATCATGTTTACTGTCGTCGCCCTGGGCCCGGTCACCTGTTAAACTAACGGTACCGGGAGCCAACTCACGACAGTAAACAAGAAACGGATTATACATCATTTAACTCCTTGTATGCTTTGTTTGTTTTGTTTGTTTGATTTGATTCTTTATGTCCCATCAACAATCTTTCAGTTAAACAGGGATGGGTCTTCCTGGTTGAACCAGTACTAAGCTAGGATAAAAGTGTCTTGCTCAAGGACCACAACGCAGTGATGCTGGTGAGGCTCGAACCCGCGGCCTCTCAGTCTCGAGTCAAGCATTCTACCACTGAGCCACTGCGCTCCCATCCTTGTATGCTTTTCTGTGGACCGCAGATATTTTTAATCAATTATCAAGAAAAAGAAAGTTCTAAGCTACCTTAAAAGAAAGTTCTAGGCTACCTTAAGAAAGTTCTAAGCTACCTTTAACCCTTGCCATGCTGAATATTTTTTAAGTTCTACACTCCTCCTCAATTTTTATCCTGTTAACTTTACCTTCAGCATTCCAGTAATAAGCATGTATTTAAATTTGGAAAACAGTGTTGATCCTGTTTAGATGGCTTCATTAGAAGCCAGCTGATCTGGATCTGCAGTCATTTTCAAAAAGGATAAATCCGGATTTAGCAGGAAAAAGGCTGATTTTGCATCTGAGAGTGCATTTATTTTTAAAAATCGGCTTTTCGGGTTCGCCTGTGACAAAAAGTATCTTGTAATTGTAAAAGACCTCCACTTCATTTTTTTGTTACTTCTTTCAGAAACCCAAAATAAGGCTTGGTAGTTCAGGTCATGAATCATCTTTTAGCAGGGGATTCACATTGAGTCTATTTTCGTCTAACATGAAGGAAAATGTCACAAAACTTGTCATCAGCTACGGGCTTTGCTTGACTTTAAACCCCTTGTATACAAATGAATTCTTCCATCTGGTTTGAAAAGGTAAATTGTACACATGATAAACCAAGCAGAGGATATAGTGTCTTGCTGCAGCTCAAAGACACAACACAGTGACTCCAGGCCTAGAAAATAGCACTCACCCGCTCGTATTTTCCAGTGCCTCAGGCTGCAGGGAAAGTGAAAATTTTGATATTTCTAGTATAAATAAATTTTCCCATATATGCCAATCATTTTTGTAATGCAGGGCAAGTGCCTATTTTAAGATATTTCGAGGCCTGGACTTCGGTGAGACTCAAACTAGAGACCTTTTATCCCAAGTCCAACACTCTACCACAGGCCTCTCTGCAAGCTTAAAACTGTTTTCTGTGTTAAACTAGTGCAAGAAAACCTGTATATTATAAACATAATATGATACATTAAAACCTCACTCCTCTTATCACACCTTTAACACCTCTGAACCGTTTGTACCTTATCAATTTTTATCACGCTGTGTGAGGTTCCCAGAAGGTATTTTTCTACCTGGCACCAGAAAACAGAAAATTTCCAAAATTTATTTCCCTTTGTATTGCCAAATATAATATATTGTGGGTAGTGATTGGAATTGCCTCAAAGAGGCAATTCCAATCACTGCCCACAATATATAGCTTAAAGTGGTGAAAAATGAATTCTCGTAAATTCTTTTCTCTATGTTCACTTATCAGAATTGCTGTATTACTGCCTCTTTTTTGCAGAAAATTAAGGAAGAATTTATACACACAGGAATATATGACTGAATCATCAATCTGCATGCTCAAAGATTCTTTTTTGTGATATGTAATGTTTATCTTGGAACATTTTCATGAAAGCCAGATACTCAATTATCTCTTAGAAAATATTAAGCACTTGCAATATTTTATAATTAAACATTCAAGCCAATGAAAAGTTGGCAATTATGATGATGATGCATCTTTAAACTCACAGGATGGAAGATCTCTTTTAGAATAAATTTTATCAAATGGGTTAAACACTGTACAAGGTTAGCTTTTGAAAAAGCTTAGAACCATCGCATGGCGTTTTACAGTTATTAAAGAAGAACTTAAATAGTGTTTTAATATTGCATTTGCTGAAGCCACTCTTTTCAGCGTTCCACGTGCTTCAAGCTCTGGGTATTTTTTGTTTTAGTTAACGATTTGTATATAGGTGATCCATTGGAAGCAAATAAAACACATGAAATATGCATATTCCAGTAAGACTCTACTCATGAACACACTGAATAATGGTAGAGTTAACCCCCTCCCCAGCAGTATGTTTTAAGTCATTCAATCGTATTCCTCAATCGAAGACAATGCACATAATGCCTAGGGGGCATATTGAAACTGACCCATCTACATTTAGTTATTTCGTCACACTTAGTCTAGAAAATCCGAAGGGTCCATGTTTGATCAGGATTCTAGCTCAGTGGTAAGGTCTCTATTAGGCATTTTCTCTTTTAGAAGCAATCCGGTATCCAAAGCAATGGTTGAACTTTGGAAGTAGCTTGGTCGACGGGGAGTCTGAGAAAATACAGTAAAATACACTGCTGCCGGGGAGCTAACAATCGATCCATTTTCGCAACTTGCTAATGGAACAGGATCGAATCGAAGACTCGCCCAATGGAAGTTTACTAATGTATATCACCAGCGCTGAGATCTATTTAAATAGAGCTGTCACAGCATCTATAGCTGGCTTGAATCATGCTTTACTTCTAAAAATAAGTCATGTTTGAAAAAAAAATATGCAAGGAAAATACTGTAAAGAACGTTTTATGGAATTAATTGTTGTTATTTATAACTCCACTGCGTAACTCTTTAGACTTTACAATCATTTTTTGCTTCTTAGAACCATCTCGTGGGTTCAACGCAACACTGTCGTAACTGCAATTTTTTCAGAAATGTACTTTTTTGCAGTTTTGACCCTATAAAACATATTTACATAATCTGTGAAAATATCCTAAATGAGTTGTTAATATTTCTCCAGTAATAATAAATTAGTCATTTCGCCGTATCTCACAAGTGCCAATTCCTTTAATGCAACACTGTCGTAACTCTACATACGACAGTGTTGCACTGAGATTTAGGCTAAACACTGTGTTCTTTGAGTGCAACACTGATGTAACTGCAGCAGTTTCACATACATCACTGTTGCATTGATAACAATACATGTATTGATTAGTTTGTTCAGTGCAATACTGTAGTAACTAGCTATTTGTCTTGAATTTATGATGTCATAACTGTAAAAATGACATCATACTGCATGTTCATTCCTAGTTAATACATAACAGCAAAAAAAACTGATTTGCCATCTTGTAAACTACCAAGAACAGAGTTCTGCCCAAGGCTTTGACACATCTTCAAGGGAGCACAATCTTCAAAAGGTTCAGGTTGGCATGGGCTAATTCTGAATTGTATTAAGCTTTTCTTGAGAAATGAACTATAAATAGTGAAGATACAAAAGTTCAGCAATGGTGAACCATGAAGTTTAGGCCAAGATCAAATATGCATGGATACCCCTATGAAGATGTTCATCCATACTAGAAACGGGTAAATAACAGTAAACATTACTGCAGTTAGAGATAGTTTAGGATATTTACTTGTATAAATCACCCATTGCCTTGATTAGTTCATGTTCATTTTGTTTACAAAGATTCGTATCCATCTTTGAATCAACAGTATCAATGGTTACAAAGACAGTGAACTATTAAATTTAGGTCACAGTCCAAATACATGATGTAGAAATGGTGGTTATCCCTAGATGTAAGTCAGTATCAAATATCATAGCTCTTAAGTCCTAGAAGATCTGTTGTAAGGTTGAACATGACACAAATGTTGATGGAATGACAAATTGGGTAGAAATGCTATGAAAATGGCAGTTATAGGTAACAAGAAATATCTTTAAAAAAAGATATTTGGCTGCATTTCAATTGTGGAGTTCGTTTTTTATATGTACCACCATTTGTTTCACTTGTTAAGTTGATAAACCTCTTGAGGGGACTGTGTTCCATCGTGGAGGGTTTGTTACATTACATGTACTGGTAATAAATTGTTGGGCCTGATCTGGATCCAAACTGTTTAACACTCTGATGGTATTTTCATTTTTTTGAAAATGCCAATATGACAAAAAGCATACAAAATTAACCAGGGTGCAAAGAGGACACACAAATGCAAAACTTTGGTGGAATTTACCACAGTAGGGACAGTCAGTTTAAAAGCAACGGCTAGCTGATCAATATGCAATAAGATCATCAGTTAGAAGACAATATTTTAACAGCTTCTTCAGTCTGTATCTCTAGACTTTGAAATAATGTTCAGATATCACTGGACCACAAAATAAGTTGACAGTCTGGTAATTCAACCAATGAGATTTTTCATATTTAATGCAAAATTCCAACTAAACCTGATTGGTTGAAATAAGCAAGGGAAAGTGATATCATATGGCACAGCTACTTTCACCTGTATTGTCCATACTTTAAGGCAAACAACCCAGACTAAACTATATACTTTATCACCATGCCTACCAAGTAGGGCAGGCTGAGCTAGACTATCTTGGTCTTGTTTACTCTCATTAGTAAATTGTAAGGAAAAGCATGTTTCCTACATAATACCCTGACCAGTAGGATGACCATAGCCTACCCTATCCCTCAAAACCATGCCCATGAGGTAGAATAAGTTAGCTGACCAAGCCTTACATTTCCTATACCCTACCCTAGCCTTACCAAGTATCTTAGTTTTTCATACCTACCCTTTGATAATTGCCTACTATATGTAACCTTATCATAATAATGATACCCTAATGCTACCTACCTTACCCTAGCCTAGGCTAGGACTTGCCCATATCATATCCTAGGGAAGCATAAAGTGTAAAGACTACCATACCACTACACTGACCAGTGGATCTAGCATACACCCCTACCCATCTCAGCACATCTCTGCTGGCCAAGTACGCAAGATTTAAAAATTGGTGGGGCTGCCTTACCAGTAGGTTGACCCTACCCTACCCTGACTGCCACTTCTGGTAGGCTATCTTAATCTTACTAGAAGCCTTTAGTGCGACAATACCTTAACCTACCCTAATCAGCTCTGCAGTAGACTAGGCTAGGCTACCCTAACCCAAGTTGGGATAACTAATAGGCAACCATACCTTACCCTACCCAATCCAACTGCTAAGCTGGGCTATCCTAACCAAAATAATAGGGTGACCATACCTTAATTAATCTAGCCCACACAACCATTCATTTTGGACAGGCTAGACTGGGTTTCTCTATATCCTAACTAGTAGAGCAGCCATACCATACCTCACCACACCCAATCCTGCCTGTCAGCAAGATTAGGCTACCCTAACCATATTTAATTAAGTAGGGTAACCATAGCTCAACCCTACATGTCAGAGGGGAGGGGGGGCATTACCTAAAAAATAGTAAATGGGGGGGGGGGGCTTCAATGCATTTTACTGGTACCAAATCTTCGCCGTA
Source organism: Loripinus fragilis (assembly GCA_964019695.1). Classification (NCBI taxonomy): domain Eukaryota; kingdom Metazoa; phylum Mollusca; class Bivalvia; order Lucinida; family Lucinidae; genus Loripinus; species Loripinus fragilis. The sequence goes on from OZ026524.1 coordinate 73,773,057, forward strand.
GATTCTGCTGTTGTTGAAGTACAAGAAATGTTGAGCTCGCATGGAAGCCTTCTAACTATTGCAATATATCATCATGGAGAAACACTATAATCAAATTAACACACTATGATGAAGAAAAGGGCTCATGACTCACAGATAGAGTAAAGAAAACCTCAAGTTGAGCCACTGTGGGCCCAGCTACAGATAAGCATCATAACCCTATCCCACCCACCCTCCTGGCCTGTCAGATAGACTACATACCCCACATAATCCTGGCTGCCACTAGGCTAAGTAAGGCTATTATAACCTCATTATCTTATGGTGACCTTATCCTGCCCATACCTGGTTGGACAACTAGGCTACTACCGCTAGGGTAGGGTAGGCTTGATTAGACCAGTCTCACATTGCTTTACATATTCCTTACCCCAGAAATTTTTCAGGGTGTTTGAAACTTATTATATTCACAGTTTTGAATTTAACAGTATTTATTAAATAGAATGGTATTTGTGTGCTGAACATCGCTTTCAACAATCTTTCGGTCATATCACTTGTATGTCTGGTTGGTCAATGGTCAGTTTTAATGATCTGCAGAATGATCATACCCTAGACGCTTGAAATAGGAGTGCCAAATGAGGAGTAGCTGCACTACAATTTTATTGCACCTGCAGGCAGGGTGCTTGGTGGCATCCAGTTCTCCACCCATCTATCCTTCATTTTATGTGTCCCTCCTCGAAAAATTAAATTGACCCTCTTAATGATCTAAATAATGCATGCAACCATCAAGCCATGCTGAAGACATTTTGCATGATGTCCCAACTGGGTTATCTCACCCTAAATTTCATTATCCTTGGGATCTGGTAAAGAAAAAAAATCTTCCTGACCAGACCAGTGGCTATATACAAGGCTAACCTCTGACACATACATCCATTAAACGTTGACCCTCACAATCTCATCAACTATAATGCATCCTCCTAGCTATCAGACTTGGCATAAGGCATTTCTCCTTGACGACCTGACTTGACCATCCAGCTCTGAGTCTTAAAAGGATGGATCAGCAGTTTTGATACAACTTCACATGGTAAAGTTTAGATAATATATATTTAGGAAATTAAAAGGATGAAAACTCTCAATGGAAATATAATTTAAACCATAAGTAATTTGAATCTGATAAATGGCTAACTCACTCAGGTATATATCAAATTCATTTTGAGTAATCTTGTTAAAGCTATGGTCACCGAATGACAATTTGTACCAAATCATTTCCAAATTTTGCCAGTTAGTTTTTTTTACATTTTCCAAACATACTTAATGGTAAAAATGTAGACACTGATCAAACTGCTCCTACAGGTAAATTTTAACTCTTTGCTCAGACTCTTGCTGTTCAAAAATGTAGGATCATTATAATAAACATAAAATGGAACAAAGTAACTAACTACTTTCCTTTTTAGTTTTTACAATGTTCATTTAGAACATTGTAACAACTAAAAATAATATTTTTTTTGGTGAAACCTTAAGAATACATAGCTCCAGTGCAGATTAACATGTTTTTTAGCTCACCTGAGCCATTGGCTCATGGTGAGCTATTGTGATCATTGGATGTCCGTCGTCCGTCGTGTGTCGTCAGTAGTCCGTCGTCAACAATTGCTTCTAAGGACATCTCCTCCTACACTACTGGGTGGATTTGTTTCAAACTTGACAGAAATGATCCTTATATGGCCCTCTTTAAAAATTGTTCAAATGGTTCTGGTCCATTGCATATCAAGGTCAGGTAAGCTAAAAATAGATTTTCAGTATAAAAACTTTAAAAATCTTCTTGTCTGAAACCACAAGTTTTAGAGCCTTGATATTTGGTATGTAGCACCTAGTGGACCTCTACCAAGTTTGTTCAAATTATGACCCTGGGGTAAAAATGGCCCCGCCCCCGAGGTCACATGTTTTACTTGGCTTATATAGGGAAAACTTAAATAAATCTTCTTGTCTGAAACCACAAGGCCTAGAGCGATTATATTTGGTAAGTAGCATCACCTAGTGGAACTCTACCAGGTTTGTTCAAATTATGCCCCTAGGGCCATAAGTGGCCAGGCCCGGGGTCATTTGTTTTACATAGGCTTATATATGGAAAAACATGAAAAAATCTTCTCGTCTGAAACCATAAGTCTTAGAGCCTTGATATGTGGTAATGTAGCATCACCTCGTGGACCTCTACCAATTTTGTTCAAATTATGCCCCTGGGGCCAAAAATGGCCCCGCCCCGGGGTCACATATTTGGCATAGGTTTATATAAAGAAAAACATGAAAAAATCTTCTTGTCTGAGACCATAAGGCCTAGAGCCTTGATATTTGGTATGTAGCATTACCTAGTGGACCTCTACCAAGTTTGTTCCAATCATGCCCCTGGGGCCAAAATTGGCCCCACCCTGGGGTTGGGAGGGGGTCACATGTTTTACATAAGCTTATATAGGGAAAAACATGAAAAAAATTTCCTGTCTAAAACCATTAGGCCTAGAACCTTGATATTTGGTTTGTAGCATTACCTAGTGGACCTCTACCCAGTTTGTTCAGATTATGCCCCTGGGGGCAAAATTAGTGAGTCACATGCTTTACATAGGCTATATTGGGGAAAACCTGAAAAAATATTCTTGTCTGAAACCATAAGGCATAGAGCCTTGATATTTGGTATGTAGCATCACCTAGTGGACCTCTACCAAGTTTGTTCAAATTACGACCAAGGGGCCAAAAATGGCCCACGCCCCAGAGGTCACATGTTTTACTTGGCTTATATATATAGAGAAAACTTGAATTAATCTTCTTGTCTGAAACCACAAGGCCTAGAGCGATTATACTTGGTTAGTAGCATCACCTAGTGGAACTCTACCAAGTTTGTTCAAATTATGCCCCTGGGGCCATAAGTGGCCCTGCCCCGGGGTCATAAGTGGCCCCGCCCCGGGGTCATATGTTTTACATAGGCTAATATATGGTTAAACATGAAAAAATCTTCTAGTCTGAAACCATAAGGCTTAGAGCCTTGATATGTGGTAATGTTGCATCACCTCGTGGACCTCTACCAATTTTGTTTAAATTATGCCCCTGGGGCCATTTTGGCTCCACCCAGGGGTCACATATTTGGCATAGGCTTATATTGGGAAAAACATGAAAAAAATCTTCCTGTCTGAAATCATTAGGCCTAGAGCCTTGATATTTGGTATGTAGCATCACCTAGTGGACCTCTACCAAATTTGTTCAAATTATGCCCCTGGGCTAAAAGTGGCCCCGCCCCAGGGGTCACCAGGGACAAGGCCAACTTTCAACAGATGCCTATATGTAAATTTTAAAAATTAAACTCAGGTGATCGATTAAGGGCCTCTTGGCTCTCTTGTATATAATATTATTATTTTTGAACTGGCCGAGTTACCGGTAGCCAGGCTCTTGGTCTGATGCATTTTCCAAAGTCCAAGGTCCAATAAGTGGGCAAGGACTGCATGGGTCAATGCAAATTAAATTAATTGAATTACGACAATTTCTGCATCTAGAGAAATGACTACTTATAACTTTATATACCAGTGCACATTGTTTAAATATGAAACTTAAATGCTTCACCACATCTTTCTAAAGCCCATTACTGCTTGATAGAGTTGCACATCCAAAAGGCTCCTGAGTCTGTTGTTTGCTGATACAAAGCTCATACTTTCAAGTGGGTCCTACTTTTTCACTCTAAAATATGTCATTACATGCTGAAAATTCAGAAATTTATTCTAGCTCGCTTGAATTTTATAAACTATTACATTTTTCAGGAAGCAGACCTCTAAACATCTCATTTTGTAAAGTCTCTGTTTTTGCTAGTATTATTGTCACAGCTATTATTCTGCCTTATGAAGCTTGAAATTTCTTATTTTATGTTTTTCTATAACTCATTGTAATGAATTATGTACCTGGAAAAGCCCTACTATCCCTACCTTTTCCCTACATTTTCCAAATTGTTATCCCTATCAATAATAATAACCAATATTTATAAATAATTTTTAGGTGGCCAACGAAGTTATTGAAAATAAACATGGCCAATATGAATATTAAAGGTAGTCAAGATGGTAGAATCATTCTACTACATGTGAATTGGAACACAAACTATGAAATTGCCATATTTGTTCATTTTTCTGTAAGATGCAGCAGTTTTGCAATATATTTTATGTTGATAATTTTAATAAATTAAATGCAACACTGTCGTAACTTAAATACAATCACTAACAGCAGTGTTGCTTTGAAATTAGAATAAAAAACAGCAACTAATATAGCGCAACACTGTCGTAACTTAAGTTACGACAGTGTTGCACCGAAATCCCAAGATAAAAAATAGACTGTTGGGTGGGAAAACTGTTGTAAGTGAAATTATTGCAAATATCTTTAAAAACAACAGAGTAACATTTAAAATAACATTAGTCATCAAATTCAAATGACTTTTAACATAATTAAATTAGAAAATTGTAAAAAATAATATAATAGCCAAGATAGAAACATGTTTTTTAACTCTCCTGAAAAATTTCATAAAAGCAAGATACGACAGTGTTACGTTGAACCCACGATCTATAGATCTATATAGGGTTGAAAGAGTGACAGTAACAAAAAAATAATTTTCTTATTTCTCAATCAAATCAAACATGTAAGTTATGGGTACTAAAAAAAAAAACCGCCTCAACGAGTCGGTTCTTTTGAGCACCCAAAACATATATATGTTAAAAATGAGGAGTAAGAAAATATTTACAATTTTAGGCTGAAAAATTTTCTCACATCAAGATCCATATGAATCAGTGCTATGATTGAAAGATCACATCTCTAATGAGATGTTCACTGACAACATATGTGATTTATGTTTAATAGAAAATAAATATTTGGATGCTTAAAGTTTTTTAGCAACCATGCAAAGATTGATTTGATTAGTGTAGAATCTTACTGGGGTAAAGGGTATTTATTTTAGCATTGATGTTTTTTTGTTTGTTCTTCTAAAGTTGAAATTTTAAATAATTACAATTATAATTATTCATGCTAGACTCCACCTACTATAAATAACTAAAGAAATAAAATTTTACAAAGAAATTACTTGTCAGCTCCCCTAGTGTAGGATCAGATATATCATATTTTCAAAAGCAAACAGAGTAGACCCAGATCAGGCAGCTCTTGTAAGATCTGGGTCTGCTCTGTTTGCAAAAGCGTTAAAAGGCGTCTCTATGAGGTAAAGGGTTAATTCAGATCGAATTCAGTTTTGATTAAAAGTATATGTCTTCAATGTGTAAACAAACATAAACTTCAGGGAACAGAATCACAATGCAGTCTAAAAATAATAACCTTTGCAGGAATAATTTTGGAAGGGGCCCTGTGCTAAAAGGCCGCTAAATTTTTCTGAAAGGCCCCTTCTTCTGGAAAGCATGGGCTTTTTTATATGGTAAATATATAGGGGAGTGCTGCTGTTTGAGTACTTTTTCGAAATTCCCTCAAAAAGGCCAAGTGAGCCAGAATTATCATCCTGATTATCACTGCCTTTGACCCCAGGATCAGAACCATCCAAACTTTGTTGTATGAAGCAAGATAGGATAATTCCATTAGACAAGAAAAGGTTAACTCTTTTTTATTTTCAAAATTAACTTTCTCAAAAAATATAATCTGGTACACCATCAGAGCATCTGAGGCAGCTTGGATCCACATAAGGCTCAAGAAAATTTTGTCGAGCATAATCTGTATCCAAACTGTTTGCAAAGGTGAGCAGCAGCCGACAAGTCAGCACTAGCAGTGAAAGTGTAACAGTAAATGTTCTAAAGTTTCAAACACTATTTGTCTGCGAAAAAGGCCTAGACAAACAGCGCAAACCCAGATCAGACTGCTTCTGAAGAAGCAGTCTGATCAGGGTTTTCCCTGTTTGCTATTCGGACAAGCATTTGGTGAATTCCAGCCTTGATGCCCAACATTCTATTTGAGAATAGAGCCAGAAAAGTGTTCGAAATTTAGCCCTTAAAGCGCCAAGAAAAAAATGCATCTGAAAATGTTGTCTGCTGAAGTCGTCTGCTGCAAATAATTGCCTAGCATTACTGACGAATTAAGTATAGAAGCAAACAGCGTGACCACAGAACAGACTGCTCCTATAGGAGCAGTCTGATCTGGGTCCACACTGTTTGCCATAGAGGCTTCTTAAACAACTCAGCAGACGAGAAAAGCAGACGACTTTTGCTGTGATTGGCGCATAAAAGGTTAGAACATTTACCATAGGCATTTGTAATGATGTTCTCTGTGTCCCAATGGAATAAGTAGGTTTGTTCTAGATAAGACTCATAATTCAACCTTGTATATTCTTGTTATTACAACAACAGATGTTTAATTTAGAGTAAATTGTAAACTACATGTAGGTTCAAAATCAGGTCCTCATCAACACAGGTTTATCATTTCTTGAAACATGTCATGCTTCAAATTGATTTAGACTTAAAACCACAGCATTTAGACCTTAAGAATTGCTTGTTCTGCAGTATGGATCCTGATATTGAAGCCATTTTATACTATTTTAAAAGAGTTTATATATTGTATCAGCACAGCTACATGTAGTCATGATTTAATTTGTTCTTTCTTTCTTTGCACAAGTACAGTAGCACCATTTTCTTGTCCCAGGGCAAGCATAAAGTTTTACTATTTCCACACTAGCTGTACTGTAAATCAGAAATTTTCAGGATAATTTTAATTTCACTGAAAGGCGTTAAAAGATATATTTGGGACGTTTAAAATTTGTGACTAGGGCATGATTTACCAATATCAGTAAACGACAGAATGATTTCTCCATTTCACGAGGATTTTATTTTTACAAAACTTCGCATATGCGAAGCTTCGCGAAGATAAAACCCTTGCAAAAATTTCCGGATTTACAGTCAATATATATTTTTCTTTCATAGTTATATATCGGACCAAGAGCATGTACAAATGTATAATCTTTTACAATGCTTAGAAAATTCAGAAAATGTTTGAGGTTCAGTTTCAAAATCAATCAATCAGCCCTCTATAGATCAATTTTACATGTAAGAAAGTCAAATTTTCTGAGGTAAAACTATGTTTATTTTCTAATGTATCAGTCTAAACATATGTTTTGGATACTCAAAAGAACCGTCTCTATGAGACGGTTATTTTGAGCACCCAAAACATATGTTATAGTTGGAAAATAAATTTTATTTGGAATTTTCCACCTCCTATCTGGAGACCTGGCCCTTATCACACCCCTACATGAACTGATTTATCTGTAGCCCATTGAACACCTCTAATCACCTGTACAACCTCTTTAAAGTAACAAGCTACAGCTGCAGATCAACTTCTTAATCAAAATGGCCAGAGCTACAGATAACCTTTTTAAGACAAGATTAACCCAAAAATTCATAGAGTATTTAATCAAGGTCAGACCCTAATGGTAGCAGCCAAAACAAGGACAGAAATAATCATTATTTTTATACATGTCAGGACCTTTAGTTTTAATAAAAGAGTGTGTAACAGAAAAATAGTTTTCTTATTTCTCAACCAAAATATATGTTGTGGGTACTCAAAAGAACCGTCTATGAGATGATCCTTTTGAGCACCCAAAACATATGCTCAAAATTATGGGTAAGAAAATATTTACAATTTGACGCTGAAATTTTTTGTTTATCTAAACTGAGTGTGCATGTACACTTAAAAATGTTGTTTATCTAGATCAATGTACAGTACAGCTCCGGTGGTTTTTCAAAGACCCACCCAAGCCAGTGGGGAAGGATTTTTAGCCCACCGCAACCCCACCCGATGTTCCGTGCAAGTCCCCACCGCGGGAAGGATTTTTCCCGCCGTAATTCCACCGCAACCCCACCGCGGGTCAACATTTTACCTGTATGACCGCGGTGGGTGATAAAACTGCTGGCGTGTGACGTCAGAATGATTGACAGCTGTAAAATAGATTAATCAATAGAGATGCCATACATGCAGAAAATAAATACAATTAATGTACATTTATTGTTCAGTGTTTTCTTTTATCTTCTAATTATAATCCATGATCCTCAATTATCGCCAAGTTGCAATTTTAATTTATTTGACAAGCGATGCTCATAATCTCTATGTTTGCATGTAAGCTCAGAAAATTGTAACTAATTATTTCACTACCTTGCTTGGAGGTGAGGTCATTCGTCTTACATGTACACTGGTATGAAAAGACATCCAATTATATGCAAAAATCAGTTGATTGGCGACTACAATGCGTGACAGAGAGAGTATAGCATTTTCTTCTACATCGTCTGTTCCAGAGACTTCCAATGAGCGCATAAACTGTCCACTGTTTTGCAACGTGCATTTAGTCACGTAGGCACACTTAGCCACGTGCAGAATCACCATCAGAAAAAGGCCATGTCGTAGTGTTATGCCGTACATGAGTTCCCTACCGTATTAACCAAAATTCGTGACCACGTAATTTAATGAACATAATTTTTTCCATTTAAAATAATTTTGATGTTTAGAATCGCATTGAAGACATGCGCGGACCTAGAGGGAGGACAGGGGCTCCCAACCATCCCCCTCCCCCTCGAAAATCATAACGCTATAGGGTTCGTTAGCATCCCTGAAAAAATTAAAAATGTTGGACCATCATCGCCTCGCTAGCGTTCACATTAAGTGGTATTTGGATGCTCTTTCAACTCATCAACTTAAAAAGTTGTCAAGAGTTGGACCCCCTCAGACCCCCTTTCTGGATCCGCGCATGGAAGCGACGATTCTTAGGAGTAACCACAACATATTCACATGGGTGAAATTTCAAAAATTCCAAATCCTGAACTTAAGGAAATTCAAATTTTAAAACATGCAGGATTTTGAGGTTGAAAATCCTGAATTCAGGATTAATCCTGAAAATTTTCACCCATGTATTCAGAAGACGATGGTTCCATATAGTTTTGTGAGTTTCCAGGGTGGGGGGTCCCTGTGCCCCCTCCCTCTAGATCTGTGCACGCCGCAAACTAACAAGAATTGACCTTTTAGCACGAGATTTTTGTATTTATACTGCATCAAAAAAAGATGCAAGACCAAAATTTAGACTTCTAGTCACGCTGAATTGATCATGCAGCATGAGCATGTAAAGGAGTCCTTTGCGCTGCCGCATTGTGCATACGCGTTACAAAAGAGAATCTCCCACAAGAATGATTATTTTTTAGTATTTCATATCATGTTTTCTGTGTGTTTCAATAACCACCAAACACGCCCTGATCTCTAAATCCACTGTATCACATTTGAGCTCGCCTGAACAACGGTCAGTACGTTTCTATTATACTTAAAAATTGATTCTGTTACGGAGAGCTGCCCTTCTCGATGAAGATGGAAAATATGCATGTAAAAAAGTGTTAAAAGATACAAAATACGGACCGCCACTCCCGCAAAAACGGTAAATATCCTACAATAGATATAACGAACATGATTGCCTACGATATTTTACTTTCGTAAGTAGTGGAAAACTAGAACGATCTTTACCAGAGTCCTTCGTTTTTGTCATTACAACGATGGGAAATGTACAAAGTATGAAACCTGTGCACATTTGCTTAGGTTTTATATTTTGTTCATTTTCAGCGCTTGCACTCGTTTAAATCAGCTGTAGGACATGTTCAGTATGCGCGGATCCAGAGGGACAGGGGTCCAGAACCCCCCCCCCCCCCCCCCTCCCGAAAATCATAAAACTACCATGCCCCAAGCCTACATTCAATGTTGGAGCATCATAGGTCCGCAAGCGAAACGCCAAATGGCGTTTTGCTTTTTGTGGTATTTGGATCCATTCTACCCATCAACTAGAAAAAAACGCTGTCAGAATTGGTGCTTCAGTGTCAAGGTCAGTTCGAGAGGTCAAAGGTCCCATGTGCAGAATTTTTCTGCTTTCCACTGTCTGCTTCTAGACAAAAGTTCACAAAGATGTCCACCTTCTTGAGACAAGTTTTCAGACATCCTGTGTCAAGGTCATTGCGAGAGGCCAAAGTTCACCACTTCATATGAGCTGCGACGTGCGATTTCTTCCAACAATGTGATATTTTGACAAGTGCAGACTCAGATGAGTCTGCAACTCCAACTTCGGTCAGTACCTTAATCATAGTATAGTCAAGCGACTAACAAAGGCTCTGATCAGACTGCGCGTATGCGCAGGCTGGTCTGAGCCTTTGCTGGTCGCACGAAAATCTCATGTCGCGGCTCAATTATCTCCGATTCTTGAAATAATACATACATGTCAACACACCTTGCTACAGAGCATCTGAGGAACCCCAGTTTGCAGATACAAAAGTACGCAGTAAAGACGGTAAAAAGTCGAGATATAATGTCATTTTTTTTTAAATGTTTTCCGTGCATAGAAAGCAAACACCTTTTGTTGTGGTTGGTTCTTTAAAAATTTATGAAAATTTGCATGATCTGGGGTGGTATAGGCGAAGGCTCTGTGGAGAATTCCCTACTGTGTTTCTGTATGAGATGGGGGCATGCGCGGATCCAGGAATTTTTGTGCCAGAAAACAGCTCTGACAACTTTTTTAGTCCTCAACTTTACAGAGGGTGCCCAATGGTTATTTCAAACAAAACTATATATATATATATTTTTTTTTTTTTTTTTTTGGGGGGGGGGGGGGGGGGGGTCCAAATGCTTATTTCTATAGAAACCCATATAACTTATGATTTTCCAGGGGGGGTCCGGACCCCCAACCCCCTCTGGATCCGCGCATGGGGAGACTGTGCGTGTGCACATGCCCATCTTCTGAGCCTTCGTTGCTTGCAAATGCGACAAGTACATGGATGCGTCTTGTCTCGAGAGACGCTTGCAATGAGCAAATGATCAATTGTAATTGTACACATCAGTCTTCATCTTCGCAAGCCAAGGGTACTAACTCCACTTCGTTCCTGGAGTTAGTACCCTTGGCTTGCGAAGATGATCAATCTTTTGAAAACCATCGTCATATTTGGACCTGCTCATGAAATTTTTGCAGTTATCGCATATATTTGCCTACTAACTAGTGTCGGACGCTGATAACCTTTGCAAATAAGTTGGACCCAGATCAGACACGACAAGATGTTGGGCTTAATCTGGATCCAAACTGTTTGACACTTTGATGGTATTCCTTAAAAATTCAAGGTTGTTTTGAAAAGAAAATAGCAGACGACAAAAAAGCATGCATAACATGTTACTTGTGAGCAATGAAGACCCTGTCCGAGATATACATGTATGTTATTCAATCGCTGCATTTTTTCACGTACCTACATGAAAGGGCCTTTCATTTATACACAAGGGCAATTTTGGCTTTGAAGTTTGAAGCCGACAAAGAATGTTTCAACCTCAGACGTCAAAGATCATGTCAAACTTTATAAGCGGTGTTTCTGTAAAAATCCATGCTGTGGGTACTCCTAAGAAATGCATCTCCAAGGCGCTTCTACCGAGTAGACTCAACATGTAGGATACACAACGTTTTAACGAAAATAATTTGGTCGATACGATTTTTGGTTGTACATGCGATCTTGAATCGATGGATCTTACCGCCGAGTACGTTTGAATTTAATCAGTTGAGAAATTTCTTAAGAAATAAAATTTGAATAACATAGAGTTTTTTTTCATGTCGGTCAATTTTTTGGACGAGTTTTATACAATATGACGCAGTCGATTGAACGTCAAAACTATTAAAACATCGTATCGACTGTATGTCGCATTCGAGCAAACGCCGTATCGACATAATATCTTTCAACCAAATGTCAAAGAAGCACCCTCGGAATATGCAAAAGAAAACTGCATTTTATATTACTTTACTGGCCTGCCAGCCAAGAGTGACAGTGACGACGTTTTGTTTACAAAGTTATTAGGGGATCACTTGTTTATTTATCCCATCCGCAGGATAGGATTAATACAGAAGAGATCTCTCGATTCGTGTCTGTACAAGTTAGTGTTTTACTTAACAATTTGTTAACATAATATTTCATCACTGTCACTTTTGGTTGGCACGACAGTAGTTATCGTCAAATATGGCTGCTGATTGGCGGAAAATTAAAACAAGCCAGGCGTCGTGTTAATAAATCGAAATAACGGATTAATGGATTAATTAGTCAATTACAGGTAAGGACATTTTGTTACCATTTTCTGGACCTATCTCTTGGGATACCGATTTTCACGTCAACCGAGTGAAGAAGGCAGCATGCACACGAGGGAATTAGTTCATAGGACAGTTTTGGTTTTGTTCAGTATCTTGATTCTTCGAAATGCATGTAGCCTAAGACTGTCATGAGATAGGGATATCACATGGGCGAAAGTTCAAAAAATTTCAAAATCCTGAACTTTTGAAATTCAAATCTTAAAACTAGCATATCAATACTTCCATGTTTTAGCTGTCATAAAATGTCTTAAGATAATAATAAAAATAAATCAGAAAAGCTATTTTAATCTACTTCATTCAGGATTTCTGTGGAAAGTGGATAGTCGACCGCCAAATCCTGAATTCAGGAATAATCCAGAAAACTTTCACCCATGTCATCAGACTGAGTGGATGCGCAGGCTGATCTGCGCCTTCGTTGTTCGCGAACTCCCGACAGGGTTTAAATATTGTTTCCCCATCATCCCCATGTAAAAACTTTTAACAAACTGAAAGATATTTTCCTACCTACCGTCACAATTTTAAAATTGAATGTAACCTGAAACACGCATATTTTTTGTTTGGCCTTAGTGACGCATTGCACACTAGCTTAAAGCAAACAGTGTTGACCCAAATGAAACGCTATTTGATCTGGGTCCACATTGTTTGTTTATACATGACTCCTCGACTTTAAATTAAGTTAAGATTTAAAGCATCTCAGTCATGTCGGACTATCAAATTAGACAAGATATTTAACATTTCTTTACCCTATACTTCGCGTGTGCGAGCAGTGAAAGGTCTCGTGTGGAAAATAATTTTAGGATCATGCCCAAACCACCTGCACGTTTAAGACCATATACAAAACATCTGCGAAGTTTCCAAAATATCGGAGGAGTTACGATCATAAATAAATACACAATGTATCCGAGATTGGCATAAGGTACAAGTTCACAAGTTGAAAAAAGTGAAAAAAAAATAAGTTGACGACAATGGACCAAACCAAATGCACATCCTCAGTACATCTGTGAAGTTTAAAAAAGATCGTACTAAAACCTGTAGGGGGTGGGGGTTGTGCTCATTAAGTAACAGTACCCCCTCATTTCTCCAACGGACAAACTCATATTAATAGTCTCATTTCATATACGTCAGGAGACAATTAAAAATCTCCTTGCCGTGAAACTATTTACTACTATATCCGTTTTAAGCAAAAGTGGTCCAGATCCCTTGAAACATCTGTCGGCATTCAATATTGGCGAATCATCTACATGCCAGCGAAACGCCATTTTAAATGGCGTTTCGCTGGCGGGTCGATAATGGTCAGCTTGTAGTAGTATTTTGATGATATCTCCCTCCTCACCAAAGTACGAGGTCCCCCTCCCCCAAAACAACAATAACAAACAAACAACAAAAATGTACTTATGTTTTTAATGGGAGTAGAAAATGCTCTGACGAGACTGCGCATATGCGCGTTCGTTGCTCGCAAATGCATTATAAATCACAGCCCATTGCATGTCTTCGTCTTCTAAATCTATAGTTATTTTTTAATGGGGGTAGCGAAGGCTCTAGCGAAACAGCGCCCCCCCCCCTGAGCTTTCCTTGCTCGCACAGTCAATCAAAACACCAACAACTGCATGTCGTGTACGTTTTTCAATGAGAAGAGCAAATAATCTTGAGACTACGAAAATGGGCATAAGTTGCTCGCACATGCAATAAAGCCACTGTCCACTTCTAAAATGTATAGTTATGTTTAGAATGTGAGCAGCTAGGGCTCTAGCGAGGCTGCGCATCCTGAGCTTTTGTTGCTCGTACATGCAATAAAAACCCACCAACGATTACATGTAAATATCAACCAGATGTCCTTAAGTTTTTAATTTGGGTAGATAATGCGCTAACGAGTATGCGCAAATGCGTATTCGTTGCTCGCACATGCACCGTCCATTGCGTGTCTACGTCTTTTAAATGTGCGTATTTACGTCTTCTAAGGCCATCCTTAAAATATATTTGTTTGCCGTGCATTTCAGTTTGGGTAGATAGTTTTTTTGTTTTTTTTGTTTTTAGAAATTCAAAACCAACAACTGCATGTCGACTACGTTTTGTTTTATGAGAAGAGCAAATAATCTTACGAGACTACGCAAATTGGCATTCGTTGCTCGCACATGCAATAAAGCCACTGTCCACTTCTAAATGTATAGTTATGTTTTGAAAGCGAGCAGCTAATGCTCTAAAGCGAGGCTGTGCGGATCGCCTAGGCTTTTGGTGCTCGCACATGCAATATAAATCACCGTCCATTGCGTGTCTACGCTTCTAAGGCCAAAGGTAAGAATGCACACAATAACAATCAATGTTACCTTTCTTCAATATTAAAATACAGTTTTTAATGATTTTGAAGACGAGTTTGTTAACAGAATTAGAGAAAAAATAATAAAGATTCTCAGAAAGGCAATAAGTTTTTTGGGGTAGGGCCTGTTTTGGGTGGGAATGTAGGAGCACGGCAAACCAACATTTTTTAAGGTCGGCCTAAATGTATAGTTTTGTTTTGACTGCTCAATAGCGCTCGTTTCGAGCTTTCCTTGCTCGCCTAATCAATAAAAAAACACCAACGACTGCATGTCTATATATGTCTACTACATTGTAAATGAACTTATATTTTGGAGAGTAGAAACGGGTCATCATCGGCCCACTAGCGAAACACCATTTAAATAAACATGACATTAAACCATCTATTAAATTTATTTGTATTATTCATGTAGTTTGCATACTGCGCAGATCTGGACTAAGTTTGCCAATCTCGGGTAAACAAGGTCTTCACTGCTACGTATGAAATTAAGACTTATCTTAATCAATCACTTTACAGCGAAGGTTAAGAATGCGGACTTGGTTGATGTTAGAAAATTAAAAAAACAGAGTAACAATTCTTATAAAAAATTAATCATTGAGAGGGGAAAAGACACAGCATCCAATAATAAGTCGCATTTTAGTACACGCTGTCGCCAACGGCGTGTTCTATTTAACTAGCTAATTGGACCATGGATCATTTATTCAATTTCGGGTAGGTGATTGGACATTATTGTTCTCGCTAATTAACAAAACTAAACGCTTATTAAACAAACTAAACGTATAATAATTGGGCAATTATCGAAACTGTTAGAAGTAAACCAATTGGGTTTATTTTGCAATTGTCTAACTAAATACTGATGGTTTTTTTTTAGTTATTAACACAATTTTAGAAATAATTTGATAAGTTAATTTTTAAGAATGAGATGGGTTAAAGTTAAGCTCCGCCCCTTTCTGACACGCCTTCATACCCACCGCGGAACCACCGCGATTCCACTGCGATGGTATCACTTTACTCGCGAAAATTTCACCTGTTTCCCACCGCGACCATAAATATTTTTGATAGTGGGAACGCGGTGGATCCACCGGAACGGGTGGAAATCAACGGTGGTCATTAAATTTTAATCCTCCCCACTCAATTTTATGCCCCACCGGCTTGGGTGGGTCTATGAAAAACCACCGGAGCTGTACTGTATTGCCGATACTGCTTTTGAAGATACCACTCCTGAATCAGTAGCCTGATCAGGGTTATCTAATTAGTTTGTAAAATGGATCTTGTTCAAATTCTGTTACATTATTTGAGGAGCCAATCCACATGGCTAAAGGGTATACTTATAAACTGCTTACCTCTAGATTGAGGGGTTACAGGTTCAAGCCTTATTGGGGGTGCTTGTTGTATCCTTGAGCAAGACTTTATCCTCTGCTTACAAAAAGACCCATCCTGACATGACTGAAAAATTGTTGACTGGGATGTAAAGAGTCAAATTGGGAAAGTCAAGTTCACAAATTTTTAGGTGTTTTTATTGACTCCTGTAATAAGTACCATAAACAGTCTAGGGACAAGATGCCCCTGTACTTTTAAACAATCACTGCTGAGTAAAATTACATGTATCAACACTCTGTCAGATTTGCTTTCAAAATAAACAGCCTAGATAAAATTGTAAGCTTGTTGTATCTCCACAGTGGCACATGTAAGATTACTTATTAGCTTTGGATACAAGTAAACTTCATTTAACAGGGAAGATACATCTGGCGACATTTGATCAGCGTCTGCACTGTTACCCATTGAAGGGCCAGCAGAAATTATCTGAAAATATCGTCTGCTAAAGTTGTTTGCTGTAATATCCCATGTAGATGGAAGATTCAATTGGAACATGAAGGGTCAATAGACTTACCTCTTTTGATGTATGTGGCTGTTTGTCACACACCTTGCTGTTTTTTATACAGTAGGAACTTATTAAAATTAAGTTAGTTTCTGGAACAGTCTAGTTTGGGTTTTGATAGATAAAATAGATTCAACAAAAACAAGGCAATGATAAATATATTATGTTTTATGGTATGCATGGAGCTAACTTATGACAGAGTAATTTCTAAATTCAGATGCTGAACCCAGTTAAATAAACAATCAATCTCAGAGTGTTGATAACACAATTACAGGCGAAATTTATGAACTCGGATACGAGTTCCTCAAAAGTGCTTGTCTCTAGACTGTAAAATCTCTGTTAAATACAGGCACATGCTCTAATAAAGGCGCATTGCCCAGTTTGGACACCAAAAATGCAGATTTTTCAAGCAAATTTCCCTAAAAATCAAGCCTCTAATAAAGGTCCACCCACGAATATTGAAAAAGACGTTCCTGCGTTATGCAGAAACATCTCGAATTTGTTAGTAGCAGCGAATTTCTAGTCGTCCGCCTCCTACGAATTGTCCCTCTATATAAGGTAAATTGTTTTGACCCTACGGAAATACCAACCCTCGCTAACAAGCTGTAAACCCCATACTGTGTTATGCCCTGGATAGTGCATTTTTAAAGTTTTATCGATACCTAGCGCAGAAATAACTGTAACAATAGTCTACTACCTAAAGACTTTGCGACACTAGCATTTCAAGATGGTGACCCTTACCGATAAATTGGAGCTACAGACTTTTCTCGCACTAAGTGCGTCTAATAGAGGCCCACCCCCATCTCCCTGAAAGGTAATGATTCTATTAGACGCCCAGGCCTGTAATATATTCAGCCCTTATCACGCTGGATATTTCTTCATGTACGTACTGCACTCCTCCCCAATTCTTATCATATTGACCTGCAGGATCCCAGTTACAAGTAAAGTGGAATACAGTGTGTATCCCGATCAGCTGGCTTCTGAGAAGCCAGCTGATCTGGATCTACACAGTTTTAAAACAGAATATATCCCGGTTTAGCATGGTAAGGGTTGTAAGAAACAGGTACCTTGGTAAACTGGGATGTTATTCTTCTGTTTTTCAGGAAATTACCATGATTACCTGTGTTTTAATTAAAAAGAAAATTGGTATTGCATTCTCAGTATTTCAGCTAAGACGTACTCATCAACTCTTTCTGTAAGCACAAATGGCAGTTAGAAAATACAATGTCATGTAAGGTACAATTATTGTATATGAATAGAAAAAATCAGCATTGCAACCTGACTTCTGTGTTTTTCAAAGGGAGTTTGAAAGCCTTGGCAGAGGGTTATGAGGCAAAACCGACCCCATCTCCTTGCAGCTATGTTTTACTATTGATTAAAATAACTTGAACAATTTTGATAGTCACAACAGAGAGTACTGCTCCAAGGACCAATTGTGTCAATTTTTTTTCAAATCCAGCTAGAAGTTTTTTTAAATAATTATTAAGTGTTGTCAGTGACCCCCCTAAATGGGTACTTTGGCAAACAGCGAGGACACAGAAGAAATGTCGCATAATGTGGCAATTCATCAGGGTCTACACTGTTTGCAAAGACAAAATCAATCTTCAGAGAAAGAAATACAATTTTTTTTTATAAATTACATATAACCTAGGACCCCTCAAGGTACACAATGGACCATCCTGGCCTAACTGTATCAAACATTATGGAAAATACCATTAGTCTTAAAAGGGTTAATTCACTATACCAGTTTGGATTGACATCTTGTACTGCTCCAAAGAGAACCCACAGTATTTGATACATGAATATGTACGTTTCTATCTGTGAAGAAATAAGCAAATTCTTAACTGTAATTTAAATATCCAGACTCAGTGAATCAAGAAAATTTAATGGTTCGCCTGTAATTCAGTAGCTATGTAATTGTTTTAGGAATGCAGACAAACCTCAGATTTCACTACGAAAGGAGCAAATAAACTACCTTATTAACATGCGGTTTTCCCTGATATAGAATATCTAGTCCAGACTCCCCAAAACCTGTCTGGGAACCCCTGTGAAAAAAATCTGAGCTGACAGAGCATCAAAATTTAAAATTAGAAATATTGAATTCGTCCCATGTCCTCAAAATATTGTGGGACAATGCTGATAAAACAAAGGAAAGATGAAGAAACTTAGAAACCTCGGTAAATTTCATGGGACAATGTCCTACTGAACTCAAATACGGTTATGTGGGACATTTAGAAATTTTATGTGAGAAATGGTGCAAAAACGCAGCCTTGGCAGAACACTGCCTGTGTGTTTACTTGGTTGAATATGGTAAATTAGTATCATCACAATAAGAGACTTTCGTGATGTGGTGTGAATAATCAAATCAACTTACAAAATTAATATAAATAAGCCTAAGGCCAATGTCTTTTTAACACTTGTCCTCTATGCAGCAGATAAATGAGCCACATCAGGCCGAAACAAAATATACCAGCACTCCCTTCAATACTTCTAATCATACATGAGTGCATGTAAAACCCTTTAGACCAACTTTAAAAATACATGTATGTCAGTTTCATAACCCCGAAATTTTTGAGAGACTCATTCAGAAACAAAAAATCCTGACTCAAAAAAAATCTTGAGCCATGTTCTAACTTCATGACAAGTCAACTATATATATTTCCTGCATACCTACCTACAATTTTATCAAGAAAAAACAAATAAATGAGATTCATAGTTAAACACGTTAGGCTTAAATGAAAGGCGAGGTCTGCTGACGACCGGTTGTCACCAGACTTTTTAGTCTGCTGACAACCGGTTGTCACTAGCAAAATGTCTGGTGACAACCGGTTGTCAGCAGCAAAAAGTCTGCTGACAACCAGCTGTATATTTTTCAATAACAATGTGTACCCTATTCAACAATATCAGGCATTTAATGATATACTCTGCTATTAATTGTTTTTCTATACATATGTATAGAGATTTTCATATAAAAAATATACATTTGTGTATATAATCAAATGATATTAAGTTTCAATTATATACTTAAGGAATAAAGAAACGCAACAAACACTTTGAGTCACTGTAAGCATACAATATGATGCAAGTGTTTAGTACAAATTATATTTATCCATAGGATCAGTATGTGTCCTTCAAATTACAGCAGGTTCAACGTAATTATCGATTACGTAATCATTTTGGAATGCGCGTAAACAGCCTGACCCCCCGTAGTAAACTGCTGAAATGGGGTCAATTAAAGCAAAGTTTGAATCAACTATCGGTTTATTGTTTAAAAATGTCTTAGCATAGATTGCGGATCAATGAAATGATCAAATGGCGAAGTTTCTGTAGGATTCTGAAACGACTTAACGTCATTAACGTCACCTCTGAATACTGCATGAAACGCGTAAACTTTCTTTTCTGCTTGAAATTTATTCATTACAGGGACGTTATGTTCAAGAATAATGACTTGAGATCTTCAGATGTCAAAAAACCTCAATTCTGACGTCAAAATTCGATATCCTACGTTTTAATGGTTTCCATGATGTTTATGTGTTTTTTCTAATAATAAAATGGTCCAGTGACAAAGTTGAGGTTACAGTTAACAAGTTTGGTGTTCACTCTCTGTATGTAATCATATGTTTTCTCTTGTATTATGCCGTGTTTTGTTTGGCTTACGTCAATATAAACACCTTACCAGCGTATTTCTACGGTATCTGAAAAGTCATTTTTTTCCCAAGAAAGCATGTTCTGATGTCTCTAGGTTTATCTTATCCTGTATATCCACCAGAGACCCAAACCCGATGGCTCTAAGTGACGTTTATCGCTTATTCACTACCATTGTGTATCTTGCCATTCAAGTAGCGTGCTTTGACGCAATATTTGACTGCATTACAAATTTGATTGGAGGTTTGTTTAATTTGCAAATTGTTAAGTCGACGCTAAATAATCAAACATGGATAAGACGGGGTTTCTTGATCTTTATTCTGACGTTAACCTCACATTTTACGTTTTCATATGCTTTCATCTTATAGCGTAAAATGTAGCGTTTTAAAGTGACATTTTGGTATTTCATCACATGCTATAAATACTCATTAAGAAATTTTCAAAAGAGATTTCACCAAACCATCATATAAACACGCAAAAATTATATTTTTGTCTGTTGTGTTTCTTTATTCCTTAAGTATACAATGCTTGATAATTATTGGTAAATTGACTAATCATGATTAAAGGTACTATTAACTTATAAAATGGAATATTCCAGTTGATTATCTGGACTCTTACAGCTTATTTATTATAAAAGTTAACTAATAACCCCTGGTCAAACTCACTTAGCTCCCCTTACGGGAGGGATATGCTGATCCATGATTAATTTGTTCTTGTTGAGTAATTTGATTTTGGTGCTTAAAGAATTACGGTAATAATGATGAAATTTCAGTTTTATTTCAAGCTTATTTCATATTCAATATGTTGTGACTTTATCTAGATACAACATATGCAGAGCTGTAAATTCTTAACTAGGCGTTTTAGCTTAAGTAGCTACATGTATTAGTGCTAGGTGCAGTCTGGTGGACAAGTGTGGTAAATGGAAACTTCCAATTGATTTTTTGGACTTTAACTAAACCAATCTGGTTATTAATGATTAATTTGCCAAATATGTCTACAAATAGTCCCTGATCAGATTGCTCTGTATCTAGTATCAGATTGCTCTTCCAGGTACCTGATTGGTGTGCGCCAATGAAAAATGCAATATATTTGTTCCCTTAAAGCTGTGCTAGTATCATAAAAGTTGATAAGATAAATGAACCTTGATATGCAAACTGTAAGCAATAAATCTTTATCTGGTATTTTTCTGCAATGCAAACTATATAATCTTTTTATGTAGTAAAAATACCAAATTGTAAATTCATTATTTTCTTATTCACCGTTTATTCAAGTTTTCTATAACATTTACTGTACTTAAAATGCCACTAGACTCAGGTAGATTTCCGAGAGAACATGCTAAGTATACAGTAGTATTGGAAAATACAGCTGGTTGTCAGCAGACTTTTTGCTGGTGACAACCGGTTGTCATTAGACTTTTTGCTAGTGACAACCGGTTGTCAGCAGACACTTCCTAAATGAAAAATATGTGTGGTTCCTGTTGCCTACCTACCCTAATTTTTTTAACCCTACCCTAAACATTAAAATGGTTTTTGGAGAAAAAATACCTAAAATGGGCACTTTTTCAGATTTTGTCACTATTTTCTTTGTTAAATGTTATAACAAAATTTAATAACTTCCCTACCTACCTACCCTAAATTTTGTTGGTATACAACAGGAACCACACATATATTTCATTTAGGCCTTATGAGAGAGGCTGACACACTCCAATTTACTTAGGAACAGCAGGGGTGTGGAAATAGCAAAATTTTATACTTGCCCAGAGACAAGTAAATGGAACTTGTCTAATGAAAATTGTACTTGTCCCGAAGAACAGATCTGATAATGCACAAAGAACTCAACTTAGCCCTTCGTTTGCTCAAACCATATATGAACTTTTTCAAAACAGTATGAAACCAGATATAAACAATAAACTCAATTGAAAACAATGTGAAAGCCAGCTGATCAGGATCCACACTGTTTTCCATTGTGAGTTCATAAATTATGTGAATCAAAAGATGAATCACAGAATTGCATTAATGTTCTTTATACTTGTCCTATGATAAGCAAATAGAAATTTTTAACTTGTCCTGAATGAAATGGGACCAGTTAAGTTGGAAAAGTTGGGCATGGTACATGTATTTCCATTTACCACACCCCTGAACATAGATCCTGATTTGAGAAGATGTGGTGTCGGTCTTGTGTTTTTTTTCCACCAAGTTTGGCAGGCATTTAATAACAATGATATGCACACTCATACAGATTCGAATTTGACCTAATAGGCAAATATGCAATATTGCAGGTTAATTGTGCCTCAAAACGCTTAATTTTAGGTAACAATTGTCAGTTATAAATCTCGAAATGCATGTACGTGGCCAGTTAGGTTGTCATGACTGGTTAAGAAAGATAATTCTTTAATATTGAGTGTACATGGAAATGAGCAGCTGTTTATATATATTTACATGAACTGCTTCAGACCATTTCTCCCATTAGCCCCTCCTCTCACGTGTGATAATTTTTGCGAGTGTACCCTCAGTCTGATATGATAATGCATTTTTGCATCTATTTTCTCTTTGTTCGAGTGTCAATAATGTCCAAGACTTCTCTCTGTAGGAAAATTAGGGAGAAGTGACAGTCAGATAGGGAGAAGTTATAGCGCAAAAATTACTTTTAGAAGCAAATTAGCCATTACACATACAATTGCCATTTAATGGAAGGAGAAACATGATGCAGTGGTAGTAGATTGTCACCACAGCTTGCATTGGTGTGGTGACAGAATGAAAATGAGTCTCCCTAAAAAAAAAAAAAGATTTTTTTTTAGGTAGATGGGTCCCATTTAGGGAGAAATTTCGGCCCCTAGGGTGACTTTTTCACCCTAGTCGACCCCTAACTTGATCCCTGTATTCGCTAACAAGCTTTAGATTCTCTGCTGGGAATGCATGGACACCAAGAGACTGGACCTAAGTAAAGTTAGAATTAAAATTACATTAAAAGGTACATGTAAGGGTGAGTGGCTGTTGTTGCCCAGACTCCTGATTTTGCATAGCTTACGGTACCGACATTAAAAAGCATAGAAAAAGTTAAACCATGGCATATCTTACTAGTATCGTCCAAAAGTAATGAACTTCATCAGAGGATTTTACAGCCTGCCCTTAAGGTGATCTGCAATATATTTATAGTCATCAGTGGGCCAGTGAACCAGCCCATATGTGACGTTATACCCACCCCCTGGGGCAGGCTAATTTGTTGTATCATATGATTGGTGCCACAGGAACAATATGGCGGTCCAGCCGGGCCCTAAGGACCGGTGGCAGTCACATGCATTTCCGCTTAAACACTAATTCAAACTACATGTAACATGAACTAACGCCTGGAACGTTGCCATGGAGCCTGGTGACAATCTTCAGGGCTAACCCTGGCTCAGAATTTGTTGTAGCCAAGACTTTAGCCAAAAATGTATATCAAGAATTGTATGGCCCATTTCTATAGAGCGTCAGAAGGAATAATAAAAGCCATTTTAGAAAATCCAAAAATGCTAGCTCATCAAAATACACATTTTTGCAAACCTGTAATTTTTAGCCAATGACTTATATTTGCAGCCACTCTTCATTTTTGTAGCAAACGGCTACAATGGCTTATGGCAGGGTGAGCCCTGGCCTCGAGGTTATAAAATTTTAGTTTATTCTCAAACTCAAAATAAAGCACAATGATTGGCTGCTCGCGGACATGTGTCCGCAAGCAGCCAATCATTGTGCTTTATTTTGAGCTTGAGACTGTACTCAAGTTTTATAACCTCGAGGCCAGATCTTTGTTGTCATTGTAGTGTATTTCAGTGCAATAGGGTAAAAACACAGAACTTCGGATCCTTTTTTTTGGAAGGTCACTACTTCGGCACGGTTTGTGTTTTGCTCCAGACTTGTCACCAGGTTAAATTTAGCTGGTAGCTATCAGACATGCTCCATTGACTAAATAAACCGGTAATTTCATTGGTTAACACATTTAAATGCGTTAGATTTGCACTTAAAGTGACATAGGGTCGAACATGAAAATTCAGACAGCTGTTGGAAAATACGGACAGTGCTGAACTTGAAGGGAAAAACAGAGATAACTTGTTTCTTTTTACAAAATAAAACTCTTTAAATGTTTTTAATCTTTCTAAAACAGTTAAACATGTTTCAATTAACATATGAGAAAACTAAATTAAATGTTTACCCTGGGCCTTTTATGGCGTAGTTTTTGACAAAGTTGTCAGAAGTTATGTAATGTGCGGTAGTGAAAAGGCCCTTTCAAAATAGGTTACCTCGATGTCAATTCATTAAATTCTGTCTATACCCAATTAATTGCGAGTCTAACCCCTAGTTCCAGGCGTTAGTTCATGTGTGTTCTTTTTAGGTGAAAAAGGATTCATTTTTAAGTTGGGCTTTATCTTTGTTTCTGAAATTATTATGTGAAAATAAACCGTGTAGATTTTCTCATCTGAATCTGTGGATCTACATTCTGATGATTCTGTACACCTAAGAAAACCTGAATAAAAATTCTTGGTTTCACCTGAAAATTTAGGTAGGGTCGAGTTACCCTAAAGTAAACACAGGTAATTTTTTATTTGGCCTAACTGACCACAGACAGACTCACACAGTGTCTGTGATTATAGTGCACACCTGTGGGTCGTGCATTCACTATTTAGGTCAAAGGATACAGTACAATGTGTCAATATCCATCAATCTCAGACAGTACCAGGCCTTTAGTTAAGAGTGCGTCCCAAAAAATGAACTATTTTTTTTCTCATCAAAAACATATGTTGTGGGTACTCAAAAGAACCATCTCAATGAGACGGTTCTTTTGAGCACCCAAAACATATGTTAAAACTTATGGCTTAGAAAAGAGTTATGATTTTATGCTGAAAATTTTTGTTTATCTAAACTGGTACATACATGTAGACCTCAGACAGTACCATACCTGAAGAGTAAAGATAGCCCTCATTAGGCTTCAGGTATGACAGTTGCTTTTAAATAGCCTGGTCTCTGATGTTGTCTGTACATGTATGATGTATGGTTTGGACAGGACCGCCAGGGAAGCTCAAGTGGTAATGTTCCCAGGGATCTTATTCTTAATCGAGCCCCAGGATAGAAACTTCTGCTTCTACCGAGTCCAGTACCATTGAACAAATTTAAAACAATTTTACCACTCAAAGTTAACTTGCATTGA
Organism: Loripinus fragilis; assembly: GCA_964019695.1. Classification (NCBI taxonomy): domain Eukaryota; kingdom Metazoa; phylum Mollusca; class Bivalvia; order Lucinida; family Lucinidae; genus Loripinus; species Loripinus fragilis. The sequence continues at coordinate 73,798,191 of OZ026524.1, forward strand.
TTTCTGACGCTTATACATCATAGCCACAATATCGTTTCTTACTGCGAGATGATAAACTCAAAGTTCTCACTAGGGTCACTACCGGTATCTTCGGACAGTGGGGTATCTTCGGACACTTCAGCTTTTCTTTCCTGACACAAATGCGCTTCAGTGACATCAATCAGGTGCTAATTGTCCAAAATAACCAATAAAATACCTGTTTGCAACTAGCTGTATATCTTTTGTAGCATGTATATAAGACCTTATTTGATTGGACGAAAATCCAATACGTAAACAGCAACCATTTTGGCGCGAAAATAAACCAAACCAAAACCGAGAGGCACCAAGGGGGTGCATATTAAAACATCGCTTAAACCACAATCAAATAACTACATACCGATTATTTATGTATCCGTTGTGTCTAAGATATATTTATGTTAACTAAAATATATAGTTTTCAGTTTATATTTGAGTCAAATGGCAATCATGAGATGAAATTTAGCTGTCCGAAGATACCAGCCTATTGGCAAATCACATACCGGTACAATCGGACACATATTTTTGTTCCCCCGAGAGTGCTGCACCAGTGTATAAAGGTGACCAGATGTTATTTTCCATGTACAACCTAGCCTTAATGTATGCTGGTGCTGTATACCAAATTCGTCATGTGTTTCAATAACAAGAAACATTAATAATTATGCTCATTTACCCCAATGCATATGATTTTTAGGGTCATCCTGAGGATCGGCTGATATTATAAGGTTGTCATAATTAAACTTTGCAGTGCGTAGCCCCCTCTCCCTTTCCCACACAGAAGCAGCTGAAACCTTTTATAAAATAAGCAGAAGAATGACATTTCATGTATGCAAAGTGATGATGACTCAGGTGACAGGTCAGCGGGCGCATCCGCACATTCTAAGCCCACAGTCCTTTAACAGGAATATCACAGACTCTATATTGAACCTTGGTTATAAGTACCGAGTGCAAAGCCATGCACGGATCCGGGAATTTTTGCCAGGGGAGGGGGGTCCAGGCCTGACTGTCAGAAAACAGCTCTTCATTTTTAGTCCTCAACATTGTACATGATCCTCCAAGAGATCCGGACCCCCTACTCCCCTCTGGATCCGCACATGAGAGCTAAGACTGACCTGGTGAGCTGTATATTTGTTGACGCTCTGGCCGAGAGGGGTCCAAGGTTGATATGAAACTATAGGAAAGTGTGCGAATAGACTCATAATTTGGGCCAGCACACGAGATTTTTGTAAGCCTTATTATCGTATATATATGCTCAAATGTCTTCTATAAACGGCCATACGGCACTAGGGCCTGAGGTTATAAATCTTTTTTCATACTCAACCCATCTGAGCATGAAACTTATCAAGCTCATAAATGTTAAAATGCCAACAATCGTCGGCATTTTAACATTTATTAGCAATATATATATATATATATAATTTCGTGCTCAGTTGAGTTGAGTACGAAAAAAGTTTTAAAACCTTTGGGCTAGAGGTCTTAATTTTGATCCGAGTTTTCCACCAATATGCTTTATTGATACGAGCCGAAACTGATCAATAGTCTCTGGCGAGTCTGCATATTAGCTAGCGCAGGCTTGTCCGAGCCTCCGTTGGTCGATGGCCATGGGATAGGTAACAAAATCTTGTGTACTAGCTCAATTAGAATGTAAATGTCAGTGGCAAATTGTTCCAAACATCCTAAAGGCTCAAGGAAGGCTTTTAGAATTGTTAACATGATAAAACGTGGCATTTGATTTTGGCCTCATTTAAAACCTGTGATTGCCACATTTTGGAAATGTATAGGACTTTTGATAGTGGTCATTTTTACAACCCAAGAACAGTGATGGTAACTGTAATGAATTTCTACAGTTGTTTGTTCAAGCATTGGTATCAAATTGACCAAAATCAATTAACATGCACCCTCCCCCGCTTTAAATATTAAAATTCAAGAAGCATATCACGTGTGGCATTAGTCCCGAAACACAAGTACGGACAATGGCCAGGAACTAACTATACATGAAAAAAATGAAGTTATGCATATACAAACAAACTTTATCTCTCGTTCTCATAGGGTCAAGAGGGGACCCATTATAAAGTCGAGCCACATATGACGGTATGCCTACTATATCTAAAGTTGGGGGAAAAAATCGGGCGAGTCGCTGTAAACTTGACGGTAAAGTTAACTTAGTAAAACCTCGGACCCAATAAACACCGTTTATACTGGGTCCGAGGTAAATATCCAGAATCATTTTCTCAAGCATACAAAGGCTTAATGTAAGTGTAGCACTCGTTGTAATTCATACTAACTATTGTTTTGGGCAGATTATGCTATTGTCCGATCGTACCATCATGGGTGTCCGAAGGTACCAGACCCTGTCCGAAGATACCATAAACACGACGGAATATTACTATTGGTCTGTATTTATAGTAAATAATTATATTCTGGACTCCGGCTTAGTGTAAACTGTTACATGAGACATTGGTCTATTCAGCCAAGAAGTATTCCACAGTGTCAGATCAACCAAGAAACCGCTACAAGCGGGGAACCGTTAAGGTGTCCGAAGGTACCGGTAATGACCCTAGGATTTTGAAAATAGGAGTAAAAATGCTGTTTGCCAGAAAAAAAAAAATGGAGTTTTACCATACTTTTCTATTGGCAATTTAGAAAAAGTTGGAGTCAGAATCAAAAAGTTGGAGTAAAATAATCTAAATTTGGAGTTAGAGAGAACTCTGTTAAAACTCAGATCGCTTAACATTTAAAACGTCATGACTTAATCATTTTCCAGAAATTTCGATTGATAAAAAAATCATAAATCAGCTCCTTCTCTGAAAGTCTTTCATTTCCTTTGCATGAGAAAATTCTTTATTACGGAAAAATTCCACCTGGAAATTGGCATCTTTTAACGATAAAGACCGAAGCTATTAGATTATCAAGCTCCAACTGGCCCTGTAGAGAACTGTTTGTGGTTTCATTTGCCAGAATAGTTTCTTTGCCGACCAAACAAAAGATGGCTTATTAGGGTCGTTACCGGTACCTTCGGACACCTTAACGGTTCCCAGCTTATAGCGGTTTCTTGGTTAATCTGACACTATGGAAAACTACTTGGCTGAATAGACCAATGTCTCATGTAACAGTTTACACTAAGCCGGGGCCCAGAATATAATTATTTACTATAAATACAGATCAATAGTAATGTTCCGTCGGGTGTATGGTATCTTCGGACAGGGTCTGGTACCTTCGGACACCCATGATGGTACGATCGGACAATAGCATTATCTGCCCAAAACAATAGTAAGTATGAATTACAACGAGTGCTACACTTACATTAAGCCTTTGTATGCTTGAGAAAACGATTCTGAATATTGCAATAAACACATTTTACCTCGGACCCAGTTTATTTGGTCCGAAATTTTCCTAACAAACTTTGCCGTCAAGTTAACAGAGACTCGCCCGATTTTTTTTTCAACTTAAGCTAGTCATCTGTGTCTCGGCATTAATTTATAATGGGTCCTTTCTTGACCGTATGAGAACGAGAGATAAAGTGCGTTTGTATATTTACAACTTCAATTTCTTCATGTATAGTTAGTTCAGGACTGGCCATTGTCAGTACTTGTGTTTCCGGGGCTGATGCCGCACGTGATATGCTTGTGGAATTTTAAGCGGGGTGGGTGCATGCTAATTGATGTTGATCAATTTTATACCAATGCTGTAGTAATTCATTACCATCAATGTCCTTGGGTTGTAAGATAAGATCACTATTGAAAGTCCTACATTTCCAAAATGCATGCATGCCCATCACAGGTTTAAAATCGGGCCGAAATTTAATATAACATGTAACATATACCTTTTGATTAATCAAATACCACGTTTTATTAGAATATTCTAATCAGTTTAACAATTTTAAAAGCCTTCCTCGAACCTTAGGATGTTTGGTACAATTTGCCACTCGGACATTTACATTCTAATTGAGCCAGTACACAAGATTTTGTTACTTATCCCATGACCATCGACCAACGGAGGCTCGGACAAGCCTGTGCTAGCTAATACGCAGACTCGCCAGAGACTCATGATCAGTTTCGGCTCGTATAAATAAAGCATATTGGTGACTGAAGATGGAAAGCTAAGATCAAAATTTAGACCTCTAGCCCAGAAGTTATAAAACTTTTTTTGTGCTAAACTCAACTGAGCACGAAATTTCAACTGTTCCTAAAAACTAAACTACCGACAAAAAAAGGTCGTTGCTTTAAGTCCCTAAGCTGTTGCATTTATAATGCTAATAAATGTTAAAATGCGAACAATTGTTGGCATTCTAACATTTATGGGCTGGATAAGTTTCATGCTCAGATGGGTTGAGTATGATAAAAGGTTTATAACTTCGGGCCCTAGTTCCGTATGGACGTTTATAGAAGACGTCTGCGCATATACGATGAGAAGGCTTACAAAAATCTCGTGTGCTGGTCCAAATTATGAGTCTATTCGCACACTCTCCTATAGTTTCATATCAACCTCGGACCCCACAGGGTCAGAGCATCAACGAATAGGCATCTCACTTAGCCGGGGTCTTTGCTTTCATGCGCGGATCCAGAGGGAGAATAGGGGGTCTGTACCTCCTGGAAAACCACAATGTTGAGGACTAAAGAAAAAGAGCTGTTTTTTTGACAGTCGGGCCTGGACCCCCCCCCTGGCAAAAATTCCTAGACCCGCGCATGGCTTTGCACTCGGTACTTATAACCACGGCTCAATAGCCTATAGAGTCCGTAATATACCTGTTAAAGGACTGTGGGCTTCGAGTGCGCGAATGCGCCCGCTGACCTGTCACCTGATACATGAAATGTCATTCTTTGGCTTATTAAAGGTTAAGCTGCTACTGGGTTGGAAAGGGAGAGGGGGCTACGCACTGCAAAGTTTAACTATGACAACCTTATAATATCAGCAGATCCTCAGGATGACCCTAGAAATCATATGCATTGGGGAACATGAGCATTATTAATGTTTCTTTGTTATTGAAACACATAAAGAATTTGGTATACAGCTCCAGCATACATTTAGGCTAGGTTGCGCATGGAAATTAACATCTGGTCACCTTTATACACTGGTGCTGCACTCTTGGGAGAACAAAAATATATGTCCGATTGTACCGGTATGTGATTTCCAAACAGTCTGGTATCTTCGGACAGCTAAATTACATCTCATATTTGCCTTTTGACTCAAATGTAAACTAAAAACTATATATTTTAGTTTACATAAATATATCTTAGACTCAACGGATACATAAATAATCGGATTTCAGTTATTTGATTGTGGTTTAAGCAATGTTTTAATATGCATCCCCTTGGTGCCTCTCTAAATTGGTTTGGTTTATTTTCGCGTCAAAATGGTTGCTGTTTACTTATTGGATTTACGTCCAATCAAATAAGGTTTTATATACATGCTACAAAAGATAAACCGCTAGTTGCAAACAGGTATTTGATTGGTTATTTTGGATAATTAGCGCCTGATTGATGTTACTGATAGTTCGACAATACCCGGGTTTCCGAGGGATGAACTAAAATGGAAGAAGAAGAAGCGCATTTGTGTCAGGAAAGAAAAGCTGAAGTGTCCGAAGATACCCCACTGTCCGAAGATACCGGTAATGACCCTAATCAACTTTTGCTGGAAGACATGGCTAAACACAATGTGCTTGTTTTCATTGTTCTGGCATTGTAAGATGGTGACTTCTACCAGATAACAAAAACCATAAACAAAGACAATGCCTTATCAGGATTGTCACTTTAGCAAGTTAGTATAAATCAATATACACAATCAAAAGGATACATATGCATTTAGAATTTTGGTACTTTAGTGAGTCAGACAAACAAGTGACGACATTTGTTTGCTCAACCGTGAAGTTCCAGCTTCCAGTTCCAGTCTCATCAGCCGTTCATTTTACGTAGCCGAGTTTCAGTCAATGGAAAGTCGAAAAGGGAATAGAGGGTAGCAAACAAGTGCACAGTTTTACTTACAGGTGTTGAAAAGTCGAAGCAATCGAAAGTAACTCCGTATACTTAAAATATTTCTAATTAGTTCCACTCGCTAACTTCGGCTTCCATCTCTTAAAGAGTTTCTAATTTTATCAACCAATGAATATTCGAGCGGAAGTACCTCTCGTAATCCACTGTAGACGACAGGAATGTTACGTTTCCGGTTTATTGTTTGGGTGCGTTTTTACCTCAGAAGGGTCTTTAGTATATACCAAGTGCTAAAAGGGGGTTAGCTGAAATAAAAGATAAATAAAGTTGGTGGGATTAGTTTGTACAGTGCGAGAAAGAGGGTTAGCTAGTTAAAAGATAAAACAGAATATGGTGATTTAGGAGGGCACATGCACCACCTGGCGCATAGCATGACTAAACTGTGTCATTGCCCATGGTAGGGAGCAGGACAATGCAGGTTGGGAGGGCGTTCCAGTGTATGATAGTTGTAGGGGGGGCTGTATTTATTGAAGTTCGTAGAGGTGGGGATCTGCGTGTATGCCAGAGGGTGAATGAATTTAGACTCTGCGATTAGGTATTAGATACTCAGATGCTGGAATTGCAAGAAGGTCATATGTGACCAAGGCGACTGTCTATGCGTCTTTGGTCTAGTGAACGCCAATCGGGTAGCTTTGGGATAGAATTCCTTAGATTATGCAAAAAATAATGACAAAAAGTAAGTGACGAAATGCAACAATCACACACCACAGACCAGCACACGGCACTGTGAGGAAGAGCCTCAGAACACTTACAGCCACAAGACAGCAGGAAGACAATTAAAGTAAGGTACCAGCCCTCTCTTACTCAAAACAGGTAGAAATATTTTATGTGCGAACCTATTTGTGTAATGTTCAAACCTGTGACATTGCATCGCAGGATACCACAGGATCCCTTCTTCCATCATCGTTACTGATTTTTGATCGATGGACTGACATTTTGCTGTGTTAGAGCAATTTTCAAGGATAGTACATATAACAGGAACGGCAGCCATCTTGAATTTCGGAAGTTTGTTTACCCATGTCAGGTTGGATTAGATTATTTTGTGTGTGGTTGGCCTTATTTTTGGCATTTGGAGGACCCAGTTGTGTTATCCATCTCCATGATCGTGATAATTATATTCAGATAGTGAATTGGACTTGGAAGGAGAAAAGGATTCCCCTAAATAACGAGCGCATATTGTATGGACTTGGATTACATTCCGATGATTTTCTACATGGTATTGTATTGCCATTACCAAACGTAAGTGACTCTGTATTTACATCAATCATGTCTGGAAGGCGAACAGATAGCGCGTCGACTGAAAAATCTGGCCAGAGAGACATTTGTCCTATTTGTAACATTAAAATTACACATAAGACTCACTCGCTATGTTGTGAAATATGTGGTATATGGTACTGCTTGAAATGTTCTAAAGTTCCCCAGGCTGCATATGATGCGCTCGTTGAAGCTTCAGGTAAACAGGGTAGCTCTTGTGTATTTTTGTGCCCATGCTGCAAACCTTCATTACCCATATTGTCAAACATTAATCAAACTGTTAATGAGATAAAGACATCCACGTCCGAGAGATTCGATAACCTAGAGACTAAGGTATCTGACATGGAGCATACCATGGATAAACTTATAATGCATGAAGAGGTAGACAGTATGAAACAGGACTTGAAGGATGAAGCCGCGGCAAATTTTGAGAAAATTCTTGAGAAAAAACTGAAGGAGCGCGACGAAGTAGCAAAGCGTGAACTTAATCTCATATTTTGGGGCATTCCCGTGAGTGATAGTGACGATACCGGTAGCCGGAGAAATCACGATAGTGACTTTGTGATCCGTACAGCACAGGCGATTGGAATACAAGATGTAAAAATCTCTCAAGTTATACGTTTAGGGCAGAGACCCAAAAATGAAACTCGCTTAGCGACTAGTGGTAAACCACGTGGGATATTAGTCAAATTCAATGACAAAAGTCAGAGACGTGATGTTTTGCGCGGTAGTAAGAAACTTCAGTCATGTGACAAAACTTTTTCAAAGGTTTCCATAACCAAGGATCTTACTTTTTCTCAGCGTGAAGAAAATAAAACTGCAATGATTGAGATAAGGAAGGAATATGAAGAAAGAGTGAATAAAGGTGAAAAAACATTAAGTTGAGGGGGAGAAGAATTATAAAAGTAAGTGATAACCCGTATAGTGAATCAGATGGAGAGGCCGTACTTATTACCTCTCTATCGCAGGCCATGTTAAATCCCTTTTAAACAACAAACTTTTAACTGTTTTAATCCTGCACATAGCGGAAGTTTTATTAATTTTAAAGAGACTGAGCATTCTTCAATTGGTGTATTTTATACAAACTGTGACTCCCTTCTGAACAAACGTGATGAACTTGATATACTCATAGACCGCCATAAGCCGAAAATTATTATGCTGACAGAAATATTACCTAAATACTGTTTGAACCCTCCTGAGAAGAGTGAATTTTGTATCAAGGGTTATGAATGTTATATTCCGTCTTTCACGACTGGGAGAGGTGTAGCTATATATATCTATGAATCATTGGAATCTATTTTGATTGAACCATTGACTTTGTGTAATTTTTCAGAATCAGTTTGGTGTAGTATACGACTGGCAAATGATGATAAACTTTTAGTTGGCTGTGTGTACCGTAGCCCAGGAAGTTCGAAGGATAACAATACAAAGTTAAATGCCCTTTTGAAAAATGCTGTTCAGCTTGATTTCTCACATGTTTTAATTTGTGGTGATTTTAATTACAAAGAAATAAACTGGCATAACCTGGATACTACAGTGAGCATAGATCATGACGCCTCTATATTTCTTGAGAATATTCGAGATACTTATTTGACACAACATGTGACAGAGTCTACTAGATGCAGAGCTAATCAACAAGACAGTTGTTTGGATCTCATATTTACAAATGAAGATTTAATGATAGACAATTTACAATATCAGACAAATTTAGGGGCTAGTGATCACTTGGTGTTAACATTTGATTTCGTTTGTTATATTCCACCTGACAACCAGGGTCCTCCGAGAAGAAATTTTTTCAAGGGTGACTACGATGCTATGAGGGAGGTCCTTCGGAAATCTACGTGGGAGTTTGACCATCTGGAATCGATTGATGACATTTGGAATTTATTTAGTGATAGGTTATGTCAGATTATCACAGACTTTGTTCCTCAGTCCAACAGTGTACATAGTTTTAAGAAACCATGGATGAATAAAAATACAGCTGAAGCTATTGACAAGAAAAGGAGGGCTTGGACCAAGTTAAGGCACTGTAACAATACTATAAACTGTGAAAAATACAAATTTCATCGGAACCAGTGTACTAACAGTATCAGAATAGCAAAACATGAATATGAGAAAAACATTTGTTTGAATGTGAAGGATAAACCTAAAGTGTTCTGGAGTTATATAAAATCCAAGTCAAAGACCAGAGACAAAATATGTGATCTTATGCAGGAGGACGGTGAATTGACATCTAATAACAAAGAAAAAGCCGAAGTTTTAAATCAGTTCTTCTCAAGTGTCTTCACTCGTGAAAATACTGAAAATGTTCCAGAAATGCCTGATAGACAATTTGAAAATATTTTAGACAATATAACTATAACACCTGAAGAAGTTCTGAAAAAGTTGTTTAATTTAAATCCGTCTAAGGCAGCAGGCCCTGATGGCCTTCACTGTAAACTTCTATATGAGTTGCGTGACTTTTTGTGTGAACCACTGGCTAGATTCTTCAATAGAACATTACAGGATGGCGAGGTACCAGATCAATGGCGACAGGCCCATGTTTCACCAATATTTAAGAAAGGGGATAAGAAACAAGCAGAGAACTACCGACCCGTCAGTCTTACGTGTGTTGTATGTAAAGTCATGGAATCTATTGTAAGAGACAAACTAATGCTTCATATGGAAAGTAACAACTTATTTTCAAAAGACCAGTTCGGATTTAGAAGTGGATACTCTTGTGTTACACAGTTATTACATGTTCTTGAAGAATGGTCAAAGGCCCTGGACTCTTATGAACAAATAGATGTAATTTATCTTGATTTCCGAAAGGCTTTCGATACAGTGGCACATGAACGGCTGGCCAATAAACTTCATGCTTATGGAATAAGAGGCAATGTACTGAACTGGATTAATAGCTTCTTACATGATAGAAAACAGAAAGTGGTAATAAACGGTGAAGAATCATCTTGGTCAAATGTACTCTCTGGAATTCCGCAGGGTAGTGTCCTCGGACCGGCTTTATTTCTGGTTTTTATAAATGACTTGCCAGACTCTATTAAAAATCTTGTGAAGATCTTTGCTGACGATACAAAAGTGTATTCAACAGTAGGTGCTATATGTGACAGAGAACAGTTAGAGCTACAAGACGACTTAGATGAATCATCAGAGTGGTCGGGCATATGGGATCTAGGTTTTAATGCTAAGAAATGCAAATCTCTACACATTGGAAGAAACAACCCACGGCATAGGTATTATATGCATGAATCTGGTGAGCAAATACCCATCGAGCAAGTTGACAGTGAAAAGGACCTGGGAGTGACTTTTGAAAGTACACTAAGATTTGATAAGCATATATTGAACTGTGTCAATAAGGCAAACAGAATGCTGGGTTTAATCAAAAGATCATTTTCATTCATGGACAAAGAAATGTTTCTCCCCCTCTATAAGGCACTGATTCGTCCGCATCTTGAATATGCCACTGTAGTATGGTCGCCATTTTTGAAAAAGGACATATTCCTAATAGAGAATGTACAACGCAGAGCAACAAAGATAGTAAGATCCATAAGAAATTTAAGCTATGAAGAAAGATTAAAGCATTTGGGCTTACCCACCTTGAAATATAGGCGTGAAAGGAACGATATGATTCAAGTTTATAAAATAATGAATGGAATTGATAAACTGGATGTGAATACCTTTTTCAAGATGTCAACAGATACGCGTACCAGAGGTCATAACTTCAAGATCACAAAACAACAGAACAGATCAGTGCAAAGAGCTAGTGTATTTTCACAACGTGTAATCACTCCATGGAATGCATTACCAGAGAAATGTGTCAACAGTGACTCTATAAACAAGTTCAAGTCCTCACTTAACGTTGCTTGGAAAGACCACCCAGAAAAGTTCAGCTGTGTTTAAAGACAATTTATTACGCACCACCCCACAATATTACAGTAATTATAAATATATGAAGATTTGTTTAGTTGCTGTGATGGACCATTACAAGCAGACTGCTTAGAAGAAGGTCTCGGGAACCGTAAGTTAACCGTAAGTTAAGTTATCCCTCAAAATGCTATCATATATTTCATATCAGTCCATGAAAAGCTCAAAACATGATTAAGCGGCGAGAATTTTATAAAAATCAGCACATTTTAATCTCTCATGAAAGTACAAGACCTTGTGGATGACAAGGTCATAAGCCCCGATGCTTTGTCTAAGGACCTGAGAAAGTCAACACCCCTGATGCCAGATATCAAAATCTCTGGAGCAGGAATATTGAACCTCCTGAAAAACCTTATGCCTAAAAAGGCAGCAAGCCCAGATATAGACTAGCTACTAGTCTGATATCATATTCTTTTTTATAAATGATAATTTCATTTTGAAATAATAATTTCTTTAATCTCCCTCTTTCCTCTCTGATAGCAATATTTGTGATTAGGTGTGGATATCAAAGAGAGAAAGAGATGAGACTGGCTATATGAAATCAATTTATAATGAATGAAACGTAAAGTAAAATTGACAAACACATCAAGGTCTAGGAGCTAGACTAGCCCAGATATAATCAAACCTGTCATCCTTCAAGACCTAAGGGTGGAACTGGCTACAATTGTTAAAGTTATTTTTGAACGCTCCCTTGAGTCCGGTGCTGTGCCACTTATCTGGAACTCAGCCAGTGTCTCGCCATATTCAAGAAAGTGGGGGGGGGGGGGGGATCAGCTGCTGCCAATTACAGACTTTTTCCTCTTACATGTATCTTGTGGAAGGTCATGGAACACATCATAGCCTCAAATTTAGTTAGACACCTTGACTCAAATGGACTGATGTAAGACTTTCAGAGAGAGACGCTCCTGTGCGACACAGTAAGTCCCACTCATTGAGGACCTTGCATGTAAGACCAGCCAAGGGAAACATACCGATCTCATACTTCTAGATTTTTCCAAAGCAATCGATAAGGCAAACCACTCAAAACTGATCATAAAACTGCACTCCTATGGAATCAGAAGTGCAACCTTGAGCTGGATACAAGCCTTCCTTGGTAACCGTCGGTTGAGGGTGATGAATCAGACTCTGTCCCAGTCACATCTGGAGTACCCAAGGGCTCTGTGCTGGGTCCGATCATTTTCCTGGTCTACATCAATGACCTTTCCGATGACATTGTCTCACAGGTGCGTCTCTTTGCTAATGACACAGCCATTTACCTGACCCTAGAAAACAAATGTGACAGTGACAAACTACAGAGGGACCTTGACAAACTGCAGACATGGTAGGCTAGATGGGATATGAAGTTAAACCTCTCCAAGTGCCAGGTTGTGAGGGTTACATGCTCCAGAACCTCTCTTAAGACTCCGTATATACTGCATGGACAGGTGTTGGAGGCTGTCTGCAGCGCCAGGTACTTGGGGATGGATATCTCCAGCAACCTCAGCTCGAACACTCATGTGGACAGAATCACAGCCAACGCAAACAGGTCTCTCAGATTTATCAAGTGAAATATCAAAACTAAGTCCCCTCAAATCCGTGAAATGGCTTATCAATCCCTAGTTGGTCCCCAGCTGGAGTATGCTTCAGCAGTGTGGGACCCCAATACCAAAGATAAGACCCATACAGTTGAAATGGTCCAAAGACGTGCAGCCCTGTGGACCTTAAGTGATTACGACAGGACGACTAGTATCACTTCATTGCAGACTCATTTTAACTGGCAGACTCTTGAAGAGAGACGATCTATGGCCCATCTTTGCCTCTTCAATAAAATTGTAAATGGTCTTGTGGCCGTGCCCCTTCCTGACTACATGCAGCCCATACATAGGATCTCCAGGTATTGCCACTCTATGACATTCCGTCAAATTCATACTGGAATACCCATTCTTTCCACTGGCCCTCCCTGCCAATGTTGCAGTTGCTCCAAGAATTGATCAGAAAAATCTAAAAGATAGCATGCATGGTCTTGTCAAAATGTATGTGATGCACTGACCTTTTTGTTGGACAACATTTTTATTCGATTTGGCACCAAGTTGTATAGACAAGTAGTTGGGATTCCTATGGGCACTAATTGTGTTTCCTTGGTTGCAGATTTATTCCTTTTTTGTTATGAAAGGGACTTTATGATGTCTCTTTCTGATGATAAGCAGGCTGATATTATTGATGCTTTTAATACTACATCCAGATATTTGGACGATATTTTAAACATTAATAATGTTTACTTTGACACTTTGGTAAGCCAAATATACCCTTCAGAGCTCCAACTAAGCTAAAACCGAAGCCACGTTTTTAGACTTTCATTTGTCAATTTCTAATGATATTGTTTCTACCAAAATTAATGATAAACGTGACGATTTTGATTTTGAAATTGTCAATTTCCCATTTTTAAATGGTGATGTTCCTTGCTCTACATCCTATGGAGTCTATGTCTCTCAGCTCATTCGTTTTGCTAGAGCATCTAGCCATGTTGCTGACTTCAACACTCGCAATAAATTGTTAACTCAGAAACTTCTTAAACAAGGCTATAATCTCTGATACCGAAGCCACGTTTTTAGACTTTCATTTGTCAATTTCTAATGATATTGTTTCTACCAAAATTAATGATAAACGTAACGATTTTGATTTTTAAAATGTCAATTTTCCATTTTTAGATGGTGATGTTCCTCGTTCTACATTCTATGGAGTCTATATCTCTCAACTCATTCGTTTTGCTAGAGCATCCAGCCATGTTGCTGACTTCAACACTCGCAATAAATTGTTATCTCAGAAACTTCTTAAACAAGGCTATCGGTATCATAAACTTCGCAAGACCTTTTTTAAATTTTATAGACGATACTATGATTCGATATCTAAATTCCAAATTGGACTTAAACCTCTCCTGCGCCAAGGACTTTCTGAACCCAAATTCTATGGTGACTTGGTGTATAAATTGAAGAAGATTGTTGGCTCTGATAATTTTTCAGCGCAGTTCATTAAAATAATTTCCCATTATAAAAAGATTGGCAATAACATTAATGTATTGCAGCAGACTGCATGATTGGTGGTCAACCCAATCACGATTGGCAACTTTGCTTTCTTTTTTAATTGCACGCCTTAGGGTCTGACTTCAGACTCTATGATGGTTCTGACTTAAAGACTTATCTATTGGTGAAATGGTAGGAGCCTGATGCTTTGACTGTTGTCAGGCCCACCGGGGTTTATCTGTTGGATTTGTTTTGCTCCGGTATTCAGTTTTATTTACTTTTGAGTCCTTATCTTTGCTTAATCTCCTTTTTGTATCTTGATTTATATGTTCTAGGAGATTATGCATTGATAAGTTAGGGTCTTTCATGCAAACCAAACATCAATGTGTCTTGATCCACATCTGAACTAAGGGTGAGGTTGGTGCACCATTAAACGGGTTTAAGCCCTCCAGTGAAATATTTTTACTGACCGTTCCAAGGTGGTGCTTCTTTTGTGGATCATTTGTGTTATTTCTGTCTTGTGTTGTTATGCTTTCATGCACGTCTGTTTGTTGATGCCTTGTGGTCACCTGCTGGGAAAGGGCTGACTTCTTGGCTCTCGTTTGTGATGTGCATTTGTGACATTGTCACTTTCCCATTGGTATCCTGTGTCTGGTGTGGTGCTTGATTGTATCGATTCCTCTTTCTTACTTTAAAACCATGCATGCAGTTTGTCTCATGACATCCAAGTTATATTCAACCTTTATATAACGTTTGATAATCTTTTTGAATTGATCACTAAAATTTAGTTTCTAACAATCCTATTGAATTTATAAACTAAATCCCCATAACATATAGGTTCTGATATGCCTTAATGCAGAAGAGTTTTTAACCCTAAACTAGTAAGTGAGTATGATCAGGAAATACCACAATCACAAACCGCAGACAACCCCATGGCACCGCGAGGAAGAGCCCCTCAACCATCAAGAGACACCAGTAAGACACTTTTAGCAAAGCAACAAGCTCTCTCTTCCCCATCAAGATGATTGCTATACTAGAATGGACATAACGTAACGAATAACAAAACACAGAACAATAACAGACTCCCACAATGGGAGTAACAATAAACAAAAAAGTCAACAACAACAGAACCACCGCCTTAGAATGGACAGTAGCCTAAGCCATTGGGGGGCTTAAATGTATTTTACTGGTACCAAATCTTCGCCCTTGATTCTGCTGTTGTTGAAGTACAAGGAATTTTCAGCTCGCATGGAAGCATCTAACTAATGCAATGTATCATCATGGAGAAATACTCTACTCAAATTAACACACCATGATGAAACAAAGAAAAGGGCTCATGACTCACAGATAGTCAGAGCTAAAGAAAACCTCAAATTGAGCCACGGTGGGTCCAGCTACAGATAAGCATCAGGCACCAACCCACCGATTAAAGCTTTACGTCAGAGCCGTCATAGAGTCTGAGGCCTGATCCACAGTCGTGCAATTAAAGAGGAAACCATAGCTATAAACCGTGATTGGGTTTAAAACCAGGCATGCAGACTGTCACATGACATCCAGGTTATCCAATGTTGTATTAAGCCATTAAGTCTGGGTGTCTATGGTAGAATTTAGAAAATGCTTTTTGAATTTTATGATATCTATAGCCTTGTTTTTATAACTTAGCAGTTAAAAATAAGTTTCTTTGTTGAAGTCATCAACATTAGGGCTCACTCTTGCAAAACGAATAGGCTGAGAAATGTATACACCATAGGAAGGGGAGCGAGGAACATCTCCATCAAGAAATGGAAATTTACTATTTCAAAATTAAAACCATCCTGTTTATCATAAATTTTAGAAGAAACTATGCTTTTCGTCTGTTGGTTATGCTATATCCTCCTAATCCAACCAAATTTAGTGTGTGAGTTACTCACGTGAATGGGGCTTGCAACAGCACTATTTGGCACAGTCCCCTGGGGCCCTGGAGAGGGGCCAAAGGTCAAATATCATTAATTTTCAATAAAGAAGTCAATTTCGAAGATTTTTGTGGCAAACTTTATGTGTGTTCTCACAAATAAAAGAGATAAAACATATCGATCGGGATTTTAGTTCTGTTGCCTGGTCATGCCCAAGGGGTGGGACTTGGTTATGCTGAGGATGCCCAGGGGGATCAAAAAATGTTTTGAACATGGTCATGTGGCATATCAAATTTACGAGGATGGTGAGCAGAACAGAATGCAAACTGATGACCTTGGGGTGGGGTCAAATATCATTAAATTTCAAATACAATAAGTAGGTAAAAAATCAATTTCAAAGATTTTTATACCAAACTTTGTATGTGATCTCGAAAATAAAAGATCTAAAACATATTGAACGTAATTTCTATTATGTTGCCTGGGACATGCCTCAGGGGTGGGACTTGGGGTGCTGGGGGTCAAAACTTTTAGCGTGAAGATTTGCGATTGTGTCCCATCGACTGCGCATTCTAGTTTCTAGTTTTACAATCATCTCATAGAGAAAGAGAGAGAGATGGTTGCTTTACTTTATTTGTCTTCTTGCTGTCGTGTGGTTGTTGATGTTCTGTGTCTCGGCTTCCTCACGCTGCCGTTGGTTGGTCGGCAGTGTGGCATTTCCTAGTCATACTCACTTTTTGAGTAACAGATGTGTTGAATTACAGAACAGTTTATCCCATTCAGAAGAACAGGCATTCTCTCTGAACTGTTGCAAAAGTAAGTTGAATAACTGATGACATAACCATCCTCACAAGTTCGACCAAGCGTGTTAATAGTCCAGATTCGTTCACTACACAGATCAACACAAGGGGGCAAAAGGTCAGATATCATTAAATTTCAAATAAAATAAGTCAGTAAAAAATCAATTTCAAAATTTTTATGCAAACTTTGTGTGTGATCTCGAAAATAAATGATATGCAACATATTGAACGGAATTTTCTTTCTGAATATCCCCAATATTAAATTTGGAATGGTTTGGGGGGGGGGGGGTATCTACAATATTGAGCACTATTTTTCCCGGATTCGAACTTAGAGCAGGGGTCATATACTTGTCTTATTGAATAGGCGTTTTTCCAAAGTTTTCAAGTGACAAATGATACGATCAAACATGTTTTTCTATGCATCTGCCTCTGCTGTACCCCGAGGGTGGTGTTGAAACCGGAGCCTGAAAGGCAAGGGTTTTAACGACCCCTGAGGGGTCTAGCAGATGTTAGTGTACCAGAAAATCATGTTTGATTGTATTATTGCATAAAGTCATTTTGTTGCTTGAAAACTTTGAAAAAACGCTTCGAAAATTTCATTTTTGTATCACTATAATGCATTGTCTTGCACAGGCGCGATACTAAAGAATCTACCTGTCTGCTAAGGCACATCACGACTGAAAAGGCGTGCAAAAGCATGAAGGATTCCAAGGTTTTGAAAAATCCCGTTCCAGAGCAAAGACTTACGTCATCCTAACGTCACTAAATTACGTTAATTTCTATGGACGTTACTGTTAATGACGTCAATTTTTGTGACTGCCTAGTCAGTAACCTATATAAGTCACTGGCCTAGTGAATGCGTTTATTAAAGTACAATTTAGTTGTTGTTGATCTATTTATGGCACCATGATGTTGCCCATCGACAAAAGCCGTGCATCAACACACGTGAATTGCCTGATTAATTCATGGTTTTTTTGACGGTTAAAACATGGCTGTTAATAGCGTGCAAGACAGCTTTTTATGTAATAATAGACTCTGCTCCACGATGAATCTTGTGAAAAGCCTCAAGAGATGGCCTCGTTCGCTATCTATAATTTGCCAACATTTCGTTCCATTACAGTGTCACGCACCTTAGATTGGTTCCCCACGTTGATAAAGCTCCACTTCCGCTACGCATATTACGTTTGGTAACTAGTAATTGTTTACAAGTTGATTGGTTCCCCACGTTGATAAAGCTCCACTTCCGCTACGCATATTACGTTTGGTAACTAGTAATTTTTTATCAGTAGAGAATCCCACTCATCCGACTGCGCATGCTCCAGAAAGAGCATCTGTTTACATCCTGGGTCAATTTCGCACATCAAAATGAAAAATGAACATGTACTGAAAACTGAGAAGATTTGCCGCACTTTCTTTTCGATACAAAGCCTTTCAAATATTGCTGTTATTGGTAATTTCGATTTTAATAATTTTTTCAATGTACTTAGATTTTGATGCAATCAAGTGACGATATCTGTCCAAATAGCGCAAGTGGTAGCGCTTTGGCTTATCGAGGTAAGGGTCTAGAGATCGAATCCCACACACCTGATTTTTTTTCTTCCGCATATGGTATTTTTTCAAGTAGAGAACCTGCGCATGCTCCAGAAAGAGCGTCGGTGTTGAAAAAGTTCATAAATAGGCCAGGTATTATATGAATCCAGTGTGACCCAAATTCAATTAATTTTTTTACTATATAAAAGGCACAGAAAGTGGACTGGGTGGGCCAGCTCATACTCACTTACTATCCAATGATGCAAACCATGTTTCAAGGTCACCAGTCTTGTGGTTCATGTAAAGAAGGTTTAAAGGGTATTCACTACCTAAAAATAGTATGTGAGCATGATCAGGAAATACCACAATCACAAACAGCAGACAACCCCATGGCACTGCAAGGAAGAGACACACAACCATCAAGAGACACCAGGAAGACAAACTAATACATCCGTGGATCATCGTGGCTACAGCATGGGATAGAAATGTATAGAACTCCCGTAAAACAAAAATCTGCACCCTGCAGAGCGTGTCTGCATGGTCTGTGGAAAGAGCGCACAAGAGGTCCGAAGGATCGAATCCACAAAAAGATCGGACATCAACGCCAAAGCATTGCTCGCCAAATATGGGGGCATTAATGTAGAGAGTGGCGTTCGGCTTAAATGAAATATATGTGTGGTTCCTGTTGCCTACCTACCCTAATTTTTTTAACCCTATATACCCTAAACAATAAAATGGTCTTTGGAGAAAAAATGGGCACTTTTTCAATTTCTGTCACTATTTTCTTTGTTAAATGTTATAACAAAATTTAATAATTTCCCTACCTACCTACCCTAAATTTTCTTTGCATGAAACAGGAACCACACATATATTTCATTTAGGCCTTATGTGTAGAAACTGTTACTCGAAATTACAGAACCTCGATCAAAGATGTAGACTTTTTTTATGAGGAGTGCCAACGAAATGCAAGGATAGTGATGCGTGCTAATACTAAAAGAATGATGCGCTCCTCTCCTCTCTCTGAAAATGTTTGACCCCCTCTGGATCCTTGGGAAAGTATAGTTTTCTCTGCAATAAAACCATTGCCCCCCCCCCATCTGTAAAATAAGCTGAGGACTAAAAAACGTCTCAGTCTGGACTCCCCTTCCCCCCCCCCCCCTTGTCAAAAATTCCTGGATCCGCGCATGATATTATACATGCTTTAAAGTCAAATTACGGGGGTCGCGCACATGCGTTCCTTTTTCGCCACGCTCCCTAACTGTGAATGATGACCATCCCGCCCTCCCCTAAAATATCCACAATTTTATCATAGATCCCATAAAATATTTATTCAATCTGAACCCCCTAAAATTATTGAAATTAAAAGTTAGACCCCCTCCTTAAAAAAGGTCCGAGTCCACATAGGCTACGAAATATCAGAGTAACCCCCATCCGATCGGAAATCCCCGACACAGGCATGCACGGACCCAGGAAGTGTTGTTAGAGGGAGTCCAATTTATCTTTAACAACTTTTTTATGGTGAGAATCCAAATACCTTTCAAAGTGTATCACCATCGGCCAATTTCAATGGCGTTTCGCTAGCGGCCGAATTAATGGCCCAACATTGAATTCTGGCTTGCCTTTGAGATTTTCAAGTGGATCCAGACGAGTATTGCTAAATAAATCCTATAGCTTTGTGATTTTGCTGGGCCCGGAGCCCCGGCCCCCTCTGGATCCGCGCATGGATAGTTTTCCTCGTAACCTGGCTTATTTAATGAACATGAGACAGAGGGGCCGCGGGTTCGAACCTCACAGGCGTCACTGCGTTGTGTCCTTGAGCAAGACACATTTATCATAGCTTAGTACCGGTTCAACCCAGGAAGACCCGTCCCTACATAACTGAAAGATTGTTGATGGGACGTAAGAATCAAATCAAACAAATCTCCTTCGCAATGCTGGTCCAATGTCATGTGCTCCGGAAACATAAACTTCTTTTAACACCAAACACATTATTCAGAATACAGGCACAGAGGATTTTGTAATAATATAGTGGTGTTTAATAATGAGAGAATGGTCGACATTGTTGCGTTGGTTCGATGTTGGTACAAGGTTGGTATGCGGAGACGCCCACATTTCCACCAACTACCAACGTGGGCCCAATTAACGTATCTTTGCTATCTGTGTAGTGACCCCAAACACAAAATATGACGTCCGCTGATATTGTTCACGAATTCCCAGCATACTCGCACCTGGGTGAGAAAGGGGGGGGGGGTACTCTGATATTTTCAAACATACGTAGGCCTGGACCATTTTTGGGGTTAACTTTTTGGTGTTTTGTGATGACCCCAAAAGATATCCACAAAATCTTCATACCCCCAAAAATATTCATTTTTCTGAAAACCCTCAAAGGCATTGAAATTCAAAATTTTGAACCCCAAAATGGTGCGAGCCCACATATGAATGAAAATATTATAGTACCCCCCCCCACTCCACCCTCTCCTCGCAGATAGAAACAGGGGCCGGGGGCGTCCAGACTCAATTAACAGAAAAAACTGTGATAAGGGTGTTTTTTTTGTTTTTTTTTGCAACTATATTTTTTTACGGTTCAAAAGGGTCGAAACATTTATCGGGGGTGGGGGGGATGCAACTTTTTATTATTATTATTATTTTTTTTTTTTGGGGGGGGGGGGTTGGGGGGTGCAAATCCTTATTTCTATAGAAACCTATATAACTTGTGATTTTTCGGGGGGGGGGGGGGGGGGGGGGGGTGTCCGGACCACCTATCCCTCTCTGGATTCGCGCATGGGTAAGAAATAAATAATTGCCCACTTCCCTGTCACGGATTGAGTTTTTTTGAAAGTCTCAGAAGGTTTACCGGCCGGCGCAGTCGGTAACATGTCTGATTACTGTTTTTGTTTTTTTGTTTTTTTCGGGGATGGGGGGGGGGGGGGGGGGGCAAATGCTTATTTCCAACGAAACTTAAAGAACTTGTGATTATTATTTATTTTTATTTATTTCTTTGTTTTTTTTTTGGGGGGGGGGGGGGGGTGTCCGGACCACCTATCCCCCTCTGAATCCGCACATCCGTTAGAAATAAGAAATTGCCCACTTCCCGGTCACGGATTGAGTTTTGTAGGTGCAAACTGAAAGTCTCATAAGTGTTTCCCCTGTGAACATTTGAAATTCCAGAAAATAGTTGTACCGGGCCGCGTTGCGTCTGACTAGATGCGGGGTAACTGTATTTTTGTTTATTTTCGGGTGGCGGGGGATGCTTATTTCTATAGAAACCCATAGAACATGTGATTTTTTAGGGGGATGGGGGATGCTTATTTCTATAGAAACCCATAGAACATGTGATTTTTTAGGGGGATGGGGGGGCAGGGTCCGGACCACCTAGCCCCCTCTGGATCCACGCATCCAGTGTTGGGTTGGGGATGCTTATTTCTATAGGAACCTATAGAACTTGTAATTTTTCAGTTGCCATATTCCTGATAATAGAACAAAATAAACTTTATAAAAAATCCAATCCGCACGTACAATTGGGCCACTATCGGCCCGCCAACGAACCACCATCCGCAGGTGACGGTTCGTCGGCGGGCAAATAGTGGCTCGTGATGGGATGCTAGCTTGGAGCAGTTGTTTAACTTTTTATTCAATACTGCAGATGGACTCAAGACGTCACAGGTATTTTCCAATACTACGTATTTTTCCATTACTACGTCAGTGTATATGCTATAAATAGACGCAATGGCGTTTAGTAGTTACCTGTCTTAATATGCTGACAAGCTATTAAAGGGAGAGAACCAGTCTAGTTTACAAGTAGAGAATCCTACTCATCCGACTGCGCATGCTCTAGAAATGATTTTTCAACACAAACTTCAGTATTTTTTCAGTTACTATAATTTGATAATTAAGTAAAAGAAGAAAATATAAACTCCCAGAACAAAATAAACTTAATAAAACGGCTTGTTTAAAAAACGCACTTTATGTCAAAGGTATTTTCCAATACACGGTATTCATGACGTCAGTGTGTATGCGATACGTAGGCGCAATGGCGGCTAGTAGTTACCTGTCTTAATATGCTGACAAGCTATTAAAGGGAGAGAACCAGTCTACACGCACCTGGGGCGGACTTGATTTAGGAATTTTAGAGTACTCGGCGTACGCCAGAACAGTCTTCTAAAACAAGCAAAACTGGGCACTTTGGAGTACTCCAGAGTAAATCAAGCGATTGTTGTTTGAATTGTGAAAATATAACACAATCCGATTGCTAAGAAGGAGAAAAAAGAATGACAAAATCTATGTGCTTTCAAACCCTTTTAATAATTACCATATTTTTTCAATATGAATAAATATCAGAACTTATCGGAAACGACAGAAAAATATCTCAGTACAGTGTAGGCAGTGCTCCGCCATCTTATTTTGGAACAGGTCACGTGACTGTTCTGTCTACACCACCTTGGAAGACGGAGTAGCCGGAGTACGCCGGTACAGATGTTCCAGCACCACTTGATTACTGTTCTGCCTGTTCGGAGTAAAAGGAGTAAAGGGAACAGCTAAATCAAGTCTGCCCCTGATAAGATCTGGTTCCCTTTTGAACGACTCGATAACAGAGAACCAGCCTGTTAAGGAAATGGTGTATTTTTCGTGCCGTTTTTCGTCTTACTAGAAGTGTTTGTGTATGTTTTCTAAGCACTGTCATTTTCTTTTAAGGCTTTTAAGCTATAGAAGTAAGTTGTTTCGATAATATGTTAAATTATTTACTTAATCGATCAAGTCTTTGAGTCGAAAAACATTCATTTTTGTGCGCTGCGCTTTTATTCGAATGTATTTTATTTTCGGACGTTTTATCTACTGTCTGTCTAACCGTCCGTCCGTCCATTATAATGGAAGTTAGTTTGTTTAAGAATAATCACTATAAATCAGGGTTTGGACAAGTATTGTCGAGCCGGTAAATTCCAGTGGAAATGCCGGAAAATAATGGCATGGCAATATACGCAAAAAAAGCGTGGTAGCTCTGTGGTTAGGCACCTCTGGTGCTAGAGGTCCCAGGTTCGATTCCCGCTCGCGACAAAAAAAATTTCGGTGTCCGAACATGCTTTCTCTAGTGTCATTTGCAGGGATGATGCTAGATAAGTGCATCGTCCTTCTGATCGGGACGTTAACTGGATGTCCCCTGTGCAGGGAAAGTCACCCCCTGTGCAGGTTAAAGAACCCTACGGTAATTTAGATATGGTTACTTGTAGGCTTTCATCCTGCAACCGTGAGTGTACAAAGTACACCTGCTGATAATACTCGAAAGAGGGTCTGGCAGTATGTAGAGAAAGAGAGAAAGATCGATCTACTCCAAAAATCACTACTGTAGCAAATACTGGCATTTATGAATAAAATTGTGTTAAAACATGCAAAATTAAAAACTTACTACTTTAATTTGCAAAAATGTTACTGGAATCACTCACTTAATAAAAATAATATTTATCCCCGCGCTTTTTTAAAAAAGCGTCGGGGGATATTGCAATCGCCTCCGTCCGTCCGTCGCACTATCTCCTCCTAAACCGTTAGACAAAATCCAATCAAATTTGGTGTGTGAGTTGCTCACATGAATGGGGCTTGCAACGGCACATTTTTTTCTGGCCCCGCCCCCTGGGGCCCTGGGGAGGGGCCAAAAGGTCAAATATCATTAAGTATCTTTAAATTTCAATTACTAAGTCAATTTCTAAGATTTTTAAACCAAACTTTGTGTGTCATCTCACAAATGAAAGATATAAAACATATCAGATGGGATTTTCATTTGGCCACCTGGGTCATGCCCCAGGGGTGGGACTTGGGGTACCGTGGGAGGTTTAAGGGTCAAAATTTTTTTTTTCCAGAAATATAACCAGATTTGGTGTGTGAAATACTTACATGAATTGCACATGCACCGACACAATTGTTTGGGTCCCCGCCCCCTGGGGCCCTGGGGAGGGGCCAAAAGGTCAAATATCATTAAATCTGAATTACAAAGTCAATTTCAAAGATTTTTAAACCAAACTTTGTGTATCTTCTCACAAATGAGAGATGTATAACATATCAGACGGGATTTTCATTTGGTCGCCTGGGTCATGCCCAGGTGTGGGACTTGGGGGTACGATGGGGGGGGGGGGGGGGTCAATTTTTTTTTTCCGAAATTCAACCAGATTTGGTGTGTGAGTTACTTACATGAATTGCACATGCACCGGCACAATTTTTTGGGTCCACAGCCCCTAGGGCCTTGGGGAGGGGTCAAAAATTTATTTTTCTGAACATGGTCATGTGGCATATATAATTAAAGGGGATTAGCAGTAGACCAGGTTACACTGAAAATTTTTAACCTACGATCAAACTGGTGACCTTGGGATGGGGTCAAAGGGTCAATTACCATTAGATTTCTTCGAGAGCGTGGGGATTTGCGATGGCGCGCCATCGAATGTGTTCTAGTTACACTTGTACTTTGAAATGATACTTATATACATGCCGGCCATGTACACAAGGTCACAAGCATATAGGAGGGTCTTGTATTCACTATTCATTGAAAATTTGGCCCATTATTCATCTCATTAATTTTTTTTGGTTATTCATTAAAATAAGACCAATTATTCATTAAAATTATTTTATCAGAATTAAATGGACCGTGACGTGACAAAATAAGTTTTTTTTGCATTATTCACTATTCATTAATTTTTTCTTCTAATCATTAAAAAAGATAGGATTATTCATTATTTTTAGACCCTCATTATTCACTATTCTTTTTTTTGGCTCATTATTCACTATTAATCATAAAAAAGGCAATTATTCACTTATCATTATACCCCATCCAGACCCTCATATAGAGCCTTGGGAAATAGAATTTATGTATTTATTTATTTATTGTACTGTAATTACAGTAGTGACAAAACATTTTAAGAATATGTTTCAACAAGCCCTAGAGCCTAAGGTCTTTAAATTACTGTGTATCTTAATAGGTGAGAACTCATATTTGATAAATCACTGTGCTTTTCTAGTGGTTGCAAAATTAAAACTGTAATTAAAATCTTTGATCTAGATACCTTAAATAGTTGAGACATTTCCTAATTGAACATAAGTGTATTTGATTGTTAAATGTGCATCAAACATGATTGAAGTAATGTTTTAAGTTGTTTTATTCTATAAATACTGGATAATTTTATCAATTTAATGTATGTTAAGAGTTTTTTAGAAAATGCCAGTATATGCCTGATTATTCCGGAAAATGCCAGTGGCATGGAATTTACTCATAAATGCTGGCATTTTCCTAACCCTGCTGTCAATAGAACTATCCTAAAATATTAATGTCTGATATCCATTGAGTAATATAGTCAAATTTAATTTAACTGTTAAAGGTATAAAGATGTAGTATGCTACGTCCGCCTAACAGTGTTCCGCTATCTTTTCTTTCTTTTCTTTACATACTGGCACGATCAAACATGATTAGGTCAGGGAGTGTTAATTTTGAAATTTCTATAAAAGCAAAAAGATCTTTTGGCTGTGTTTTTGACTAAATGAGGATTGCCCTTAACTGGTCTAGGAATCAATTGACCACAGAAGGAGAAAGGGCACTTCTCATTTAGTCAAAAGCACAGCCGAAAGATTTTTTTCTTAAAATTTTCAAAACGTAATGATCTTTCGATTGAGCCAGTATGAAAAGAAAGAAAGAAAGACTATTCCAGGGGAAATAGTTTGGGGAAAGAAGGAGTTCTTCAGAGCATCACTTTATGTCTGGTATCAACAACAATATTGAGCACTCTGTGTTCAAACTGTGAGCAGAGGTCAGGTATTTGTCTTGTTCTATAGGCACAGCACTATAATGAATCTTATGAAAGAGAAGCAGGGAGGACGATCCCTACGGGCCTCAAGAGATGACCACTCAAGCTCATCAAGCATCTAACCGACACTATTTGTGCTTTATTATCTCCTGCATGTCCAGTCTGAACTTTCTCGAAGTTTTGAGTAAGGGCTCCAAACGGGTGCTGCATACTCCAGTTTAGGCCGGACCAAAGTTTCTTATGCAACTTCTTTAGGACTCTTGGATGCAAAAGCCAAGTTCCTGTTATAGAAACCAAGTATCTTAGCTGCTTTGGAAGAAATTTCTGAAATATGTTGACCCCAATCCATATTATCAGAGATGGTAATACAAAGGTATTTTGCTGGCTGAACTTTTTTCCAAATTTTGATTGTGTATACAAAAGTCAAAAAGTATTTGTTTGTGATGCTGATGCGGAGTCACTCCCATAAAGTGACATTTGGCCACATTAAATTTCATTTGCTATTAAATCGGCTCCATTGTTCTAAGCTAGTGAGGTCTTCTTGCAGGGACAAACAGTCCCGAAGTGAATATATGTGACAGGACACAGTCATCTGCGAACAGAAGACCTGATTATTAAGCAAATCATTTATAAAGATAAGGAACAGGATCAGTCCTAAGACCAACCCCTGGGGTACACCGAATAATGCTGGGACTGGATCTAAGGCTTGACCATCTAAAACAGTTAACTACTTATTGAGTGCGCCTAGAGAGTCATGAGTACTGAGTTGAACCACTTATCCCATAATTAAAAATCCAATTTGTGTAATAGCCTCTTGTGTGGAACATCTCTTATGGCCTTTGCAAAATCCATTATGATCAAATCTATCTGCGATTTTATAGTGTGTGTGTGTGGGGGGGGGGGGAGGGATATTAATATCTGAACCCATGATTGAGTAATAGGGGGGTGTACTCTCTTTATTTTGCCACATAGGCTTGGCCCTTACCAAAAAAAAAAAAAAAAATAGGGCAAAGCAGTCATACCCCCCAAAATACTTACTCTTATAAATGCCCACCCCCTATTATACCAAACTTGCAGATTTTTTAAGCACTTTTCCCAAAAAGCTGAGCCTCTAATAAACACCCACTAACTAATATTGAAAAATGTCGGTCCTACTCTATGCAGAAAGTTTTTGTATTGTTTAACTAGACTGCAGTGGGTGGTGTACCATCGCATATACCGGCTTTTTTGCCTGCCTTTGACCTTTGGGTCAAGGTGACACAAAATGTTGCCAGAGTACCCTCTACATCATGTGACCTATGCACCAGCAAAGTTTGAAGTTGCCATGTCCAAAAGTTTAGGAGATGCATTTACAAGAAAAAAAACATTATTTGACATTGACCGCAAGGTCACATGAAATGTTGTCCAGTACCCTCTATATGATGTGACCTATGCACCTGCAAAGTTTGAAGTTGATACATCCAATGGTTTAGGAGAAGATGTATTTCCAAAAAAAATACATTATTTGACCTTTGCCTTTTACCTTGGGGTCACAGTCACACAATATCTTGCTCAGTACCCTATACATTATGTGACCTAGGGAGCGCAGTGGCTCAGTGGTAGAGTGCTTGACTCGAGACCTAGGGGTCGCGAGTTCGAGCCTCACAGGCGTCACTGCGTTGTGGTCCTTGAGCAAGACACATTAATCCTAGCTTAGTACTGGTTCAACCCAGGAAGACCCGTCCCTGTTTAACTGAGAGATTGTTGATGGGACGTAAAGAATCAATCAAACAAACAAATTATGTGACCTACATGTATGCACCTGCATAGTTTTAAGTTGCTAGGTCCAACAGTTAAGGATGAGATGCATTTACAAGAAAATACATTAATTGACCTTGACCCAGAGATCAAGGTCACATGCTCAGTACCCTCTATATTGTGACCTATTCACCTGTAAGTTTGAAGTTGCTATGTCGAACTGTTTAGGAGGAGATGCATTTACAAGAAAATGCATTTAATTTATTCATATATCAAAATAAAAAAAATCATCATTTTTATACCAGCTTTTTTCTTTAGAAAAAAAAGGGTAAATTAATTTCATGTCAAAGTTGGTCCGTCGTCTGTCGGTCTGTCCGTCACTTTTCTTGTAAATGTATCTCCTCCTTAACTGTTAGTGGTAGCAGCTTCAAACTTTGTAGTTGACTAGGGCACATGATGTAGAGGGTACTGGGCATTGGGCAACATTTTGTGTGACCTTGACCCCAGGTCAAGGTCAAAGGTCAAATCATGTATTTTCTTGTAAATGTATCTCCTCCTAAAGGGTTAGACGTAGCAATTTCAAACTTTGTGGCTGAATAGGTCACATGATGTAGAGGGTACTTGGCAACATTTCGTGTGACCTTGACCCCAACGTCAAGGTCAAAGGTCAAATATTGAATGTTCTTGTAAATGCATCTCCTCCTAAACCTTTTGCTGTAGCAACTTCAAACTTTGTAGCTGAATAGGTCACATGATGTAGAGGGTGCTGGGCAACATTTCGTGTGACCTTGGCCCAATGTCAAAGTCAAAGAATAATAATGTATTTTCTTGTAAATGTATCTCCTCCTAAATGGTAAGACGTAGCAACTTCAAACTTTGTAGCTGGATAGGTCACCTGATGTAGAGGGTACTGGGCAACATTTTGTGTGGCCTTGACCCCAAGGTCAAGGTCAAAGGTCAAATATTGAATTTTCTTGTAAATGCTTCTCCTTCTAAAGCTTTTGACGTAGTAACTTCAAACTCTGTAAGTGCACAGGTCACCTGATGTAGAGGGCACTGGGCAACATTCGTGTGACCTTGAAGGTCAAGGTCAAATAATGTATTTTCTTGTAAATGCATCTTCTCCTTAGCCATGGGATGTAGCAATATCAAACTTTGCTGGTGCATAGGTCACATGGTGTCGAGGGTACTGGGCAACATTTTGTGTGACCTTGACTCCAAGGTCAAGGTCAAATAATGTATTTTCTTGTAAATGCATCTTCTCCTTAACCATAGCATGTAGCAACATTAAACTTTGCTGGTGCATAGGTCACATGAAGTCGAGGGTTCTGGGCAACTTTTTGTGTGACCTTGACCCCCTTGACCTTGGGGTCAAGGTCAAATAATGTATTTTCTTGGTAATGCATCTCCTTAACCATTTGCCGTAGCAACTTCAAACTTTTACAGGTACATAGGTCACATGATGTAGAGGGCAATGCTTCATGTGACATTGACCTTGGGAGGTCAAATCAAATATTTCTTGTAAATGCATTTCCTCCTAAACCCTTGGACATAGCAGCTTCAAACTTTGCAGGTGCATAGTCATATGATGTAGCTGATACTGGGCAACGTTTCGTGTTTGTCCTTGACCCAAGGTCAAGGTCAAAAGTGAAATAATGTAATTTCTTATAAATGCATCTCCTCCTAAATGGTTGGACGAAGCAACTTCAAACTTTGCAGATGCTTTGGTTAGCTCAAAAGCTGGTATTTGCGATGGTGTACCATCAACTGAAGTCTAGATATACTTAAAATGAACAAACAAAAGTTTTCGATGAAATAAAAAAGTGGCCTTATTTTTTTTTGGAAATAAAAATGAAAACCTGCCTGCCTCATCTGTTTTTAGCTCACCTGAGCCGAAGGGTTATGGGTGAGCTAATAGTATACCAGTCAATCCGGCGTCCGTCGTCCGTCCGTCCGGCCACAATTTCAAACATCTTCTTCTCTGAAACCACTGGGCCAATCAAACTCAAATTTCACATAGAGACTCCTTAGGACGCGGGAACGAAAGTTTGTTCAAATGGTCCTGGTCACATGACCAAGATGGCCGCCACGCCCATATATAGTAAAAACCTTTTAAAAATCTTCTTCTCCAGAACCAGAAGGTCGATGACCTCGGGACTTGGTATGTAGCATTGGGGATGTGGGGCCTACCAAGTTTGTTCAAATGATGATCCTAGTTTGACCTTGACCTACTTAAAGTCAAGGTCAAATTTGCTTTCTAATGCATTTAAATGGGAATTTTTTTGAAAAGTTGATTTTTTTGAATACTGTTGAAGCCAAAGTCATTATTCTCACTTGATATGTTTAACCTAATGAGACAATGGCTATAAATAAGTTCCAAAGGTCAAGGTTGACCTTTGACCTTTCAGCTAAGTTGCTCATATTGGAGCTCCATCAATATATTAAAACAAAGTTTTCTAACAAACCATTGGCCCAATTGAACTCAAATTTCATGTGAAGACTCCATATGATAAGTTAGCCAAAATTTGTACAAAATATTTTGGTCACATGACCAAGATGGCCCCCACGCCCATATATGGTAAAAACCCTTAAATATCTTCTTCTCTTGAACCAAAAGGCCAATGGCCTTGGGACTTGGTACGTAGCATTGGGGATGTGGACCCTACCAGATTGCACAACTGATGAATCTAGGTTGACGTTGACCTACTTTAAGGCAAGGTCAAATTTGATTTCTAATGCATTTATATGGGAAAAATCTTAAATTTGTTCATTTTTCTATAACTTTTTAGGCCGAAATCATATTACTTGCAAGAAATGTTTAAACTAATGAGACAAAGGTTTTATATAAGTACCAAATGTCAAGCTGACCTGTGACCTTTTATCCAAGGCCACTCATTTGGACTGCCACATACCTATCTAAACATCTTTTCTTCAGAAATCACTGGGCTGTTTGATGAAGTATTCATTAGATTGTTTTAAGTCACTTGACGAAAATGGCTGCAACGCCCATAAAACAAAATATGTTTCATTATAAGCTGTAGTGGATCTTGACCTATTTTAACATTATTAAGGAGATCAGGTGAGCGCTTCAGGACCGTCAGGTCCTCTAGTTTTAAAAAAGTGGCCTGAGACATGTTTATTATTTTTAGCCTATAGAAGAAGGTATAATAGGTTTGGGGAAAATGAGAAGTTCATTACACAAGCCAATATGTGTGTTTTCAAGGGACAAAAATTCCACTTGTCCGCACGTAATTTTGAGTGAAATCTAGAAAGGACGAGTAATTCTTCCCAAAGCATGAGTGCTTTGGAAGGAATTACTTGAGGAAGTCATATTGCATATTACTCCCTTATGTTCTTTATTGCATATGCTTTTAAAGGACAAGTGCATGTGTTTGCAAGACGAGTGAAAATTGTAAGTCACTCTTCCTGCAGGACAAGTGTAATATTGAAATACTTTTGTCAGCTGGTCTTCTGTGTCTTCAATGTTTGCAAAGTACCTGTTTATCAGTATCCAGAAAAAGGGTTTTTAGCATGTGATGGCAAGCAGAATGGATTACAGTTTGTATCCTGATCAGCTGGCTTCTTCTGAGAAGCCAATTATTCGGATCTACACTGTTTACAAAGCAGGATATATCCAGGATTTGGCATGGTTAACCCATTTATGCTGAATGTATCTCCCCATCCTTATCAATTGGACAAGTCCATTTCTGTTTTAAGGGTTGTTGGGTGGTATTTTTCATTTTTATTCAAATTTTTAAAGAAACTTCTGTAAGCAAAGCATGGAGAATCTGATCAGATACTGTGTCCTGGTTTTGCACTGTTTGCCGATATCCCATAAAAAGAAGCCTAGGCTTAAGGTCAAGATATCTGAAAGGTTGATACAGTTTTTCAAACTTCAATGATCAGAGACGGTGGAATTTTAATAAAGTTTAAAATTTGGGTCATCATACCAAAATCACAAGCATTGAGGAAATAGACTTAATAGAGTATGCCATTGTTATCCCTGGACGAAGTCGGAGGGATATAGTTTTGGCTGAGTCCGGACGTCTGCCCGCTCTGCCCGTCTGGAACCA
Organism: Loripinus fragilis; assembly: GCA_964019695.1. Lineage (NCBI taxonomy): Eukaryota > Metazoa > Mollusca > Bivalvia > Lucinida > Lucinidae > Loripinus > Loripinus fragilis. Next base: position 73,830,174 of record OZ026524.1, read on the forward strand.
TAGCTCAGTATCTATTGGTCAGTTTTGATGCATTCTAGGTTTTAATAAATAGTTATGTAGACAGTTGATATCCTATGTTTTGTTACATTCGAATCATAAACACTTGAATAAATGCCCTTGACTGAAAGTAATGCAAACGCTATATTGGTTTTTTGTACGATGAACTGTCTTCACATTCCCCCCAAAGCTCAATGCCAGGATCTGATCTACTGGGTGGGCTTAGAGTGTGGGGCCGATGCCAAAATTAAACTTTGCCCGCAGACACACCCTCAACTCCAGGGGTGGGGTAAAAAGGCCAAAGGCCAAAACATTTTTGTTGTTGAAAATAGTCATGTTACATATCAAATTAAAATCACAAACTTGTTGCGAAAAAGTGATAAAATGCTTAGCAATCGTCACATTTAATCCATTTTCCTCAATTTGTTAAATAGATTCTAAAATTCATGAGCCGCTATGTACACGGGTGTTAAACCTAGGAACTACCACGAAATTGTGTTAACGTAATTTTGTTCCCAAGCCACATCCGGGACAAGTCGTGGTAGTTTCCAGGCCGAAAATTGGATAAAGAAAGGTTGGTGTCACTTTAATTTTTGTTTTATTTTACAACTAAAAACGAACAATGGTGAAATCCGACAATGTGGTTCCGTGTAAATATGTCTCAGCGTACCCTCTAGCCCAAAATTGTGTTTGAAAAGTTATTTTCTTTCTTTAGATTCGTGTTTCCCCACTGATCATCGGACAATCTTTCCCCAAAGTTCGAAGGATTTTAGCCCATATCTGTCAAATTAAATGGTATTTGATATCATTTGACGATGGAAATGGTAAAAAGACCCTGAATAAACATTCCTACACAGAAAAAAAATCTGAGCATTTACTCGTAAACGATTTATGCATGTTCGTCCTGTGTGGTAGTTTCCAGCTCATCGTGGTAGTTAAAATGCTATCGTGGTAGTTTCCAAGACTTTGTAGGAATTTAGTAGAAGTTCGCATCAGCAGATGTTCACTATTCAGGGGCTACTTCATTTTTATAAAGACAGGGTGTGCTGGGCCGAACCTTGAATACCCCTCTTATTCATACAAAGACCTTTTCAAACAACCTTTTGTCAGATAACAAATGTCGACTGCCTGAATTTTAATTTTAGTGGGCTATTGAAATGATGAGAAGAATGAAAAGAAGGGATATTCACATATTTTGTTTTTGAATACACATGTTTTTTAATTATCAAATAAAATGCCAGTTCATCGTCGCACTCACATGTATATATAAGGTGTCCCAACCCGAGGATATTTCCCTTTTTTCTGAAGCGCAAGTACTAACGATATTTGGGCCAATAGTCCTAGCCTGCCATTTTATCTTAAAGTTGACTGAAGATGAAACAACGTAGCGAGTGCTGTAATTTTTTATACCATCTTTTTTGTCTGTTGCTTGGTCCACCACAGCTCAACTGATGACCTTCTTTTGCTTTAGATTTCCAGAGGTGTTGTTTGGCAGTCCAGGGCATGATCTCCACCAATCAAGCATCACATTGAATCTCTCGAGTCCTCAGCTAAGCTTCTTCATGGTGTTGAAATGTGATTTGTTTACCTTGGTAATTAATTGACGAGTTCGAGGGTTATCATGCGAAACAAACAACCACTATAATGTTTTGTAACCCTTCAGAAACGTATCCTACAAAGTCTTGGAAACTACCACGATAGCATTTTAACTACCACGATGAGCTGGAAACTACCACACAGGACGAACGGGGCATGAATCTTTACGAGTAAATGCTCAGATTTTTTTCGGTGTAGGAATATTCATTCAGGGTCTTTTTATCATTTCCATCGTCAAATGATATCAAATTCCATTTAATTTGACAGATATGGGCTAAAATCCTTCGAACTTTGGGGAAAGTTGGTCCAATGCTCAGTGGGGAAACACGAATCTAAAGAAAGAAAATAACTTTTCAAACACAATTTTGGGCTAGAGGGGACGCTGAGACATATTTACACGGAACCACATTGTCGGATTTCACCATTGTTTGTTCTTAGTTGTAAAATAAAAAAAATGAAAGTGACACCAACCTTTCTTTATCCAATTTTCGGCCTGGAAACTACCATGACGTGTCCCGGATGTGGCTTGGGAACAAAATTACGTTAGCACAATTTCGTGGTAGTTCCTAGGTTTACCAACCGTGTATGTAAGGAAATTCACAATGCTTCATATAAAGGTATTCCCAGTACAGTAAGCAAACAGTGTAGATCCAGATGAGATGGCTCATAGGAGCCATTTCATCTGGATATACACTGTTTGCCCAGACCTTTTTTCAGGTCTATATAGTTTTGAAAGGGTTCAAGTGAAAGATAGCAGCATTTGACATCAGCAGGCGACTAGTTTGTGACTGATATGCATTCTGGGTCCATACTGTTTGCATGTTACGCGTAGTTCAAATTAATAGATCTGGATCTACAGCACAGCATTTTCTGCCCTTCTCTAGGGGCAGAATTTCAGCCCCATTCCCAATCGAAAATAGCCACTTTTTTCCCAATATCGTGTCAGTTTTTCCCAAATAGAGAAAAGTAAAAAAAAAAATATTTTTGTTTTACTTTTTTTTAGAGACCACTACTACTTATGAGAAACAATGACCCATATCAGAATGATACTTAAACACTTGTGTTTAAGTGGTATGCTTGGCATAGTACAATCTAAAATAACTTGATTTTGAGGATATATTTCTACCCTTGTTAAGGTCTATGCTGTTAATTCCTCCCATTTTTGATGTTAAGTCGATCATTTTTCCCCAATTTTGTCCAGGGGCCTTTTCCCAAAATTGCTGGAAAAAGCCCTTTACAGTGTTTGTCCAGACCTTTTTCCAGGTCTGTATAGTTTTGAAAGGGTATGGCATCACCAGACTACCGGTAGGCCTAGTTTGTGACTCCAATGCACTAGCTTTAGTGCTTTTATTTGCACAGCCCACTTTATGACATCATTATTTCTATCAAGATTAAATAACCCTTATCCTACTGAACAGTTAACACAGATAAAATTAATGCTCTTTTGAAGACAACATAAATGCAGATCTGCTGGCTTTTCAGCATTTTAATAATTTTCTGTTCAATTTCAATCTATAAGAAATAGATCTGCTCTAAATAGAAGGACTGTGTCACATATGTTTACATGTATTTGTATGTCTTTCAAGCATGAAAATGATGTTACACAGTCTAATGCCATGACTGGCATCATTTTGCAGTAACAATTGGTGTCAGTTAGTGCGCGCTTTCCTAGTGCTTTCAAAACTGTGACTTTATTGTTTCATATGTCACGTTTTTTTACCATTGGCTATGTAGGCGAGGTGTGTTAGTATTGCATTTTATTTTATTGCTGATAACCTTTACAAACAGTTTGGACCCAGATCAGGAACAGCACTGTTTGACACTCTAATAGTGTTCCTGAGGGATTTTTTTGGAAAAGTTAATTTGAAAAAAAAAGACAGCAAATGACACCAAAAGTACAAAAATCATCCATCATGCAAAGAGTTAATTTATATCAAAGTTTTTGATCATAATATTGTGATTATTTTCTTATCCACCGTATATATAGTCGAATTATATGTTTTGGGTGCCCAAAAGAACCGTCTCACTTAGACTGTTCTTCTGAGTACCCACAACATAAGTTTTGTCAGAGAAATTAGAAAATTAAATTGTAATAAGCCCCTCTTATCTGGAGGCAGATTTATGATAAAATGGTTATCAAGTCCTACCAGGCCTCCAGATAAGAGAATATTTGACAATTATCAATTATTTTTCATATTTCTCAACCAAAACATATGTTGTGGGTACTCAAAAGAACCGTCTCAAGGAGACGGTTCTTTTGAGCACCCAAAACGCATGTTTAAATTGATGGGTAATTAAGAAAATCAATTACAATTTCACACTTGAAAATTTCTCTATTCGGGACCTGTGCTCATTAGAAGTGTTATTTTCTAGGACTCGTTATACAGTGTTCTGAAAAGTACAATTGTTGCTTCATAATTTTGTTGGACTACTTCAAGGCTAGTGGTGAGTTTGGCAGAATGCTAATGTTAACAATAATTGAAGTCTTTGCATGTTAGCGACAATTTCACTGTCTGCCAAACAGATCGGCCGAAGATCAGGCCAGACATTTTTGTCGGGCCTGATCTGGATCCAAACTGTTTGACACCCAGATGTTATTCCTGAAATAAATTTCCGAAAAAGGTGATTTTGAAAAAATCAGCTGACGACATAAGAAAATACCGGTAATGAAAAATTACCATGAAAATTTGGCTTTGCTTGGTTTATACAATTTTATTCATAGTTCTTTGACATGTTTGTAAATATCCAAACATTCATTTATACAATATTTTGATGAGAGAGGTCAAATGACTTACAGTCTTACATAAATCTGTTTCCCTGAATTAGGCTTGAATGCTATATGAGCCGTGACACGTGATTTCCAACAATGTGGCATTTTGACAAGTGTAGCCTCAAACGATTATGTGCAGCCTCTTTTTAAACATAGGAGCTCCAAACACTGTTTGGTCAGTAGCTTAACGCTCATAGAATGCGTTAGTGACTTGCAAAGGCTATGATCAGACTGCGCGTATGCGCAGGCTGATCTGAGGCTTTGCTGGTCCGAAATACCACATTGTTGAAAATCTTATGTCACGGCTCATATGTTAATTGTAATAAGTAATTTGGGGGAAAATAAAGAGAAAATAGGTTGAAATGTATTTGCTGTAATTTGTGGTGTTATTTCCAATTTCCATTGTCAAATTAAAGAAAACACGTGTTCACATCATGAGGTTCACGTGCTGTTGGCATGGAATTTTAACTTGACAACACTTAGAGTGAGCTCAGAGTTCACTCGAAAGCATTGCAACACAGAGTGATCATATTTCGCTGATGGTTTTTTTTTGCGAAAACATTGCATGTTGCTATGATGTTGCTTTGTTTGTTTTGTTGCTTTACGTGTGGTTAGGTGAACTGACCGTTTCGACATGACCATAACTGTTGAATTGGACGTAAAACCTCAAAGCAAACAAACTTACATGCGGTCTTTACTGTACTTTCAGAATGATTTCTTGAGGCTAAATATTTGGACCTTGAAAAATGGCCTCTAATGATCAGTCCCCTGAAGACGCCAATGAGGGGAAATCCCTCTTGGAGCCCCCTGATGCCGAGGATGACCCAGTTCTCATGACAACAGAATCTCAAGGGAATGACAAGACAGCTGCAGTTACCATGGCAACCAGTGATCCATTGACAGATGACGAGCTTGACAGAATAGATGATATGACAAGAAGGTATAGGAAGAATGGTTTGAATGATATGAACCTGCAAAATTGTCAATTTCCATTTACAATTTCGCTGGTATAGTGTAGTTAGTCCCTTTATAATTCTATGTTTGGGGTCCATGTAAAGGTTGATTATGGTTGATTCATGAAAAGGGACAATTTTACAAAGAAATTATAGGAAAATGACCATTTTATGGTCATTTTCCTATAATTTGTTTGTAAAATGCTGTGTAAAAACATTTGGGAGCCACAACATGACCCCGTTATATCCAAATTTGTGTTATATTGAGGTGTGGTGTAATGGAAATGTGATGTACTAGAACTTTGACCTTATGTATTTCTCTTTTTGCTTATTGAATTTAAATTGAGGCGGGAATATCTCTGAATTTTCAGTCATTTTTGAATCACAAATACTCATGTTTTCAACTAAATGTGTAGTAAATGTGCTTGTTTAGGGTCATATTGAGAACAAAACCTGAATGAAAAGTTTTTATCATAATATTAGTCTGTAAACTTACATCTAAATTTTCATAAGTGAAAAAAATGATCTGACCTTTTCAGTACCTAAAGAAAAACTGGTGAATTTGGATGATGATGTAGTGATCACATGGCTACATTAACTATTAAATATTCTTGCTTTTCTTTCTTTCAGTATATTAGCCCTGGAGTCATGTGGTGAAGTTCCTCCACAAGTCAGAAAACGCGGTCTAGGGAGATACAATTATGCTTTAAAGAGAGCTGTACCAGTCAGGTTTGAAAAGCCGTAAGTAACCTGATTTTTTGAGGGGTGTAAGTTTTTACCTGTTTGTTGTTTCCAAAACAGATTCTTTCACTGAGTATTATATTTAAGAAATCGATCAGCTCTAGCAGTGAATTGTTGAGTTATAATTCACTGTTTGGAGGTCAGTTGTAAAGAGGATCAAATCACGAGCATGCAGTGTGAGTTATTTATCTTCGTACAACTTACCGACAAACAAGGAATTAATACTCAACAATTCATGCACTGTGGCTGATCTATTTCGATTCTAACACAAAATAAACGACAAAAACACATTTGAAATCTTCAGCTTCTTCCAACTTTCCACCATTGCACTGAAGAACTCCCGCCAATACTTAGACTACGTTGCATACATTTACATGTATTTGTAACGTCTTTCAAGCATAAAAATGATGTTACACCGTCTGACGTCATGAATGACATAATTTTCCACCAGCTAGCACGTACTTTCCTCATAATATCAAAACTGTGAATTATTGCTTGATATATCAATATCACACTTTTTAGCTCACCAGAGCCGAAGGCTCAGGGTGAGCTTATAGTATCGGACTCGAGCCGGCGTCCGTGCGTCCACACTTTCAAACATTAATATCTCTGAGACCAGCTGGCCAATCGTGATCAAATTTAATCAGAAGCATCATTGGGGTGGGGGATTGACTGCATTAGGTTTTCGGCTAGATCCTATCAGAACTCTGGTTTCCATGGCAACAGATAGCTCCCATAGGGTAAAAATGGGGAAAATCTTGTGACCACTCTAGCTCCTTCATTTTTGATTTGTTCTTCTTTATCCTTGCAGGTAACAAGGACAACCATAAAATCTCAAATGGGTTCGAAATTCGGCAGGATCCGACCAGGGACTTATGAGTTAGCTGCCCTTGAGCGTCTGGAAAAATCCCCATAGACTTATAATGGGAAAAATGTTGTGACCACTCTAGTACCTTCATTTTTGGACGGATCTTCTTCATTCTTGCAGATAACAAGACCAACCATACAAGCTTGGATGGGTTTGAATTTCAGCACGATTCAATCACTGACTTCCGAGTTAGCTGCCCTTGAGCGTCAGAAAAATTAATGAATAATGTTGTGACCACTCTAGCTCCTTCATATTGATTGGATCTTCTTCATTCTTGCAGGCAACAAGTAAACCCATAATATCTCGGATGGGTTCAAAATTCAGCAGGATCCGACCAGGGACTTATGAGTTACCTGCCCTTGAGCGTTTGGAAAAATTCCCATAGACTTATAATAGGAGAAATATTGTGACCACTCTAGTGCTTTCAATTTTGAATGGATCTTCCTCATTCTTGCATTCAATAAGGACAACTATTAAAGCTTGAATGAGTTTGAATTTCGGCAAGATTCCATCACTGACTTCGGAGTTAGCTGCCCTTGAGCGTCAGAAAAATTAATGAATAATGTTGTGACCACTCTAGCTTCTTCATTTTCGATTGGATCTTCTTCATTTTTGCAGGCAACAAGTAAATCCATAATATCTCGAATGGGTTTGAAATTCAGCAGGATCCGACCAGGGACTTATGAGTTACCTGCCCTTGAGGGTTTGGAAAAATCCCCAAAGACTTATAATGGGAGAAATGTTGTGACCACTCTAGTTCTTTCAATTTTGAATGGATCTTCTTCACTCTTGCATACAATAAGAACAACTATTAAAGCTTGGATGAGTTTGAATCACGTCAAGATCTCATCACACATTTTGGAGTTAGCTCCCCTTGAGCATCTTAAAAATTAATGAATAATGTTGTGACCACTCTAGCTCATTCATTTTTGATTGGATCTTCTTCATTCTTGCAGGCAAAAAGTAAACCCATAATATCTAGGATGGGTTCGAAATTCAGCAGGATCCAACCAGGGACTTATGAGTTACCTGCCCTTGAGCGTTTGGAAAAATCCCTATAGATTTACAATGGGAGAAATATTGCAACCACTCTAGTGCTTTCAATTTTGAATGGATCTTCTTCATTCTTGCATAAAATAAGGACAACTATTAATGCTTGGATAAGTTTGAATTTCGTCAAGATCCCCTCACATATTTTATTTTGGAGTTAGCTCCCCTTGAGCATCTTAAAAATTAATGAATAATGTTGTGACCACTCTAGCTCCTTCATTTTTGATTGGATCTTCTTCATTCTTGCAGGTAACAAGGACAACCATAAAAGCTTGGATGAGTTTAATTTAAAGTAGAACCAACTTTATACTGTGGAGTTAACTTCCCTTGAGCATCATAAAAAATCTGCATAGACTTGCAATGGGAGATCTGTTGTGACCACTCTAGCACCTTCATTTTTGAATGGATCTTCCTCATCTGTAGGTAACAAGGAGTTTGAATAAGTTTGATTTTCCGCCGCACCCATCCACCAGCTAGAGAGTTAGCTGCCCTTGAGCATCTAAAATATAACTATATAATGTTGTGACCACTCTAGCACCTTCATTTTTCATTTGTTTTTTTCATCCCTGTAGGTTACCAGGACATACATAAAAGTGTGGATGAGTTTGAATTTCGGTCAGATCCCATAACTGACTACGGAGTTAGCTGCCCTTGAGTATCTGAAAGCTACACTTTCACCAGGTTTCCAATGCAATTTTATTTAGATCTTTTTAATACTTGCAGATAACTAGAACCGCCATAATATCTTATGTTTTTGACTTAATTTCTGGTCACTGTTTCAAGTTCAGAGTTATCTGCCTTTGAGCATCGTAAATTATGGTGTCTCCAAACATTATGCTGGCTCCATGGTGAGCGATCGTTGTCCATTGGGCTACTTGTTTAGCATTGGCCCTATAGGCGAGGTGTGTCGAATAGGGGTTTTCTATGTGAAATCTGAAAAATAGCATTCTTGGTATCCCTCATGTGTAGGGCTATGGCATTAGAATTTTGTTAAGAGATATGGGCCAATGCCTGAGATTTCAGTACTTGGCGCATTGACAAGCAGTGAATGCTCAGGCTAACTGTGCTTATGTGCAGACTCGCCAGAGCCGTAGCTGCTTGCATACACAAAGTATGGATGTAGAAGAAGACACAGACCAAAATTTAGACCTCTAGCTATTCTGGATATGCCAACGTAGACGTTTATTATAAGCATTTGCCATATTAGATAACATCTTGTGTGCTGGCCCATATCTTCAAAGCATAGGTTTAGATAAACAAAAATTAAACATAATATTGTGAATATTTTCTTACCCATCAGTTTAAACATATATTATGGGTGCTCAAGAGAACTGTCTCATTGAGACGGTTCTTTTGAGTACCCACAACATATGTTTTGGTTGGGAAATAAGAAAATTGATTTTTCGGTACACACTCTTAACTAAAGGCCTGTTCAAAGAGTCCTCCTGATCCTTGAAAACAGTAAAAATGATGAAATAAAAAATCAGCATGCTTCTGAAGAACCCAGTAGTGATAAATCATTGTCCTGCATCACCTTGGTGCATTGTAGATCCATTTTTGCAACATGCAAGCAAAAACAGACCCTCACAAACATCCCTGACCCCTCTGGTGGGATTATCTTCCAAAAACACAACTACAGTATACCTGTCTTAAGGCGCCACTCAAAAAAAGACAAAACAAAGGTCTTAAAGACAAATGATAGCTTAATGAAGGTCAAGATTATTGCAGAATGCTCTCTTGGAGCATTCTGCATTACTTTTGACCTGCATGAAGCGATTATCAGTCTTGAAAAAAAAATTTGGTCTTCTTTTTGAGTGGCCGCTTAAGGTAGGTTTTCAAATTAATTCCTGGTCACTGTTTAAATATCATGCAAGGTCATGTCAAAATGTATGTGATGTGCTGACCTTTTTGTTGGACAACATTTTTATTCGATTTGGCACCGAGCTATATAGACAAGTAGTTGGGATTCCTATGGGCACTAATTGTGCTCCCCTGGTTGCCGATTTATTCCTGTTTGTTATGAGAGGGACTTTATGATGTCTCTTTCTGATGATAATCAGGCTGATATTGATGCGTTTAATACTACATCCAGATATTTGGACGATATTTTAAACATTAATAATGTTTATTTTGACAATATGGTAAGTCAAATATACCTTTCAGAGCTCAAACTTAATAAAGCTAATACTTCTGAAAACGAAGCCACATTTTTAGACTTGCATTTGTCAATTTCTAATAACATTGTTTCTACCAAAATTTATGATAAACGTGACGACTTTGATTTTGATATTGTCAATTTCCCATTTTTAGATGGTGATGTTCCTCGCTCTACATCCTATGGAGTCTATATCTCTCAGCTCATTCCTTTTGCTAGAGCATCTAGCTATGTTATTGACTTCAACACTCGCAATAAATTATTAACTCAGAAACTTCTTAAACCAGGCTATCGGTATCATAAACTTCGGAAAACCTTTTCTAAATTTTATAGACGATACTATGATTTGATATCTAAATTCCAAGTTGGACTTAAATCTCTCTTGCACCAAGGACCTGAATTCTATGGTGACTTGGTGTATAAGTTGAAGAAGATTGTTGGCTCTAATAATTTTTCAGCGAAGTTCATTAAAATAATTTCCCATTATAAAAAGATTGGCTATAACATTAATGTATTGCAACAGACTGCATGCCTGGTGGTTAACCCAATCACGGTTGGCAACTTTGCTTTCCTCTTAAATTGCACGCTGGTGGGTCGGACTTCAGACTCTATGACGGTTCTGACTTAAAGACTTATTTTTTGATGAGATGGTGGGGGCCGGATGCTTTGGCTGTTTGTCTGGCCAACCGGGGGTTTACCTGTTGGATTTCTTTTGCTCCTGTGTTCAGTTTTATTTACTGTTGAGTCCTTATCTTTGCTTTATTTCCTTGTTATATCGTGATTTATATGTTCTAGGAGATGATGCATTGATAAGTTAGGGGTCTTTCATGCAAACCAAATATCTATGTGTCTTGATCCACATCTGAATTAAGGGTAAGGTTGGCATGCCGTAAAACCGGTTTAAGCCCGCCAGTAAAATATTTTACCGACCGTTTCAAGGCGGTTCTTCTTTTGTGGATCTTATATGTTTTTTCTGTCTTGCGTTTGCTATGCCTTTTTGTGTGTCTTTTTATCACCTGCTGGGAAAGGGCTGACCTCTTGGCTGGCTGTCGTTTGTGGTGTCTTACTGTGAGTTTGTCACTTTCCCATTGGTATCTTGGGTCAAGTGTGGTACTTGATTGTATCGATTCCTGATCTTTGCACCCTTTCTTACTTTACTGTATGTGTTTATGTAAGAATGTCATGTGATATATCAGATTAGTGGGAATCGAATGTCTCTGTCTAGCTGTTAGTTTTTTGACTCCCTTACTTTTAAGACCTCCTTGGGTTCAATTGTTTTGTATTAATTTGCCTTGATACTACCTAATGGCTGGTCTTTAATCTGGTCTGTGGAGCCATGCTTTCATCAGTCAGAGAAAGTTGAGAGGATGAATGTCAGAATGAAAAATATCTAGAATAGAATTATCATTTTTAAAAAAATGTTTATATAAGATACTAGGCTTATTCTCTGGGGTTGGAAAGGTCAAATATTGAAAATGCCCATTTCATATATTTATTAATCATTTTAGTATGTGAGTGACATTGAAAAAACAGGCCAAGGGTAGACTTTACGAGATTGTGGAGCACTATTTTAATTGCTATCCTCTTGAGGATGGCAATTATAGTTAACTAAGTTTGCAACCTGTATGGTAGCACTGGCTAAGTGGTGTAGCATGAGATAGACCTTTCTGTGAAAATTACCTGTATGTATTGTCTCATGGTGTCACAGCACTAAAATGACAAAACCAGCTCATCGCCATCTTGGTGATGATGAGGTGGTTGTGTCATTTAATATCATCTATCATCACTTTCGTTTGAAACGCTTTCAAATGGCTTCTGTACTTTCTGTCATTAGCCAACAGCCCAATTTAGTTAAGTACTGAAAGATGGCAGGCTTTTTTTAAAAGCTTATACTTGGAGATTTATCTTGTGTCACAAAAATAAACATAAAGCATATTATGTATTGAATTGTTGTTAATTTCTTGCAGTCCTGAAGAAGAGCTCCCTATGACCCAGGCTGGTTGCCTGTCTCAGATGACATACAGCTGGCAAACATCCATGATGTGGAATATCTATAGAAAGGGGATCCAGTGTATTGCACACATGGGGATAGGGGACACAGAAAAGGCCAAGCCAAATGCTGACAGGTTAGCATCATTTTCCCTGATAATGAAAGAGTTTGGAATTTGAGCCGCGACATGAGAATTTCCAACAAATGGGTATGTGCGACCAGCAAAGCCTCAGATCAGCCTGCGCATATGCACAGTCTGATCAGAGCCTTTGCTGGTTGCTTGAATATTCTATGAGTGTTAAGCTACTGACTGAACATCATTTTGAGTTTCTAAGCTTAAAAGGAGGCTGCACATGCTTGTCTGAGTCTATTCATATCAAAATGGCACATTGTTGGAAATCACATGTCGCGGCTCATTTTTTCATTGTGAATATGTAATACAGTATTTTGCATGGTTGGATAATGAATAAAAATATTGCAGTTTTCAATTAATAAGGCCAAATAAAAGATACTTGTGTTTAGGGTAACCCTACCCTACCTAAATTTACTGGTGGAACCTAGAATTTTTTTCAGGGTTTCTGGAAAAATATATAATTTTATGCATTTTGAAAGGCAAAATGCCTTTCAAAATGCATAAATTTTTTTTGGAAAAAAATGTGTACGTACCCTCCTAAAATTTTCAGACCTGTTACCCAAAACACACTTATTTTTTAATTTGGCCTAAGTATTAAAAAAAGCTTACATTTGATGACGATAAAAGAATGCAAATTATGACTTTTTTATGAATTTTGTAAGCCAGGGTCCCTTTTTTATGGCTCAGTTGGCTAATGGTCAACAAAAATTATTTTTATGTTTGACATTACAAGCCTCCAGATAGGAAGTGCTTTTATAATCAAAAAATAATTTTCTTAGTTCACTACCAAAATATATGATGTGGGTACTAAGAAGAACCATATCGTTGAGACAGTTCTTTTGTGCTCACAAAACTTACATTTAACCCTTGACTCCATAGGCTATTTTTAGATAATGACATCATTTTCTATTTTTATAGAATACTTTTGAAAATAGTATGGAAAATGCAGCATTTGCTCCAAAAGAGCAAATGCGCCATTTTCCATAATATTTTCATATTTCGAAGGCGTCAAAAGGCACTATCATTGAGTAAAGGGTTTAACTATCAGAAGGATAAGAAAATGATCACAAATTTATGCACAAAAGTTTTGCTAATAGACCTTTCCATCACTCAAAATTCATCTGATAGTGTATAGCTGACCAATGCAACGACAACTTAGCAAGTGACATAGTCCCACAAACAGAATCGCACATGTTCAATCCCCCACAATTAATCTGAGGTTTACCTTACAGTTAGTGGATGGATGCATTGCTTGATTAACTCTTGTAATTTTAAGTGCTTTTTGTCGTCTGCTGATTTTTTTACAAAATCATCTCTTTCGAAAAATTCTTTCATGAATACCATCAGAGTGTCAAACAGTTTGGATCCAGATCAGGCCCGACATTTTGTGGGGCCAGATCTGGGTCCAAACTTTTTGCAAAGATAATCAGCAGAGGACACTAGCAGACAAAAAGCTAAAGTAGGTGTGGCTTTCAGAAAGGTGAGTTATTAGTAATCTGGACCAATGACCCTATGATCTTCTAGGTTAGAAAGACTATGGCAGGAGGAGCTCCGCAGGAAAGGCCCAGAGAAAGCCTCCTTTAATAAAGCTATGCTTAGGTTTATCTTCACACGAATGCTTATTGGAACTTTCTTTACCATGCTGATGACCATCATGAGAGTTTCTGCCCCTGTAAGTCTATCAGTTTGCGGAGGGATTTTCCTATCTTTTCACTTTTGGGGTCAGGGGCCACATACTCGGTGAAAGCTTACCCTTGACAAGCATGGTTATAGCACTTGATAATAAGTTTTTTGTGATCCAAAGATTTCATCAGGTTCTGCACTCTTTGGTATTAGATTAAACCAATCTTCAGGGACTGTAGTTTTTCATATTTGGGAAATTCTAACCGATGACTCCTTGATATATACAATGAAATATCCTAACTTTTTAATATTGTATCATAAGCAATTATGAAACCAGATGGAGGACCTATTAGTATATAAAGCGGTGAGGCGTTAAAATTCCGATGACCAATTTTATTCAAATGGTAATGTTTGGGTCTACATTGTAATTTTTATTGGACCAAAAGTAGAAAAAACTGTTTTTTTTTTTGGCTGTTTCTTACTGTCTCCGCTACTATGCTCTCTACTCAAAACATTTTGCAGTCTCTGAATGAGAATCTATTTTGAATTTTCATGTCTGCTTATTGAGCAAAATGTATATTGTGCATGTTGCTCAATAGTGACCCCACCACACCCCCCCCCCCCCCCCCCCCCCTAAAAAATTTATTAAAATGGAAAAACACATAAATAAATATTTAAAAAATAATTAAATAATAAAAATTGAACGACAAAAACAAAAAACAACAACCCCAAAACAACAAAACACATTCTTAGGTTACACAATTTTTTGGGTAGGAACTCTGGTATTGTCTTACCATTTCATCTTTAACACTTTTGTGATTTTCTTACCTTTCTCTGAAACTATTTGGCTATAGAATGTTTCTAAATATCCTAAAAGCAAGTGAGTATTACAAGAAAATGACACAAGTACATACCATAGTGACACAGCGAGGAAGAGACACAAAACACTGTCAGCCACAAGACAGCGAGAACACAATGAAGTAAAATTAATGAGCTCTCTTTCTCAGCATGATGATTGTAAAACTGGAAAGAACACTTAGAGCTACACCACAAAACAAAGCCCGAACACAAAAAAACACACTCAACAAACAGAATAACAGCTCTCTTTGATAATAGATTAAAACAAGTTTTAAAACGTGTACATTAGCATCACTAATAGGCAAACAGTTGTCACCCTTGATAACCGCCCTTGCTGATGAACACAACCCTCCCCTTCCCCCCAACCCTCCAAAAACAATAAAAAAATATAAAAAAATCCAAAAAGCAAACTTAACCTACCAGATGCATGAGTAGGATTAAATGGCTAATCCAGTATGGGGGCCATATCTGGCTCCAAATTTGTTTTAGGAAAATCTCTTTTGCATTGTCGTAACCTGGTGCATGGCCCTCCTTATACCAAATACCTAATTAACACTTGGTTTTCATGTTTTCCTTTCTCACTCTGTATTGTACTGGTGTTTTTGCAGCTACTAAGTTCTAACCCTTTATGCACTAATGGATTCTTCCTTCTGGTTTAAAACAATAAACTTGGGATGGTTCATTGTATAATTCGAGGGGTCACAGGTTATAATTTTCATGTAAAATTGTATTTTTTTCTCTGTAAATCATTTTGGCCTTAGCAAACAGTGTAGACCCTGATGAAATGTTGCATTATGCGGCATTTCATCTGGGTCTTCACTGTTTTCTAAAGTACGCATTTAGGAGTCACTTGTAAATAAAGGTCTAATATAGATATCTTCCTGATTTCAGACCACTTCCCTGTGCTTCCACTTGCCTATCACACGTTTCCTAGGAAACCTTTTATTATCATATTTCCATGAATTTCTCCTGTCTCACTTGGTGGTGTATTGTTGGTCCCTGCAGTAGTTATAATGTAGCTACCTTCCTGATTTCAGACCACTTCCCTTTGCTTGGTCCCCCTATCACACATTACCTAGAAAACCTTTTGTTATCATATTGACATAACTTTCTCTGTTTCACTCTGTGGTGTACAGGGATTTTCCAACCTTTCTGAAGTTGGGGCGAGGGGCCTGTTGAATTTTGTAAAAAAAAAAAGGCATTTGGACCATCAGAATTGGGAGAACTTGATGCACTCCAAAAGAACTGGACCACCATTTTAAATGGATTATAAACCATAGAAGAAATTAGCAGTGTAAAGCTGTAATATATTTGTTGCTTTAATGGCCCATCAGAAAAACTTGTAAAAATTTGCATAAAAATGTGAATGAAAACATGTTTTTCACAAGTTTTTCTTCTTATGCAATTTTTCATGCATCTGTAACTTTGGTATTTTTGTTTGGATTTTCATGAAATTTTCACCAAAATGTAGAGCTAAGAAGTTGGGAATGTTATACACCATTTTGGGAAGTTTTTGCTTATTTTTAATTGGGAAGGGGCTAACATTCGGCCACATATTTGGCCTAGGAAAATCCCTGGTGTATTGTTGGTGCTTGCAAGAGTTATATTGTAGATATCTTCCTGATATCAGATGGCTTCCATGTGCCTGTTGGTGCTTGCACTTTTCAAATTTAGTAGCTCAGCAATACTTATTAACTGAACAATTGTTCTTTCAGGAATACCATCAGAGTGTCAAACAGTTTAGATCCAGATCAGGCCCGACGTATTATCGGGCCTGATCTTGGTAAAAACTGTTTACAAAAGTTATCAGCAGATGACACAGCTGGTAGGCAAAGAGTTAATAAATTCAATAATACATGATCACTCATGTAAGATCCTCTATTTAAATTCCAGAGGGCTACTGTCCTTGCATCCCTGCTATACTTGTTTGTTACAATTTGTTTCATATCCCAGCTAGGGAATTTTTTTGGTGTTATCAGGGGCCGCCCATTCCATATGGAACTTAGATGACTTTTTCCCAAATTTGAAAAAAATCCCAATCTTGTTTTTTTTTTTTTTTTTTTTTTTAAAGATTGAGATTTTCATTCAATCAACACACACACACAAGCTACATGGTGACGTTCTCCTTCAATTTAGTGGCAATAGTATGTGTAATAGCTATAACAAATTTCCCAATTCAGGGGCTTACCAGGCTAATTTTCCCAATCTGAAAGGTCCTAGGGTCCCTTCCCAAAATTGCAAAAAAAACAACAAGTGAATGAGTGAGTTTAATGTCCCACCAACAGCTATGGAGGGCCACAGCTTAGAGTCCAATCCGATAGACTGGAGGAGCTGGGTATCAAACTTGGGGACCCCAGGGTACAAGGCGAGAGGTTTATCTACTACACTATGGGGGCTCCTAAATAAACAATGACAAAGTCTATAAGGACCAGTAAGATAGAAAATATTGAAGCCTTAGAGTTTTACCTTTTTTAACCTGTTCTACTTGCTTGCAGGCTTGAAAGACTGTGGAATGAAGAATTACGACGTAAAGGTCCCACGAAGGCATCATTCATCAGAACAGCTATATATTTCATGAGAACCCGTCTTTTCTTTTCTACATTTTTCCTCTTTTGCACAGTAGCATTACAGTTTTCTGTTCCAGTAAGTTAGCTGTGTGGCATGCTGGTTTGGCGAGATATTTTCCGGAAGTAGCCTAAACACACTTTCTCCTTTTCTCATCTTCTGATAACTTGTGTTGCATGCTGATATTTTCTGGAAGTAGCCCATTATACACACACTGTCTTCTTTTCTTGTGTTGCATGCTCATTAACTCAGGGTAGGAAATCCAGTGTTTTAGCTCACTTGAGCAGAAGGCTCATGGGTGAGCTAATAGTATACCAGTCACTCCAGCATTCATCAGTCCGCCGTCTGTCCGTCCATCCGTCAACATTTTCAAACATCTCCTCTTCTGAAACCACTTGGCCAATTAAAGGCGAATTTCATATGGAGACTCATTAGGATACCGGAACGAAAGTTTGTTCAAATGGTCTTGGTCACATGACCAAGATGGATGCCACACCCATATATGGTAAAAAAACCTTTAAAAATCTTCTTCTCCAGAACCAGAAGGACTTGGTATGTAGCATAGGGGATGTTGGGCCCTACCAAGTTTGTTTAAATGATGATCCTAGGTTGACCTTCAAATTTGCTTCCTAATGTATTTAAATGGGAAAATGTTTGAAAGTTGATTTTTTGAAAACTGTTGAAGCCAAAATCATTACTCTTACTTGATATGTTTAACCTAATAGTACAATGGCTATAAATAAGTTCCAAAGGTCAAGGTTGACCTTTGTCCTTTCAGCCAAGGTCACTCATATTGGAGTACCATCAATATATTAAAACATAGTTTTCTCATAAACCATAAGGCCTATTGAACTAAATTTTCATTTGAAGACTCCTTATGACAAGTTAGTCAAAAATTTTACAAATGGCATTGGTCACATGACCAAGATGGCCAACATGCCCATATATGGTAAAAACCCTTTAAAATTCTTCTCCAGAACCAGAAGGACTTGGTATGTAGCATAGGGGATGTTGGGCCCTACCAAGTTTGTTTAAATGATGATCCTAGGTTGACCTTCAAATTTGCTTTCAAATGCATTTAAACTGGAAAAAGTTTGAAAGTTGATTTTTTGAAAACTGTTAAAGCCAAAGTCATTACTCTTACTTGATATGTTTAACCTAATGTTACAATGGCTATAGATAAGTCCCAAAGGTCAAGGTTGACCTTTGTCCTTTCAGCCAAGGTCACTCATATTGGAGTACCATCAATATATTAAAACATAGTTTTCTCATAAACCATAAGGCCAATTGAACTGAATTTTCATATGAAGACTCCTTACGACAAGTTAGTCAAAAATTTTACAAATGGCATTGTCACATGACCAAGATGGCCAACATGCCCATATAAACCCTTTAATATTCTTCTTCTTAAGTACCAGAAGGCCCATGACCTTGGGATTAGGTATGTAGCATTGGGAATGTGGGGCCTACAAAGTCAGTTCAAATTATGATCTTAGTTTGACCTTAACCTACTTTATATCAAGATCAAAGTTGCTTCCTAATGCACTCAAGTGGGAAGTTTTTTGAAAAGTTGATTTATTGAATACTGTTGAAGCCAAAGTCACTTGATATGTTAAACCTAGTACTTGATATGTTAAACCTAGTTAGACAATGTCTATAAATAAGTTTCAAAGGTCAAGGTTGACCTTTGACTTTTCAGCCAAGGTCACTCATATTGGAGTCCCATCAACATATTAAAACATAGTTTTCTCAGAAACTACCGGCTAATTGAACTCAAATTTCATATGAAGACTCCTTATGATAGGTTTGCCGAAAATTATACAAATTGATTTGGTCATATGACCAAGATGGCCACCATGCCCATATATGCTAAAAACCCTTTAAATATCTTCTTCTCTGGAACCAAAAGGCCAATGGCATTGGGACTTGGTATGTGGCATAGGGGATATGGGGCCCTACCAGGTTTGCATAAATGATGAATCTAGCTTGACCTTGACCTACTTTATGGCAAAATCAAATTTTATTCCTAATGCATTTATATTGGAAAATCTTGAACTGTTCATTTTTCTATAACTGTTTAACTGAAATCATAATACTTGCGAGAAATGTTTAACCTAATGAGACAATGGTTTAATATAAAAATGACCACAACCCCCATATATGGTAAAACAAAATATGCTTCATTATAAGCCGTAGTTGACCTATTTTTACATTTTAAGGAGATCAGGTGAGCGCTTCAGGACCTTCAGGTCCTCTAGTTTGTTATTATACACTGTACAGAAAAATGGCATAATTTGACGAATAAATCTCACAAAGCAACGGTAAATTGCATTTTCTCTTTGTTTTGATTTGTTTTCACCCATCAAACTATGCATCATATGCAACCACAGACTTTTGTCCGGTTCTAATTAGGCCATAATTCTGGTATAAAATTTCATACATAAAACAGACACTCTGTCACAAAATTTGAAGTGACGAATTCCTAGTTAAACTGCACAAACAGTATATCTGGAAGTTTTGTGACAGACGATTTGTTCAAAGTTTAGATCAATATTATTTCAACTGATCAGGAAAAAATATAGTTGGAATGTGGTACAAAGATAGCTGAATACGATTACCAAAAGAGAGAAAATGCAGTTTATTTTTGGGAAGAAAACAGCAGTCTGTGCAGTGTATCATCAAAAGGACAACGTGATTTCCCACCCCGTATCTCTTTGCCTCACAGCTGATAAACTTTGCAAACTGTTCAGACCAAAACTGGATCCAAACCATTTGACACTTTGATAATATTCCTGAAAGAATATTTTGAAAAAGTTGATTTTGAAAAAAAAAGCAGATGACAAACCCCATGCAATATTTCCCAGCATGCTATAATAATTTTAATTAAATCTGTATGAAAAAGTCTACCATCTAAAGCATCTGATTTAACCAGTATTGATTTTAACCCTTAAAGCGCCACCTATAATTTGCAGCAGACAACACTTTCAATTTTTGCTGCTTTTTCAAAAATAACAAATAAGGCATGATAATTCATGAGAATTTTCTGCTGGCAGACAATTCTCATGAAATATCATACCTTATTTTTTATAAAAAATAAGGGATGATGTCGCAAAATATGTCATCTGCTGCAGTCGAGATTGGTGCTTTAATGGTTAAGCACACCTGAGCACAATGTGCCCATGTTGAGCTTCTGTGATCATTGGCTGTCCTTCCGTTCCACAAAAATTACCTCAAATTACATCTACTTCTAAAACAAAGGCCAGTGGAAAGAAAAAACTTAAATTTTTTTCGTCAAACAATGAAAAATAATGTGGCATAAAGGATCTTGTTTGGATCTCTAACCAAGATTGTTCAAATCATTCCGGTAAGTTAATAACATGGCCGCCATGCATATTAAAGAAAAAAACCCAAAACCTTTAGTTAGAAATTGATGACCAGATTTCATGGGGCCAGTTAAGCAAAAATAATTTGGGTAAAATTGCCATTATTTTCTTATCCATCAGTTTAAACATGTGCTTTGGTCGCTCAAAAGAACCTTCTCATCAAGACGGTTCTTTTGAGTACCCACAACATATGTTTTAGTTGAGAATTAAAAAAAATAATTTTCAGTTACACACTCTTATCTGGGGGCCTGGATTTGATGAATAATTTGGCATGGCTGGTTCAGTTACAAAATATTTTCACTTGTGCTCCACGTTGCTTTTCACCAAAATTACATTTTTATTGGCCTCACTTAAAAAAGTCTGCCAGTGATAAAAAAGATTGAGATGAGCAATCCAGGGCCATCATGGCCTCAGGTGAAATGGGCCTCCTCATGTGGAAATCTGATTTGTTGCATGGCTTTTGTTATTCGCTCTCTGCTAAGTAGTAAGTATTATATCTAAACTTGCTTTATGCAAAAAAAATTAACATTTAGTCTTGTCTAGCAGAGTAGGCTTCACCTGGTTGCAGGTCCGGAAAACCGATTTTCTCGCCACAAGACCCAAAAGATATTATTTTTCTGTCCCTAAAGATTGTTTTGATCCTTGCAAACAGTGCAGGCGTGGATGACGTGTCTCTTTCCTGCGGCATCTCATAGGTATCCACTTTTGATTGAGCAGAGGCATATGTGCAATTCAGGAAATACTATCTCTTGTCTTTCCATGGATGAAAGTTTTCAGGATTTTGAGTCGACAAAATGCTGAATTAAACAAGCATTTACCAAGTGATGTCAGTAGAAAATCGGTCACAGACAGTTGATATATGACTGGATAAAATCCTAGTGTTGAGTACAAAACTCCACTAAATATCAAATTATCTGAGCAAATCTGAAAAATTGTGTGAGCCACCACCTGACCACACTGGGCACCATACGTGTTGTTCAACAATATTTGGCCCTGGGTTGAGAATATCGAAAGTAAAACTCACAGCATGATTTCTGTCAAAAATCAAAACAAAATTGTGCAAAAAAATGATGCAAACTTTAGCCAAAATACAATGTTTTTATGCTATAATAGCCATCAAACATACCTTTTCAATGCATTAACATTGGTCAGGTCCCTCGGGAAGTGTTGAAAACCGAGGCCTTCAACACCTCCCTCGGGACCTGGCAAACGTTAATGCATAAAAAAGCATGTTTGATTCCGATATTAAAAGACAATTGACCATTTTAACCTTGAAATTGTTAATTTATTGTAAGTGTATGCTGCAAGTTTTAAGCTTTGAATTTCTCAAGTTCTGGATTTTGGAAATTTTGAACTTTCACCCATGTCTTTTGTCTTGTAACATTCTGTGGCATCTAATCTTTGTCTGCACTGTTTGTCAGTTAGACTTATATCAGTCGTAGATGTTGTTAGTACTCCTATGAATTCATACCAACCAATACCATTCCACATCTTATCTTTTGCCATATTCCAGTCCAGAATTTTAATTTATGCTGGCTCAAACATCTGATGAGATAGCAGAAGAGAAAAAAGTATTTGAGAGGAATATGGTTATTTAGTGAAAAAAGATCAATATTAGCGAAAATATCTATATGCAAAGAAAAAAAATAATCTCATCAGACTTTATAAGTTTATTTGTCAGTATTCTTTGACCCCTGGGAAATTTTTCATGCTTTTTTGTCATCTGCTGATTAATTGCCAAAATCAACTTTTTTGAATTTTTAATCTGGGTCCAAACAGTTTGCAAAGGTTATCAGCAGCTGACACTAGTAGGCAAAGAGTTACTTTTTATTAATCCATGTATTAACAACGTAGCTAGTTGAATTAGAATAGAATAATACCCCCCAAAAATCACTCTAAGATGAATGCTGTGAATGCTGTGAAGACAATGTACCTGGAACTATATTAACACTAAACAATCCCTTATTTGAAACTGTGTAATTAACCCTTTACCCCTAGGTAATTAACCCTTTACATTTTCGGGCCTGATCTGGATCCAATCTGTTTGACATTCATATGGTATTTCTGAAAATTGACGCCTTTTATATTATATACTCAACAAAAAAAAGATAAGGAAAATGTGTTTGAGGGGCTATAACAAAATATCGAAACCATTTAAAGACTTTTGAATTTCACAGTAATATAATGTGACCATTTTTCTTTATAACAGTGTTTTATCTGGGTCTGTAGTGCCCACAGCAGCTTAGTAAATCAATGTCAAAGTTGACTGGTCTTCACTCCATTTTTCGCAAAAATTCATTTTACGGAGCAAACATAGGTTTTCGTGCATTAACGTTCGAAAGTTCCCTCAGGAGATGGAGATGTTTAAAAACCTAGGACGACAGCTCTGGTGGTTATACAAGATCATTGGATCAGTCAATTGTACATGGATGAGATGTTGAGGTCTGTTGCCCTGCCTTTTTGTGCGAAAACCAGTGACAGTACCAGGCCTAGGACAACAGTGCCAGAACACACATTACTAGAATCAGCAAAAACAATGTTGTATGTTGACCCTGTCTACAAATTTAACATGTCTATAACATCTTTGGACAGAGAGTCCAACGCATAATAATGGCATCAAGAAACTCCTAGCCCCTCGATACAGTTTTGCAGGAGATATCCATGCTGATCCCTCAGCACCAAATCAAAAGAATTATTCAGAGTATGCAAAACCGGTGCTAGTCCTAATTTGCCACTGGCTGGGGACACACGCATTTGTGAAGGCATTCGCATCTTCGAAATGTGATGTTTAAGGCTATCAAGTTAATTTCATGCGACATTCAAAGGAATTGCATTTCAAGTTTTGAAAACTTACATGTTATTCATGTGTAGGGCTGTGGATCGTTAGGCAAGTGGCGATCCGATTTGATCCACGATTCATGAGTTACGATTCACAGATCAAACTACAAGTCACTGGTTAATAAAAAAAATAAGACTCCTGATATGAAACAGACAGATACTAAGTAAATCAGCCCTTTCTGTTAAACCAGAAGTACCACATGTATACAGTTTGTTATCAAAGAAGATAAAATGCATTATCCACTCATGTCTGTCAAGGCATGCAACAGAATTGATAAGATTTCATACATTCCTGAACTTGGATAACCAGATATTCTGACAGAAGTGAACAGATTTCCGTATAAGGCCATTTTCCTTTGTCTTGAATTTCACACACAGACAACATGTCCTGGGCCACGTAATCAGCTGTCTCAGTTGTCTGCAAATAAAAACTTCAAAGCATCAAAAGAAGCCCTTTGATATCTAATTGATAATCGACAGCTGATGATATTTTTGGCCCTATTTGTACATGTACCGATGCAGTGTTAACAAAATAGATTAGACTAAAATTATCAGCGGATTTCAGAATACTTTAGGGTCTTACTTACCAATAATGGAGAGTGCAAATACATGTTACCTACCTGTGAGAAACAAAGGAAACATTATAAATTAGAACCGTAGTCATAGAGAATATTTCAATCCACCATTTTGTGAAAAACTTCTTGCTTCAGTTGTTAAAGTCTTATTTTAGTTGTTAAAAAAAAAAAAAAAAGGATTGCGATCCAACGATTTCGGCAGTGACGAATATTCATACTCGATTTTATATTCAGATCCACGAATATCTAAGTACTCGGATACTCGCAGCAGCCCTATTCACGTGTTTATGAGGGAATACTCTGTAGACATTTTTGCGAAAAATGACTTTGACCCCTGGGTTACTTGACACTGTGTCACAACAAAGGCATTGGTGCTAGAAACTTAAAGTAAACATGTTTTTCAACCGATGACATGTATCTAAACAAATAAATAAAAATTGAATAATTGTTTGCTTTGGTGTTCTTATGTTGCATGGTTTTCTGGGATTTCCTTAACTTTTTTGTTCAGTATATATTTTAAAATAGTATGAAAAATGGAGAATTTGCTCTTTTGGAGCAAATACTCCATTTTCCATAATATTTTCAAAAGTATTCAAAACTTAACTTTAATTTATCATTATTTTTTTTCAAATGTATAAAAATAGAAAATGATGTCATGTTCTAAAAATAGCCTAAGGAGTAAAGGGTTAAGGCAATGCTTATAGAAATGATGAATTATAATTATTGCATAAAAAAACGGTGTCACATGCTTTTAACTGCTATGTTTCAACCAACACAAACCCATGTATTAACAAGGCAGTTCAAGTTCTGTTGATGCATGGTTTTGGTGCCTTAAATACACTGGTTCTGGGCCACTATGCTAGAAACAAATGAAAACACAATAAAAGGATGCGACTCATCAAAGATTAATAATGTAGGGACAACTCTGGTAATTTTCCGTTAAACTATATGTGCAACTGCAGAATAGAAACCAGACTTTTTGATACCAACATTATTAAATGGTGGTACATTTTCAGACAGCTGATCCACTCATGGTTCGTATATGGCTTGACCCTGGAACACAAATATTAATGAAATCATCCAACAACCTATTGACTGTGAAATGGTGACACAATAATATAGTGCCATACTTTTCGTAGATTTTTGTGAAAATATTGTTGAATTTATGCAATAATAATGATCAAACATTGTTTTTCAATGTATTTACATCAGGTCCCAAGGGTGATATTTAAGCCCTCAGGCTGTATCCTTGGTTTTTAACATCTCACTCTGGCCCTGGCAAATGTTAATGCAAGAAAAGACATGTTTTATACTTATACTATACGTATCATGTTTAATAGTTTTATTTTTTGCAAGTTAAACAATCTTTCTGTGATATCTCTTATTTTCAGTCTTGTCTGCAGCAGACGACAAATTTTGTGGTACTTTTCTTGATTTTTGGAGAATAAGGCCTGGCATTGGGTGTGAATCATCGGATCAGGTCTAATTCAGTTTCCTAACTCCTTTACCGTCTTTCACAACTTTTGTTGTCTGCTCCTCTTGTCTGCTCATGCTCTTTCAAACAATATGGACCTAGATCAGACTGCTCCCAAAAGGAGCAGTCTGATCAGGGTTCATAGTTTTTGTTTACATGATAAAATCTGGTCTCAAGTGCACTTTTATAATATGCAGCAGACGTAAAAGCAGACAACATTTTCAGGACAAGAAATATTGGCAGAGTAAGGTTTGAAGCAGGGGCAACATTTGTGTGCTGCAAATTTTGGTGGTATTTTAAGGCTTATGTGAAAAAGGGGTAATTTAAGAGATTTTTTAACCACTTGCGGAATGTAATAGCCAACTTGCTTATTCTCTGAGATTGTGTTGCAGACTAATTTCAGGTCAATTGTATATTGAATGCTAGAAATTATTTAACCCTCAAGGCGCAATCACGACTGCAGCAGACCCCTAATTTTGTGACATCTTTTCCAATTTTAGAAAGTAATAAGGAATGATATTTCATGAGAATCATCTGCCAACAGACGATTCTCATGAAATATCATGCCTTATTGTTGCTTTTGAAAAGACGGCAAAATTTGAAATTGTCGTGTGCTGCAAATTATTGGTGGCGCTTTATGAGTTAACACACTTTCAGAATTGAAAGGCTCTGGTTAGAGGAGATTGATAAAAAGGGTGCTGAAAAAGCTTCTTTTGTGTCCGTTATTCTGCGGGCTGTGAGAACTAGAGTGGTGATTTCAGCTGTGTTCGGTTTAATCTCTAACGTATTCTCTTACTGTTCAGTTGTGAGTAATTATTACTTTACCCCATGTATGTACATGCTGTATTTGAACTTATGAGTGCACACACTCTGAGTAGGTAGGGCTCATTGAGTACAGGACTTGAGGTTATAATTTTTTTTTCATGCTCATCTCAACTCGATCAGCATGAAATATTCACAGCTCAAAAAAATAAATGCTGAAATAGCGATATTTCTCGCTTTAAATTTCTCAGATGTTGTATTTACTCTGCTAATAAATGTTAAAATGCCAACAATTGTTGGCATTTTTATATTTATGAGCAGGATGAATTTCATGCTCAGTTTTAATTGGCTCACCTGAGCGGAAGGCTCCGAGTTGAGCTAATAGTATACCATATTTCAGCTGTTAACATTTTCAAATATCTGAAGCACCTTGAAAGAGGGGACAGATTTTTTTTAAAAAAACACTGTGCACTCATTAGGTCAAATACAACTCTTTCCTTGCTTGCGCCAACTTTTGTCGTCTGCAGATAACTTTTGAAAACAGTTTGGACCCAAAATGTCAGTCAAAATGTCAGTCCTAATTTGGATTGAAATTGTTTTACACTATGTTAGTGTTCCTGTAAGATTTTTTTGGGAAAAGAAAATCAAGAATACTTTCGGTTGTTAAATTAGTTTGGAGAATGATAGGACCAAACTGTTTGCAGAGGTTAGTGGCAAATAAACCTAATGTACAAATGATTGTAACCAGTAAAATCCAGGCTTGCCAAATTGAATATATTGTTGCCCCTGTCAGCATTCAGATAACAGAGTGTATCTGAAAATGATTTTCCTTTTGTCTCAACCAAAATATAAGCAGGCGCATTCCTTAGGCATTTAATAGAGGACGTTGTCGAAATGCTCAAAAACACTTTATTATAAAAAACTTATTAGAAACTTATTTTGTAAAAACCTGTAGGTAAATATCAATTTGCAATGGCATGTATCAGGGCTTTAGTTATGAGTGCTTACAAAGTAATTAATTGTCTTATTTCTCAACCAAAACATAAGTTTTGGGTACTCAAAAGAACCGTCTCAATGAGACGGTTCTTTTAAACACCAAATTACAGATTAAATCTGATGTGTAAGAAAATATTAACGATTTTGCGATCAAAAACTGTGTTTATCAGTGCACAAGTCAAACTGGTTGACTTGGAACATTACAGGCAATAGTCAAAAGTAATTTATAGTACACTTCTGTAGATGAAACAATGAAATCTTCTCAACCCGAATTTTATGCAAACGCATCACTTTCCTCTCGTGTTTTATGCCGCAAACATAATATTTACATGTATTTAGGTGATAATTCGACGAAACTTTGACTTTCTGTGAAATAAAATTTGGTCACAAAGAATACCTCCACCCCCAAAACCCTAGAGTTCTGGCATAATTATGGAATATTTTCAATTTTTTTTTTATTTTGCTAGGTGCACTAAATGTAAGGGTTTGATTTAAGCACAAAACTATAGTTGTCAGTTATGCATTATCCTAGCCACAGGCTGACAAAATTTGGGCAGATTGAATAGGAATCTGTCCGAGGTCCTTAAATACTGGAAAACCTGTCTTAAGTGGCCACTTCAAGACCGATAATCGCTTAATGCAGGTCAAAAGTATTGCAGAATGCTCCAAGGGGAGCATTCTGCAATACTTTCCACCTTCAATAAGATACCATTTGTCATTAAGATCGATTTTTGGCTATTTTTGAGTGGCTGTATAAGACCGGTTTTGCTGTAACTGAAAACCGTATACTTGCAGCGTCAAGTGTCAGCACATGCGTATTTGCGTACACGTAGGTACGCCCCTGATATGTTGTGGGTGCTTTAGTATAACCATTGCTCCATTTGTTTGATCATGTGTCTGTCAGTGACTAAATGAACTATGTAGAACCAAAATATTAAATGAGATGAATTTGATTTTTTTTAGTTTATGAAAGTTCATTTCAAAGCTAATGTGAGGCCATTTAATTTTTTTTAAAGTTTTTATAAAACTATGGGTCTACAGATTCAGTTCTAAATTTTCATGAGACAATTTTTGCCGCACTTATTTTGATAAGAACAGTTGATGTTCATACTTTCATGAACCTTCTTAGAATGAAATTTATCTTGAAACGAAAATTTTATCTCATAAATCAAATTTTTTCTCATAAATGAAAATTTATCTGATCAATGAAAATTTATCTCCTAAATGAAAATTTCTCTGAATGAATTTTTTTTCTTAAATGAAAATTTATCTCGTAAATGAATTTTTTTTTCATAAATGAAGTTGGTGGTGTTTGAGCAGTTTCAGAGTTTTTCCAATAAATGCAGTTTTGTTTGATTTTGCTTTCGGACGGCAACTTTTGTTGTCTGCTGATAATTCCTTTGCAAACAGTTTGAACCCAGATCAGGACCAACAGAATGTTGGTTTTGCTTTTACACTCTGATAGTGTTCCAGAAAGAACTTTTTGAGACAGTTAATTTTGAAAAAAGTCAGCAGACAACAACAAAACCATGAAATATTACCCTGTTTGCAAAGAGTTAATTAATCATATTGCTATAATGCTGTAATTGCTAAGATATTTTAATCAATTAGTTGCTATCTATCTTGCTTGTTTTTGTCTCTGGCAGTTTAGCTCCTTGCATGCCCGGTTATTTTGCTTGGTTTTCCTTTGTCTGCATAATTTTTATTTTGAATTTACTGTTTCAAAACATTTTTCAGAACAGCACGTCAAATTGTTTTGATCCAGATCAGGCACAACATTTTGTCTGGCCTAATCTGGGTTTAAACTGTAAGCAAAGTTTATCAGCAGAAGACACAAGCAGAGAAAAAGTTACTGGTAAGGCATGCCAAATATTTTTTTTAGATTTTCATCCCCACCCACCCCTATGAAATATAAGCAAATAAGAAAAAAAAGTTGGGGTGGAAGGCCCAATTTTTTTTTGCTTAAAAAAAAAAGAAAAAAATGTTCCAAAAAGGCTGAAAATTTTTGGTGTGATTTTTCTGGCCAGCATTTGTGCAACAAGTTAACCCCACCAAAAACCTGTTTTTTATTTGGACAGTTAAATATTTATCATTTATCAATTTTGACAATTTTATGGTATTAAAAGTTTCTTTCAGCACTGTTCTGTTTTTAAAGCAGTCTGAAAAATAAAAAATAGAAAATAAAAACCTCCCACCAGCCCCAATTTTTCACTAAATTTGGATGAGAATCGAAGAATTTATTTGGTATGGCCTAACTAGTCATACAGCTATAGCTATAGTGCTATAATTGCTAGAGAATATTGTATATTAACAGTGGATTCATCCTTCTAGTTTGATACAATAAACTTGGGATAGTCCATTGT
The DNA here is from genome assembly GCA_964019695.1 of Loripinus fragilis. NCBI lineage: Eukaryota > Metazoa > Mollusca > Bivalvia > Lucinida > Lucinidae > Loripinus > Loripinus fragilis. The sequence continues at coordinate 73,859,864 of OZ026524.1, forward strand.
ACATATCTGAGGGTGTCAGGTTTCAATTTTCATAAAATATTGTATTCTTTTGTCTGAAGATATTTTTACCTTTACAAACAGTGTAGACACTGATGAAATGCAGCATTATGCTGCATTTCATCTCGGTCTTCACTGTTTGCAAACATACTTGTTTAGGGGTTTCCCCAATACAAAGGGTTAATCAAGTATTTGCTTGCTATAATGCCTGTTATTTTCCGTGGCAGTTTGAATCTAATGTTTCTAATTCTTTTTGGTCACCTGCAGATTTAAAAAAAACAAAACTTAAAAAAAGTTTCAGGAAAAACATCAGAGTGTCAGACAGCTTGGATTCAGTTCAGGCCCCACAATTTGTGGGGCCTGATCTGTGTCCAAACTGTTTGCAAAGGTCATCAGCAGAAGAAGTTTAAAAACGAAAATCCATAAATGCCACCAAAAATAGTCTAAGGAACAAGGGCAAGGGTGATGCTTTGGATAGAGGCAACTATCGAGGCCTCAAGCTGACTGAGCAGGCCATGAAGATCCTAGAGAGGATTGTCGATGGTCTCATAAGACAGGTGGTGTCTATTGACGACTCCCAGTTTGGCTTTGTCCCAGGAAGAGGCACTACAGATGCAATCTTTGTGGTCCGGCAGCTGCAGGAGAAATACTTAGCAGTGAACAAGAGGCTTTATATGGCCTTCGTGGACCTAGAGAAAGCATTTGACCGTGTCCCTCGGAAGGTTATCTGGTGGGCCCTGAGAAAGCTAGGCGTTGAGGAATGGATTGTTCGTTTAGTCCAGGGAATGTACGCTAATGCACGAAGCCGGGTTCGTGTTGGCGAGGGTTTCAGCAAAGAGTTTGAGGTGAAGGTCGGGGTCCATCAGGGATCTGTACTCAGTCCCTTGCTCTTCATCATTGTGCTGGAGGCCTTGTCACGTGAGTTTCGGGCTGGTGTTCCCTGGGAGGACCTATATGCAGATGATCTTGTCATCATTGCTGACTCCCTAGAGGAATGTGTCAGGAGGCTCTTGATATGGAAAGAAGCCATGGAGAAGAAGGGATTGAGGGTGAATGCAGGAAAGACAAAAGTCATGATCTGTGGTACAGGCTTGGACCTCTTGCAGAGTTCTGGCGAATACCCATGCGCTGTCTGTCGTACAGGAGTAGGCAACAACAGCATCTACTGCAATGGCTGCAAACTTTGGGTGCATAAGAAATGCAGTGGGCTACAAAGACTGACACCAAATCCTGATTATAGGTGTGCACGGTGCATGGGAAATGCTCGCCCTATTGACGGCAGACCACAGAGTGAAGTCCAGGTTGGACCTGATAAGCTTGAGGTGGTAGCTTCCTTCTGCTACCTAGGTGACATGCTTTCTGCTGGTGGAGGCTGTGAAATGGCGGTCACTACGCGTGTGAAAACCGCCTGGAAGAAGTTCAGGGAGCTACTACCAGTTCTCACATCCCGCCACCTCTCTTACAAGACCCGTGGCCATGTGTACAGCTCTTGTGTGCGGAGCGCCATGCTCCATGCCAGTGAAACTTGGCCACTTACCAAGACAAACCTGCAGCGCTTGCAACGCAATGATAGGGCCATGATCAGACAGATCTGCAGTATCAAGCCAGAGGATGTGGCCAGGGTAAGGTCAAGCGAGCTACTGGCAAAGCTTCAGCTTGAGGACCTTGACCTCATTTTGAGAGAGAGAAGGCTTCGCTGGTTTGGGCATGTGGCACGTTCCAGTGGTGCAATCAGAACAGCATATGATATGCAGATTGACGGCAAGCGGGGGGCAGGGAGGCCCAAGCAAACATGGAAGAAACTGACAGAGAAAGACTGCCGTGAGTGGAAGCTCACCACAGTTGACCCTCAAGAAAGGAGCACCTGGAGATCAGGTGTGAGATCTGCTATGCGTGCAGCTAGCCAGTTACCTGGAAAGGGGCCCACTGATGTGGATGATGCCCCTGCACCTGCACGTTAATCAAAAATCCGATTATGATATGATATGATGATATGAACTCACTTCACTGTAATTGGGTGGATATAAAAATATCAAATAACATGATAAATGACAATGTAAAATTTCTTATTATCCTAGTTTAATAGGAAAAACTTAATTTTGTCAATTCCAGGTTTGTTGTATTGATTCTATAATAAATTGGCCTAGTTCTTGTTATAGGTGTACAGTAAAACCTGTCTTAATTAAGCGGCCACTCAAAAAGAAGACCAAAAATGTTTTTAAGACCGATTATCGTTTAATGCAGGTCAAACATATTGCAGAATGCTCCCATTGGTACAAATTCAATATGATTTCACAGAGATGTTTCTCATAATGCCTTCTGGCATAATTGCACAGTTGGATTTGCTCCGCAGAACCAAGGGGTTGCCAGAGCTCTAGATAAGAACTATCTTTAAACAACATATCCTTAACCACTCGTTCAGATGCAAAAGAATTTCACAGAAATGTTTCTCATAATGCCCTCTACCAAAACTGCACATATGGTTCTGCTAAGCCAAAAGAAAGGGCTGCCATTAAAATGATATATCTTCCTGAACCACTGGTCCAAATTCAATAGGAGGTTTTAGGAATTCCCAAAGTGACGTCATTTTCGCGCATGCGCATATCCGTGGCCGTCAACGGTTCGTCCATCTCTATGGAATCTGTGTTAAATGTGGGTTTATATTTTAGAAAAATGGACTTTTATAGCCAATGTCATAACAACACTTGTTTGTATTCTTTGATATACATTCAAAATACATCTTACCGATAAATAATGGTTCCGAATAACAAACGTTTATCCATTTAAAAGGCAAAATATGAGGCAGCGGGAAGTCCAGAAGTGTCGAGCAGAACGCTGATATTTTTTTCTAATATAACCCATAAAAACTTTAAACATGAAAAATTTTGGTTTGTTTATGCACTTTTATGATGAACATGCTTGTTTGCCAGTTCTTACTCTCTCTCTCTCTCTTACGCATCCGTGATATCATCTCAAAACCAGTGATTATTGACAGTCTAAAATGTAGCTTAATTAGGCTAATTAAAAACAGTTAACTTACAATTAATTTGTCCCGAAGAAATAACTAAAATTCCATGTTAAATATTTGATTTTCACGGTTAATACCGTTCTATTATCACCCTCTGTTGAATAAATGAACGACACGCCCCGCGGACTGGCGGAATGAGAGTGTTTTCACAAGTGATTGTCATAATTGGTGTAATAAAAGAGGGGGTCATAAAAGATATTTAAAGGATGCCGACAAGCTGGACCCAAAATTACTGGGTCCGAGATTATAACACATTTTAACAAGGCTGACATAATGCAACGACACTGAATTCTATCTCTATCAGTTACAGTTGTCGTGTTTTTGTATAAACACTAGCTAATATATATTGTCTGTCTGTCAGACAGGCCAGTTTCATTTTAATTCATTGCCTTTTTTGAAAAAGCACTAGCCAATATATAATGTCTGTCTGTCTGTCTGTCAGGACATGTGTTTTTATGTTTCTATCCGTCTGTCTGTCTGAACATGCACACGGAAAGGAACATACATTTGCATGTTCAGGCAGACAGACAGATACATGTGCATGTTCAGACAGACAGACGGATAGAAACATAAATACACATGTCCTGACAGACAGACAGACAGACAGACAGACAGACATTATATTTTAGCTAGTGCTTTTCCAAAAAACAGGCAATGAATTAAAATGAAACTGGCCTGTCTGTAAATGCGCATATATGTAGGTTTATCGGTCTGTACGCATATACACACTTATGTTTCTATCAGTTTTTCTGTCTCTCTGTACATGCGCATGTATGCACAAAAGCTTCAGTTAACACATATTTTGTCGTATAACTGTCCACTTCTTCTTCTGAATATCCATCTTCATCTCACTTATGCTCCCGCGAATCTGCGCAGGCTCACCTAAGGCAATGCAACAAGTTGACATTGTGCAGTCTCGAATGAGCCTTCGCTGTTCGAGAGGAAAATGTAATCATGTTTTAGCGCCATCGTGTGCCCATTCGCTACTCGAGAAGAAAGTCAACATTATATTTTTCTATTTTCAGCCCCTAGTTTATGTCCACAATCAAATGTACAAGTGTCGACTGCTGATAACCTTTGAAAACAGTTCAGGCCCGACAAAATGTTCTCGCGAGAATGCCTGCATGTGCAGACTCGTATCAGCCTTCGCTGCTCGAGAAAAAATGTTCTGTTTCTTTTTCAGCTCCCATTTGTGTCCTTAATCATCTGCTACTAGTGTCGTCCGCTGATAACCTTTTCAAACAGCTTGGACCCAGGGCAGACCCGGCAAAACTTTCTTGCGAAAATGGCACGCATGTGAAGTCCTGCATGAGCCTCGCTGCTGGAGAGGAAGTTTTTTTTTATTTTTAAGTGCACATTTCTGTTTTTTGTTAGTTCCTTTCTTTCCACAATCATCTATTCAGTTTTGTTGAAATAGCTGTTTTAGCAGTGTGTGTTCTTGCGCGAATGCACACATGAGCCTTCGCTGCTCGAGAGGATATTTTTTTATACATTTTTGGGTCAAGTTGCCCTGCACCCAAGATGAATTCCTACACGATGCGACATGGTGAAATTTCGTACATGCAATTAAATAATGCAATGTTCATATATTTCAAAATGTGTTCCATTTGTTAGTTCTTTACAATAATAGTTGAAAATATCTACATTCGGTTCCTGAGTCTAGTTACATAAAATAGATAAAAAAAACAAAAACAACCGCCTTGTTTATTGTTAGCAAACACTTTTTAAAGAAAATAAATGAAGTGTATCATTGACAAAAGTTCGTTAATTATCAAAATAGTTGCCTTAAAATGGTTATTTTTGTTGTGTTAAATTGAACTGAAAAGTTTAACGGCTCCCGATTTATTCATTTCAAACACAACGACTGACAAATTATCTCAATAAATGTTAATTTTATTTGACGAAGTATTTCTAGATGTATTCAAGATGCATTTACAATTCACATATATATAAATTAAATAGCTAATTGTAACAAGGGAACTTAAAATCGGTGGAAAATGTTGAAAATTCTAATGCTTTCCCTATCTAGACAATACACAGTTGACGGCCAGTATATCCCAAGTCTATTTATAGAACCGGAAGTACGTCACGATAAAACCTCCTATATAATTTCACAGAAATGTTCCTCATTATGCCATATACCAATATTGCTTAAATGGTTCCACTGAGCCAAACAAAAGTGCCTCCAGAGCTCTAGATAAGAAATACCTTTAAACGGCATCTGGTTAAAATTCAAAATAATTTCACAGAAGTGTTCCTCATAGTGCCCTATACCAAAATTTCACAAATGGTTCCACTGATCGCGAACATTAAAGGGCCGCCAGAGCTAAAAATAGAAATATCTTTAAATCCTATCTTTTTAAACACAGGCCAAAACATCATCTCCTCATGTGCCAGGATTCAGGTGAGCCATCCAGGGCCCTAAGGCTCTTGTTTCCAAAAGCTACAAAGCCTGGTGTTAGCTCTTAATTGAATGAAGAATGGATTACCTGATTAATCTTTGAAGGAAATTTACCCAAAACTATTATTCGAGTTATGGCCCTTGTTTTAAAAAAGAGCACCATACTTAGGGACAAGCATATGGTTAGGGGCAGTATTTCACAAACATGATCTCTAGTTTTAGGGTAAATAGGATAGAAGAAAGTTAACTTTGTGCATTCTGGATTTAGTTATTTTGGGATAGGACGCCTTGAATTGCAAACTTTTTGTTTCTCTTATGCAGGATGTAAATCTATATATAGCAATATTTTGGCTGTGATGTCACATGTACAGTGCAGTCCCCTTAAAACGCTATATTTGTGGTCAACAGAATAAGACCGTGTTATTAGTGAACCATTTTATAAAGGGACAATTTTACAATGAAGTTGTAGGAAAATGACCATAATTCAACAAAGAAATTATAAGAAAATGACCATTATTCAACAAAGAAATTATAGGAAAATGACCATTATTCAACAAAGAAATTATAGGAAAATGACCATAATTCAACACAGAAATTATAGGAAAATGACCATAATTCAACAAAGAAATTATAGGAAAATGACCATAATTCAACAAAGAAATTATAGGAAAATGACCATAATTCAACAAATTATAGGAAAATGACCATAATTCAACAAAACATTATAGGAAAATGACCATAAAATGGTCATTTTCCTATATTTTCTTTGTTGAATTCCATACTAAAAATTTTGGGAGCCACATGACTGTCTTATATCCAAATTCCTGTTATAACAAGGTGTGTTATAAGGGGCCTTCACTGTACAGTAAAACCTTTTTAAGCTGCCACAAAAAAAAAAAGATCAAAAATTTGGGTTTCAAGACCTATTATCGCTTAATGTAGGTCAAAAGTATTGCAGAATGCTCCAAGAGAGCATTCTGCAATACTTTCGACCTTCTTTAAGCTACCGTTTGTCAGAAAGACTATTGTTTTGTCTATTTTTGAGTGACCGTCTTAGACAGGTTTTTACTTTTTGCTCCAAGAGAGCATTCTGCAATACTTTCGACCTTCATTAAGCTACCATTTGTCAGTAAGACCTTTGTTTTGACTATTTTTGACTGACAGTCTTAGACAGGTTTTACTGTACATTTTTTTTTTCTTGCAGGCATTTATTTTACATCATCTTCTGGCATATTTACATAAAGGTAATGTCCAAGTGTCTTATGGGATAGCCCTCGTTGCCGCCATCAGTGCCTTAGAGCTGGGAAGAACGCTCACTTTTGCGCAGTCTTGGTTCTACAATTATACTACAGGTATTGTATTATGGCCCCTTAAAGGATTAACCTTCATGGGTAACCTCGTTAATTTGTTATGGACTCTATATCACCTTAACCCTTTACTCCATAGGCTATTATTAGATCATGACATCATTTTCTATTTTTAGGCAACATTGAAAAAAAAATCAAGAAAAATTTGAGTTACGTTTTGAATACTTTTGAAAATATTATGGAAAATGGAGCATTTGCTCCAAAAGAGCAAATGCTCCATATTCTGTAATATTTTCAAATACATATTATTTCAAAGGCATCAAAAGGCGCTATTATGGAGTAAAGGGTTAATCATTGATTCAAATCTTAGACCATTTCACTCACATGTCAACTTCATTTAGGCAAAATGCAAAGCAATGGAAAGCAAAGGTTAAATACCTATATTTGTAAGCCTTAAAGTGGTATCACTGCCGATTACTTCATGGCTTTACTTTATCAGTATACTTGGCAGACCAAAGACTTGTCCTAATGAGGGGATTATCAGAGCTCTCTGCATGTGGTCATAAAGAGGCTCTTGAAGGGTTTTAATCTATTGAGAGGATTACCTGTACATAGGGCTAGTTAAGCAAAAATGTTCAGCGTAAAATTGTGATTATTTTCTTACCCGTCAGTTCAAACATGTGTTGTGGGTGCTCAAAAGAACCGTCTCATTGAGATCTGATGTGTGAGACATCCAGTACCATTATGATTCTCTTGTTTTAATTTCAGGTGTAAGAATGAGAGCAGCAGCTCAAAGCCTTTTATTTAGAAAGATTTTAAAATTGAGAAGTTTACAAGACAAGACTGTTGGAGAGGTAAGAGGATTTAACTAATTGATCATAATTAAGTGTTCCTTTTAATGTTGTGAAACAACATGAATTCTGATGCACTTGCTTTAGTAATGCGACATCTGATTCGATAACGTTAAAAATTTGGGACACTATATCATGCGGTATACTGTCGGAAATAGTTTGCCATCATTAATGAAGTTAAATTTCGTTGGATGGCATGCGGCTGTATGCGGCTTGCAACGCTTCAATTTGAGACAAAACTGCAGAAGTGCATTAGAATTGGGATAAACATATTCAAAATTTTCATTGAGGTATAATGGGATATACGTTTGGAAATCACCTTTTACGGCTCCACTTGCGCATCACTGTAAAACTAAATTTCCGACGGTATATTGGACGATATACTTCCCCAGATGAAACTTTGAATATAGTTTTCCCCTAAATGAATGCAATATGAAACCTGTGCAATTTCGGATATAACACTGTCATGTGTAATATCACAAAAAAGGCCTTAATATGGCATGGTGCTGACTGTTCCTCCCTGAACATTCTTGTACACGCCATAACTCGGTAACCATTCAGGATATCTTCATGCAATTTTATAGAAAAGTGTATTAGGTTGCGTCATGCTCAAGAATGATTGTTCCCCCTTTCTTAGTTTCCAAGTTATGTCCCTTTGATTTTTTTCCAGACAAATTTGCGACATGAGAATCGTCTGCCAGCAGACTATTCTAATGAAATATCATGCCATATTTGTTATTTTTGAAAAAGCAGCAAAACTTGTAATTATCGTTTGCAAATTGTAGGTGGCGCTTTATGGGTTGAATGAATTTATTTTCTGTTTTCAGCTTGTGAATCTTTTAAGTAATGACGGTCAGCGTATCTTTGAAGCTGTGGCCCTTGGGCCTCTGTTGATACCCGGTCCAGTGGTGCTCCTGTTTGGACTGGTTTACATGTTCATTTTGATTGGTCCTTGGTCATTGATTGCCATGGGAACATATGGAGGATTTTATCCTTTCATGGTAAGTCTCTTCAAATATAGGGATCACACATGTTTTTTCGTGCATTAACATTTGCCTGGTCCCGAGGATGCTGTTTGAACACGAGGCCGATAGGCCGAGTGTTCAACATCATCCGAGGGACCCTGCAAGTGTTAATGCAATGAAACAAACATGTGTGATCGTTATTCTTGCAGATTTTACCTTATTCCAACTCAATTTGTTCTGAAAACGCTGCTAAAACATTAAATTGTCCATTTTCTTACACGAGATATCTCTAAACAAAATGGCTTCGGCTGTGTACTTTCGAACATCATAACGTTGTCACAAAGTCATAGCCGTATGCAATGTTTTCGCGAACAAAAACACCAACGAAATGATCAGTCTTGTCCACAACGCTTTCCATATACGTCATGCAAATAATGCAGGGCTTATTTCTAGTATTTTCAAGTTCAGACCCATGTTCAAACAGCACGTGAATCTCCTGATTTGAATATGGATATTCGTTCATTTGACAATGGGTGTAAACAGCTATACGTATAGACATCTATGCAAGAATCCCCATTTACACATGGTTGAAAGTTTTTAGGATTATTCCTGAATTCAGGATTCAAAATGCTGAATTCTGCAGATAATAGTTGCTTTTCTGATTTAGTTTCAGTTTATCTAAAGGAAGTTGCCCATTTAACTTGGAATTTTTAATATTTTGGAGACATACATCAAATTTTTAATTTTGATTTTCTAAAGTTCAGGATTTTGGAAATTTAGAAGTTTCGCCAAGTGACTACAGCATATTTAGCTCCTTGCCCTCTACAAGTGGCATTTTTATCACCTGCTAAAAGTGGCTTGACGATGCCCTTTGGCAAACAATTTGGACTCATGTCAAGCCCCACATTGATTGGACTAATAAGCATTGTCAAACAAACTTACTGAAAGCTTTTAACTTAACTATTTGCATATGGCCTAATATTGGGCTCAAGCTGAGCTTTTGTGATTCTCTGTCTGTCCGTCGTCTGTCTGTCAACAATTTGCTATAAACAACATTTCCTCCTAAGCTACTGGGTGGAATTTCACCAAACTTCACAGAAATGATCCTTGGATGGTTGTATTTCAAAGTATAGTTTAACTCCATGCAGAATTCTAGTTGCCATGGCGACCAAAAGGAAAAACTTAAAAAATCTTCTTCCAAAAAGCTACTGGTCTGATAGGTTGCTTCACCCCAGGACCATTTGTGCTAAATTATTTTCAAATCAGGCCAGTTATTTTGATGTTTTAAGTCCCAAGTCAACAATTTTCAGTCATATCCACACAATTTCCTTTTCTTGGATTAACCAGTACTAAGCAGCAGACAAAAAAGTCATGTTCAAGGACTCAACAGGTAGTCATTGTTAACAGTTTTTCAAAGAGGATAAAGAATTTTGAAAAAAGTTACATGCACATGCACTTAGTATGTTGAATAGGGTACTTGATTATTAGGAAGCGCAATGGCTCAGTGGTAGAGTGCTTGACTCCAGACCGAAGGGCTGCGGGTTCGAGCCTCACCAGCCACACTGTGTTGTGTCCTTGAGCAAGAACATTAGTCCTAGCTTAGTACTGGTTCAACCCAGGAAGTCCTGTCCCTTTATAACTGAAAGATTGTTGATGCGACGTAAAGAATCAAATCAAACAAACAAACAAAACAGGTTCACTGTTAACAGTTTTAATAAGAGAATATACAATTTTGAAAAAGGTTACGCATACATGCACTTATTATGTTGAAAACGGTACTTGTTTATAGAGGATCTTACATGAGTGCTCATGTTTTATTGAATTTATTAAGCGAGTTTGGGAAAAGAGATAGAATGCGAGGCATGCCGAGTGTTTTATCTCTTTTTCACAACTTTTTTAATTAATTCAATAATACAGGAGCAGGAATGTTAGATTCTGTTTATCATATGACCCTAAAACTGCTTTTTAATCAAGTTTTTGCCTGAAAAACGCTAAGATTATGCCGTATATGCGCAAAGTTATTATTGACACCATTACATGGCATTACCAAAATCTGTTAATCACTAGTGGTTTATTGATTGTTAAACATGGCGTTATATCACTTCCAGACACACTGTCATGTGATAAATAGTATTCTTTTTCAGGTTGGAGTATCAAAGCTGACCAACTTACTGAGGAGAAAATGTATTATTATTACTGACAAAAGAGTAAGATGAATTTTTTTTTCAATATTTACATTAGATACTCCTAAGTTTTGAACACTAATTGCCTGCCAAAAATGCTAGATAATCAGCACAGACCCAGATCAGACTGCCTGTGACAAACAGTCTTCTGATCAGTCTTCCCTGTTTGCTATTCTGACAAGCATTTTGTGATTTTCAGCCCCGATAACCGACATTTTACAAGAGAACAGATTAGATGCCGCAGAATGCAGCATCTGATCAGGTTCTCTTTGCTTACTGAATATACTTTTATAATGTGAATAAAATTGTAAATTACTACACAAAAACCCTAAATTCGAAATGGCTTCATCCAATTGATAAGGGCGAGAAATTCCATTAGGCATTAAAGGGCTAAGTGATCAATAGAGGTTCAAGTGTTAAACTTGTTGTAATAGGATATTTATTCTGAGAAATCCAGTCATCCTTCAGTGCAATAGCGGCATTAAAGGCTTATTTCTAATTTTTAAGTGCTAAATTATAAACTAGAGAATGCATGTAAAAATATAACTTTTGAAATATACATTTTATTTAAGAAATAGAATCGGCTGGCAGTGATTTGTTGCTTAATATATCACTGACTGGAGGTCAGTCACCCTCATGATTTATCCACTAACGACTGACCGACAGACAGTGATACATTAAGCAACAAATCACTGCCAGCACAATTTTTTCCGAGTCTAACACACAAAAATTGAAAATATGATTGATTCCTTCAGATTTTTTTAAAAATTCAACCATCTTGAACACAGACAATTAGAATTTCCTTTAAATCATTTTTGGGCTGAAACATGTATTTCTAAGTATGTTTTGAACATTCATTAGTTGTAAAAAAAAAACTTTGTTACACCATCTAATGTCAATATTACAAGGCTTTATGGGATAGGTGACATTATAAAAATGCAAACTGACAGCCGAATTACGCTAAATGACATCATGCTAGTCCATGCAGTGATTTATCACTCAATGTAAAACTAGACTCTACCACTAGCTATAATGGCAGGGTGTGTTAGAATCACCTAATATTTCCTGATATTTCACTGCATAGTATATAAATAACATGCATTTATCATGCATCATAATTTTATGCCTTTGATATCATTGCAGGTGAGAATGATGAATGAATTATTAACTTGTATAAAACTGGTCAAGATGTATGCCTGGGAGAAGTCATTTGCCAAGGCAATAGCTGGTAAGTTGAAATGGGTCCGCTCAAGAAAATTGAATTGAAGTTCTGAATAATTTCTTATCCATCAGTTTAAAGATATGTTTGGGGTGCTCAAAAGAACCCTCTCATTGAGACGGTTCTTTTGAGTACCCACAACATATGTTTTGGTTGAGAAATAAAATTAATTTCAGAATAATGAATGAATTATTGACTTGTATAAAACTGGTCAAGATGTATGCCTTGAGAAGTCATTTGCCAAGCTTTTAGCTGGCGAGTTGAAATGGGTCCACTCAGGATATAGTTGTACTCATACTTACAGATAAACAAAAATTTTGAGAGCAAAAATGTGAATATTTTCTTATCCATCAGTTTAAACATTTGTTTTGGGTGCTCAAAAGAACCGTATCATTGAGACGGTTCTTTTGAGTACCCACAAAATATGTTTCTGTTGAAAAATAAAATTAATTTCAGAATAATGAATAATTATTAACTTGTATAAAACTGGTCAAGATGTATGCGTGGGAAAAGTCATTTGCCAAGGCTATACCTGGTAAGTTGAGATGGGTTTGCTCAGGAGATAAATGTACTCATACTTACAGATAAACAAAAAAATTGGGGGTGTAAAAATGTGAATATTTTCTTATCCATCAGTTTAAACATATATTTTGGGTGCTCAAAAGAACCGTCTCATTGAGAGGGTTCTTTTGAGTACCCACAACATATGTTTCGGTTGTGAAACATAATTAATTTCAGAATAATGAATAATTTATTAACTTGTATAAAACAGGGAGAAGTCATTTGCCAAGCTTTTAGCTGGCGAGTTGAAATGGGTCCGCTCAGGATATAGTTGTACTCATACTTTTAGATAAACAAAAATTTTGAGAGCAAAAAAGTGAATATTTTCTTATCCAATCGTTTGAAGATCTGTTTTGGGTACTCTAAAGAACCGTATCATTGAGACGGTTCTTTTGAGTACCCACAACATATGTTTCTGTTTAGAAATAAAATTATTTTCATAATAATGAATAATTATTATTTTGTATAAAACAGGTGAAGATGTATGCGCGGAAGAAGTCATTTGCCAAGGCTATAGCTGGTTAAACAAAATTTTGAGAGTTAAATTCTGAATATTTTCTTATTCATCAGTTTAAACTTTTGTTTTGGGTTCTCAAAAGAACCGTCTCATTGAGACGGTTCTTTTGAGTACCCATAACATATGTTTTGGTTGAGAAATATTAAGAAAATGGATTTTAATTTTTTTTGATTGAACACTCTTATCCAACGGCCTAGTACTTATCGCAAACTTAAAAATATCGTAAACTTGTAAGGTTGAATATGGCATGTATTATTACTGCTTGGTTGAAAGTTTTCCGGATTAATCCTGAATTCAAAATGCTAAATTAGGGAGATTATTATAGCTTATCTGATAAATTTTGAGATTATCTAAACACATTTAACCATTAAAACATGAAATTATTAATTTTTGTAGGCGTCCTGCAAGTTTAAAAATTTGAATTTCTAAAGTTCAGGATTTTGGAAATGTTGAGCTTTCACCCATGTTACTGTAAGTTTGAAAATTTTCGCGAGGGTTTTAGTTGTGTGAAAATAAAATCTTTGTGAAATGGTGACATCAATTTGTCGTTCCCTGATGCAGGTAAATGATGCCTTAGTCGCAAATTTGTAATGTGACAAGTATGTCTTTTGACGCAATTCACAAAAATAAAATTCTCGCGAAAGTTTCTGAATTTACAGAACTTAACAGCCTAGTCTATACTTTTATGGTCTTATTGGGCATAGTCTGCAGCTGTGCAAGTTCTGATAAGGTTAGAAAACCTGGCATGAAAATATTTTCTCCAGCATTGTTTGGTTACTCTTAAAGTTGAAAATGTGTAAGTTTTTTTTTTATTATTCTCTGTCCAAGATAGAGATATATATTTTTTGGTGTCCACTGTGTGTCCATCTGTCGGTTCCTCAGTCCGTAGCCAAATGTCTGTACCCGTTGGGCACATTATATGTATTCTTTGTATAAATGATAAGTATCATCTTTGTTTCCTCAGAATTAACTTAGTAACACCAGAGTTATTTCCCTTGACTTACAAATATACTGCAAAAACTATATTTGCTTTTTGTGTCAGGAGACCGTCTAGTAAGTAATTTGCATAAAAAGCTGTAGCCCATTGCTTTTTCAATTTCCCACTGAAAATTTCGTTGAACTTGAAGAAAAACCTCGAGAGTTATCGAGTCACAAAGTAGAAGGATCAGTGCATTGAGCACTATGTAAATCTTTATCGTGATTCTTATCAAGTTTGAGTAAAATATGTCTCATAGGCCTAGATTAAAAAGAAATGAGTTTAAAATTAAGAATATTTTCTTATCCATTAGTTTTAACATTAGTTTAGGTGCTTAAAAGAACCCTCTCATTTAGACAGTTCTTTTGAGTACCCACAACATATATTTTGGTTGAGACATAAGAAAATTAATATTGAATTTTAATCACTCTTATCTAAAGGCTTGATGCCTATCATTCATTACAATGCAGTGAATTGACTCAACCTGATGGTCAGTGGAAGCAGATTTTGGGGGACCCAACTGTAGATCATCATGGCCTCTAGTTAAGAGTGTGAATTAAAAATTCATATCTTATTTCTCAACCAAAACATATGCTATGGGTACCCAAAAGAATCGTCTCAGTGAGATGGTTCTTTTGAACACCCAAAACATATGTTTAAACTGACGGTTAAGAAAATATTTACAATTTGAAAAAAATTGTTTATCTTGAACCTTGATCATTATTGGTGCTCCCCTTATCTTGTTTAAAACAGGGCCCGAGGTTATAAAACTTTTTTCATGCTCAACTCAGCTGAGCACTAAATTTCAACTGCTCTTAAAAACTAAAATACAAACAAATAAAGAAGTTTCTTGCTTTAAGCCTCTTAGATGTTGTATTTATCATGCTGATAAATGTTCCAATGCCACAATTGTTGGCATTTTAACATTTATGAGCAGGATAAATTTCGCTCTAGCTGAGTTGAGTATGAAAAAGTTTTATAACCTTAGGCCTGCAATTAACTTGTTTAACAGTGGAATAAGGAGAAATTTTGGTATTGTTTGTAGGTATACGTGCAGATGAGCGGAAGATTTTGGAGAAGGCTGCGTATGTGCAGAGTATTAGTTCTGCCACAGCTCCGGTAGTGCCTGTTATGGCGTCAGTCTTTACATTTCTGGCTCTTGTGTTGACAGGAAATGACCTTTCACCGGTAGATGTAAGTGATCTACATTTTCTGTTTTTGTTACAAATCTTATTTATTATCATTTAAAAACTTGTACCTAGTTCGATCATACAACCTGATCCAGATCCCTTGTCTGTCATGAGGTGTGCTTTGTTGATCGCCAACAATTTGCTTTAAAAGACAAGTCATCCTATATACCTCAGGGCAAATTAAAAAGCAAAAGTCACAAAAATGTTCCCTGGGTGATGGTGTACAATATGTTTTGGCAATCAAAAATGTTAAAGGGAAACACTCACCAAAGAATAAATGAGCATTTAAAACACAAAGTTTGTCTATCAAATCAGGTTGCTGCAAATTTTGTCAAAATCTATCAAGAAATAAAGAAGCTGTATCCATTTGAAGTTGCCATTATTTTTATTAATGGGGGTCGACATATCATGAACTTATGACGCCATAACCTCCTAATTAGATATGCAAAATGAAATTGAAAAATAATTTCCCCTTTATTTTGGTTGCCTAATATAGCATTAAAGGATCATTTATACAAGAAATTGTGTGATTTTAAGCAACTTGATAAGATTTCATGCATCTCATTAGAATCTCATTATATATTCAAAATGGCAGCAATGACAGGTTTTCATAAAAAACTCCATTTAACTAAAAGTTTCTTCTTTCTCAGGTGATTTTCATCTAGTTTGCACTAAAATTGTTTGTGTGAAAATGCCTTTCTTTTCAGACACATTTACTTTGTGATGTGGGTTTCACTTTAAACTTGCATTTAACCCATTTAAGCCAAATGGAATTTCCCACCATTATCAATTGGAACAGTCCATTTCTGTTTTTGGGATGTTAGGTGTTTTTTTTTTTAATTTTTTTTTCAAATTTTAATAGAACATTCTGTGAGCAAACAGTGGAGACCCTGATCAGACGCCGCATTCTGCAGCGTCTGATCTGGGTCTGCACTGTTTGCTTATGTCTCACAAAAAGGACGCAAGGCTTAAATGGATTAATGATTGCAATCAAAAACATTGATTTTTGCAATTGAAATCAATGTTTTGATATGTTACAATTCCGATCCTGATTGCCGCTCAGTTTGGTCATAAACCTATTTCCTTTAACTCAAACTTCTGACTCCTCATAATGAAATATCTTGTTCCTTGGACTTTGAGTTAAAGAGTATTGACACTAGTTATGTCAAACCCATTTTATGAGACCCTTGCTTATTTCTATTTTTCGGGCTTTAGCAGTATTTAATTCTATGAGCGAGATCGCAGTGGCTCAGTGGTAGAGTGCTTGACTCAAGACCAAGGGGCCGGGGGTTAAGGCCTCACTCGAGTCACTGTATTGTGTCCTTGAGCAAGACACATTTATCTTGCTTAGTACTGGTTCAGCCCAAGATGATCCGTCCCAACATGACTGAAAGATTGTTGACTGGGACGTAAAGAATAAAAAAAAAAAACTGTGATTCTTTCTTAGAGTTCTGGCATTTGCTGTCAAGTTTTTGGCTGTTTTCGGTATAAACTTCCACAGGTTTGGCCCAACTATTGTGCTATACCCATGCAAACTTATTTTTTAGGCCTTTACCGTAATAGCAGTATTAAATTCTATGAGATTTTCTCTTGGAGTTCTACCATTTGCTGTCAAGTCTCTAGCTGATGCTCAAGTATCCTTTAAACGATACAAGGTAAGGATAGTGAAATCTGTCTTAAGCGGCAAACCAAAAATAGAAAAAAAACAGAAGTTTTAAAGCCACATGGTAGGGTAATGCAGGTGACAAGTACTGCAAAATGCTCCACAGGAGCATTCTGCAATACTTTTGACCTGCATTAAGTGATTATTTGTCTTCAAACAATATTTTTAGTCTTCTTTTGAGTGGCCCCTTAAGACAGGTTTCACTGTACCCTTAGTTTCATTATCACATACAGTGTAGCATAGGTCGAGTTAAGGAAATTTTCTAATCGTAAAATTGTAATTATTTTCTTATCCATTAACTAAAACATGTGTTTTGGGTGCTCAATAGAACCGTCTCAATGAGACTATTCTTTTGAGTACCCACACCATACGTGTTGGGGCAGAAATAAAGATACAAAATCATGCCTCAGTGACTCTGACATATATATCTGGCATAGTGCATTTCTCAGCAGCAGTGGTAGTGTGAGTGTCATACTTTGAATAGTACTCTAAATTGGCATATTCTTTGAGTATGCACAGTGACCTGGTGGCCTTGACCTACTTTTCAAGCTCCAGTGACTTGGACATAAAGTTACTTAACCCTTTCGCTGCCAACAGGTCTAGTATACCAGTCCTACACATACTGCAGCCTATTTGCCACAATGACTGGTTTTTACGCCTTCTGGTTTCCCACATTCCTATGGTTGTCAAGGACATGTGACATCATGGAATTTTTTTAGCATTGTTGCCAGTCAGGTCTCAAGATTATTTCAGACCATCGCATGATGTGCTATTTTAATCAAGTGTGCAATAAAAATAGCCAAAACCAACCTTGGTTGTGGGAATTTACCATATGAAGCTTTATTTTTTAAAAATGGCGGATGGTGAAGCAATACATCAGATGTTATGATTTTCGGTTTGTATGTTTATGAAGTGTTAGAAAATATACTGTAAACCATTTTAGTATGGAAATATATTGTGTTATTTTTAGGTTTGTTTGTTCTCCTACAAAAATAATGGGCAGGATTATATACTTACAGTGGAAAAGGTGGCCCTCCTTACTTGATATAATGATAACCGGTATCCCGATTTTGTGAACTTTTGTTATTTTTCATATTTTTGAAAGAAAAAATATATGCTAAAACAAGTTTTAGGTTGGAAATAAAACATTCAAACCTTTTTCTACATAAACCCTGTTGGTTTTGTATACTATTATTAAAAAATATAGCCGCTATACTTCTTTAACAACAATTACCCGAAACTCTTAGAACCCCCCCGGCAAATGGCTAGTCAATATATAATTATCTGCTTGGCAGCGAAAGGGTTAACCCAGGTAGGAGTGTCAAGTCTTGTACAGTAATTGTCCCCAACATTCTCTTCTACTGTGAGCCTGTGACCTTGACCTACTTTTCATGTCTCAGTGCAGATTGACGGCAAGCGGGGGGCAGGGAGGCCCAAGCAAACATGGAAGAAACTGACAGAGAAAGACTGCCGTGAGTGAAAGCTCACCACAGTTGGCCCTCAAGCAAGGAGCACCTGGAGATCAGGTGTGAGATCTGCTATGCGTGCAGCTAGTCAGTTACCTGGAAAGGGGCCCACTGATGTGGATGATGCCCCTGCACCTGCACGTTAATCAAAAATCCGATTATGATATGATATATATGAGTGACTTGGACATATATCTCACTTAACCCCAGCAGGTAGGACACCCCCCTTCCATGGAATTCTTGTACTTCCAAAATTTAGTTTTAAACAAATTTTATTCAATAAATACAAAAGATATATACAAAATACATACATTGTAAACATACAAAGGATTAGAGACCAATTGAAATTTCCATTAATCTGCATACAATAAATGCAGGATGGTCCATTGTATATATTGAGAGGTCACTGGTTTTTATTTCCAAAATATATTGTATTTCTTTCTTTGAAGATCTATTTTGCCTAAGCAAACCAGTGTAGACCCTGATGAAATGCTGCTTTATGTGGCATTTATCTGGGTTTACACTGTTTGCTACCGAATGGAAAACGTACAGTTTTTAGGCGATTTTTTTCAGCCTCGATATACAGAACTGGAAAGAACTTCATATGATTTCCCTTTCAGAGCCTCAGTTCTGTTTATGAAGTTTCCTAACCGTGAATGTATGCAGGGTTCACACAGGCTTGAAAAGTACTTGAATTTAAAGGGCTTTCTTGAAAAGTCCTTGAAAATTTATATGCCTTGAAAAGTACTGGAAAATCACACAAAGTCCTTGAAAAGTACTTGAATTCTTCTATTTTCTGTAGGAATTCAAACTGTTGATAAAGATCTAAATCAGAATAAAACTGTTGTGCCTTTATTTGGTGCAGCAAATGCCGCACCAAATAAAGGCACAATAATTTTATGCTAATTTTCTAGTACTAATTTCTCCATTATCTCAGTCTAGCATTTCTGAAGTAGAATTTTAAAACTTAAACCATGATTTTTCATTAAATTTTTAGTCCTTGAAAACTGTAAGATAGTTGTTAGAAGTCCTTGAAAAGTCTTTGAATTTTACTTAAACTTGCCTGTATGAGCCCTGAATATTTTTTCCTTTCAGAGTATTCTTCTTATGGATGAGATGGAGCATCATCAATGGCAAATATTTAACGAGAAATATGCCCTTGTTCTAAATAAAGCTGTCTTCAAGTGGGAGAAAGATAACCTCGACAGAGAAGAACAGGTCAAGGTCAAATCCAAAGAGGTCATGGAAATGAAAGGTATTTCTGGCATTTTAACTTGTTTCTTTGTTGAAAACCTATTAACTCTTTGCTTGCTAGGAGCCACTGTTGTCATCTGCTGATAACCTTTGGAAACTGTTTGGACCCAGATCAGGACAGACAAAATCCAAACCATTTGACACTCTGATAGTGTTGTTGAAAGAATTTTTTGAAGAAGTTAATTTTGAAAAAAATTAGACACCAACAAGAGCATGAAAAATTATCCAGTTAGTGAGTGAGTACAATTTGACAAACTGAGATGCTGTGTTTCTTTGTAATGTGTTAAAGTGGGACACAGTATATAGATTCAGTCTTTACAGAAAGGCTGACTAGATTCCCGTTGTGTGAAAGCATCCCCATCACTCTTTTGTGAATGAAAAGGAAACAAATGGGAAAGTAGTAGACTGTCTTATATTTATAAGGACTAGATCCGGTATGAAAACAGGGATCCCATATAGGCCGAGTCTTGAGGAAGCTATTCTTGAACATGAGGCCAATAGGCAAGGTGTTCAAAGATTTTGATTAATTGTCATCCAATTAAAGGATGACAGTCAACATACATGTATCTATAAAATCTGTGATCAAATCTGTGATCAAAAGCCACCATATACACCTGGTTCCTTATTATCAGTGATCGTTGGGGAACAAAAGACACTGAAAATCAACATACTGGTAGTGACGATGTATTTCCATGTATTAGCCATTTCATTGGGAGCCCAGATAGAAGGGGACCAGTATGTTTGGCAATCAAGCAATGCTTGTTCACCAAAAATACTGGTCCCTTTTTATCTGTGTTTACAATTAGCAACACATTCTTATAAATACAGCATAAGGTAGGATCGCTTTTTGTTCTCCAAATATGAAAGTTTTAAATACCTGTAACCACCATTTAGTTAACATTATTTTTGTTTGCTTTTAAATTGCTACAGTGAAAAGTCCAGCTGTAAATGGAAAAGTGATTGGTTCAGAGGAAGAGAAACAGAAGTTGAAAGATACAGAAGTGAATGGGGATATAGACAGAGTAGAACAACCTCCAGCACTCAGGGGTCTTACATTCATGGTAGAGAAGGTAGGAATATATAACAGGTAGAAACAGAAACTAAAAGATACAGAAGTGAATGGGGATATAGACAGAGTAGAACAACCTCAAGCACTCAGGGGTCTTACATTCATGGTAGAGAAGGTATGTGAATATATAACAGGTAGAAACAGAAACTAAAAGATACAGAAGTGAATGGGGATATAGACAGAGTAGAACAACCTCCAGCACTCAGGGGTCTTACATTCATGGTAGAGAAGGTAGGAATATATAACAGGTAGAAACAGAAACTAAAAGATACAGAAGTGAATGGCGATATAGACAGAGTAGAACAACCTCCAGCACTCAGGGGTCTTACATTCATGGTAGAGAAGGTAGGAATATATAACAGGTAGAAACAGAAACTAAAAGATACAGAAGTGAATGGGGATATAGACAGAGTAGAACAACCTCCAGCACTCAGGGGTCTTACATTCATGGTAGAGAAGGTAGGAATATATAACAGGTAGAAACAGAAACTAAAAGATACAGAAGTGAATGGCGATATAGACAGAGTAGAACAACCTCCAGCACTCAGGGGTCTTACATTCATGGTAGAGAAGGTAGGAATATATAACAGGTAGAAACAGAAACTAAAAGATACAGAAGTGAATGGCGATATAGACAGAGTAGAACAACCTCCAGCACTCAGGGGTCTTACATTCATGGTAGAGAAGGTAGGAATATATAACATGTAGAAACAGAAACTAAAAGATACAGAAGTGAATGGCGATATAGAAAGAGTAGAACAACCTCCAGCACTTAGAGGTCTTACATTCATGGTAGAGAAGGTATGTGAATATAAGAATGTTGTTATTGCACCTTCTCATATCAGGGTGCGATATACAAGTTCAAATTTCTGTCCCTCCATCTGTCATTTCCTCTGTCCATCAGTCAAACTCTTGACCCTTGACCTATATTTCACGCTCCATTGACTTTGTCAGAATTTTATGTCGAGTAAAGTACTAAAGTGTGTTTCTCAATACTTTTGATAGCTAGGATTATGAAACTTTGCACAGTAAATGCCCTTCACATAGTCTACAAGCACGCATCTTGACCTGTTACCCTTGACCTATATTTCATGCTCCATGGACTTTTGTCAAAATTTTACTAAAGTGGGTATCTCTCTACCTATGATAGTGAGGCCTATTAATTTTTGCATAGTTATTGTCCTTGACATTCTCAACATGTATGCACTTTGATCTGGCACCCTTGACGTACATTTGACGGTCCATTGCCTTTATCAGTATATTACATTGACCTCAAACGTGATTATTTTGCCCAATGCAGGTGCGATATAGACATCCACGGAGTTCTTGTGTAGTAGATAGAAACAGAAAGTGGAAGATGCTAGTGAGTTGCTGCATATTCTATAACTCTCATGAACAGACTCAATAAAACCCAGCCTTTGTTTTATGTTTTGTAGGTTTTTTCCTCTTAAGAAGGATCAGTTTTTACAATTTTTTTTATATTTCATAAGAGTTGATTACCGTTTACATTTGAGGATGCCCATTTAATTTCAGGGGAAGCTGGTTGGTATCTGTGGCAGTGTTGGCTGTGGCAAGTCTTCACTGATGTCAGCGATACTAGGAAGGGTATGTATTAAACATCATTGTCTATACATTAACACCCAAAATAAACATGCATATATATATACAGAGGGATATAGTGAATCAACTGAGCCAATAGATGCTGTAAATATTTTGCCTCTAGCGAGATTGGAACCCACGACCTCGGCAACACCGCCTAGCACTACACCAGACATCAACACTACCAATTGCGCCACTGAGCCATCCCCAAAAAAGGATGTTCAGGAAGCGCTGATATTGATGACGACTGATGCAGTACACGTCGTATATTGGTTCTTTTTCAATGGATGGCATTTATTTCGTTCGCAAGTGAAATATATATATATAGTAGAGAGAGAGAGAGGGAGAGAGAGAGAGAGAGAGAGAGAGAGAGAGAGAGAGAATCTGTCATGGATAAACCACTGGCTTTGTAAAACAGGGGTTGTAAGTTTGATTCTCTGCTTCTGCTGTCTGTAGGATGAGACTTTAAACTGTGGCCCCAGCTTCATATATGACCTTAACTGCTGGGAGACATTAAACACAAACACACACAAATATGCATAGATTGTATATTTCTCTCTCAGCCCTACAAGGTGCAATTTCAAAGATTGTAAGCTAGAATACCCAGTTTTGCAGAAACTTTTTTTTTTTTTTTTTTGTTTGTGGCCGTGTTCCTTGGCTGAACCAGTACTGGCCGGGTGGGTTTGTGGTATTTGTGGTTCTATGTCCAGGAACTCCCGAAGGCTCAACTGGCAGTGGTTCTGGTTTTAAAGCGTCTCAGAAGACGGGTCAACGGCTTAGTCTCATCCGACAGACTGGGAGAAGCCGGGAATCGAACCTGCGACCCCTGGTTTACAAGACATAGGTTTATCCCCTACACCACGGCGGCTTCACAGAAACTAAAAGATACAAAAGTGAATGATGACAGAAAGAATAAAACAACCTCCTAAATGAACATCAATCTTTTTTGCTAAAAACTCATGTTTCCCAGTGGCAGATCAAGTTTAAGACCAAATTAGTTCATTTTCATGGGGAAATTTAAGAAAAATGAGGTAAAAATCAATAAATGTATCCCCCATTATACATCTGAACCCCCTTACTCTCAAAAAGTTTGCTTAACTGGACCTAGGAGTATCTCTAATTTTGCAATCCATTATATTATGTTTCTATGTAGTCTTTATAAACTCTATCTTGTTTGGCAATCCTATAAATCATATACTTTGTTAACTCTTTGCCTGCTGGCGGCGAATTTTGTCATCTCCTGGTGATATTTGCAAACAGTTTGGGCCCAGATCCTGTCGGGCCTAATCTGAATCCAAGCTGTATGACACTCTGATAGTGTTCGTGAAAGAATATTTTTAAAAGAGTAAGGTTATCAGCAGATGACTAATGTCACCTAGCAATGAGGGACTTGAAGCATGACTCTATGCATATATGTTATATGTATCAAAAGCTCATGAGCTGGTCCATTTCTCTAGATGGTGCATGTATCTGGAAAGATAGCCCTTGAAGGAAGTCTAGCCTATGTGTCCCAGCAGGCCTGGATCATGAACACAACAGTCAGAGAAAACATTCTCTTTGGGGAAGAATATGACTCAGAGAGGTAAGAGACTCATCTCCCTAGATTGTGGCCTTTTGACCCTTTTTATGCTGGACACCTGAAAATGAGTACTTTTGCAAACACTGTAGACTCAGATGAAATGCTGCACTATGCAGCGTTTCATCGTGGTTTACATGTTTTGCTAAGATTAAAGCAATCTTTACTGGAAACAGGCAAACAGTGTAGAGCCTGAGGGACTGCTGCAAAATGCAGCATTTCATCAAGATCTTCATAATTTGTTGAGATAAAACTACCTTATGAATAGAATTACATCAGAATTTGAAAATTCTGACATGTGACTCCTTTAACACTTTGTATTCGGGGAAACCCCTAAAGGAGTACTTTGGCAAACATTGAAGACCCAGATGAAATGCAGCATAATGTTTGTAAAGGTAAAAAATATCTTCTGACCAAAATTACAATATTTTTTGAAAATTATAACCTGACACCCCTAGATATGAACAATGGACTATCCCAAGTTTATTGTTTCAAACCAGAAGTTAGAATCTGTTAGAATACAATGGGCTAAAATCAATTTGACTCTATGAAAAAGGTTAATACCACTCCCAAGTAAAGATGTCTATAATGTCACAAGATGTCTATAATGTCACAAGATGTCTATAATGTCACAAGATGTCTATAATGTCACACAATGTCTGTAATGTCACAAGATGTTTATAATGTCACAAGCTGTCTATAATGTCACAAGATGTCTATAATGTCACAATATGTCATCCAGGTTCCCATAAAAACACAAGCTAACGATGAATCTTATTGCAAACAAATAGCACCAACTTCGGACCGGGCCGCGTAGCACAGTCTGTAAAATGTCTGACTGCAGATCCAGGGGTCGCAAGTTCAATCCTGGCCTGTACTTTGACGGAGATTGATAATGAATGGCCATGCTCCTCTCTTTCGCTGATTCAAGAAGGGTTGTTGTCAGTTACAAGCGAAAGTATGTTCACGAAGTACTGGTTAACCACTTAGTCAAGCTTGCCGAGGAAAAAAGTGTGGTTAGGTAAACTGACCGTTCCGACATGACCATAGCTGTTGACTGGGAGGTAAAGAACCAAACCAAACAAAACAAGCACCAACAGCAGAATCTAGGGCAAAGATTTGGTACCAGTAAAATGCATTTAAACCCCCCGGTGGCTTAGGCTGCAGTCCGTTCAAAGGCGGTGGTTCTGTTGTTGTTGACTTTTTGTTTATTGTTACTCCCATTGTGGGAGTCTGTAATTGTTCTATGTTTTGTTGTACGTTACTTTATGTCCATTCTAGTATTGCAATCATCTTGATGGAGAAGAGAGAGCTGATTGCTTTGCTTAATTTGTCTTCCTGGTGTCTCGTGATGGTTGAGAGGCTCTTCCTCGCGGTGCCACGGGGTTGTCTGCAGTTTGTGATTGTGGTATTTCCTGATCATACTCACTTACTATTTTTTTGGTATTACTGAAAATGATGGTCATCATTGTCCTCCGTTTACATTTTTAAGAAAAGTATATCTCTAATGTTGTTATGCCAATCGTGATCAAATTTCATGTAAAGCAGCATTATGTAGGGGGCAAGGCTACATATGTAAGGTTTTTGGGCTGATTGGATTGGAACTCTGGTTGCCATGGCAACATAAAGCTCTTATAGACTTATAATACGGTTTGGTTGAGAAATAAAAAATAATAATTTTCAGTTACACACTCTCCTCTGGAGGCTATACATGTACTTTTTATGGGACATAGACAAACAGTGCAGACCCAGATCAGACGCCGCAGAATGTGGCATCTGATAAGGGTCTCCATTGTTTGCTTACAGAATGTTTTGTTAAAATCTAAACACCGGGCCTCATAGCGCAGTTGGCAATGTGTCTGGCAACAGATGCTAATCTGACTGCAGATCCAGGGGTCACGAGTTTGACCCCGGCCCGGTCCCATGCTTTCATGAAGATTGATCATGAAATAATTTCTATGGTCATTCTCCTCCCTTCCGCTGAATCATCCAAGAAGGGTTGTTGTCAGTTACAAGCGAAAGTATGTGCACGAAGTACTGGTTAACCACTTAGTCAAGCTTACCCAGGAAAAAAGTGTGGTTAGGTAAACTGACCATCCCGACATGACCATAGCTGTTGACTGGGAGGTAAAGAACCAAACCAAACAAAACAAGCACCAACTCTGGGTATTACTGAAAATGACGGTCATCATTGTCCTCCGTTCCCATTTTTATGAAAAGTATATCTCTAATGTTGTTATGCCAATCGTGATCAAATTTCATGTAAAGCAGCATTATGTAGGGGGCAAGGCTACATATGTAAGGTTTTTGGGCTGATTGGATTGGAACTCTGGTTGCCATGGCAACATAAAGCTCTTATAAACTTATAATACGGTTTGGTTGAGAAATAAAAAAAATATTTTTCTGTGCAGAATTATGATATTTCTCTCATCTGTAGCAGCGACACTTGTCTTTTTCGACCACAGTGGAGACATAATCCATATAAATATTTCGACTTCTGTGGGGGTTGAACCCACGAATGCAGCGTGCGCTCCTAGCACTGCAACGTCTGACGTCCTTAACCATTACACCATGGAGGCATCCCCAAAAAATGATGCTCAAGTAGAATATTTAAAGACGCCAGACGCTGCAGTACACTCCGTATGTGGGTTCTATTTAAGTATTTTTCTGTGCAGAATTATGATATTTCTCTCATCTGTAGCAGCGACACTTGTCTTTTTCGACCACAGTGGAGACATAATCCATATAAATATTTCCACTTCTGTGGGGGTTGAACCCACGAATGCGGCGTGCGCGCCTAGCACTGCAACGTCTGACGTCCTTAGCCATTACACCATCGAGGCATCCCCAAAAAAGGATGCTCAAGTAGCATATATAACGACGCCAGACGCTGCAGTACACTCCGTATATGGGTTCTATATTAACTATTTTTCTGTGCAGAATCATGATATTTTTCTCAATCTGGTGTAGTGGTTAATGACACCAGGCGTTGCAGTGCTAGGCGCTCAGGCTGCATTTGTGGGTTCAACCCCCACAGAAGTTGAATATTTATATGGATTATGTCTCCACTGTGGTCAAAAAAGACAAGTGTCGCTGCTACAGATTGAGTGAAATACCATAATTCTGCACAGAAAATAGTTAATATAGAACCCCTATACGGAGTGTACTGCAGCGTCTGGCGTCGTAATATACGCTCCTTGAGCATCCTTTTTTGGGGATGCCTTGATGGTGTAATGGTTAAGGACGCCAGGGGTTGCAGTGCTAGGCGCGTAGGCTGCATTTGTGGGTTCAATCCCCACAGAAGTCGAAATATATATATGGATTATGTCTCCACTGTGGTCGAAAAAGACAAGTGTCACTGCTACAGATTTGAGGGAAATTTCATAATTCTGCACAGAATAGTAATTTTCAGTTATGCAATCTTATCTGGAGGCTATACATTCAGAGTGTAAAAGCCTAGAGTCCTTTTTGTGGGATGAAGGCAAACAGTGTAGACCCAGATCAGATGCCGCATAATGTGGAGTCGGATCAGGGTCTCCACTGTTTGCTTACAGAATGTTTTATTAAAATCCGAATAAAAATGAAAAAAAAAATAGCACCCAACATCCCTTAAAATGGAAACTGGTCCTACTGATATGAATAGGAAAGTCCATTTGGCTTAAATGGGTTAAACTCGATATCCAAACATATTTTGAGAGAGACATTAAGGGTGTGAAACACATTTCAGATATGCTGCTGTTGTGAAATCCTGTGCCTTGGAAGAAGATTTCTCAGACTTTGTGGAAGGTGACCAAACTGAGGTACTCGGATTGACACTTTTATGCTGATGATATTCTTATATTTGTGATTATCGGTTGACCTTTGACAGCAAGATCAGAATTCAGTCCCCAGATTCTAGAGATACAAAATGGGTCTTTACAGGTTTACATAAGCAATTTTTTCTGTGTAAAACTGTAAATATTTTTTTTCCATCGTTTTAAACATATGTTTTGGGTGCTCAAAAGAACTGTCTCATTAAGATGGTTCTTTTGAGCACCCAAAACATATGTTTTGGTTGAGAAATAAGAAAATTAATTTTCGTTACGCTGTTTTGGCCTTATAAACTGAAGCCCTGGTTTCTATGAAGGTTAGGGGTCTGGGAGTTATAGTTTGTGTTATGAGGTTAATTAGAAGGCTATGAGATTTACAAATGGTGGTTATAGGGTAATATATACATTTTCAAAGCAAGCCTTTAATGAATTTTTAGAATTTTGCAACCCTTAAAGCCTCAAGAAATGCATAGATATGATTGACAGCTGCCAAGCTCACTTGTCCGTGCAATATGCTTTGAAAATCGAATTCATTAACCAGAAGTGACTCTGTTGTTGTGATTGACAGGCAGCCACACCTGATTCGCACATGCAAAACAAGCCTCTTATATGCTTCATTCGCTGTCTGTATTCACATTGGTTGTTTCACTTTTCTGTTTTACACTCCTGCAAAACCCTTAATATGCTTACATATTTTAGAATACAAAACTTTTATGTTTCCTTAATTATAAGTAATTTCTATATATTAGATATTTATAATAAAATGTAAATATATAAAGTAATAAAATAAATATTTGGTCTTTTTTCATGGAATCATGAACACATTGGGTCACTTGCAAAGTTAATGTGCAAGAGACACAATGTGTTCATAATTCCATGTTCTTGATTCAATGTTCTTGACCAAAAATTGAATTTATTTCTTAAGTGAACCCCCTAATTTGTAATGGCAAGAACAATGGTGAATCACAGAATGTACATATAGTAAGAATGTCAGTCTGTCCTTCTCTAAACAAAAGCTCATGTGTTCATTAGCTTTTTTACCATCTGAGATTGATATATTTTAATATGGGCCTCAATGCGAGTAAACCTGTCTTCGGGGGTTTGCGAACAACAAAGGCGCAGACCAACCTGCGCATCCGCGCTGACTGATCAGTGCCTTTGTTATTCGTTCATTAAAAAGTATAATATCTAAACTTGCTACAAGTGAAATTTCAATTTTCTAGCTAGTCTATGTAGCTGAGCAGACTGGTTTGAGTCTCACTTTGTCGGAAACCCCAAAGACAGGTTTTGTCCCGGCTAGGCCAATACATGTATAATATTTGGATATTAAATATAATATTTATATGCAAGAATAGCGGCTTTATCTTGCTACCTGTTATCTCCCTTAAACAAACTTAAAAGACAAAGCCTTGTGCCCTGCAATACTTTCATTCCCTTTGAGATATTTTGATATGTTACCTGAAAGAATAACAACTCCAAACAAAACAACAAAACTTTTGGCTGTTTTGAATAAATGAGGAGGGCCTTAACTCCTGTGGTCTAGGCAGTGACCACAGTGGTCTAGGCAGTGACCACAGAAGGAGAAAGACTATTCCAACTTGGAATTGTTAAGAAAAAAAATTAAATCATCATGGCATCACTGTACGAGGGTCATTTGGAAAGTTCTTAGCATGGCATCATAACTCCACAATGCGTTGATAAAATGCTATCAAATTATACATTTTTGGAAACAAGATTTCAACGGCTATTTAATTGTTTAATTTTTGTCTAAAAAGAACTTAGCGTGCACGTGCAGCACATGCTCAAAATGAGTAGGGGTTTATATTTTGGCGAAAATTTTAAGTAAAATACTTGGAAAAAAGCCAAGGAAAATTGGGGACCTTATTTGCGATCATGATTTGACAAATTAACGATTTGGTGCCAACTAATTTTTTATTAAAATATATTATGCGATCATTGCTTGCACGACTACCACCTTTACATTCGAAAAATGTTGACTAATAGAGAAATGATAGACTTTCAAAAATGGGACTTTTTTCGATTTTTCTTTATACTTTTACTATAAATTGTGTCACTACAGGAGCACGAAAAATGCCTCATGAGTATGTTTTTTGCTTTATTTGTAGCGAACAATGCATAAAAAATCATTTTGTCGCGCAAAAAGTGCGGCTTGTGTTGTTCTGTATTCAAGAAAATTATTCCTTATAACACTACCCCTACTTTTCAAGAAGTGGATGGGGTTACTTAACCCCTCACATTTTGTCGATGGCATAAGAAATTCTCATGGTATTGCGTCTACTATCACTAAATTGATTGATTTCTACTCTCAAGGTATTATTACTGTTTTGTTTGCCACCGTTTTCAATTGAAATAAACCAGAACGTCAACTCATCGCTAAACTTACTCTGCCCCATGGGAAGATTATAAGAGTTATCTTCCTTTTGTTCTGGTTTACAAAATTTATTTTGGTTTCAATACAAAGAGCATAAAGTGAGCTTGACAAAAATACCAACCCATGACATTTTTAAACGACTGTCCGTAAAATATTTTCAAAATATGTGCATTGTGACATGCGATTTTTAGTCGAAAAAACTAGCGCATTGCTTTGCTTTCTAGATGGCTTTGGTATTGCTGTTCCGATATTTAGTTATTAGAAACATACAACTCGGTAATCAATTGTATGATAACTGTACCAGATTGTGGCCTACCAAATTGTGCAAAATTATCTAATTTCATGAACTATTTTTAATGTTCTGCACACTTTTCAAAAGGTAAAATGTTATATTTGCCACTGAAATTTTGTGTTTTCCAGTATACAAACAGTACATGTATTCACAATAATATTTTTCGTTTCTGCATTATAATATCCTCATGAAATTTGTGCCATAACATGGAGGAAAGATGGCTCTTTAAAGTGATACCAAACATGCATAATGTGATGACTTGGTAACTTTGAAACTGAGAGGAAGGGTCAATTACTAGACACAGCACCACAGTGCATCGTATGAAAGAGAAGTAAAGAGGACCGATCCCTACGGGCCTCAAGAGATTGCCACTCAAGCTCATCAAGCATTATGCTGACACTACTTGTGTTTCGTCATCTCCTGCATATCCAGCGGGCTGCTGTCCTCTGAACATTCTCAATTTGGTTAATCTGAAGTTTTGAGTAAGGGCTTTAAATGTGTGTTACATACTCCAGTTTAAGCTGAACCAAAATTTTGTATGCAACTTCCTTTATATTCTTAGGTGTGAAATCGGATTTTGCTGTCAGAAGTCAGCCCATAATCCCTTTTAAGTGAAAACAAATGTGTGTTTACTATTGCATGGAAAAATGAAAAAAAATAAAGGGTGGTAAGTCAGAAAATGTTTTTATTTTATTTAAAGTCTTTATATGAATGAATGTGAAATAATATGACAGAAAAGGGGATAATCAGGAAATCTCCAAATTACACTAAATAACATGAGCAGAGGGTTCGTAGCAAAAAATAGAGATTTTTAGTAGGGCAATAGTAAACACACATACTTTTAGTTTTGGCCTTACTTCAATATGATGATTTTATGTGCCCTTTGTGGTCAGTTTGTAACAGTGTTTACTTTATCTATATGTCTAAGGATAAAGGAGCATGGTGGCTCTGACAGTGGTATAGTGCTTAACTTTAGATGGAATGGTCGCTGACTCCAGCCTCATTGGAGCCACTGGATTGTGCCCTTGAGCAACACACTTTATTGTCTGCTTAGTAGTCGTTAATCATAGAAAACATCCCAACATGACTGAACAATTTTGATTGTGATGTAAAGCATCAATACATTAAAACAACAATGGTCAGATGATCTCCCATATCATTATGATTGACTCAGGATATGAATAACCATAGATATTTCAAAGACTGGTTCTGATATTTAACAGATTGGAGAAAGAGGAATCAATCTTAGTGGTGGACAGAAACAGAGGATCAGTCTAGCTAGGGCAGTATACAGTAACAGGGATATTTACTTATTAGACGACCCTCTGTCAGCTGTAGATATCCATGTTGGCAGACATATCTTCACAGAATGTGTCAAGAAAGTGTTGAAAGGAAAAACTGTTCTGTTTGTCACTCATCAGCTCCAGGTACTTTCTTTCTCTTCCTTTTCTTTCTTTCCTTTCTTCTATCTTTCTTCCTTACAGCTTTAATCACCATGATATTTAGCTGTTTTAATAGTAATAAAAATTTTCCTTTCATATAAATAAAGCTTAAAGATGTTGAAGGGAGCGCAGTGGCTCAGTGGTAGAGTGCTTGACTCGAGACCGAGGGGTCGCCCGTTCAAGCCTCACCGGCGTCGCTGCGTTGTGTCCTTGAGCAAGACACATTAACCCTTAGGCTAGCTTAGTACTGGATCAAACCAGGAAGATCTGTCCCTACATAACTGAAAGATTGTTGATGGGACGTAAAGAATCAAATCAAAACAAACAAAACAATATATGGAAGTATTTTCGCCCAAATATGCAAATTTCTGGTAGTAAAATATCTATTAATTTTTGCTTATGAACTTTTCATGTTAAAAATGAAAAATACATATATTTGGGTCAAAATACTTCTATATATTGTAGTCAGATAATTGTCGTTCATGTTCATGCAAATGGTTTTCTCAAAAGTTCACCCAGCCTGTCGGTATTTAAACCAGGAAGTAACTCCAAAGACTGATATGCATGCTGCCGATTGCTCAAAAGCAGCTGCATGTTGGGGTGTAAAGTGATGTATATGAGATGTATAAATTGTTCATACAACAATGTGGCCGTGATAAAAAAAGAATTTTTTGTTTATACAGGAAAAATTTTATACAAGTAAGAGCTTTTGAAAGATATATCCCCATAAAAATTCAATTGCTTATTTCTCAACCAAAACATATGTTGTTGGTACTTAAAAGAACTGTATCAATTAGATGGGTCTTTTGAGCACACAAAACATAAGTTTAAATTGATGGGAAAGAGATTTATCACAATTCTATTCCCAATGTACCCATGCACTTAAATTTGTTTTTTCTCTCTGGTAGTACCTTAGTCAGTGTGACCTGGTCATGTTTATGAAGGAAGGGGAGATAACTGATACGGGTACCCACGAGAAACTAATGGAGGGTGATAACGAATACGCTAGTCTCATCAAAATGTTTTATACCCAAGAAACGGAGGAGGAAGCCAATCAAAACAGACCTGGTAATTTTTATGTCATTTCTTTTTCCTGCTGAAAGCTTTGCAGGCTGGGTAATTTTTCATGCTTTTGTTGTCGTTTGCTTACTTTTTTCAAAATTATTTTTTTTTTTTAAATATTCTTTCAGGAATACTGTCAGAGAAAGTCGGACCTGATCTGGGCCCAAAATGTTTGCAAAGGTTATCAGTAGATGACAAAAGTCACCGCAAGCATGGAGAGTGTTAAAACTTTGTCAGCAAGTGATGAGGAAAAAAAACATGCAAAAATATCAATAAGATTGTTAAGGTCTATTTGACTACCTAAGGAGATGTGTTGAATGTAGTTTTGGGGAAACAGTGTAAACCCTGATCAGGTTACACCTTCAGGAGCAGGCTGATTTGGGTCAATACTGTTCATCCCAATTTTTGGGGTATAACTGTCAAGGTTTATGATACACTTCTACAGCCTCACAATAGAAGCCTGCCTTTGCAGTAACATATTGTAGATCTTGTATCCTTGGTTTTTTAAATTTTTTTTGCTTCATGACAATGTTGCCAACAGTAAATAACCAACCCTAGAGCCAAGCAGTAATCTCCCAAGTCTCATAACCTAAATAGTTAAGAGTGGGTAATGGAAAAATAATTTTCTTATTACTTAGCCAAAGCACATGTTGTTGGTACTCAAAAGAACTGTCTCATTGAGACGGTTCCTTTGAGCTTACGAAACATATGCTAAAAATTACCGGTAAGAAAATATTTACAATTTTACGCTGAAAAATTTTGTCCATAAGAGATGGAGTTCAATTTAGTAGGGAAATGTCATGTGGGTTAGGTTACGTATACACCACTTTTCTGCTTTGTGGTCGAAACCTGTCTTTTCATCTACATGATATTACACATTCTATATGTCTGCCAAAGATCTAGCAACCCATGTTTGATTCCTAGCGAGGCAGGTTGAAGATGAAAATGGTACTTTTTTGACTGGCTTTAACATTTTGAGCCTTAAATTCATATGAAAACAAAGCAACAACAATTATCATTTGTTAGATAAAATATCCATGTTCTTGCTATATACTAAAATGTGACAACCTTTTGTGAGTGTCTTTCATGTAATAAGGGATCTTCAAAATGCTAAAATGTGACAACATTTTATAGGTATCTTTCATGTAAAAAGGGATAGCTTAAAATAGCATGTTAGGATAATTTCTACTTGTTTTTAGAGAGTGTACTAGCATTTAGCAAGTGCTGAATTTGATAATCAAAATGTTTGTATATGGTAAACCCTTAAAAAGGTACTTTTACAAACAGCGAAGACCCAGATGAAATGCAGCATAATGCGGCATTTCATCAGGGTCTGCACTGTTTGTTAAAGTAAAAAAGATCTTCAGACAAAAAATGCAATAGTTAAAAAAAAATACAACCTGACACCCCTAGATAATACAAAGGACCATCCCAAATTTATTGTATCTAACCACAACATATGTTTTGATTGAGAAATAAGAAAATTATTTTTTGGTATGCACTCTTAACTAAAGACTTGGTAATTACTTCCAGATCATTCCAAAATCCTTCACAGACAAATATCATTAGATCATCCATCATCACCTAGACAACGTACCTTCTCACAGCTGTCAAACATTAGCGGGGATATTCCTGGATCTCCGACCTCTGCAAGGGCTTTCAGGGACCCCTTGAGGCAGATGAGTGTCATGTCAGAACGGACAGACAGTGTTGAAAGTGTGCCTCAGGATCAAGCAGGTAAGGAAAGGCTTCAAGTACGGTAAATGTTCTAAAATTATGTCTCCCCCCTTGAGGGTTGGGAGACATATTGTTTTTCCCCAGTCGTCCATCTGTCTGTCTGTCTGTCACAAATCGTGTCCGCTCTATAACTTGAAAACCGCTTAAGCTATATTCACAAAACTTTATACAAGTATCAACCAACATGAGTCAACGTGCAGAGTGCAAGAATAGTAACTCTGTCATTTATACTCTTTGAGTTATTTCCCTTGGAACTTTGTCCATCACAAAAACAATTATCTATGACTATTTTATACCAGGTTATGATTGTGCAATAATTAACTACATTGACAGATATCTTTACTAGATACGAGCTGATTGTCTGCATGAAATGACTAGAATTTCCGTTAGAAATTGTACTTAATGTTTCTGTTTGAAATTGTATTTAATGACTCTTACTTTTGACATCAAAAGGGGGGAGACATCTGTTTTTTCGTAGAAAAAATCAATTCTAGTTTCAAACACTTTTCTCTTTCTTCTCTCAGATAAAATGTTGATTATCAGGGCTAGAACTCACAAAATGCTTGTCAGAATAGCAAACAGGGAAGACCCTGATCAGACTGCTTCTTCAGAAGCAGCCTGATCTTGGATCTGCACTGTTTATCTAGGTCTAGGCCTTTTTGGCATTCAGTTAGTGTTTCAAATTTTAATATTTACGCCAGCAAGACACAAAATAAACACCATAAAATGAGCCAGATTTTGGTACTTACATGGGTGAAAGTTTTCAGGATTATTCCTGAATTCAGGATTTTGAGGCTGACTTTCCACAGAAAGTCAGCCTCAAAAAGCTGAATTAAGGAGACCATAATAGCTTCTCTGATTTATTATCAGTTTGTCTAAGGACATTTGACCATTTAAACTTGAATTTGTGAATATTTAGTGGGCATACTGCAAATTTTAAGAATGGAATTTCGAAAGTTCAAGATTTTGGAAATTTTGAACTTTCACCCATGTACTTATCACATTGCTAGCAGTTAAGGCTAAGGAAAACCTGCATATAAGAGCAGGCTCACCAGACCATTCGCTGCTTGCACACACAATCTACATGTATGGGAATAAATGCAGGCTCAGACCAAATTCAGACCTCCTGCTCTACTGGATACGTCCACATAGGCGTTTAACCCTTAAAACGCCAATCACGACTGCAGCAGACGACAAATTTTGTGACATCTTTCTCAATTTTTGAAAAAAATAAGGTATGATTTTTCATAAGAATCATCTGCCAGCAGACAATTCTCATGAAATATCATGCCTTATTTGTTATTTTTGTAAAAGAGGCAAAATGTGCAATTCTCGTCTGCTGCAAATTATATGTGGCGCTTTAAGGGTTAAACATTCATTGGCATTGTTGCGAGAAATTCTGACTTGTATGCAAACATGCGAACAACGAAGATGCAAATCAGCCTGCACATTGACACAGTCTGGCCAGGGCCTCTGTTATTTGTCTTCTTGAAAGTAATAAAACTCCACTTCCTACATGTAAAATTTCAATATTCTAGCTAGCCTATCTAGCTGAGTAGGCTGGTTTAATTTTACTTCAGCTTAACTTGGTATCAGATTCCAAAGACAGGTTGGTTGTCTCGCATCAAAGCCAATTTGATTATTCATACTTACCTGATAAATGCTTATTTCAGCAACACCATAAACACACTTTTATCTAACTTAATTATGGTAACCGTTTTTCTAGAAGACCCGGAGTTTACCTATTTGGCCCCTAGATAAGAGTGCATAATTATACCCCCCGCAAACTTTGTTTGTAGGGGGTATACTGTTTTCACGTTGTCCGTCTGTGCGTCCGTCCGTGCGTCCGTAACGTTTTGTTTCCTTAATATCTTGCGTCCGTAACGTTTTGTTTCCTTAATATCTTGAAGATTCATTGCTGGATTTTCATCAAACCTTGCAAACATGTTCATATATGCAAGACAAATACTTTAGACAAAAAAGTAAGGGCTAGGGGCCAATTCTAACTTTGTTTGTAGGGGGTATACTGTTTTCACGTTGTCCGTCCGTCCGTGCGTCCGTCCGTAACGTTTTGTTTCCTTAATATCTTGAAGATTCATTGCTGGATTTTCATCAAACCTTGCAAACATGTTCATATATGCAAGACAAATACTTTAGACAAAAAAGTAAGGGCTAGGGGCCAATTCTATCAGAGTTATTTCCCTTTGTAGTTCTAAATGGCTTTTTATATAGGGTTTTATGCTTATGCTATTATAGGCCATACACAGGCCGATCAACTCCTACCGAAGCTTTTGATGGAACAATTTGGTACTTTTCCTATACAATGTAGACACATTGAACATATGCATGAAGGAGCTTGGTTCAGAAAAAATAATTTTTGACAAAATGACAGCAGTGAGAACTTAGACAATTTTTCCCTAATAAGGCTTTTGTATATGCATAGATGGTGCCTTCATGGGGGGATCAACTCCTGCCACAGCTTTTGATGGAGCAATTTGATACTTTGCCTATACAATGTAGACTCATTGAACATATGCATGAAGGAGTTTGGTTCAGAAAATATAACTTTTGACAAAATGACAGCAGTGAGAAGAACTTAGACAATTTTTCCCTAATAAGGCTTTTGTATATGCATAGATAGTGCCTTCATGGGCCGATCAACTCCTACTACAGTTTTTGATGGAACAATTTGATACTTTGCCTATACAATGTGGACACATTGAACATATGCATGAAGGAGTTTTGTTCAGAAAAAATGATTTTTGACAAAATGACAGCTGTGAGAACTTAGACAATTTTTCCCTAATAAGGCTTTTGTATATG
Organism: Loripinus fragilis; assembly: GCA_964019695.1. Lineage (NCBI taxonomy): Eukaryota > Metazoa > Mollusca > Bivalvia > Lucinida > Lucinidae > Loripinus > Loripinus fragilis. The sequence continues at coordinate 73,897,243 of OZ026524.1, forward strand.
CATAGATGGTGCCTTCATTGGCCGATAAACTCCTACCACAGCTTTTAATGGAGCAATTTGATACTTTACCTATACAATATAGACCCATTGAACATATGCATGAAGGAGTTTATAATTATTGTTTGCACAGATTCTACTGAAATCTTCTTTTCAAAACTAAGGTCTGCTGGTTTGAACTATAACTTGCCAAGTTTTTTCAATAACTCTTACTGTGCGGGGGGTATCTAATAAGCATTGCTTATTGACTTTTTTAATTATTAATTATTTTGTTATTTCTCAATCAAAACATATGTTTTCGGTACTCAACAGAACCATCTCAATGAGACGGTTCTTTTGAGCTCCCAAAACATAGCTCCAGATAAGGATTGGTAGCAATTGGCTAAATTGGTTATTTCAAATTTTAAAAAGTGTATTTAAAGTTTTTGTATTGGGCATCCATCTGATAGCTAAATTAAATAAGCAATGAAACCGGGTCTGGTTTATCCTGATTTTATTGTTTACACCATACTTTCGGTTTCACTTCAGAAAGCCTACTGACAATACTGCTTAGTTTATCTGAGACCGCTTTTCCTGACTCTCGAAAATCAAACATATTTATCAATTCATCTATGATTCTTCGAACCCCCAACGCGGTATTAAGGTTGAGGTACGATAGGATTTTATTTGATTAATTGCTCTGGGGCTTTTTCGCCCAGGTTTCAACATTGTTATCAAAAAATGAGACCAATGTCGTAATCATGTAAATATTTGGTATAGCTAAACAGCGATAATCATGTTCCTTGACTGGTTTACAATTTAATAAACTAGATTTTGCACCATGCAGTGTATAAATTTGTACCAAACAATTGCTTGTGTTGTATGCAAAAACGACAATCGCAAACTGAATACTATAGCGTCATGCGCTACGAAAAAGTTCGGAATTGAGTATCAAGGATAGATTTCTATTGTGTTTTTGTACGCACAGAAATGAATTTAATTGTGTTTTGGGGTCCAAGAAATAGCGTAAATATGCAATACGCAGCCTTATCTGGGGCTATGCCAAAATGAATGTCAAAACTAAGGGATAAAATATTCACAAGTTCATGCTAAAATCTTTTGTTTGTTTATCTCAACCTATGAATACTATTTATTTGCAGGTGGCAAGCTGATCGTAGCTGAAGAGAGAAAAGAAGGGAAAGTAGGCTGGTCAATCTACAGTGGGTACATGAAAGCTGCGGGTGGATACATCATATCATTTATTGTCATCTTGTCATTTATTCTCAGTATTGGGGCACAGACCATGACTAACTGGTGGCTGTCCCATTGGCTAAACCAAGGAAGTGGTGTAAGTTACCTTTTTATTGACTTTCAATTCATTGTCATCTTGTCATTTATTCTCAGTATTGGGGCACAGACCATGACTAACTGGTGGTTGTCCCATTGGTTAAACCAAGGAAGTGGTGTAAGTTACCTTTTTATTGACTTTCAATTCATTGTCATCTTGTCATTTATTCTCAGTATTGGGGCACAGACCATGACTAACTGGTGGCTGTCACATCGGTTAAACCAAGGAAGTGGTGTAAGTTACATTTTGTTGTCATCTTGTCATTTATTCTCAGTATTGGGGCACAGACCATGACTAACTGGTGCCTGTCCCATTGGTTAAACCAAGGAAGTGTCGTAAGTTACGTTTTGAATGACTTTCAATTCATTGTCATCTTGTCATTTATTCTCAGTATTGGGGCACAGACCATGACTAACTGGTGGCTGTCTCATTGTCTAAACAAAGGAAGTGGTGTAAGCTACATTTTGTTGTCATCTTGTCATTTATTCTCAGTATTGGGGCACAGACCATGACTAACTGGTGGTTGTCCCATTGGTTAAACCAAGGAAGTGGTGTAAGTTACATTTTTATTGACTTTCAATTCATTGTCATCTTGTCATTTACTCTCAGTATTGGGGCACAGACCATGACTAACTGGTTGCTGTCCCATTGGTTAAACCAAGGAAGTGGTGTAAGTTACATTTTGTTGTCATCTTGTCATTTATTCTCAGTATTGGGCCACAGACCATGACAAACTGGTGTCTGTCCCATTGGTCAAACCAAGGAAGTGGCGTAATTTACGTTTTGTTGTCATCTTGTCATTTATTCTCAGTATTGGGGCACAGACCATGACAAACTGGTTGCTGTCCCATTGGTTAAACCAAGGAAGTGGTGTAAGTTACATTTTGTTGTCATCTTGTCATTTATTCTCAGTATTGGGCACCAGACCATGACTAACTGGTGGCTGTCACATCGGTTAAACCAAGGAAGTGGCCTAAGTTACATTTTATTGTCATCTTGTCATTTATTCTCAGTATTGGGCACCAGACCATGACTAACTGGTGGCTGTCCCATTGGTTAAACCAAGGAAGTGGTGTAAGTTACGTTTTATTGTCATCTTGTCATTTATTCTCAGTATTTGGGCACAGACCATGACTAACTGGTGGCTGTCCCATTGGCTAAACCAAGGAAGTGGTGTAAGTTACGTTTTGATTGACTTTCAATTTTTGTTTGTTTTGCTGCTTTACGTCCCAAGTCAACAGCTATGGTCATGGCGGGACGGTCAGTTCACCTAACCACACTTTTTCCTTGGCAAGCTTGAACAACTTCCTGCACATACTTTAGCTTGTAACTGACAACAACCCTTCTTGAATGATTCAGTGGAAGGGGGGAGAATGACCGTAAAAATTATTTCATGATCAATCTCCACGAAAGTATGGGACTGGGCCAGGTTCAAACGTGCGACCCCTGGATCTGCAGTCAGACTCGCATCTGTTGGCAGACACATTACGGACTGCGCTACACTGCCCTGTGACTTTCAATTGATTGACTGTACAGGCCTCTTGATAACAGTGAGTTTTGGAAATTTGTTTTCTTTATTTCTCATCCAAAACATATGTTGTGGCTACTCAAAAGATCCGTCTCAATGAGCACCCAAAACACATGTTTAAATTAATGGTTGGAAAATAATTAAAAATTTAATCATATCATATTTCCTTATCTGGACCTTTGTTGACAATCTTGTTGTTGAGAGTTTGTACATATGAGTGAATCCTTGTTGTTAAGTGTTTATTTGTTTGTTTGATATGTGGTTTAACCCTTAAAGTGCCAATCATGACTGCAGCAGACGACAAATTTTGCGACATTTTTCCTAATTTTCGAAAAAAAATAAGGTATGATATTTCTTGAGAATTTTCTGCTAGCAGACAATTCTCATGAAATATCATGCCTTATTTGCTATTTTTGAAAAAGCGGCAAAATTTGAAATTGTCTTCTGCTGCAAAATGTAGGTGGCGCTTTAAGGGTTAACACCTCAGTCAACAGATATGGTCTTGTCTAGACAGTCAGTCAAGCAAACCACACTTTTCCTTGGCAAGCTCACACTAAGCAGTTAGCCAGTATTCCATGCACATGCTTTCGCTTGTAATTGACAACAGCCCTTTTTTAAAGAAGCGAAAGGAGGAGAATGACCATAGAAAAATTTCATGATAAATCTCCACGAAAGTATGGGACTGGCCTGGGATGAAACTCACGATCCCTGAATCACCAATCGGGTTTTTGTACATGTAATTAGCTATCTTGTTGTTGAGAGTTTGTACAAATGGTTGACAATGTTGTTGTTGAGATCTTGTACAAATGATTGACACTCTTGTTGGGAGTTTGTACATATAATTGACAATCTTGTTGTTGAGATCTCGTACAAATGGTTGACAACCTTGTTAGGAGCTTGTACATGTGATTGACAATTTTGTTGTTGAGAGTTTGTACAACTGATTGACAATCTTGTTGTTGAGAACTTGTATGATTGACACTCTTGTTGGGAGTTTGAACATGTGATTGACAATTTTGTTGTTTAGAGTTTGTACAACTGATTGACAATCTTGTAGTTGAGATCTTGTACAAATAATTGACAATCTTGTTGGGAATTGTAATTTTGATTGACAATCTTGTTGTTGAGATCCCAAACAGATGATTGACAATCTTGTTGGGAGCTTGTACATGTGATTGACAATTTTGTTGTTGAGAGTTTGTACAACTGATTGACAATCTTGTTGTTTAGAACTTGTACGATTGACAATCTTGTTGGGAATTTGTACATTTGATTGACAATCTTTGTGTTGAGTTTGTACAGCTGATTGAAAATTGCTGTTTGTACAATTGATTGGCAATCTTGTTGTTGCGAGTTTGTACAATTGATTGACAATCTGTTGTTGAGAGTTTGTAAAATTGATTGACAATCTTGTTGAAAGTTTGTATAACTGATTGACAATCTTGTTGTTGAGAGTTTGTACAAATGATTGACAGATCTGTTGAGAGTTTGTACAGTAACAAATGATTGACAATCTTGTTGTTGAGAGTTTGTACAACTGATGTTGAGAGTTTGTACAAATGATTGACAATCTTATTGTTGAGAGTTTGTAAAAATGATTGACAATCTTGTTGTTGAAATGTTGTAAAATTGATTGACAATCTTGTTGTTGAGAGTTTGTAAAATTGTTTGACAACCTTGTTGTTGAGAGTTTGTAAAATTGATTGACAACCTTGTTGAAAGTTTGTATAACTGATTGACAATCTTGTTGTTGAGGGTTCGTACAACTGATTGACAACCTTGTTGTTGAGAGTTTGTACAGTAACAAATGATTGACAATCTTGCTGTTGAGAGTTTGTACAACTGATTGACAACCTTGTTGTTGAGAGTCTGTACAGACGCCAAAAAAAAAAATGACATTTTTGTTTTTGAGATTAGGCTGGTAAACCTAATTAAAAGGAAAGAATCAATTTTTGTCTTGTTCTTTTCATTCAATTTTGCAGGCCTCCAGATAAGAGTGAGTACTTGAAAATTATTTTTCTTATTTCTCAACCAAAACGTATGTTGTGGGTACTCAAAAGAACCGTCTCAATGAGACGGTTCTTTTGAGCACCCAAAACACATGTTTAAATTATTAGGTAAGGAAATAAATGCAATTTTAGGTGCACAAAAGATCCTTATCTGGGCCTATGATTTTGGTAATTTTATTACAGAACACCAACATTACTGTTGGCAATACCACTGTGATTAGCAAAAGCATCAAAGACAATCCTGACCTCCATTTTTACACAACTGTTTATGGATCCCTCATTGGTGTCATCTTCGTCTTTACAGCACTTAGAGCATTTGTTTTCATGAAGGTAAGTATCCTATTGTAGATTAAGATAAGGCTAACCATAAAATATTTTTGTTATCTCTTACTTAACCTTACCAGAAAGAGGGGGTCATTTGGCTGGCCTAATGTATTTGTTATTCATTGAGATTTTCTTTTATTGCACACCAGATAAGGATCTCTGAGATTTTACCTGGTGTTAGATATTCTTTTCTTGCACAACGGATATGAATATCTCAGAATTTAGCCTGGGCAGAAATTATTATCTTACCCATGTTATCTTACTCAAGCTATCACATGTGGACTTCATTGGTTGTATTTGAAGTCATGCAGTAACGTCAATGTTTGGTCAAAGTGACATCATGCAATATTACATCTCGGTGTATTCATATTAAAATAAAAATTCAATAATGAGCAAGAAAAAGAATCCAATGTCTGTGTGTCGGTTTGATAGAAAAATCCGTTCCTCAGGATCAGCCTTAGTTATCACTTGACAAGCCTTGTGATGCCAAATGGTGATGGGATGGATTTTTCAATCCACGCTCGATAGATTCTTATAATATCACCCGAGGTATCTCTCTCACCAGACAGCACTTGTTGACTGTATAGTGGTTGTATTTGAAGTCACACACTTGGTAGTCAAGTGATGTCATTCAGACATATTAAGTTTCTGAAAAAAAAAAAGCGGGACAACGCGCGGAAAATCCGTGATTTTTTTAAAAATCCGTTTCCTCATGTCTAAAGATGTCGTCAATCCCGCCGTGAGAGACACTGAAATGCTTACTGCAAACCTTGCAGTACGCCTGTTGCTTGCCCTGGTTGCTGGCCATAACCCAGTCAAACGTTCTCGTATATTCTGCATTAAAATTTGACCCGCTTCTATACCGTATTCGTTTTTTTGCTGGGCTAATCCCTGGCGATGATTCGCGTTCCGCCATCTTTGTTGGGTTTATCAAGTTATACAGCCGCTTGGATTATTTGTACCTGTATTATTCGGTTTAAATTCAAGCCCTTAATTGATATAGATTTTTCAGTGACTTTGAGATGCTTTACCTCACAGCTATTCGAAACTATACCAAGCTTCCTTACGATATCAATATTGATCATTGTCGCAAACAGGAAGCTCGAGATGAGGTATCGTCAGGTCTCGCGAGAATAGAATATTGATTTTTCTCGGCGACTTCCGCCAAATTACTACAAGAAATGGCTTTTAACAAAAAAAAAATGGTAAGACTGAGCGGATTTTTGAAAATCCGTGATTTTTTTTAAAAATCCGTTTTGCGGAAAACGGCAGTTTTCCGTTAGTGACACGGGAGATCCATGTCTGGATGTCATTGTTATGAGGGTCAGTCAAAAATAACTGAGAGTTGATTCATATCTCTTACGTAGGCTAACGTACACTAGTGAAATTTGGCACATGCATGCAATGAACTGTCCTGCACCAGAATATGCAATATACAAGATCATGCAAAGTATAGATTGTTGTTGCTTAGCAACTGAAAAATGCGAAATAACGTCATGCCTTCAAGCTGGAATATATCGTTGCCATGGAAACACTATATAAAATTTAAGTTACATCAACTTGTGTCTTTGTTGCAAATAAAGTATGTGAATGTATTTCGTGAAAAGCAACAACTGAGATTGAGGAGTTGGAATTTTATTACATAAATAAAAAGAAAATTAACTAAATTTTATGAAAATTTCACCCCAAAATATACCCCACACACCAGTTATGGTTCATTTTAGAGCAATTTTATCAACAAAGTATCATATTATATGACCATTTCATTGTGTTTAGTAGTTGATTTTGACATCTGAATGCATATCTTGAATAGTCACAGGAATAAACGGTTGCCATAGCAACAAAATCTGGTCTTTTAGTTAAAATTGGAATTTCCATCGATTTTGGTTGCTAGGCAACGAACATTGCATGTATTGTATTTACTATCTATTACACTTCTTAAAAACATTGCTAACACATTGTTTGATACAGTTGGAGAGATAAAAGGTCCGTTATTATACTGTTTTAGATTTGAAATGATTTTAAATTCATGGCTGCTTTGCATTCATTGCATTGCTGAGAGACGGTCTTCGGTTGCCTAGCATAGCGCATTGAAGATGATAAGATGTCAATTTCTATATGTAATGAAGCCTGAAGGTTCATTCTATAAGTGTGTAAAGTTTCAGCCAAAACTGCCGACCCAGTAAAAAGATATTAACCAACTCTCAGTTATTTTTGACGGACCCTCGTATGTCACAGTGGATGTCCCATTTCTTTGATACTACCTAGACTGGTCTGGTACAATCATCAATAAATTCTCTTCAGATCTCAATGGATGTCAGTACAAGTGTTCTCTTTGCATGCTGGGTAATTTTTCATGCTTTTGTTGTCGTCTACTGATTTTTTTGGACAAAATCAATTTTTAAAAAAAATAATTCAGGAATACTATTAGAGTGTCAAACCATTCGGATCCAGATCAGTCCCAACATTTTGTCATGCCTGATCTTGGTGTAAACTCTTTGCAAAGGTTATCAGCAGTTGACACTAGTAGGCAAAGAGTTAAAAGCATTGGGGCAGCGCCCATTATGCAGTATATGCGCGTGCGTAATAAAAATAGTAACACTCAAGGGAGCTCACCTAATGTGCTAAAAGTGATTTTCCATACCTTAAGGAACTGCTCTTAAAGGAAAGAATTGGCTCCCTTTGAGAATTGCTTGATACAGTGGTCTTCTTTTGATGTGCATAACTTTATCAACGTTCTGGCTGTGCCATTGAAAACACATTAAGCACCATGCATTATGAAATCTTTCTGCTGTTGGCATCCACAATGCAGTTCTTTATGACAATTCTAAAGTGGATAATATATTCATCAGATCTTGATGAAAGTTAGTAGATGTGTTATAAGATTCTCTTTTCATATTTTAGGCAACCTTAAAGGCATCCAGCACCATGCATAATGAAATCTTTCAGAAGATGCTTGCATCAACAATGCAATTCTTTGATACTACTCCAATTGGTAGAATCATCAATAGATTTTCTTCAGATCTCGATGAAAGTAAGTCAGAGTATTCATATATTTCTTTTATCTCTTGAATTGCTACCATAAAATTGCATATGACATTTTCAATATTTTGTCTCTGTTAAACTCTTTCCTTTCTAGCAGTGACTTTTGCATCTGCTGATAACCTTTGAAAACAGTTAGGACCAAGATTAGGTCTTGAGGTTATAAAACTTTTTTCACACTCAACTCAACTGAGCATGGAATTTATCTTGCCAATTTATCTGGAAATTTTTAGGAGAATTTTATTTGGCGAATAGCGTTATAACATATTTATGGCATAAAAAATTCGCAATTAGCATTAGATATACCTACATCAGTAAATGACAATACTTTCACCAATTAGTGAATGATTTCTGAATTTACAGTACTGAGTGTGCAATGCAATCTGTATTAGAAAAGTACTGGATGACCTTCTACAGAAATAGCAATTTTTGGTCCATTAACAAGAGTCTACTGTACATGTGTTTCTTTTCAATTTTTAGTTGATGTCCGTCTGCCAGCCTCCGCTGAAATGTTTCTTCAGAACATTCTAATGATACTGTCCGCCCTGGGCATGATATCGTATGTGTCGCCATGGTTTCTCATAGCACTCATTCCTCTCCTCATCTGCTTCGTTGTCCTCAATGTGTTGTTCACATCCGGTGTACGAGAGCTGAAACGAATGGACATGATAACAAGATCTCCGATACTGAGTCATGTGACAGCTTCCGTGCAAGGAATTAGTACTATACATGCCTATGGAAAACAGGACCATTTTATGAAAAGGTATGCTGTTAAAAGTAAAAATAAATACGTAAGTATACTGGACCCCTACATCGCTGTCACCATTGATGAAGCCTTAATAACAATCAACACTACGGAGACTAACCAGATTACAAACATTAGAAGACCTTGAGGTTTCCCAATCATCTTCCACCAGCACCATTACACAGGACAAGACACACACCGGGTAGGCGGCGATCGAAAACGTTAATACTATCGACGAACGAAGCTCAAAAATCGTTAGAAACAGAGTTTTTGATTGCCATTTGTCGCCCAACTGGCGACAAATGGCAATCAAAAACTCTGTTTCTAGTGATTTTTGATCCGTGTTCGTCGATTGTTAAGAGTGTTCGATTGCAGCCCACCCAGCTTGAGACAGAGAGCACAGCCAAGTGTAACTATAAAAACAGTTTATGGGATTTTTAGTGCATGCAAAGACTAACCATTGATACTAGCACTACTATGACACTATAAACTAACCATATTTTCAGTTTTAATCCATCAGTATTTTCTACTTTCATATTTATTGCAGTAGACCAGGATACATTGAAAAAATTTAACCTACGATCAAACTGGTGACCTTGGGATGGGGTCAAAGGGTCAATTACCATTAGATTTCTTCGAGAGCGTGGGGATTTGCGATGGTGCACCATCGAATGTGTTCTAGTTCATAACTATTTTCAGAACAGTTTTTTTTTTGTACTTCATTAAGCTATACACATAAATATTTTGTCTTGAAAAGGGTCTTATATGACTGAAACCGGTCCAGGGTGAAACACATTCTGATAATCCAGTCGATCGTTTGTTGTTTATTCTGTTTTTCTCCTGAATCCCCTGATTTATCATAATTGTATCTTTACAGATTTGACACTATGATGGATAAGAATACAGGCTATTTTTATCTTTTCTACTGTTCTAATCGTTGGTTGGCTGTTCGTCTAGACATGATGAGTTCTTGTGTTGTGTGTATCACTGGGTTGTGTGTTGTATTGACTTATGACAACCTGACACCTGCCATGGCTGGGTTGGCTCTTTCATTTGCTATACAGGTAAATGTTTTTGATGTTTTAACAGAGCATCAGTTAACCCTTTTAAGACCAATGGAATTTCCCATAAAATTTGATACAGTTAACTCAGGATGGTCCATCGTATATATTGAAATTATAATCAGTACATTGTTTGGCCGCTTTTCTTGGCCTCCCAGTTGGGGATATATGCTCTTCCTTTGCGGGCAAATCCCTGGCGCTCGACAGGAGGGTCTTCTTCCCGGCTCATGGGGTTAGCTCAAAAATAGACCGGTTATAATTTCCAAAACATTATACTTTTTTCTGTGAAGATTGATTTTGCCATAACATACAGTGTAGACCCTGATGAAATGCGGCATAATGTGGCATTCCATCTGGGTCTTCACTGTGTTTAGGGGTTTTCGGTCTTCAAAGGGTTGAGATGTGGTAAATCCTTTTCAGAAATCATAGAACAACCATATGCTTTGGGGAAAATGCTTTTCCTGATCATGTATACAGTAAAACCTATCTTAAGCGGCCACTCAAAAGAAGACTAAAGAAAGGTTTTCAAGATGGATAATCGCTTAATGCAGGTCAAAAGTATTGCAGAATGCTCCAAGGGGAGCATTCTGCAATACTTTCAACCTTCATTAAGCTACCATTTGTCATTAAGATATATGTTTTGTCTATTTTTGAGTGGCCGCTTAAGACAGGTTTTACTGTACATTGTTACAGTGGCAGTTTACCGCAAAGCATTCTTGGTATAATAAGTCTAATGGAGAATGTCTGTGGAAAGTGGTATGCAATGTCCCATTGGCATGTTAAAGTAGTGTAGAAAGCATAATGTCTAAAGATAAGCTGTCAATAACATGAAATTGGCATGCTATTACATGTATTGTCATTCAGTTGAATACTTAATCATGTTCATTTCTAATTTCCAGTCCAGCCATTGGTGCAAATTCATGATTAATAACCCTTTACTCCAAAGGCTATTTTAAGATCATGACATCATTTTCTATTTCTAGACAAAATTGAAAAAAAATCAAGAAAAATTTAAGTTAAGTTTTGATTACTTTTGAAAATATTATGGAATATGGAGCATTTGCTCTTTTGGAGCTAATGCTCCATTTTCCATAATATTTTCAAAAAACATGATATTTCAAAGGCGTCAAAAGGTGTTATTATATACCTATAAATGATACGACTTTAGAACTGTCTGTTTTCTGGCCATCTGATACAGAAAGCCGGATCAACAAACTGAGGTTTTCTGAATCCATATCACTATCCTTTAAAACGAGGCTAACGTCGGTTACCTGCTTTTGCGGCGACGATACGTAAAGTAAATTTCAAGCATGGAATCAGAGACTGAAAACATGATGAGGTAACGTCATATTATATGACGTGAATATGACGTGACAAAACGTAATGGCAAACATTCCCGCAATTTTTTTTGGATTAAAGGCCAAAACAATTTATAAAATCAAAATATTGTCAGAAAAAGGTATATAATAAACATATTATTATAAAAGTGACTTTATCTGGCATACAGTATCACGTCTCTTGGATGAGGCCATACCATTGGATCACCCTCGACGCTTCGCGTCTCGGATGATCCGATGGTATGACCTCATCCACTCGATGTGATACAGTATGCTAGATCAAGTTACTTTTATAATAATGTGTATTTATTATGGAGTAAAGAATTAATATTGATTCTTTGTGTTGATGAAAACCAAAGTGGGTCATGCCAGCAGATCTTGATCTACACTGGTTTTCGAAGAATGGCTAGAATTTTTAAAAAAATATTCATAATAGTGTCAGTGAAATTGACAAGGGTAGCTGCCAGATCAAAATTTGATGTTAACAGGGAGGACATGCTAAAAATAGATGGTACTGCCAGTTCGTGAGATTTTGGCACTTGTGACATATTATGCATAAATTAGGTCCTTGCAAATCAAGACTTTTGTCGTCTGTTGATAATATTTGCAAACAGTTTGATCCAAACTGTTGACACTCTGATGGTATTCCTGAAGGTATTTTTTTCAAAAAGTTAATTATAAAAAAAGTCCAACAGACAACAAAAAACGCATGCAAAAAGAGCTACAAGCATTAAGGGGCTATTTTGGCCCCCCTTTGAGGCCAAAAAATAAAAGTTGCTGTTTACAAATTTCTTCTTGCTGATTTATTAGAACAAGAGCCCAAATGTAAAAATCTGGTATTGATTTGACTTTTACTGTTGCTCTGGTAACAAAAATGGCCGCCAAAATAGGCTGAAAATAAGAAAATGACCATTATGAACAAGTTTGAGACATTTGACAGAGAAATTAACATAGAGCACAAGCAAATATCAAAAAGATATTTTAACAGATGATAAGAATTATCACAATACACAACATTTTAAAAGTTTTTTTGGTATTTGATTGTGCTGATATCTAATTCTTAAATCAGTCTCTCAAAGCCTCAAATTTGGTTCAAAATAATCCGAGCCTTCTCTGATGTTTAAGTGGCTTTTCCATATTTTGATATTTGCCACTAAGTACGTCAGAGAAAACTTGGACTAGGTCCAAAATGGCTATTTTTCTACTATAAGCCTATTTTGATGGCTATTTGATTATAGCAACGGTAAAAGTTAAATAAACACCATAATTTTACACTTGGGCCATTCTTCTAAAAAAACAATCAGAAGAAATTGGTGAAAAGCAACTTTTAGTTTTTGGCTTAAGAGAGGGTCAAATTAGCGCCTTAATGCATGTAGCTCTTTCTTTTACACCCCTTTGTGATAAGTACCATAATCTCATGTACTGACAAAACTTTTCTTACCCAGATTACAGGGTTGTTCCAGTTTACAATTCGCCAAGCCATAGAAACAGAAGCCAAATTTGTTGCCGTGCAAAGATTGCAATTTTATTCCAAGGTAGGAATTTTCTTCCTATTCAGCAAAACATTCAGTGTGATCTGAATCTATCATTGAATTTGACACTCTGATGGAATTCCCAAAAGAGTGATTTTTTTCCTATTCAGCAAAACATCTAGCATGATCTGAACCTAAATGGTTTGACACCCTGATGGCTTTCCTGAAAGATAATATGGTAAAAGTTGATTTTTAAAAAGCTTGCATAAATTCCCAGCATTAAGTGAGTAAAGCAACACCCCTTCCCAAATTCAATATAATTTCAGTGGCGGATCCGGAGGGGTTTCAGGAGGATCGCTTGAACCCTCCTCCCTGCCCCACATTTTTAAATATCCTATGAAAATGAAATAATTTGGTCTCAATGAGACCAAATTATTTCATTTTCATGGGATATTTAAGAAAAATGAGATAAATCAGCAAAGTGAACCCTCCACACCTTTATACATATGAACCCCCCTGTCCAGAAATCCTGGATCCACCCTGAATTTCAGGGGACTGTGGCTTTGTTCCAAAATTTCTCCAACTGGGTCATTCTTCTGAGCAAAATGGCCACCAGAGTTAAAATTTAAAGATAAAAAAATTCGAAAGATAAACAATGTGAATATATTTCACGTCTTACAGATTAACAAATACATGTACATTTATTATACCCCGCCACACTTTAGTGGCGAGGTATTATGTTATACCCTTCGGTGTCTGTCCGTCTGTCCGTCCGTCCGTCCGTCCGTGCTCACCATTTCCGATCGATAACTTGAGTATTTATTCACGGAATTTTTTCAAATTTTGCATACATATTGTTATCGGCGATGAGTGGTATGGGATTGTTAATGGGCAAAATCCGTCCATTTTGAACGGAGTTACTGCCCTTTTTCGTATTGGAAAAATGGTTTCTGGCCTGTTATTCCTTTACTGTTCATGATATCTGAATGAAACTTCACAGATATGTTGCACATCAAAAGTTACATATTGTGACTAAGGACCGTCACTCTGACCTTCCCAGTTTGTGAGTTATCCGCCCTTGATAGGTCTGAAAAAAGGTTTTTGACCTATTGTTCCTTTACTATATGGAATATCTGAATAAAGCTTCACAGATATGTTTCACATCAAAGGTAACATATTGTGACTAAGAACCGTCACTCTTACCTTTCCCGTTTGTGAGTTATTCGCCCTTGATTGAATTAAAAAATGTTTTTTACCCGTAGTTCCTTTTTTATGTGGAATATTTAAATGAAACTTTACAGATATGTTTCACATAAAAGGTTACATACTGTGTAGTGTGACAAAGAACCATCACTCTTACCTTTCCAGTTCATAAGTTATCTGCCCTTGATTGATCTGAAAAATGGTTTTTGACCTGTAGTTCATTTACTATATGGAATATCTGAATGAAACTTCACAGATATGTTGACCATCAAAGGTTACATATTGTGGGTAAGGATCGTCACTCTTACCTTTCCAGATTGTGAGTTATCCACCCTTGATTGATCTGAGAATCGGTTTTTGACCTGTAGTTCATTTCATCTGTCCGTGCTCATGACCATCAAAGGTTACATATTATGGGTAAGGATCGTCACTCTTACCTTTCCAGATTGTGAGTTATCCACCCTTGATTGATCTGAAAATTGGTTTTTGACCTGTAGTTCATTTCATCTGTCCGTGCTCACTGTTTCCGATCGATAACTTGAGTATTTATGCACAGAATTTTATCAAATTTTGCATACATATTGTTATTGGGGATGAGTGGTATGGGATTGTTAATGGGCAAAATCCGACCATTTTGGATGGAGTTACTGCCCTTTCTCCCTTTAAAAATGGTTTCTGGCCTGTTTTTCTTTTACTGTTTATGATATCTGAATGAAACTTTACAGATATGTTGAACAGCAAAGGTTACATATTACAACGAAGGACCGTCACTCTTACCTTTCCAGTTCATGAGTTATCTGCCCTTGATTAATCTTGTCTATCTCAGTTCTGTTGCTATTTAGGCATTATATATCTCACAAAATAACTTTTGGTGCCCCCAGCAGTGGCGGGGTATTATGCAGTGCTTGCGGTGCTTTTATTTACCCTTTGTATGCTTATGGATTTTTCCTCCTTCTTGTTTGATACAATTAACTTGGGATAGTCCATTGTACATATCTAGGGGTGTCAGGCTATAATTAAAAAAAAAATATTGAATTCTTTTGCCTGAAAATTTTTTTTACCTTTACAACCAGTGTAGACTCTGATGAAAATGCCACATGCTGCATTTCATCTGCGTCTTCACTGTTAGTATAAGTAACTGTTTAGGGGTTTCCTGAATACAAAAAATTAATAAGAAGGGGATACTAGATTTATGAGTAGAGGCCAATACAGAGACCTGTCTTTTTTGGGTAAGGCTGAAAAAATAATGGAAAAAAAAGAGAGTCAAACCACAGGCTGCGTTGCCTGCCAAAATTTGTTTCTACAATAAAAATATGTTCAAATTTGCATTATCGCAGGTTTTTATTTTATCAGCAGAGGACAAATAAGCATGAGAAATTTCCCAGGGGGCAAAGAGTTGAGCATGGCCATAGTGGACCAAGATGGCCCTCTTGATAATGTTTCCTTTTATTTACAGGACACTCCAGCAGAGGCCCCTGGTACTATCAAAGCTACTAAACCACCAAAGGAGTGGCCCCAAAAAGGGGAAATAAAATTTTCCAAATATAAAATGAAATATAGGAAAAATTTGCCACTAGCGCTTCGAGGAATTGGGTTTACCATAAAGGCGCAAGAAAAAGTGGGAATTGTTGGCAGATCAGGGTCAGGTAAGTCAACCCTATCCTTCATGAATATTCATACTAAGCTCCACCCACTATGAATAATTATATAAATAAACTTTCATAGAAAAAAC
Source organism: Loripinus fragilis (assembly GCA_964019695.1). NCBI lineage: Eukaryota > Metazoa > Mollusca > Bivalvia > Lucinida > Lucinidae > Loripinus > Loripinus fragilis. The sequence continues at coordinate 73,913,020 of OZ026524.1, forward strand.
TCGCCTCCCACAAAATATAGATAAACTTTGATACAATATAGAAATAACTTGTGGGGATGCTACAGATAAACAAAGCACTTTCAAGCGTGACTGTATTTACTATATTGAAAATACGGATCTAGAAAAGGTGTTTTAGGCGTTTACTTACATTTACTACAATATCTTGATACACATAGAGGTTCTAGCTCAACTGGCTCATTCTATGTGTTATGCATCAGCCTTTTCAAATAAAATGATCCAAAGGACATTACTCAGAGGTTGTGGTACATCTATAGTGTACAATCATATCTGATCATATTTCTATAAGCAAATAGAGTAGACCCAGATCAGGCAGCTCTTACAAGAACTGTCTGATCTGGGTCTGCTCTGTTTGTAAAAGTGTTAAAAGGAATCACTTAAGTTAAAAGGTTTACAAAAAAGACTTTTGAAATTCTGATTTACATCATTTTTCGCACATTTGTAATAGAGTTATGGCCCTTGAATGATGTCAAAATTTCGTTCAGAATTCTGTTTCCGCTCAATATCTTGAGAACCCATAATTCATAGAATTTGACCAAATTTTGTATGTGCATTGATATTGACAAGATCTAGGTAGGGATTTTTACTTGTCATTTTTCACTCATTTGTAACATAGTTATGGCCCTTGATTGATGTCAGAAATGCATTTCTGCTCAATATCTTTTAAAAGAATGGACAGAATTTAACCAATCTCTGTATATGCATTGATACTGATAAGATCTAGGTTGGTAGAAGAATTATGCCCCTTGATTGAAGTTGATTTGGATTTCTATGCACACATGGCCTTTAAACGTACAGCATGAAAAGCCCTGAGGCAGGGCTATTGTCAGATTCTCTGACAATTCTAGTTTCATTAAGATCTATCATGCCAGATGGCCGCTATATATTTTGGCATACAGGATTAGCACATGGTCATCTGATGTCAGTTCTTGTATGTATTCTATAGGGGACAAACATTCCACTCGTCTGCTCGTAATTACGAGTGAAATCTAGAAAGGATAAGTAATTCTTCCCAAAGCACTCGTCCTACAGGACGAGTGCTTTGGGTAGAATAACTCTAGGTTGAGGGTGAAAAATCTGAGGGTGAAATTAGCATTTTCTGAGTATTGACTTTGAAATCTTGTCAGTATATGGTTTGTAGTTACGAAACTGACTGGGTAAATATAATTTTAGCAGTGATATAGGGAACTTTTTCATTCATATTACATATTACTCCCTTATGTTTTTTATTGCATACGCTTTTAAAGGACAAGTTAAAGGACAAGTCCATGTGTTTGCAGGACAAGTGAAAATTGTAAGTCACTCGTACTGCAGGACGAGTGCAATATTGAAATATTTTTGTCCCCTGTTCTAGGTAAATCCTCTCTAGGAGTGGCATTATTCCGCCTGGTTGAGCCGGCCTCAGGAACAATATACATCGATGGAGTAGATATTACAACGATAGGGTTGGAGGACCTCCGGTCAAAGCTGTCCATCATTCCACAAGATCCTGTATTATTTGTTGGAACAGTTAGGTGAATATGCTCTAATGCTACATAGTTAGGTGAATATGCTCTAATGTTACATAGTTAGGTGAATATGCTCTAATGCTACATAGTTAGGTGAATATGTTCTAATGCTACATAGTTAGGTGAATATGCTCTAATGCTACATAGTTAGGTGAATATGTTCTAATGCTACATAGTTAGGTGAATATGCTCTAATGCTACATAGTTAGGTGAATATGCTCTAATGCTACATAGTAAGGTGAATATGCTCTAATGCTACATGTACACATTGGTATTGACTTTAAAGCATGGCTGGTGGTGTGGATGGCATGGCCACGAGGTTATTAAACTTTTTTTCATGCTCAACTCAACTATGTATAAACTTTCAGTTGCTCATCAAAACTAAAATAAGGAAAAATTAAGACTATTCATGCTTTCGAGCTCTCAAATGTTGTATTTATCATGCTAATAAATGTTAAAATCCCAACAATTGTTGGCATTTTAACATTTATTAGCATGATACATTTCATGCTCAGCTGAGTTGCATGAAAAAAGTTTTATAACCTTAAGGCCTGATGCGCTATTGCACTCCACCAAATAGTGCATCAGGTCATCTACATCACTGAGGGGTGATAGTTTTAACTGTTTTATTACCCTATATATATTGACTGTTTTATATTACCCTATAGATAAATTGAGTTGTTTTTTTCTCAACCCATATGATGACATCAAACTGAATACTTAACAGTGTCACTAAAATGGAGTTGCTGCAGATGATGTGGTTTTGTTGCAAAACAAGAAATTTCTCCTTATCTGCTCAATTGTGATCTCAAAATGTTCCACTCATTTTAACTAAGAAAAAGATACCCCACACTTTTTGCTTCTTACCATAAACAATGAAGTTATTGTGAGTTTAAAGTGGCCAAACCATGACACATATCCACCTATTTTTACTTATCATTTCTTGGTTATTTATTTATCAGAATTTCCTGATTGAGCACTCATGCATTTTGCATATAAGATCAAATTTATTATTGCTGTAATTTGTTATCAGAACCTATCATGATCTTTTAATCAGATATTTACTATACGATAAGCATAAACCTAATGCTTTTTATGGATGTTTTGTTCTTTTAAACATTTTATTGGTGATTTCTGAACATTTTTGGCCAAGTTCAGGATTGAGCTGAAAGATTTTCTTGATTGAGAATCTTGGACTGTTACCTCCCCTGTGATAAGCACCTTTGTGTTATAATATTAGGAGGGAAGTGGGAGAACAGGCCATGGTATAATTCCAGTTTATATCCAATAGTATTCTTCAGTGACCTGCGCACTGGAAGTCAACTTGTAACATAGCAAAAAATCTCTTACACTGTAAATAGAGGGTTGGGTAATACTGTAAAACCTGTGTAAAACGTCCACTCTCCATCAGACCCCAAAATTGGTTTTCAAGGCCAATTATCGCTAGATGCAGGTCAAAAGTATTGCAGAATGCTCAAAGTGGAGCATTTTGCAATACTTTCGACCTTTATTAAGCTACCATTTGTCATTAAGATCTTTGTTTTGTCCTTTTATTGAGTGGTCGTTTTACACAGGTTTTACTGTAATTGTACTTATTGCAGGCGGGTAACATCATTTTGTAAATGTGTGTGTACAGCTATCAAGAGGGGCTACAGGTCTGAATTTGGGCCTGAGCTTTCATATGTTTTCATACTTTGTGTTAGCTAGCAGCCAAGGCTCTGAACAGACTGTGTATTTGTGCAGGCTAATCTGAACCTTTGCCCCCCCCCCCCCCCCCCCCCTATGTAATAAGTAGCTGTATCTCATGGCAGGCCTTTAGATAAGAGTGAGTAGTTAGAAATTAATTTTTTTATTTCTCAACTAAAACATATGTTGTGGGTACTCAAAAGAACCGTCTCAATGAGACGGTTCTTTTGAGCACCCACAACAAATGTTTAAATGGCTGATTTAGCAAATATTCTCAATTTTATGCAATATTTTTACTCCATCAGGATCTATGCATGAAATTGCTCTATTGATTTTTTTTCAGATATAACCTTGATCCATTCAGTCAACATACAGATGAGGCCTTATGGAAAGCTTTAGAGAAATGTCATGTCAAAAATACTGTATGTATATGCTGAATCTTAATAAGCCAGTACAGTGCAGTCCCTTTATAACACACCTTGTTTTTAACACTGATTTAGATATAAAGCAGTCATGTGGCTTGGAATTTTTTTAACCATAGTATTTTACAAAGGAATTATAGGGAAAGGACCATGTAATGGTCAATTCATTTGTAATGCAGTCCATTCTAATGGACCCCAAACATAACCTTATAAAGCGACTGCATTGCACATTACAAATCTAACAATGTTACTTTAGACCAACAAAAAATTCCGAGTAGCATGTACAGCACTTCAATCTCATTTAGAGTCCTGGCTTGGCATATGAAGATTCGAAGGCTACGGTCTTTACAGGCCTGCAGATAAGAGTGCGTACAGGAAAATTACTATTTTTGTTTTACAACTAAAACATATATTGTGAGTACTCAAAAGAACCGTCTCATTGAGAATGTTCTTTTGAGCACCCAAACCATTTGTTTAAACTGATGGGTAAGAAAATAATAGCAATTTTACTTTCAAAATTTCTGCTTAACTGGACCAATGGTCCTTAGCTACCATTTGAATGCAACAGCAGAGACTACAATCAGACTGAGGAAATGCCATGGCTAATCTGAGTTTTCTCTGGTCTCAAAGTTAAACTGTTACTTTATCCTTGCAGGCTCTAATATTAATGGGGGAGGGGTGGGTGGAGTTGAAGTTATAGTATAGAGATAGTCATGATCTTCTCCATTGATTATAGAGATAAATACAGGATCTTACATGAGTGCTCAAATTTATTGGATTTATCAAAGGAGTTGAGGAAAAGTGATGAAATGCAAGGCTTGCCAATCATTTTATTGCTTTTTCGCAACGAGTTTAATAAATTCAATAATACAGGAGCAGGAATGTCAGATTCTATTTGTCATATGACTTAAAAATTACTTTGAAATCTCATATCTTGCATTAAAAAGCAATTATGTATGCAACGTTATTATGGATGTCATTTCGTACATGTAGCATTACCTGAAAATCTGTAAACCACTAGTGGTTTATCAATTTCAATGAATGGTGTTATTTCACTTCCAGACGTTACATATGATAAATTGATTAAGTGATGTTTCTTGAGGTTATAAAACTGTTTTCATGCTCAACTCAGCTGAGCATGAAATGGATTCTGCTCATAAACATTAAATTGTTGGCATAGTAAATTATTAGCAGGATAAATACATCTGAGTTTTTTAGCAAAGAACAATTATTTTTCAGTATTTTACTTTCTGTAAGCAGTTGAATTTTCATGTTCAGCAGGGTTGAGCATGAAAAATTTGATATTACTTACAGCCCATATTTCAGCCAAACTTTAACCCTTTACTCCGAAGGCTTTTTTTTTAAAATCATGACATAATTTTATATTTTTAGACAACATTGAAAAAATGCAAGATAAGTTTTAAGTAAAGGTTTGAATACTTTTGAAATATTATGGAAAATGGAGCATTTGCTCTAAATGAGCAAATTCTCCATTTTCCATGATATTTTCAAATACGATATTTCAAATATTCAAAGCTTTACTTAGTTTTTTCTTGATTTTTTTCAATGTTGTCTAAAAATAGAAGATGATGTCATGATTTAAAAATAGCATATGGAGTTAAGGGGTAAATACCCATAACTTCCTTATTTATAGTCTAATTTTGATCAAATTTACATTGAAGTGATTGAACATTTTTAACATTTAAATTGCATTGCAGATATACATGTACATTACCTGTTCCTTTAAGAGTTATTTGGAGGTTTAATTTGTATTTTTTTTTCAGATTGCATCTTTAGAGTTAAAGTTAGACCATCTTGTGATAGAGAATGGGGAGAATTTTTCTGTTGGAGAAAGACAGTTGATTTGTATGGCTAGAGCATTACTCAGGAATAGCAAGGTTTGTACATATTACAATAGTACAATGGAGAGAATTTTCCTGGTAGAGAAAGACAGTTGATTTGTATGGCTAGAGCATTACTCAGGAATAGCAAGGTTTGTACATTTTACAATAGTACAATGGAGAGAATTTTCCTGGTAGAGAAAGACAGTTGATTTGTATGGCTAGAGCATTACTCAGGAATAGCAAGGTATGTACATATTACAATAGTACAATGGAGAGAATTTTCCTGGTAGTGAAAGACAGTTGATTTGTATGGCTAGAGCATTACTCAGGAATAGCAAGGTATGTACATATTACAATAGTACAATGGAGAGAATTTTCCTGGTAGAGAAAGACAGTTAATTTGTATGGCTAGAGCATTACTCAGGAATAGCAAGGTATGTACATATTACAATAGTACAATGGAGAGAATTTTCCTGGTAGAGAAAGACAGTTGATTTGTATGGCTAGATCATTACTCAGGAATAGCAAGGTATGTACATATTACAATAGTACAATGGAGAGAATTTTCCTGGTAGAGAAAGACAGTTGATTTGTATGGCTAGAGCATTACTCAGGAATAGCAAGGTATGTACATATTACAATAGTACAATGGAGAGAATTTTCCTGGTAGAGAAAGACAGTTGATATGTATGGCTAGAGCATTACTCAGGAATAGCTAGGTATGTACATATTACAATAGTACAATGGAGAGAATTTTCCTGGTAGAGAAAGACAGTTGATATGTATGGCTAGAGCATTACTCAGGAATAGCAAGGTATGGTCATATTACAATAGTACAATGAAGAGAATTTTCCTGGTAGAGAAAGACAGTTGATATGTATGGCTAGAGCATTACTCAGGAATAGCAAGGTTTGTACATATTACAATAGTACAATGGAGAGAATTTTCCTGGTAGCGAAAGACAGTTGATTTGTATGGCTAGAGCATTACTCAGGAGTAGCAAGGTATGGTCATATTACAATAGTACAATGGAGAGAATTTTCCTGGTAGAGAAAGACAGTTGATTTGTATGGCTAGAGCATTACTCAGGAATAGCAAGGTATGGTCATATTACAATAGTACAATGGAGAGAATTTTCCTGGTAGCGAAAGAAAGTTGATATGTATGGCTAGAGCATTACTCAGGAATAGCAAAGTTTGTACATATTACAATAGTACAATGGAGAGAATTTTCCTGGTAGAGAAAGACAGTTGATTTGTATGGCTAGAGCATTACTCAGGAATAGCAAGGTATGGTCATATTACAATAGTACAATGGAGAGAATTTTCCTGGTAGAGAAAGACAGTTGATTTGTATGGCTAGAGCATTACTCAGGAATAGCAAGGTATGGTCATATTACAATAGTACAATGGAGAGAATTTTCCTGGTAGAGAAAGACAGTTGATTTGTATGGCTAGAGCATTACTCAGGAATAGCAAGGTATGTACATATTACAATAGTACAATGGAGAGAATTTTCCTGGTAGAGAAAGACAGTTGATTTGTATGGCTAGAGCATTACTCAGGAGTAGCAAGGTATGGTCATATTACAATAGTACAATGGAGAGAATTTTCCTGGTAGAGAAAGACAGTTGATTTGTATGGCTAGAGCATTACTCAGGAATAGCAAGGTATGGTCATATTACAATAGTACAATGGAGAGAATTTTCCTGGTAGCGAAAGAAAGTTGATATGTATGGCTAGAGCATTACTCAGGAATAGCAAAGTTTGTACATATTACAATAGTACAATGGAGAGAATTTTCCTGGTAGAGAAAGACAGTTGATTTGTATGGCTAGAGCATTACTCAGGAATAGCAAGGTATGGTCATATTGCAAGAGTACAATGGAGAGAATTTTCCTGGTAGAGAAAGACAGTTGATTTGTATGGCTAGAGCATTACTCAGGAATAGCAAGGTATGGTCATATTACAATAGTACAATGGAGAGAATTTTCCTGGTAGAGAAAGACAGTTCATTTGTATGGCTAGAGCATTACTCAGGAATAGCAAGGTATGGTCATATTACAATAGTACAATGGAGAGAATTTTCCTGGAAGAGAATGACAGTTGATTTGTATGGCTAGATCATTACTCAGGAATAGCAAGGTATGTACATATTACAATAATACAATGGAGAATATTTTCCTGGTAGAGAAAGACAGTTGATATGTATGGCTAGAGCATTACTCAGGAATAGCAAGGTATGTACATATTACAATAATACAATGGAGAGAATTTTCCTGGTTGTGAAAGACAGTTGATTTGTATGGCTAGAGCATTACTCAGGAATAGCAAGGTATGGTCATATTACAATAGTACAATGAAGAGAATTTTCCTGGTAGCGAAAGACAGTTGATATGTATGGCTAGAGCATTACTCAGGAATAGCAAGGTTTGTACATATTACAATAGTACAATGGAGAGAATTTTCCTGGTAGAGAAAGACAGTTGATTTGTATGGCTAGAGCATTACTCAGGAATAGCAAGGTATGTACATATAACAATAGTACAATGGAGAGAATTTTCCTGGTAGCGAAAGAAAGTTGATATGTATGGCTAGAGCATTACTCAGGAATAGCAAGGTTTGTACATATTACAATAGTACAATGGAGAGAATTTTCCTGGTAGAGAAAGACAGTTGATTTGTATGGCTAGAGCATTACTCAGGAATAGCAAGGTATGGTCATATTACAATAGTACAATGGAAAGAATTCTCCTGGTAGAGAAAGACAGTTGATTTGTATGGCTAGAGCATTACTCAGGAATAGCAAGGTATGGTCATATTACAATAGTACAATGGAGAGAATTTTCCTGGTAGCGAAAGAAAGTTTATATGTATGGCTAGAGCATTACTCAGGAATAGCAAGGTTTGTACATATTACAATAGTACAATGGATAGAATTTTCCTGGTAGAGAAAGACAGTTGATTTGTATGGCTAGAGCATTACTCAGGAATAGCAAGGTATGTACATATTACAATAGTACAATGGAGAAAATTTTCCTGGAAGAGAATGACAGTTGATTTGTATGGCTAGAGCATTACTCAGGAATAGCAAGGTAGGTACATATTACAATAGTACAATGGAGAGAATTTTCCTGGTAGAGAAAGACAGTTGATTTGTATGGCTAGAACATTACTCAGGAATAGCAAGGTTTGTACATATTACAATAGTACAATGGAGAGAATTTTCCTGGTAGAGAAAGACAGTTGATTTGTATAGCTAGAGCATTACTCAGGAATAGCAAGGTATGTACATATTACAATAGTACAATGGAGAGAATTTTCCTGGTAGAGAAAGACAGTTGATTTGTATGGCTAGAGCATTACTCAGGAATAGCAAGGTATGGTCATATTACAATAGTACAATGGAGAGAATTTTCCTGGTAGAGAAAGACAGTTGATTTGTATGGCTAGAGCATTACTCAGGAATAGCAAGGTATGGTCATATTACAATAGTACAATGGAGAGAATTTTCCTGGTAGAGAAAGACAGTTGATTTGTATGGCTAGAGCATTACTCAGGAATAGCAAGGTATGGTCATATTACAATAGTACAATGGAGAGAATTTTCCTGGTAGCGAAAGAAAGTTGATATGTATGGCTAGAGCATTACTCAGGAATAGCAAGGTTTGTACAAATTACAATAGTACAATGGAGGGAATTTTCCTCGTAGAGAAAGACAGTTGATTTGTATGGCTAGAGCATTACTCAGGAATAGCAAGGTATGGTCATATTACAATAGTACAATGGAGAGAATTTTCCTGGAAGAGAATGACAGTTGATTTGTATGGCTAGATCATTACTCAGGAATAGCAAGGTATGTACATATTACAATAGTACAATGGAGAGAATTTTCCTGGTAGAGAAAGACAGTTGATATGTATGGCTAGAGCATTACTCAGGAATAGCAAGGTATGTACATATTACAATAATACAATGGAGAGAATTTTCCTGGTTGTGAAAGACAGTTGATTTGTATGGCTAGAGCATTACTCAGGAATTGCAAGGTATGGTCATATTACAATAGTACAATGGAGAGAATTTTCCTGGTAGCGAAAGACAGTTGATATGTATGGCTAGAGCATTACTCAGGAATAGCAAGGTTTGTACAAATTACAATAGTACAATGGAGAGAATTTTCCTGGTAGAGAAAGACAGTTGATTTGTATGGCTAGAGCATTACTCAGGAATAGCAAGGTTTGTATATATAACAATAGTACAATGGAGAGAATTTTCCTGGTACCGAAAGAAAGTTGATATGTATGGCTAGAGCATTACTCAGGAATAGCAAGGTTTGTACATATTACAATAGTACAATGGAGAGAATTTTCCTGGTAGAGAAAGACAGTTGATTTGTATGGCTAGAGCATTACTCAGGAATAGCAAGGTATGGTCATATTACAATAGTACAATGGAAAGAATTCTCCTGGTAGAGAAAGACAGTTGATTTGTATGGCTAGAGCATTACTCAGGAATAGCAAGGTATGGTCATATTACAATAGTACAATGGAGAGAATTTTCCTGGTAGCGAAAGAAAGTTGATATGTATGGCTAGAGCATTACTCAGGAAAAGCAAGGTTTGTACATATTACAATAGTACAATGGATAGAATTTTCCTGGTAGAGAAAGACAGTTGATTTGTATGGCTAGAGCATTACTCAGGAATAGCAAGGTAGGTACATATTACAATAGTACAATGGAGAGAATTTTCCTGGTAGAGAAAGACAGTTGATTTGTATGGCTAGAACATTACTCAGGAATAGCAAGGTTTGTACATATTACAATAGTACAATGGAGAGAATTTTCCTGGTAGAGAAAGACAGTTGATTTGTATGGCTAGAGCATTACTCAGGAATAGCAAGGTATGTACATATAACAATAGTACAATGGAGAGAATTTTCCTGGTAGAGAAAGACAGTTGATTTGTATGGCTAGAGCATTACTCAGGAATAGCAAGGTATGTACATATTACAATAGTACAATGGAGAGAATTTTCCTGGTAGAGAAAGACAGTTAATTTGTATGGCTAGAGCATTACTCAGGAATAGCAAGGTTTGGTCATATTACAATAGTACAATGGAGAGAATTTTCCTGGTAGAGAAAGACAGTTGATTTGTATGGCTAGAACATTACTCAGGAATAGCAAGGTATGGTCATATTACAATAGTACAATGGAGAGAATTTTCCTGGTAGAGAAAGACAGTTGATTTGTATGGCTAGAGCATTACTCAGGAATAGCAAGGTATGTACATATTACAATAGTACAATGGCAGTTGATGCCTATGGCTAGAGCATTACTCAGGAATAGCAAGGTATATACATTTTTAGATGCGGATATATAGTTGTAGACACAGTGTTTCAGATATACTATTTCAGTAAATACAATAAATTCTCAGTTTTCTCTATCGCTATTTTATAAAATTTCATATTTTAGAAACTGCAGCAATAGACACTTGTACAGACCACAATAGAAGAGGCCTTTTCTCATTTTACTATGTTGATTATTGGTCACAGACTGAATATTCAGTATGGGTTGTGAAAAAGGATAAACTCTTAGTTTTCTCTATCCCTATTCTCTATTTTTAGATTTTAATGTTGGATGAAGCAACTGCAGCAATAGACACAGAAACGGATGCCCTTGTACAGACCACTATAAAAGAGGCGTTTTCTCATTGCACCATGTTAATTATTGCACACAGACTGAATACGGTGCTAACTTGTGATAGAATATTGGTGATGGAGGAGGGGAAGGTAAGATTTCCCGTCATTTATGACAATTGTCATCTGCTTTCTCATCTGCTTATGGCTTATGTACTCTAATCATTGGGGCCTGGCGCTTTTTTTGGTTGATTTGGGACACATATTGGTCGAAAAAAGTATATATTAGGAACGAAATATTTTTAATATATACTTTTTTCGATCAATATGTGTCCAAATCAACAAAAAAATGTGCCTGGCCCCTATGACTCAAATAGCCTATATCCTTGGGGGAGCAGTCTGATCAGTGTCCATAGTGTATGCTACAACGATAAAATGTAGCCTGAAGTGCATAGGAATATATCATTCAAGTTTGAATATAGGTTTTGTCTGATGAACCATAACAAAGATGGCCTACAAAATGGCCACCACCTATCAGTTTGCACTTATGTATGGTGTAGTGGTCACCTTTAACGCAGTCATTTTTAATCAGATTTATTTCAAATTAAATATATGGATTGCTTCTATCAAACTCTCGCTCAAGTTTGAATATGAGTTTTGTCCGACGAATGATTACCAAGATGGCCGAAGACAGGTTTTCTCACGTTGAGACCTTTATAGTGTGGCTAAAGACCTAGATGTTGGCCTGAGCTACCATTTGCATCCCTCTTTGTGTGGGCAATCAATGAAGGCTCTGGTGAGACTGTGCATGTGTTCATTACCCTTTACTTCACACAAGCGCCTTTGGACGCCTTTGAAATGTAAGATTTTTTAAAATATAATGAAAAAAGGAACATTTGCTCCTCAGGAGCAAATGTTCCATTTTCCATAATATTTTAAAAACTATTGAAGTGTAAAAATTATTTTTTGGAATATTTGAAAATTTGAATTATTTATAGAAAATGATGCAATGTTCTAAATATAACAAATGGGGTAAATGGTTCCTTTGTTTGTTTCAGGTCATCGAGTTTGGGCGACCTTCAGACCTTGTAGCTTCATCAGGGTCAAAGTTCAAGGCCATGTTAGATGCTGTTGAAGACCAACAGAAGTCATTAGCAACATAGAGTGGTTTAATAAGATGAACAAAAACTATTTTCAACAACATATGTTATCAGCAGCATAGTGTACTATTGCAAAAGTGACAGATGCCATAAGCAACATACAGTAAAACCTGTGTAAACGACCACTCAAAAATAGACAAAACAAAGGTCTTAACGACAAATGGTAGCTTAATGAAGGTCGAAAGTATTGCTGAATGCAATACTTTTGACCTGCATTAAGCCATAATTGGTCTTGAAAACTATGTTCTGGTCTTTTTAAGAGTGGCCATTTTACACAGGTTTTACTGAAGTGTTCTAGGACACAATTCATCGGCAACATAATGACATAATTCATTGGCAACATAATGACATAATTCATTGGCAACATAATGACAGCGATCATTAGCAACATGACACAATTTACCAGCAACATAATGATAGGTCATTAGCAACATAGTAACACAATTCATCAGCAATTTGATGACAAAGGCCATTAGCAATATAATGACACAATTCATCAGCAATCTAATGACAAAATTCATTATCAACATAATGACACAATTTACCAGCAACGTAATGACAATTCATCAGCATCATACTGACACAATTCATAAGCAACATAGTGACATTATTCATCAGCAACATAATGACATAATTCATTAGCAACATAATGACACAATTCACCAGCAACACAATAACACAATTCATGGGCAACAAAATGACAGGTCATCAGCAACATAGTGACAGAATTCATCAGCAACATAATGACATGTCATCAGCAACATAGTGACATAATTCATCAGCATCATAATGACATGTCATCAGCAACATAGTGACATAATTCATCAGCATCATAATGACAGGTCATTAGCAACATAATGACACAATTAATCAGCAACTTAATGACAGGTCATCAGCAACATAGTGACATAATTCATCAGCAACATAATGACAGGTCATCAGCAACATAGTGACATAATTCATCAGCATCATAATGACAGGTCATTAGCAACATAATGACACAATTAATCAGCAACTTAATGACAGGTCATCAGCAACATAGTGACATAATTCATCAGCAACATAATGACAGGTCATCAGCAACATAGTGACATAATTCATCAGCAACATAATGACAGGTCATTAGCAACATAATGACACAATTTATCAGCAACTTAATGACAGGTCATTAGCAACATAATGACACAATTTATCAGCAACATAATGACATCATTCATTGGCAACATAATGACTAAGGTCATCAGTAATACAGTCATAGAAATCATTAGCAAAATATTGATAAGTTATTTCAATATTTTGACAGAAGTTACATGCATATTGTGATAAAAATCATTAAAAACATATTGACCGAAGTCATTATCATTTTTGCTCAGATTGTAACAGAAGTCATAAATATGTTTAGCAACATTGTGACATTAATCAATCAAAAAACCATTAACAGCATAGTAAATAAGTTATCAGCAACAAAGTGAATTAAGCCCTTAGCGGCATAGAGATATGAGCTGTGACATGAGATTTCCAAAAATGGCATTTTGACAAGAATAGAATGACCAGTAGCTCAGTGGTAGAGTGCTTGACTCGAGACAGAAGGGCCGCGGGTTCGAGCCTCACTGGCGTCACTGCGTTGTGGTCCTTGAGCAAGACACATTTATCCTAGCTTAGTACTGGTTCAACCCAGGAAGATCCGTCCCTTTATAACTGAAAGATTGTTGATGGGACGTTAAGAATCAAACCAAAAAAAAAAAATCAAGAATAGACTCAGACGAGCCTCCTTTTAAGCTTAGAAACTCCAAATGATTTTCGGTCAGTAGCTTGACACTCATAGAATATTCAAGCGACTAGCAAAGGCTCTGATCAGACTGGGCATATGCGCAGGCTGATCTGAGCCTTTGCTGGTCACACATATCATATTGTTGGAAATCTCATGTCACGGCTCATATATGCAATTGATGCATTCTTTTGAGGTTAAATCAGGATTTTTCAACCTGAGAAAGTGATGCCATTAGCAACATAGAGCAGTATAGGGATAGAACATGTCATAAGCTGTGGACTGAAACCTGTGAGATAAACCAAAATTTTGATTTGATAAAATTCTGTGAGATTTTCACAAACTCACTTTAGAACTCCCCCAAAATTTTCAAAAAGCTTTCATTTTAATGTAAAAAACTTGTGGTAAACACAAAAATGTGTGTATAATGATTATTTATTTATAAATGTTGGTTTTAGATGGTCTGATAATTCTGTGAGATTCTAAAATCTTATGAGAATTGGCTTTCAGAAGGGCCAAATTCTGTGAAATTTTATCTGACAGTGTGAGGTATGGCATGTATGAATTATTAGAAATCATTAGCATTATAGGGACAGAAGTCAATTACAGTAAATGGTCAGGAGTCATTAGCCAGCATAGTGACAGAAGTCATCTTAGTGTTTGTTGAATCAATTGTGAATTGCCATATATAGACCATTATTTTCAAGCAGCCTTATATAATACACACAGATCTCATAATTCAAAATTCATGATATTTTCTTAATTATTGTGTTTTCATAGTTAAAGATGTTATAGTTTGTCACAATAACTGATGGTCTGGATAAGGGGTTGGGGATTTCTTTTAAATCAGGAGAAATTTAGCTCCTTTTTCTTTTTCTTCAAAAATGTTATACTTAAAAATTTAATACTTTAAATTGGTAAATAAAAGTTTTCTTTATATTTTAGTCCAGAATTTGTTACATATCAAAAAACGCCTTCAGTCACATTATGCACAAGTTATTTGGCTCAGTTGAACTTGATTCTTTGTGTCTTAGTCAAAATTTTTCAGTCTTTCTAGGGTGTTTCTTGGGTTAAATTAGTACCAAGGAGAGAATAAAGTGTCTTGCTCAGGGACACAACACAGTGTCTCCGTGAGGCTTCAACCCCGCGACCCCAAAATCTCAAGTTGAGCTTTCTATCAGTGTGAACCACTGTGCTTCTATGTGTAATTTTATATGTGAAATGAACATAAGTGTAAGATAATAAATTACTGGTATGTACATAGGCCCAGTTAAGCAAAAATAATTTGTGTACAATTGTGATTATTTTCCTATCCATCTTTTTAAACATGTGTTTTGGGTGATCAAAAGTACCATCTTAATGAGACGGGTTCTTTTGAGTACCCACAACATATGTTTTGGTTGAGGAATAAGAAAAATAATTTTCAGTTACTCTTATCTGGAGGCCTGTCCTATTACAACCAGGCAACCACCAATTTAGCATTTTATTCCAATGAAACATCTAAAGATAAGCTGTCAATAATATATAACTGGCTATCTATTATTGTCATCCAAGTGCACGCTTAACTACACAAGAATCTGTTCATTTCTACATGCTCATTACACTGAAACATAAAAACATAGTTGAGAAGTTTGTGAAAAAAAGTTTATGGTGAAAAACATTCATTTATTGAAAAGACATTTATGTGCATATTGGAATTGCCTCTATGAGGCAATTCCAATATGTACTAGCAACATATGTTACTGAAGATAAGGAAGCCTGTTTTGAAATATTCATTTATCAAGAATCATATCCATTAGCCTTGTCGCTTTAAAACATCTGAATCTGCCTATCAGAATTAAAATACCTGTCACTATATTTTTATATTTACATGACGACTGTACCACCAAATTTGATTTCATGAACTATGCTTTTGCTAAGCTGGTAGTTGCATGCTTGTAAAACTTTTATTGTCTGCTAATAATCTTTTGCAACCAGTTTGTATCAAGATCATACCCCATAGAACAGTAGGTCTGACCTTCATCGAAACTGTTTTGACACTCTGCTGGTACATTTTGGATTACCGAAAGAAATTTTGGAAAAAGTTTAATTACAATGCAATTCAAACTCTATATTTTTATCTGAGGTTTTTTCTCATGTACATTTTGTTGGGTAGTGATATATGAAATAACCAAATGTGACTAGTGTTATCTGATGTGTCTTGTTTTTTATCCCTTTATTGACTGGAAACCCTACTTTTTCAAACAGTGAAGACCCAGAAAATGCTGTAGAAAGTGGCATTTCATCAGGGTCTACACAGATGGCTTAGACATATGATATGACATCGCGTCTGGGAGTGAAATAACCCCGTGCAATAAAATCGATAAACCACTAGTGGTTTACAGATTTTCGGGAAACGATATGACGTCCTTAACGACGTTGTGTACATAATGACAAAATTATAATGTTTTTACAGCAGAAATGAGATTTCAAAGTAAACTTAATGTCATAAATAGAATCTAACACTCATGCTCTTGTGTTATTGAATTTAATAAACTTGTTGCGATAAAGAGATAAAATTCTCGGCAAGCCTCGTATTTTATCTCTTTTCCTCAACTTGTTTAATAAATATAATAAAACATGAGCACTCATGTAAGATCCTCTCTCTTTATATATCTTCAAAGAAAGAAATACAATAGTTTTTGGAAATTATAACCTGTGATCCCTTATTCTAATGCACTTGCTTTTGTAACGCTACTTCTGATTGGATAACATCTAAAATTTGTGACAGTATATCCTATGATGATGTCCTTAACAATGCCGTGTAAATATGACAAAATTTTAACATTTTTAAGCCTAAAAACACTATTTCAAAACAATTGTAGTGTCATATCATAGATAGAATCATTCATGCTTCTGTAGTTTTTGATTTTATTAAGCACGTTGGGAAAGCTTGGCAAGCCTCCCATTTTATCTCTTTACCAATTTTTTAAATAAATTCAATAGTATATGAGCTTTCATGTAAGCTGTAATTACATTGCCCAATTTTGATCAGAAAAGGTAAATCCTTTGAAAATTGAGAGAACCTACGCAATGAAAACAGCAGATCTTACATGAGTGCTCCCCTTGTTGCAGATATGGGAGCTCATGATTTATTGAATCTATTAAATGAGTTTGGGGAAATAGCAATAAAATGCAAGGCCTAACATTTTATTACTTTTCTGCAACAATAATACGGGAGCACTAATGTTAGATTCTATTGTCATATGACGCAAAAATATCTTTAAAATCTCGTTTTTAGCGTTAAAAAGTCCAGATTTTGGCCATATATACTCAACGTTGTTATGACCCTCATTAAATAATGTTCCTTAAATCTGTAAACCACTAGTGGTTTATCCAGGGGTCAAGAATTCAATCCCGGCCCGGTCCAATACTTTCGTGGAGATGGATCATGAAATAATTTCTACGGTCATTCTCCTCCCTTCCACTGATTCATTCAAGAAGGGTTGTTGTCAGTTACAAGCCAAAGTATGTTCACAAATTACTGGTTAATGACTTGTTCAAGCTTGCCCAGGAAAAAGTGTGGTTAGGTGAACTGACCATCCCCCCATGACCATAGCTGTCGACTAGGATGTAAAGCAACAAAATAAACAAAACAACTAGTGGTTTATATTTTTAAATAAATGGCATTATTTCAATCCCAGACAAAACAGGTCTTCGGTGTTCCCGACAAAGCGAGACTCAAACCAGTCATACTTTCTGCAAAGCGAATAATAAAGGCGCTGATCTGTCTGCACGGATACGCAGGCAGTCTCTTTCTGTCGAAGCCCATTAATCCTAAATAACCAGCATTTTAAAAAAAAAATCACATGCATTGCCACCAAAATGTTAAATGTTCATTATTTCCCCTTTTCTGTTGGGCATTATGCCAGACCCTATGTCAGAATCTGACAATGCAAGTTATGATGACATGGATGAAAGTTTTCAGGATTAATCCTGAATTCAGGGTTTTGAGGCTGACTTTCCATCGAAAGTCAGCCTCAAAATGCTAAATAAGGGAGATTACAATAGCTTCTATGATTAGTTTTGAGATTATCTTAACTCAGTGTAACATTTAAACTTGAAATTATTCATTTTTGTAGGCATCCTGCAAGTTTTAAAATATGAATTTCAAAAGTTCAGGATTTTGGAAATTTTGAACTTTCACCCATGTGATGACTACATTTATAAAGTTTAGACTGTGATCAACCAGCTCCATTAAAAATGCTCAGTGAAACACTTCCAATGAGTACTCCTAGCATATGAGCCATGACGCAAAACAAACTGTCTTTGGGCATACCCAAATAGACCTGCTCAGCAACATAGAGACTAGCATGAATAGTAAAATTTCGCTTTTAGCAAGCTTTGACATGAAACATAATAAAAGCACAGATCAGACTGCACGTATGTGCAGGCTGGTCGGCGCCTTTGTTGTTCGCAAACCACTGAAGACGGGCCTTCTCTCGTCAAGGCCCATATGTTTGTGTTTTACATCTAAAATATAAAGACAGGGTATTTATTGCAATTGTAATATAGCATGGTTTACATTGCTGTTTCAGACACACATTATTGCATGGAACACAAGCTTTTTCCCCTCAAATATTGAATTAACCTTTAGATGTGAAATTTAATATTTACAATGACTCGAGTGATTTTCTGCAAGTCAGCAATTTGATCAAATATTGAATTTTGATGACAAGGAAAAAGGGCTGGCATACAGAATTGTTAGTTAACCCCTTTCTATGCTAATGGATTTTTCCTTCTGATTTGATACAATAAACTTGGGATGGTCCATTGTATATATCAAGGGGTGTTGGGTTAAAATTAAAAAAATACTGACTTCTCTGTGAATATCTTTTTTACCTTAACACACATAAAATGTTGCATCGTACGGCTATTACGGCATATCATCTGGGTGTTCACTATTTATAAATGTACTCATTTAGGGGTTTATGGTAAACAAAGGGTTTATTAAATGGCTTTGTTTTTGTCATTCAAAAAGTTGTGCATAGCACAGGTCTTGGCTGCCAAGATCCCAAATAGATATTTTCAGCCAATTTTTCGTTGTTTTATTGAACCCATATAAGCCTAGCGTCCTTTTTGTGGGACATCGGCAAACAGTGCAAAACCAGGTCAGACGCTGCAAAATGCAGTGTCTGATCAGGTTCTCCACTGATTGCTTACAGAAATTTCTTTAAGAATTTTAATTAAAATGAAAAAAAGCGCCCAACAACCCTAAAATTGGAAATGGATTCCTCCAATTGATAAGGATGGGAAAATACTTTCGGCATAAATGGGTTAAGGCGTTTGGCACCTTTATATCCAACATATATTCCCAGTATTGGTTTTAACCCTTTGGGGACCAGAAACTCTATAAACGGGTACTTTGACCAACTGAAGACCCTTTACAATAAGTATGGAAATGTCCATTTGTATTTAAAGGGGTTGTTGGTCAAAGTTTCCACAAAATTTCTGTCCCTGAAGAAATGTTTTTAGCTTAGCAAACAGTGCCGACCCAGATGAAATGTCACCTTATGAGGCATTTCATGTGGGTCAGTCACCTAATGTGGTAAAAGTTATTTTCCATAGTATAAGGAATTGCTCTTAAAGGAATGAATTTGCTCCCCCTGGGAGCAAGTTCTTTCCTTTAAGAGAAGTTCCCATTTCAAAAAGGGACGCAATTGAAGAGAATCACTGCTTGATCCAGTAGTCTCCCTTTGATGTGCGTAACTATTTGGGCATTCTGGCTACGCTACTGATTACCCAGCATGCAAAGTGATAAAGAAAATAACAATTTAGGTTTAGTTCCGAGTTGACATTAACCCTTTAGGCAATTCCTTTGAATATATGGCCATCATACTTTTAAATTTGGAAGCCTTCACTACTTTTTCATCATCGAATGTATCACTGTATATAATTGATATGCAGTAACATATCAAAATTTGCTATTAAGAATAATTTAGTCCTTTTATCGGTATGGAGTTATACTAATTGCTGTTTAAGTGTAATATATGTTACAGAGCTGTTAATTGCAAACATCCCAAATACCAGACAGAGGGCTAATGCAGTGTGTCATTTTGTAATTTAAAAACAGTAAAACCTCTCTTAAGCGGCCTCTCAAAAAGAACACCAAAATTGGTGATCAAGACTGATTTTCGCTTAATGCAGGTCAAAAGTATTGCAGAATGCTCCAAGAGAGCATTCTGCAATACTTTTGACCTTCATTAAGCTATCATTTGTAATTAAGATCTTTGTTTTGACTGTTTTGAGTGGCTGCTTATGACAGGTTTTACTGTAGTATTGTTTTAAAATGCATCCTGTCAAAAACTGGGGGTTTGTGACCAGCCAAGGTCCACAAAAAGTCATAAAACCACATTTTTGTCGATTTAGGGTACCTTTCCAAACATGTATTTTTCTGGGCATAAGCTACCTATCAGTGATTGCTCTCATAGTGAAATGTTATCTACATATGTTAGACTTATACAGGCCCCCAGATAAGAGTGCGTAACTGATTTTTTTTTTTTATTTCTCAACCAAAACATATGTTGTGGGTACTCAAAAGAACCGTCTCGATGAGATGGTTCTTTTGAGCACCCAAAGCACATGTTTAAACTGATTGATAAGAAAATAATCGCAATTTTACTCAAATTATTTTTCCTTAACTGGCCCAGTGCTTATAGATTAAATATGTAAGAGTTGCTCTCCATGACTGGTAACAAAATTTTGTCTGGCTCATGGACTATTTAATGTGCATCTGAAAAAGGAAATTGATTTCTTAGATAATATTCAAACTCAAACAGATATTCTGCAATTCTTTGTTCTTTGCAGCACCTGGTCATAATATGTTAGTTATGAACATTGCTAAAGTAGATTGAGGTTGTACTTGCTAAGGCCACACCATATAAATTTTTAGATTCTCATCCAAATTTTGTGAAAGATATGGGCGGGTGGGAGGTTTTTATTTTTGATTTTTGCGGACGGCTTTTAAAAACAGAACAGTGCTGAAAGAATCGTTTAATACCATGAAAAATTGTCAAAATTAATAAATGATAAATATTAAGTGTCCAAATAAAAACCAGGTTTGCACCAAAAATTTTCAGCCTTCACCAAACATTTTTTTCTGCAAATGAAAAAAATTGGGATGGAAGGTTTTTGAAAAAGCACATTTAAAAACTACAAAAAGCTTCCATCCCAATTTTTTTTATTTGCTTTTATTTCATAGGGGCGGGTGGGGATGAGAATCTAAAAAATTGTTTGGCATGGCCTAAAATGGATTGAGGTTGTCACATTTTTCATTGCTTTACATGCGGCTGCTGCAGGTTGTAAGCACAACATAGGGTAGTGCATTTTCACTGCTATTTTAAATGGATTATCCCATGCATATCCATACAATAAGTATGGAAAGGTCCATTTGTATTTTAAGGGGATGCTGGTCAAATTTTTTATAGATGATGTATTTTTGTAGCCGAAGATTGAATGTATCTTTATAGCAAACATGACAGACAATGATTAAATGCTGACTTATGGGGCATTTCATCTGGGTCTTCACTGTTTGCTAATAAAAAGTACCTGTTTATCACTATCTAGAATGGAAATGATTAAAGAGAAATGTTACTAGTGCATTAGATTACAGTAAAACCTGTCTTAAGCGGCCATTCCAAAAAGAAGACCAAAACTTGTTTTTTAAGACTGATTATTGCTTAATGCAGGTCAAAAGTATTGCAGAATGCAATACTTTTGACCTGCATTAAGCTACAATTTGTCATAAAAATCTTTGTTTTGTCTATTTTTGAGTGGCCGCTTAAGACAGGTTTTACTGTACTATATCCAAAATGTTCATTTCCGTGAGGCATTTCAGAATTCATGTTTTATGTTTCCGGCTACCTGTTTACTTGACAAGAATGCATTTTTTGATACATTAACCCCCCCAAATGAACTCTACTTACTTGTAAATCGATCTTTAATTTATTTATTCCTGATATTCAACCATTTTTCCTTTTTTGTCATTCATGAGTGTATATTTATAAAACAACATTTACACAGCATTTATTTTTAAACCTGACACTTTACCAATCATACTATATTTGTTTTATTGTACATGTACATTGTATTTATTTTCTGACATATTTCTTAGGGGAAAACAATTTTGATATTTATGCATGTTTATTTTGTATGCATTTTTTGTAGACTATATTAAAATCTTTAGTTTAGCTGACATCTGATACCTGATTGTTAACCAGATCATCAGCTACCCAGGGTGTAGACGCAAGGATCATTATAGTTCTCTCAGCCCCTTCCTGTGCTTCACAACCAATCAGTTTGCACAGAAATTTAAATTTTTGGCCAACTTAATTACTTTGTCAATAATTGTAATATCTATTAAAATTATTAAGTCATTTAGTAAATCCGTTAAGTGGTCAATGTGACCATTTCCAAAAGGAGCAGTGAGAAAAGGGGAGGAGAAAACTATAAGTAGGTCAGAGCTCACATAATTACAATTATAAATAAATAAAGTAGGAACCAGCAACATTATAAGAGCACACTCTAATTAGCAAGCTAATGTCTTGCAAGCCAAGAGTGACAGTGACGTCATGTTTTGTTCACAAAGTTATCAGGGACTTATAATCGATAGATCACTTGTGTATTAATCCTATCTGCAGAATAGGATTAATACACATGTGAACTATCGATTAACTTTAGGTCAAGTGGAGTGTACAAGTTTATGTTTTACTTGATAATTGTAAACAAGTATTACGTCACTGTCACTCTTGGTTGGCACGACAGTACCACTAAAACTCTTGCTAGCGATGGCTTGTCATCTGCTGGTAACCTTTGCAAACAGTTTGGACCTAGATCAGGACCAACGGACTGTTACCAATTAGTTTGTCACTCTGATGGTGTTTCTGAAATATTTTTTTTTAAAAAGCCTATTATGAAAAAAGTCAGCAAACAACAAAAGTATGAAAAATTAAATAGCATGTAAAGAGTTAATGGCTGTTTATACTTAAACTCTTTACCTACTAGTGTCGTCTGCTAATAACTGTTGAAAATAGTTTAGACACGGGCCAGGCAGGACAAAATGTCGGGTCTGATCTGGATCCAAACTGTTTGACACTCTGAAAGTATTCCTGGAAGAGTTTTCTGAAAAAAGTTGATTTTGGGAAAAAATCAGCAGACGATTAAATTCATCCATACTACCTATCAGGCAAGGAGTTAGGCTTAGTTCATTATTAATATTCAGTGGCGAATCAAGAGGGAGTTCGGGCCCCGATTTGGGCCCCATCCCCCATTTTTAATATCCTATGTAAATGAAATAATTTGGTCTAGGTGAGACCAAATTATTTCATTTTCATGGGATATTTTTAAAAAATGGGATACAATCAACAAAGCGAACCCCCCCCCCCCCCCCCCCCCCCCTTTATATACATAAACCCCCTTTCCAGAAATCCTGGATCCGCCCCTGATATTGGATCATCATATTGATCCTAAATCAGCTAGCTTCATGGTTTCAAGAGAGAGAAAAGATTTTTTTTTAAAGTTATGTATGCAATGGCGCATGTTAAGTTACATACCACAACTTATTCTACATTAAAAGTAGGAACAATCCTCATATTGTTTCATTGTTGTTTTTGACAATGCTTCCTTGAGCACAAAGTGCCTAACCCTTTGCTTCATTGGGTTTTTAGATCATGACATCATTTTCTATTTTTAGACAACATTGAAAAATTCAAGAAAATTTTAAGTTCAGTTTTGAATACTTTTGAAAATATTATGGAAAGTGGAGCATTTGCTTCAAAAGAGCAAATGCTCCATTTTCCATAATATTTTCAAACACATGATATTTTAAAGGCGTCAATATACAATTATTGACTAATGAGGCATTGGATATGATGTGATATCGACCAGATAATACCAATATTGACCAAGGCGAAGCCGAGGTCAATATTGGTATTCTCTGGTCGATATCACATCATATCCAATGCCTCATTAGTCAATAACTGATTTATTATATAACATTTAGAGAAAGATGTACAAGTATTATTGCACCTGGGAAAAATACTGAACTTATATTCAAGTTTTGGGACAGACAAGCATTTAGCAGAAACAGTGCAACCCTAAATAAGACCACCCTTTTACAATTGCATATATGTTGGCATGAGTGTCATCATTCAACATTTACAAACAAGAATTCTAACACACTTCGCATGTAGAGCCAATGATAAAATAAGTGTGATATACCAAACAATAATTCACAGTTTTGAAAGCGCAGGGAAAATGTGCGATAGCTGACGTCATTTGTTACTGGTAAATGACGTCATTCATGGCGTTAGACTTTGTAACGTCGTTTTTACGCTTGAAAGACATTACAAATACATGTAAACGTATGCGACGTGGTCTAAGTATTGGCGGGAGTTCTTCAGTGCAAAGGCGGAAAGTTGAAAGAAGCTGAAGACTTCAAATTTGTTTTCGCCGTTTTTTGTGCATTAAAATGGAAATAGATCAGCTCCAGTGCGTGATTTGTTGCGTTCTCAGCATCTACAATATGATTATTAGCCACGCTTTAGAAAAGCAGAACCAGAACGGAAAAAACAGCAAGGAGTCTAATTTTAGTAATTAATATACACTGGCAAGCGCGTGCAAGCCAGTGAATATGACAATATATTGACTGGCCACGTGAGCGCTTTAAGCCAATGAAATTCAGTCTTTTTTCTTAGTTATATAATAAAAGGCGTTATTATGGAGTAAAGGGTTAACTCTTTCCTTGCTTGTGGCGACTTTTAACTTCTGCTGATAAAATTTGCAGACCAAAGGGTTATGCATTTTTAATCTGATGAGCACTGGTAAATAGTGTAGGAGCCAAATCTCAAATTTTGAGTTCTGTTGCACTCCCCAGGAGAAAAGAAAAACTTGTTGACTATTTTCAGTAAGGGACATGTCTTTGGGCCTTGGAAACCCATGTTTTACTAAGTTTTCTGTGGTCAATTGTCTGTGAATGGCCTGTAACCAACGTTACCCTACTAACATAGAAAATGGTAGTATACAAAATACAAGACTAATAAAATATTTTACAAAAGTATCAATGAAATTATTTGAACTTTAAATGTTTGATCTAGTCATTAACATCAATTGTAGACATCTGTGAGATATATTATCGCTCTACAGGGTGACGTATGTTACATTTCATACGAAATTGCAGATAATGACTTTATAGATTGCATATGAGAATGAACCATGTTCCCTAACCGCAGGAAGAAACACTTGGTTACTATTTTCAGTCAGGGACATGTCTTGTGGCCTTAGAAACCTATGATTTACAAAGATTTCTTTGGTCATTTGTCTGTAAATGGCATGTAATCAATGTTACCCTACTGACTTTAAATATAGCAACACCAAATACAAGATTAATGGGATATTTCCTAATAGTATTAATGAAATTTTTTGAGCCTTACATGTTTGAGCTAGACTTAAACACCAATTTGAGACATCTGTGGAGTGTATTTCTGCTGGTCAGAGTTACTTATGTTACATTTTTTTATGAAATTGCATATTATGACTTTATAGATTACATATTAGAATGATCCATGTTCCCCAACCTTTAATATGTGATAAAGATCTCTATTTAACTGATGAATGTCCATTCTTACATATAAAACTACTTAAAACTTGTAACTGGCGATAGAGGTAGCAAAATAAACGTTTGAACAGGCTTATTACCACGTTACTTCTACTGGTGTACATATTTTCTATCTGACCTGATTTACATTTCATTGGAATGTATAATGTCTTCTTTCATCTCTGTCACAGTGAAATGTAACAATAATTTAATACACAGAGTCAACGACGATAGAAGGTTTGTTGCTGTTAATATATAGAGGTAACATAGGTAACAGCATTGTCCTTTGCATAAATAGATAAAAGCACTAAAGTGTGGAAAGTAGACTCAAATTCTTCCATAGCCTGACGACATAATATGTCGACAAGGTTATATTTGAGTCTACTCTCTATCATTATTTTAAATTACTTCAATTATAGTCAAACTATTCTAAATAAACAATAAAATAAGAGAGTTTTGCAATTTTGATTGATTCTGTTACTTTGATATGACAGTCTGCAGATTTTTTACCAATGGTTCATAACAATAAACATTATATCTACTTCATGATTCAAATATTAGACTGAATGTTTTATTACGTTTCCTGTTGTCAAATTCATGATAGGCCTGTAAATTAAGTAACCATACAAAATCAGGATAGAAAGTAAGCCAGTACTAGTTACATGCTAATAAGCGTATTTAAATATTTATTTCACTACAGATACAAGTTATAAACAGCTGCAAATATGTTGAAATGGTAATTTACCATTATAATAGAGACCAACATTATAAAATTTAGGTTGGGGAACATGTTTTTTTCTAATATGCAATTAAATTGTCATTATCTGCAATTTGGTATAAAACGTAACATACGTAACGCTGACGAGCAGAAACCTATCTCACAGATGTCTGCAATTAGTGTTTATGTCTAAGTCAAACATTTTAAGCTCAAATAAGTTCATTGATTCGTACTATTGTAAAATATTCTATTAGGGAAAGTGTGTCTTGTTTTGTCTTTCGGTGACAAAGGCTCTTAATAAGGTTATTCAACGATGTAAACATGCTACGCACACATCTGTCATTTTCCACATTGGATCAGTGACAGCTTCAGTGTATACCCAGTCTTTCATCAGTTAATTAAAAGTCATGTCTCATGTTTTGAGAAATTACATCACGAAAGATTTATCTAATACAAATTTACAAACATAATTAATTGTTATAATACTTCTGGTTTGCATGATGTAGAAATTAATCCCTTAGTTGGGATGCTCGACATCCTAACATATAATGAATCTGTTTTTCCACCATATCAGTATGCTGAAACAGTGATTTTTTGCATATAAGGTTTGACTTTATATTACAGTATCATATTACATGTATTAACAAGTGCAATATATGAGATAAGCTAGCACTTGTAACTGGCAACATACAGTACATGTACTAAATATTTGTAATCTTAATATGGCACTACACTTAAAATTAAATGGAAATGATTTCCTTTCGCTTTAGGCAAGACACCCCTCAAACAATTTTAGTATTAATAAATGGGTACAAGAGCGAGTCAGTTTATGACTAAAATGCTGTCTACAAGCTGTTATCCACAGTATTATTCACATTTTGGGATGGCTCTGCATCCAACAAACTGACAGTAAGTCTCATACTTTTTATTTCATAGATTATGTGCAAACATGTATAATTGTTACAAATAACTCCGACAGTGCAAAAAAAACAACAACACAAAACAACATTATTAACAATTTAAGAAAGCCAATTGCTGTGTGTTAGTTCTGACACCTTTTTTTTCAACTGACAATCATTTGACAACTTAATCTGTGAGCTTCAGAGATTCAAACCATGTTGCTTAATTTTATTGTGTCATGTTTATTATTCAAGTTGTAACTCCTGAAAAAGGACGTTCAAAAAGATTCAATAACTGACAAAAGATTTGCAATTAATGTTGCCATGAAACATCTTTATAGATTTGTAATTAGTGTTACCACATATGAGTATGGCTTTACCTTAACTTTTCTTAATTAACAAACAAAATAATTTCTTTCAAAATTGCTGTATAATATAATAAAATAATAAGCATCATAATATGATATAAAAGAATCGTACTTAACAAAAGTAGAGAAGATGGCAATTGTGACAGATGAAATATTGTTGTTATTTGTTTTCAAAATGTAATTGCCAACAGTGAAAATTAAATGTATTTAGCATACAAGAAAACCTGTTTAGGCTAGATCTACAAAACATCAGGTACATTTGGGTATAAACCATGCTACTTCTGTTTTGATAAATACTTTGGTTGATATTATGTTTGCAGTCTTTAAAAAATGAGTAAGAAATTTTAGATTACATGTATAGCAAAATGCAGTCAAGACCTAAAATGTTCTTTGTCTCTTCTTCACAGTACCGTTGGTTAGTCTGCAGTCTGCGATTGTGACATTTCCGGGTCATACTCACTTTTTAGCAAACATAGATGTTTTCAAGCCTGATAAAATACTTGGCAAATAAAATGGCAAAAAGAGGCAGAACTTGCTGGGAAAATATATTTAAGCTAAAATAATGGCAGTGTGCTTTTACATATGTTATGGACTTACCTTACATATACATTTAGTGTAAAAGGTATATAACTTGTAAAACAGCTAATCATCAAATCTGACCAATCTGTTACCCATTCCCTCTTGTTAAAAGATGGCTTAACCAGAACTTTATTAGTTTTAAGATTTGTCTTTCTCTGTATAAAATCAACAGAAAGCCCCTGCCCTGGAAGACACCGCACACTATCATCTCTGCCATCAGATGCAGGAAATATTGCTTTTGATATTTTTACTTTTATTTTTAATTAATATACGGTATCTTCAGTCCAATATTTGAATCATGAAGTAAATATCATGTATATTGCCATGATGATGAACCATTGACGAAAAAAATGCAAAATTTCATATCAAAGTAACAGAACCAAATATACAAAACTCTTATATTAGTGTTTATTTAGAATAATTTGTCTGTAATTGAAGTTATTAAAAACATGTTGAGAGTAGACTTAAATTTTACCTTGCGTGTAGTCGGGCAAAGGCAAAAGATTTGAGTCTATTTTAGCACAAATTCTATTATCTTTATCCATTTATGCAAAACATCATTTTGTTACCTACGTTACCTTATATATATATTGAGAGAAATTAAATATCCATGGTAGTTAAACCTGTTTGTTTAGTCGCTATTTAATTTCATTGTGAAAGAGATGTAAGAAGACAGTGCCCATCTCAGTGCAATATAAATGGACGAAAATAAAATATGTACGCCAGTATTAATGAGACGCTTATAAGCATCTTGAAATATTTATTTTACTACACTTTATTGCCAGTTGCAATTTATAAATTGCTGCAAATATGAGAAAATGAAAATTCATCATTAGAATCGAAATCTTTATTACACATTTATGGTTGTGGAACATGGTTTATTCTGATATGCAATCTTTTAAGATATTATCTGCAATTTCATAGAAAATGTAACATAAGTAACTCTGGAGAGCAAAAGTACATATCATAGATGTTTGCAATTGATATATATGTCTAGCTGAAACGTGTAAAGCTCAAATAATTTCATTTATACTATTGGAAAATATCCTATTGGTCTTGTCCTTTTTTGTTGGTATTTTTAATGTTATTAGGGTATCATTGATTACAGGCCTTTTACAGACGACTGACGAAACAAAACTTAGAAAAACATGGGTTTCTAAGGCCCCAGGACAAGTCCCTGACTGAAAATAATAACCAAGCTTTTCTTCCTGGGGTTGGGGAACATGATACATTCGTATATGTAATCTCTAAAGTCATTATCTGCAATTTTGTATAAAATGTAATGTACGTAACACTGATGAGCAGAAATACATCTCACAGATGTCTGCAATTGATGTTTATGACACGATCAACCATTTAAAGTTCAAATAATTTCATTGATTCTTTTGTAAAATATCTTATTAGTCTTGTATTTTGAGTACTACTATTTTCAATGTTAGTAGGGTAACGTTGATTACAGGTCATTTACAGAAAGCTGACCACAAAAAACTTAGTAAAAAATGGGTTTCTAAGGCCCCAAGACATGTCCCTAACTGAAAATAGTAACCAAGTTTTTCTTCCGGGGGGGGGGGGGGGGGGCAACAAACTCGCAAAATAGCCCATATATATCAGTTTGGCCCCTAGACCAAAAGGGTATCTAGGTAAATTGCTCTATTGTAGTATACAATATGTGGTGGCCAAGTGGTCTAAGAGGTTTTCTTGTAATCCAACAGCCTGACACACTGTGGTTTGAATCCAGGTGTGACCTATATTTGTTTCTATATATTTTTTTCACTTTCTTTGTCATTTTCCCTACCAATTTCAATAAATGTATCAGACTGCAAAATTTGATCAATATATATGATGCGGTTTAAAAGTTATGAGCATTTTCACTATAAGACCTTGACCGGCCAAAATGATGATCGGCCAAGCCTCATCACCTTTTTTTGCATACAAGTGGCTGGACGATGTTAAAATGAATAAGTAAGTAAAATTTGATCCAACTATACCATGCGGTTCAAGAGTTATGAACTTTTTCTTTAACTGGCCATAACTGGCTGAAATGATGCTCAGCAAACCCTCATCCATCAAAAAAGGATGTTACACATGCCAGTGATTAGATGCATTTGTATGCAAAATTTGATTAAAATATGTGGTTCTGAAGGATCCGTTTTTCAGATTAATTTATGTCTTAACCCTAAAAGCGCCAATCACGACTGCAGCAGACGAAAATTTTGCGACATCTTTTCTAACTTTCGAAAAAAAAAATAGGCATGAAATTACATGAGAATCGTCTGCCAGCAGACGATTCTCATGAAATATCATGCCTTATTTGTTATTTTTGAAAAGCATCAAAATTTGAAATTGTCGTCTGCTGCAAAAAATAGGTGGCGCTTTAAAGGTTAATTAGGTCTTCCCATGACTTAGCTCAAGCATATGCACAGGGAATACTCGGGCTAGCCTCGGTATTTCTGGAACAGCACCAGTCTTCATGAAATGTTTCAACCGCTTGTGAATACAATAAATTCTGATTAAATTTAAACCAAACAATAGAATACCTTGTATAATTACTGCTAGATAAAATGCCAGTCCATGTGAAGACAAAGTCAGCAATGTCAGTCCAATGACGTACCAGACACGTACAACACACATTATCCATGTATCAGTGGAGTCTCTGCTTGATCGAAATAGCATATTTGGTGACAGGAAAAAATTCATACCAAGTACTCCGCCTGAACACGCCCAACTACCTACAACCCATAAAACAGTACTATACCATACATGTTCTGACAATGCGAAGAAGCCTGTGCAAGCAATCTGACTGACTAACAAAACACAGACAATCAATGTATATGTGAGCGTATATTTGCTTCTGTAATATCTGCCTGGACCGCGAACTCCAATTTTGTGACAAAACTTTTCAAAGTTGTAGTTTTCTACTGGCACATCTTGAGCTGTATTCATAACTTTTAAAACTCTTCGTATTCGTTCGCAACTTTGTAACGTTGTATTTGTTATATTAATTCCCAGTGGTTCTCTGAAATGTTTTGATGATAATTTAGATCCTATAACATTGACCGAACTATTCATTGGATGTTTTAAAATATCTTCTAATTGCAAATATGAATTACATCTGGATAAAATCATGGTAAAGCAGGAGCCTAAGTCTATTTCTTCAGAACAGTGTTGGGTAAATTGATGGTGCCATACCATTAGTTTTAACGCATACGATGGCAGAATAGTTTTATCTTGAAACCCATGTTTAAGTTCACTTGTAAAACTTTGAAGAGGAAATGGTTCTCCATTTAGAATATACTTTAGAAGTTTATAGCATTTAATGTGATGCTCTGATAAATCTGAGGTAAGCAGCAGTTCTGCCTCTGTTACTGTCACTTTAAAACGGTTCATATGGTTTGGCATAAGCAAAACTGATCTAACAGTTTGAATATTGTGTTTAAAATAAACTGAGATATCACAATCAATTGCCTGCAAACTATCATTAAACGCTTCCCAATCAACCCTGAGGGCTGGACAAAGATCAACTGATATTTTCATTGGTACTAAGTTTTTTTCATTGTTTTTACAATGTGTATTCCACTCAAACATTACAGGAAAGGCTGGACCATGCGTCTTTGGTTTTATTCTTTTACATGTCAAAGTACCGGTGTTCTTCACGACCAATCTTTTTGAACACAGTATTACTGCCTTGGCAACACTTGAATGAAAGAGCCACCTAAGTCCCCTATTTAAAAACTCACCAGAAGCCTTGATATGTTCGTTTGCACAAATGCACCCATGGAATAATGATCTTGTCTCTTTATCTTCTGGCGTCACGAACAAAAACTGTCGATCATCTTTATAAAACTTTAAAGACACTGCCCCTGGCATTGAAAGCGCCTCCAGTATTAGAATGTAGTCATATTCGCAAGGTCTTACAATTTGTGTCCCTTCACGTGCACTGCCAACTGGGAGCGCCTCATTTATTCTAAGCCTAGGGTCTAATTCGCCAATAGTTTCAGCTAACAGATTCACCTGTTGATCGACTGCTGTCCGAATATCTAAGAGTTTTTGCTCGCTAAAGTTACTTTTTATATCAACTTCTCTATTATAAAGATCATTCAAGAACATATTTAAAGTTCCATTGTGTATGTCAGATAGATGTGTTCTGTTGGAACCCGCGTCCTCTATAGGTAATCGAATATGTGTATCATATTGCTGACCATCCATAAATTGTTCAGTTAGTACATCGTCCATGCAGTGTGCCTCTTTCGGTAATGTATTACATGTACATGCAGGGTTTTTCCCTCCCCATTAAGCGAACATGACGCGACCCTCAGTATTAGAATTTTTTCACGTCGTTTTATACAAAATTGGGAAAACTCACACCATAATTTTTTATCATATGACGTCGCGTCTGGGAGTGAAATAACGCCATGCAATAAAATATGTAAACCACTAGTGGTTCATCGATTTACGGGAAACGTTATGACGTCCATAACAACGTTGCGCACACAATGACAAAATTATAGCGAGTTTACGTTCAAAGTATGCTTAATATCATATGATAAATAGAATCTAACATTCGTGCTCTTGTTTTATTGAATTTATTAAACTCGTTGCGAAAAAGAGATAAAATGCTCGGTAAGCCTCGCATTTTATCTCTTTTCCCCAACTCGTTTAATAAATTCAATAAAACATGAGCACTCATGTAAGATCCTCTATATAACATAAGGAAAAACTCAATATTTGGTTCACTAATAAGCACATTTCAACATTCAAAATGCAAAAAAAACCCAACAATTTGCTGTGGCATAGTACAGTGAAGATTTCACAAAATGCTGGTACATAGAGAATACTAGGTGAGTGTCTTTTGATATCAAGTTTACCAGGCAAGGCTTTGAGAATGCTTGTTGACATCGCGAGGCATGCCGAGTGATTCAACATGCGTTCTCAAAGCCGAGCCTCGTAAACTTGATATCAAAAGACGCGAACCTGGTATTCTATTTATCAGTTTACCCATTGTTGAACACTCTTCAAACTAGCGATTATGACGTAATTTTGATTTTTGTGTTGATTCAGCGTCATTAGCGACGTCATTCAAAAAGTGCAACGTCATCATGACCTGATAAAGGCAACATGCCGTGAGATAGACAACGTTTATCAGGCAACGCGCAACAATGCAGTTAATGTGAGAGGTTACTGATAATATTTTTTACCTTGAATTGGGTATTTTCTCCATGAAATTGGAGAAAAACGTACTGTATTTTGCAATTGGGAACATGGACCATTATCTGTGGTCAAAATAGACCAGAAAAATCCTGGCATGTATTAGTATCAAAATATTATCCATCCTTACCAGTGTTCATTTCTTTTATCATCCCAATGCATGCAGGCTTATCTTTTCTTGAAGATTCATCCTCAATGTTGATGACGTTGTTACCGTTGTTGGCTACAATATCCTCTGATGTATCTGTTATAGTATCAACATTCTCTTGATCTTTGGGTTTCATAATTGTTCGATAGAAAGGTAGTCATTTTGATCATTACACGGATTGTATACTTAAGGAATAAAGAAACGCAACAGACGGAAATATAATTTTGGTAAAATCTCTTTTGAAAATTTCTAACTGAGTATTTAAAGCATGTGATGAAATACCAAAACATCATTTTAATGCTAAATTTACGCTACAATATGAAAACATATGAAAACCCCGTCTTTGACATGTTGTTCATTTGGCGTGTAAAAAACAAACGTCCAATCATATTCGTAATGCAGTCAAATATTGCGCCGAACAGGTTACTTGAACGACAAGATACACAATGGTAGTGAATAAGCGATAAACGTCACTTAGAACCGCCTGGTTTGGGTCGCTGGTGAATATACGAAATAATCTTTCAGTTTCTTTATTTTGACAATCACTAAATGAAGTGACTTTATCAGCCTCAAAGGCTCATTTGAAGGCATTTCGTCGATCCTTTTGTTCGCGAAAACGTTGCGTGCGGCTATGACGTTGTGACGTAATGGCGTTCGAAAGTTTGACGCCGACGCCATTTTGTATGGAGTTACTCGGTGTAAGAAAATAGATATTTCAATGTTTTAACGGTGTTTTCAGTGCGATTTTGGTTGGAATCAGGTAATGATATACAAGAATACGTCCACATTTTTATTTTTTACAATTGTTTTGCAGATATTTCCTGTTATTTTCTCCAGGGCGAGATCAACTGCTGGGTAGGGCGGGACAGAAAAATATCAGCCCCCGTATCAGCCCCCGTATCAGCCCTCTACATGACTTTTGGATCCCAGGGCTGGACAGCTCTTTTTGACTTGGGCGATACGCTTGGGCCAAAAGTGTAGTATCAAGGGCAATACTAGTATAAGTATATGATAAACATAGATTATTACACGGGTTTTTTGGATCCCAGCCCTGATCTCAGCCCGAGTAGACCGTATCAGCCCGAGCCCGAAGGGCAAGGGCTGATACAGTCTGAGGGCTGAGATCAGGGATGGGATAAAAAAAACACGTGTAATAATATCTTTATCATATACTTATGCGTGTAAAAGAGCTTAATATGAAATAATCTTTCAGTTTCTTTATTTTGACAATCACTAAATGAAGTGACTTTATCAGCCTCAAAGGCTCATTTGAAGGCATTTCGTCGATCCTTTTGTTCGCGAAAACGTTGCGTGCGGCTATGACGTTGTGACGTTATGGCGTTCGAAAGTTTGACGCCGACGCCATTTTGTATGGAGTTACTCGGTGTAAGAAAATAGATATTTCAATGTTTTAACGGTGTTTTCAGTGCGATTTTGGTTGGAATCAGGTAATGATATACAAGTTTACGTCCACTTTTTTATTTTTTACAATTGTTTTGCAGATATTTCCTGTTATTTTCTCCAGGGCGAGATCAACTGCTGGGTAGGGCGGGACAGAAAAATATCAGCCCCCGTATCAGCCCCCGTATCAGCCCTCTACATGACTTTTGGATCCCAGGGCTGGACAGCTCTTTTTGACTTGGGCGATACGCTTGGGCCAAAAGTGTAGTATCAAGGGCAATACTAGTATAAGTATATGATAAAAGATAAACCTAGAGACATCAGAAGATGCTTTCTTGGGAAAAACTGACTTTTCAGATACCGTAGAAATACGCTGGTAGGGTGTTTATATTGAAGTTTAGCCAAACAAAACACGGTATAATGCAACTGAAAACACCTGATTACATGCTGAGAGTGAACTTGTTAACTGTAACCTAAACTTTGTCACTGAACCATTTTCTCATTAGAAAAAACACATAAGAGTTATGGATACCATTAAAATGTAACGCCAGAATATAGTTTTTTTGACGTCTGAAGATCTCAAAAATAGTAAGTGAGTATGATCAGGAAATACCACAATCACATACCGCAGACAACTCCGTGGCACCACGAGGAAGAGCCGCTCAACCATCACGAGATACCAGGAAGACACATTAAGCAAAGCAACCAGTTCTCCCTTCCCCATCAAGATGATTGCAATACTAGAATGGACATAAAGTAACGTACAACAAAACATAGAACAATTACAGACTCCCACAATGGGAGTTACAATAAACAAAAAGTCAACAACAACCTAACCACCGCCTTAGAACGGACAGCAGCCTAAGCCACTGCGGGGCTAAAATGCATTTTTCTGGTACCAAATCTTCGCCCTAGATTCTGCTGTTGTTGAAGTACAAGAAATGTTCAGCTCGCATTGAGGCCATCTAACTAATGCAATGTATCATCATGGAGAAACGCTCTAATCAAATAACACACCATGATGAAACAAAGAAAGGGGCTCATATCTCACAGATAGTCAGAGCTAAAAAAAACCCTCAAGTTGAGTCAAATTTACAAGTCATAATTCTTGAACAAAACGTCCTTGTTATCAATAAATCTTAAGCAGAAAAGAAAGTTTAATCGTTTCACACAGTATTCAGAGTTGGCGTTAATGACGTTAAGCTGTTTCAGAATCCTACAGGAAGGTCGCCATTTGATCATTTCCTTGATCCAAGACTTTTTAAAACAACACACCGATGGTTGATTCAAACTTTGCTTTCAGCAGTTTACTACGGGTGTCAGGCTGGTTACGCGCATACCAAAATAATTACGTAATTGATAATTTCGTTGAACTTGCTGTAATTTGACGGACACATACTGCTCCCATGAATAAATATCATTTGCACTAAAAACTTGCATCATAGTGTATGCTAACAATGACTCGAAGCGTTTCTTTATTCCTTAAGTATAAATCATCGCCTTAACACAAAGATGGGTCGAAATTCGGTTTGTTGCAAACAACTATTATGACGTAAACATCGTCCAAGCACATGCATCTATATTACAGTATTTCCACATTTTCGTTAGGAAGTCGATGATTGAAGTCACACAAAGATGTGTCAAAATTTTCATTTTTCGTTCAACTTGTGTTTTTCTCTTATTACATTAACGTCTCCTACATATACCTATGTCTCTCCCCACATCTGGAACCTTTTTCATTTGTATCCAGTTTCTATGTAGTTTTTCTATTCGTTTAATTGTTTGTTATTTCCTCCTTTAGAAGTTGAGAACCCATATCCGGACTCAACCAAATCAAATATCCAAACAATTGCGTGCAATTTTCAAAGTGCTCATGCATATATTTTTGTACTTGTCGCCTGCAGGCGTTGACCAGCATAGGCTTGGACAAGCATGTGTATCCACGCAGTCTGTCATACCATTCTCAGTTCGCATAAAGTAGGGTAGTAGATGAGGGATACGGAGGTGTATTTTCATACCGGTATGTGTTACATTGGTGAGGCGGCGTTAGTCGTGTCACCTCGGCACATTGTCACTAGGGTAAAGTCAGGTAACTTCGGACATCAACTTAATTCGGACAGCGACCTTGCAAGTTTTATATCTTAATTATTGGAATAAAAAAATAAATTAACTAAAACAAACAGTGAAAATCCTGACGAGACGTCTCATAAGGGATTTACACTATTGCAAATGTATGAATTAATGTGTGAATACTCCGAATTAACACGATGTCCGAAGTTACCTAACTTTACCCTATACGTTTCTCTGGGTTTTGATACATTAGGGTAAAGTCGGGTAAATTCGGACATCAGGTAAATTCGGACACACATTTGCAAACAGTGTAAATCCATATGAGATGGCTCCTTATGAGCCATCTCATCAGGATTTCACTGTTTGCTTTGTTAATTTATTTTTATTCCATTATTTGAAATATGAAACAAACAAGGTCGCTGTCCGAATTTAGCTGTCTGTCCGAATATACCCGACTTTACCCTTTTAATGTGTCAGTATACTTCTGCCACGACTTCTATGTAATGAGCTACAAATCATTCAATTCATTTAAACGTTACATTCACGACCTCTAAGTAATGACCCCGTACATATGAACCCCCCTTTCCAGAAATCGCAGGCTTAATAAACCAAGTCTGCTGTTTTCAAATTCTAGGTTCCCTATAGGCCCTATTTCTGAAACACCGTTTTACTGGATTATTTAGAGGTCGCAACAGCTGTCGTTGTGTTGCGCGGGGTTGGGTAGAAGTTTCCCCCTAACATCGGTAGGGTGAAGTCGGGTAAATTCGGACATCAGGTAAATTCGGACACACTTTTAAATTAGCAAACAGTGAAAATCCAGATGAAACGGCTCCTTATGAGCCGTCTCATCAAGATTTTCACTGTTTGCTTAGTTAATTTATTTTTTATTCCAATAATTGAACTAAGAAACAAACAAGGCGGCTGTCTGAATTTAGCTGTCTGTCCGAATATACCCGACTTTACCCTATAGTGCTGCTATAAATTTTGACTTGAACACATAGAGTTTGTGGGCTATAGAGTTTTCGCCTATCCGTTAGTTCGTACGTTGTCCGTTCGTTCGTCTTTCCATCCTGAACAAGTTTTTGCGTTAAAATTGTGTTAGCATTTATATTATGAAGACCCATTCGATGGATTTCATTCATATTGGTACTAATGGTAGATATAGATCTAAAGTTTAAAACAGCATCATCCCCACCCCGGCTCGTGACACAAACATTTCAAGCAGTTTAATGCTGGTCGCTTGGATAGTATATAGGTATTAAGCTACTGAATGTACATAATTTGGAGTTTCTAAGCTTAAAAGGATGCCACACAGGCTCGTCTTAGTCTACACTTGTCAAAATTCCACATTGTTGGAAATCACATGTCACGGCTCAATTGACAAAATGGTTTTTTTTGTGTTTTTTTTCAAACTTCTTCATTCTGTGTCCAAGTCATTATTAAAGGAAATTCATTATAATCATACTGATCTAACTGAGAAATTATAATACCCCGAAGGCAAAAGAAACCATTGTTAGAAATATCTAATTAGGGAGTTTTTGTTTTTCTTTTATTTCAACAAAGTAAATATCAAATGATTCCTTAAAGTCTCCACTACGCGTCTTCTACCAGCATTTTTTCTCATATTATTTAAAAAGGGATATTATTAATATGTTTTTATTAACAATCCACGGAAAAAATGGGGCGTTTTTACTATTTGTTTAATCAGCAGTGGTCAGGAAAAACTCGAATAAGGGAGTTTAAGTTTTCATCCAAAAATTATGA
This sequence comes from Loripinus fragilis, assembly GCA_964019695.1. Classification (NCBI taxonomy): domain Eukaryota; kingdom Metazoa; phylum Mollusca; class Bivalvia; order Lucinida; family Lucinidae; genus Loripinus; species Loripinus fragilis. Next base: position 73,951,845 of record OZ026524.1, read on the forward strand.
AAAATATAACAAAATGTTCGCAGAATAATGCAGTTTCCAAAGCTACCAGCATTTTTGTATCATGTTCCAGACTTTTTAAATAATAGTTTACATGTTTAATTAACACTTTCCTATTCGTTTTAGTGTAAACCGCTATAAAGATTAATACAGGTAAATCTGTCATGACAATTTGTCATTGTTGGGTTTGATCCCCACCCGGCTCGTGACACAAACATTTCAAGCATGCTATTTACCCATTCGTGTTAACGCTCATTCGACCTGTTTGCTCGTTTCTTTTTTTACAATAATGCACTTGGTTTAGATACCACCGGTTAACATACATATATATAGATTTCAATTTCAAATAAAATAATGTTTTAAATGTTGCTACCTCAGCTATTTAAGTTTGTATTTTAAGTTTTCTTTCTTAGCAAAAAAATGCATACTGAGTAGACCCTTAACAATGCTGAATATTTAAACATACCTATTAGCAGATTAACCAGTCGTTTGATCTAAATTATTACCATGCATTCGTAAACATATTACACTGTAGATCCTGATCAGCTATCTGGGTCTACAGTATGCAAAGAAAGGCATTAACACATGCACTAGCAGCATACGATTTCTCAAAGACGTGTCACAAATAGCTAAAGCGTTGCTAGGTAATCCGTCTGCCATTGTCATAAAATCGCATCGCACATACTCGTATTCATCATTTTAATTCGAGAAGGCTTACACAGGTGAGGCTGTTGTACTTATATTCAACTATTTGTCCTCTGCCTACTTGAATTTTGTATAATTATGTCGTCTGCTGATTTTTCAAAATCAAATTTTTCGAAAAAAATCTTTCGGGAATACCATTAGAGTGTCAATCAATATGGATCAAGATCAGGCCCGACGATTGGTTGGGCCTGATCTAGGTCCAAACTGTTTGCAAAAGTAACAAGCAGACGACACTAGAGGCTGTTGTTCTATTGTTAACTCTTTGCCTACTTGGTAATTTTGCATTTTTGTCTTCTGCTTATTTTTTTCAAAATCAACTTTTTCGAAAAATTATTTCAGGAATACAACCAAATGGATCCCGAACAGGCTTGACAACACGTCGGGCCTGATCTAGGTCCAAACTGTTTGCAAAAGTTACCAGCAGACGACACTAGAGGCTGTTGTTCTTTAGTTTACTCTTCACCTACTTGGTAATTTTGCATCTTTGTCGTCCGTTGATTTTTTTCAAAACCAACTTTTTCGTAATATTCTTTCAGGAATACCACCACAGTGTCAAACAGTATGGATCCAGGGTCCAAGCTGTTTGCAAAGGTTATCAGCAGACGACATAAGCAGGCAAAGAGTTAATGTTTTCTTCCTCTTTCTTAATATTTTAACCCTTAACATGCTAACTCGGATAAAGCATGTTTTGAAAACGGTAAATATTCAGAGCAGCTAGCTTCTTAGTATTAGTACTGTTTCCCATCCTGGTTGTCAATAAAGTTAAAAAACTGGAATGGTTTAATAAAAATGAGGGGGGGGTGGGGAGGGGGCGTAGTTCATAAAATATCCAGGACCGTATTTGTCATTACACACTTTTTCGAAGCAATCTTTTAATGCATCCTGAGATTTTTTTTTGCAATCGTTCATAGCCTCATGAATTGCACAAATTTGATTGACAGCTGCAAAACTCACTTGCCCGTGCAATACGCTTCGAACATCGAACTCATTCGTCAGAAGAGATACTGGTGTTGTAATTGACAGCGAGCCACACCTGAGTCACACGTGCTGAGTACACGTGCAAAACAAGCCTCTAGCTCGCTTCTAGTTCAAGCTGGCTGTTCCGCTTTTCCATTTTACACTCCAACTAAACCGTTAAACGATAATATTTTGAATACAAAACTGTTTTAATTCTTAAAATAAAAATACTTGATATATTTTGATTTTATAATAAAATGAAAATATAAGCAATAAGTTCAATTTTTGGAATATTCATAGAATCATGAATACTTCCTGTCTCTTGCAATGTAAGAGACAGGAAGTTTTCATGATTCCACGAACATTCCAGAGGTTGAATTCGTTTCTTAAATGCAACCCCTAATGGACGTAAACGGCAGCCTATTACGGGAGCATCGTGACTCAATTGGTTGAGAGCTGAATTCGTGAACCGTAGTAGTTTGGCGGAATCGAATCGAACCGGCTTCGCAGCGTTGCGTCGTCGACCAATTAGTAAGTACTACTGGTTAAGTCCAAGAATACGTTCCAACTATGAAACATCAGTTTTTTCTGAAAAAGGTCATGTTGAATATAAGATTAAAGGGAATGAAACCTACACCATGCAAGCAAACGTTTGACCTTGCACGCATCTCGACCCAAGGGATGGGGTCAAAAAGTCAAAACATTTTTTTCTGAAGTTGTAAATAACATTATCGAAACGTTGAGGAAACGTTTTGTTTACGTTAGGGGAACGTTTGATTTTAACGTTTAGAAAACATAATTTTGCAATCAAGATGTTTAAGCACTAAATAAACTACCTGCAATTTCGCATTTAATATGTTTTGTTCAATTAGATGAGCATTTATTGTAAAAATAATATAAAATGAAAACATTTATTCAGCGCTAGAACAGAAGATGTCAGTAATCTAAAAGCGAGGCCATTGTTTGCAATCACTACTTGGATGTGATAAACGTTTACGTGCTTGTTTCTAAATTGAGCTTTCCTTTGAAACTGGTTCATTTAATCACCGGTAATTATCTACGTACATATTAGAATTTGATTATTTTTCAATAAAAACTTTTTGTGGCTGTTCCTTGACAGTAGCCAGTACCTATGTGAAACGTTTATATAATGTTTCTAAATGCTTTCGTTTAAACAAACATTCATACAACCAAACACAAACGTTTTAGAAACGTTTCCTGTTACCTGGAATGTTGCATATCAAATTATCAACATTTTCCGGGGTCATGCGAGCAGTGATTGCATAATACATTTTAATAAAAAAAAATTGAGGGGAATGGCGGTTCAATCCTAGCGTGCTACAGGTCAGTGCGCGCTAAAGCGCTTCCTGTCTGCGACAATGCTGAAAAGGTTCCTTTATCTTCCTAGCTTATGTACCTAGTTAATATGGAGCTAGTTTGGATGAGACATGCGCACGTTTTACATGTAAGAGACAATGGACCCTTAGCGTGTTGAATATTGTAATCTACAGCACTCCTCCCCAATTTTTATCCTGTTAACCTGCAGCAATCCAGTTGTAAGCATGCATTTTCAATCAGAGTGGTAAACACTGTGGATCCCGGTCAGGTGGCTTCGTCAGAAGCCAGCTGATCTGGATCTACAGTTGTTTTTTTTTTTTTAAAAAAAGAGATAAATCCGGGCTCAACACGACAAAGGGTAAAGTACGAAGCACAGCACAATGGCCGACACTGTTGTTAGTTCGTTATTGAAAAGAAGAACATATTCAAGATTGTCTTTTCATTGCAATTGAGCCGCGGCATGAGATTTCCAACAATTTGACATTTTGACGAGTGTAGACTCGGACGAGCCTCTGCAGCCTCCTTTTAAGCTTAGAAACTCCAAATTGTGTTAAGTCAGTAGCTTAACAATCATAGAATACTCAAGCGACTAGCAAAGGCTCTGATCAGACTGTGCGTATGCGCAGGCTGATCTGAGGCTTTGCTGGTCGCACATACCACATTGTTGGAAATCTCATGAACTGGCCCAATTGCAATTAAATATAGCTATGATCTTCACTCTGTAATCAGACACTGCCAGTTTGGATTATTGTGTTTTTCTAGGACACGCTGACGACGACAGCTACTAATTATTTTGTTTTGTTTGAGATGATGTTTTACGCTCCAGTCAACGATTCATCAGTCATGGCGAGGTATTTTTCTGTGCTGAACCAGTTCTAAGCAGTGAGGAAAATTAGTGTCATGCTCAAGGACACACTGCCCTGGCTCCGGTGTGGCTCGAGTACTGAGCCCATGCAGGTTATAATTTCCAAAACGTATTTTATGTTTTCCCTGAAGATCGATTTGGTCTTAGTAAATAGTGCAGATCCTGATGAAATGCCGCCTTATGCGTTTTTCATCTGGGTATTTCATCTGAGTCTTCACTGTTTGCCATAGTATCCGTTTAGGGGCTAACAGTCCTCAAAAGGTTACGCTAGCATAAACAGGCGTCGGCATTTTATTCTGTATTATATTGTCGAAGTATAATGGTGAGAACTACTGTCCTGCCGGCCAAGAGTGACGGTGATGTCATGTTTTGTTTACAATTGTTGAGTAAAACATTAACTTGTAGACTCCGCTTGAGGTAACGTGAATCGCTATATCAAAGCGATCCCCCGGTAACTTTGTAAACTAAACATGACGTCACTGCCACTCTTGGCTGGCAGGTTAGTACCTGCATTTTCCTCCCTGTTCATGGTTCAATTTGAAGATTATTAACTGAATCAATTTAGTCGTTTAGGGGCACGATGGCTCAATGGTAGAATGCTTGACTACAGATCAAGGGGGTGAGGATTCGAGCCTCACCTGAGGCATTGGTTTTTGTCCTTGAGCAAGACAGGTCCTCAAAAAAATCGAAGGGGAAACGGATTTTTTCGGGGGTGAAAAATACAAAAACATGAAGGAAAATCGCTAAAACAGGATGGTTCAATGGTTTTATTAGGATCTTCGACCTATCTTGCACCCCAGGACAAATTTTCATGGGTGCCAACTGTTCATTTTGACACCTCCAATGCCGAAAAATTGTCCTCAATTAAAAAAATATTTTCTCTAGCTATATATATACTTGTTAATACATGGTTTCCATGACAACCAATGATATTATTCTCAATAGTGGGGGTGTACCTACATTATCAATTATATCTCAATTGCTTCTCAGACTCTCTGACTACCAAATCTGGTACCAGATTAAAGCTCAGACATGTGCCTTTTCTCACATGATCAGATATATAAAGTATCTAATTTAGATATTTTTGAATATTCATGAAAATTTTAAAAATGTAATAAAATCGTAAAAAGCGACCCGTAAATGAACTAATTTAAACAATCATTGATTCATGTTGCTTTATCAAAAGTGATGTAATTTGACAAGTGCCTTCAACCATTTGTCATATATGTAACTAACCACGAATATTTATGAAAATTTGAAAAATGACAGGAAATTTATTGGAAAGTAAAAAAAGTAAACAATGACCAGGAACTAGGTCCCTGGTGATAGTAAACCTACCCGCCACCCCTATGACAATTTCTGATAGATACCAAATTGTTCATTAGGACCACCGAAATGCAAAACAAAACAATGTCTTAAAATTAACCCATTTGGGTTATATGAAATAGACGTTTGGAGCATTCTGCAATACTTTTGACCTGCATTAAGTGATAATTAGTCTAGAAAACCAATTTTTGGTCTTTTTGAGAGTGGCCGTTTTGCACAGGTTTTACTGTATTTGACCTAGAAAAAGCATGTAAGCTCATAATGTCGTGCACGAAATGCTTTACGTTAATACACGGGTGGTAAACCTAGGAACTACCACGAAATTGTGTTAACGTAATTTTGTTCCCAAGCCACATCCGGGACACGTCGTGATAGTTTCCAGGCCGAAATTTGGACAAAGAAAGATTGTTGCCACTTTCATTTGTGTTTTATTTTACAACTAAGAACGAACAAGGGTGAAATCCGACAATGTGGTTCCGTGTAAATATGTTTCAGCGTCCCCTCTAGCACAAAATTTTGTTTGAAAAGTTATTTTCTTTCTTTAGATTCGTATTTCCCCACTGAGCATCGGACCGTTTTTTCCCAAAGTTCGAAGGATTTTAGCCTATATCTGTCAAATTAAATGGAATTTGATATCATTTGACAATGGAAATGATAAAAAGACCCTGAATAAACATTCCTTCACAGAAAAAGAATCTGAGCATTTACTCGTAAACGATTCATGCCCCGTTCGTCTTGTGTGGTAGTTTCCAGCTCATCGTGGTAGTTAAAATGTAGTAGTGGTAGTTATTTTTCTTCGATCTTATAAACTTCAGTCCCTTTAATACATTCTTCAAAATATGAATTTTGAAGTATAGTTTAAAGGGACTTTCACCTTATAAAACAATTAAAGGGACCGTTCATCTCAAATTAATGACATATTTCTACAAAACCCAATTAATTATACCATTCGCTGAAGTTAAAACCTGTATGATCTTCAGGTCACAGAATCTTGTATATGTCAATCTGGTACATCATATCACAACTTCGACTTGTAAACTCAAGTAACCTTGGTAGAAGAAAGTGCATGCGCTTTTACGTACCCGAAGTAATCCCAGGCTAACCCTAATAAGTTTGAGTAGATAATTGTATTTACAAAATTACAGACATCTAATGTTTTCAGACTGTTCCTGGGGTAAACACTATCAGTCTTCAAACTTCCTCGAATAACAGTTTAAATTTAATACTTTGCATGCTAGGCATTTTTGAATGCTTTTGTAGTCAACAGATTTTTTTTCAAAATTTACTTTCTTTCATTAATTCTCACTCCGACCCAGTATACTGGGTCCGAGGTTCTCATGAACAGACTCAATTAAACCGAGTCTGCTGTTTTCTTATATTGTGGGTCCTCTCTATTTCTGAACGATCCGTTTTTCCAGATTAATTAGAGGTCGCAACAGCTGTCGTTGTGCCACGTGGAGTTGGTAAAACTTCTCCCCATACATCGATGTAGTGTTGATATTTTTTCATATTCTGGTCCTTCAGGAATATTGGGCTCTGACGGAAAGCAGAATACCGCTTAAGCCAATGCTAGGGGGCGTGAGAATTGTTGCACACTTTCCATTAGTTCTCATGTGAACAGACTCAATAAAACCGAGTCTGCTGTTTTCTTATATTGTAGGTTCTCTCTATTTCTGAAGGAACCGGTTTTATTTCAGATTAATTTGATGCGGTGTAATCTGACAACATTTTCGACATATGAGAGTGCGATATAATAAAGTGCCGCGATATAATAAAGTGCCTCATCCCATTAATTGTCTGGACATCAAAGGTGTAATATTTCTCAGAGCCAAGCCCCAAGATAAGAGTTCGAAACTGAAAATTATTAATTTTATTTCTCAACAAAAACATATGTTGTAGGTACTCAAATGAAGCGTCTCGATCAAACGGTTCTTTTGAGCACCCAAAACACATAATTAAACTGATGTATAAGAAAATAATCGCAATTTTTGCTTAACCCATTTAAGTCGAATGGACTTTCCTACCCTTATCAAATGCAGCAGTTTATATCCATGTTAAGCATGTTAAGGGTTGTTGGGTGGAAATTTTCATTTATATTCAAATGTTGATATACCATTCTGTAAGCAAATTGTGAAGACCCTGATCAGACGCCGCGTTGTTCGGCGTCTGATTTGGGTCTGCACTGTTTGCCTATATCCCACAAAAAGGACACTTGGCTTATATGGGTTAACTGGCCCTGTGCTCAGAGCTATTAAAATTCTATTTTTTTCTGGACACCAAAAATGTACATAGACTGACATAAGTCGTAGATGGAAATGTTACCTTTATGAACCCATACCTGAAGGGATATTAATTTAGACTCAGTCTGATATATTTAGTAAAATGATATCTATTTGAATTAGTTAAGAAACGCAACACTCATTGAATGTTGGAAAATTCGTGTACTTCCTGGAATACGAAACCCTCGTACACATTTGATTGTTTGGTGTATAAGCAGGTCATATATGGTGAATTGTAAGACGATGTCACTTTTCACTAGTAAAAAGGATACCATAAAATTAAAAATTGCAAGCATCTATCTTGTGTAAATGCACTCAGTGCATACTTTTCAATGACTGTTTGTTTCATTAAACACATTAAATTGCAATCAGTGTAGTTTCCATATACAGGTCCATTAAAAAGTTATTTCACTACGCAATATTTCAAAGGTTTTTTTCATATTTTAATGGTCTATGTTTACCATACATGTAATTCAATTCTCATGCCAATTTGTTTCTATAAATCATATCAACGTATAATCAGACAATATTTGTATATGAATATTAAATACATTCCATTGAAAACACAATAACATACTTAAATACATTCCATTGAAAACCTGTACGCCTAGAGTGGCAGTAGATAGATTCGTACAGTAGACAGATTCGTATACTCGGCAGTTCTAGCCCTCTGCTGCCTTTATTATTCATTTTAAAAGCCCATTAGTTACACCAGCAATCAATCACGCATTTCTGTCAATCATTTTCAGTGCCGATTCGCGCGTGCTTGGCAGTGCGAGAGCTTTGCAGACGACTTTTTCGGGCCACCGAAACAGACATTGTGCTGAATCGTAAACAGTTTGCGTACATATTCACAATCCGCAACCAATAGAAAGCTTATTTAAGCACCAGATGGTAAGAAAATAATCCTATTTTGTATTTCAGGTACTTACATTTCTGCCCATATGCTTATTTGTGTACATTTTTTATCGATCTGCTGACCTCTGGTCGCAGCTGTCATTCCGGATACTCTAGAGTGATTATTTCCCTTTACAACAACAACAACAACAAAGAGGGAGCCCTCATTATTTCAATTGGGTTGCTTTCAAGTTTCTAGCGAATAAATAACCATACAATTCAGCAGTTTGGAGTAAAATTGGTTGAATTTTATATATTTTAGTTGATTTCATCTCTGATTTGCGTGTAAAGTCAGATAAAAAGGTGTACGAATCTACATACTGTCATGTCCAATTTTTCCCAATTTTCAGCCAGTTGAATAATGATAGCTCCCTAGCTAACTGGAAAAGCTGAAAACGAAACTAGGTCAGCATAATAAACGAGACATGTGTATTTTCTTGGCTACGACAGATGAAAGGGCTAGTTAGAAAGGAAAGAAAGTTATAATTAAATTACTTGCAAAACTGTACGAATCTATCTACTGTCACTCTACGTCATAATTCCAACTCATTGCTTTTATCGTTTTTTCGGAGATTTTGATTGGTCCGTTGGCAAAATTAAATTTGTTTTTACACTTCGATAAAAGCCTATGCGTAGGAATATTTGATAACTGCCTTGATATCACAGTGGTAGATTGTGTTAATAATAACGAATTGTACATAAAACTATAACACTTTCACCAGTTTAAATATAGTTAAGCGTGTTCTAAAGCTTATTTAAAAGCCCTTACGCTGTACATGGTGGTGCATCTTCAAAGCAACGGGGGAACTCTAAGAAATGAACAGGATGGGGAGTTATGTGACGTCACTTAACAAACGGTCACGTCATTAAAGAGAATCGTCATCAAAACAATGTCAAGGCTCACATCAACAACCAAATGTTTCAACGCAGTTCGAACTTGTCAAATCGCACTTTTAAAATTGACGCTAAGATCTTAGATCTACTTCGGAGATTTAAGGCAGGACTTGTGAAGGTAAGTGCTTCGATCCGTGCCGTGGTAGAACCTTTCAATGAGCCCAGCAAGCTGTGCGTATATTTGACAGGAAAACATTTCCCAAACTAAATGGAGTTGTTTTGAGCCCAATCAGCCCATACTTACATATTCGCCCAAATAAGGTGCAATTTCAATCATTATTTAGCAAAACGAAGTTTGAACTGACAGAATTTTCAAGATGGCTGCCCGATCGTTCATAGACAGCGGTTATGAACTATTTTTCTTCAGTGGGCTTTTAAATTTGAAATTTTGTCAACAACCTTTTACAAATATGCTGTTTTGTTCCAAAGTTGGAATTATAAGGAATGAAATTTAATTTTTTGGTTTTTATCGATGTGTAAACTCCGGCGAATCACTCACAAATTTAACATAAAGCCCTCCGGGCTTTATTCAATTTGTGAGTGATTCGCCGGAGTTTACACATCGATAAAAACCAAAAAATAAAATTTCATTCCTATAATAAAGTCAGTATGCGTTGCACCTTAGTCTAGCTCCTAGACCTTGATGCAAATCGTGCTAAGAAGAGACTAGTGTTTTTTGTTGAACATGGTCCAGATATGGAGTCAAGATATGGGATTGATGATACCATACAACTAGTCTAGCTCCTAGGCCTTGATGTTTTTATCAATTTTACTTTACTCTTCATTCAGTAAAACTTGATTTCATATAGCTAGTCTCATCTATTCTCTCTTTGAAATACTCACCTAATCACACATTTTGCTATCAAAGAGGAAAGAAAGAGAATAAAGAAATAATTATTTTAAAACAAAATTATCATTATTAAAATGAATATGATATCAGACTAGTGGCTAGTCTAGTTGCACCTCTATTTGCTAAATAAGATCTGCAATTCTCCTTGGCATTGAATTGTTAAGTTTTTCCAGACGTTCGGTTACACTATACCACACTTCACATACTGGCTTCCACATCTCCCTTCTTTTAAACATGGCAGTTGGTTACCATTATCTTTCTTTATAATATTCCAAACGTTCTCTTTGAAATTCATTTCTGGCGAATTCCCAGGCCATATCAGAACGGGTATTTCGTTACATTCTAGGCATATTCTAGTTCTTTTAGAGTTATGGCATGGAGCAAGATCATGCATAAAGATATACCCCTTCTGTGGGAACACAACGCATTCACATTAGTCTGTATTTCACAGTCATAACAATCGACGCCATTGTCGTGTTTGGCGAAAACAGAACGTGATTATCATGTGTATTCAGACTACTGTAAAACTGCCAGCAAGTGTGCAAGTCTGGGGAGCCATTAGCAACAGAGGCCTGTCTCGTCAGAGAAATATGAATGGTAACATGGGTAGAGCAAAATACCAGAGTGATATTAATTTTAGAAACATATGTTTTTGGTACACATTGGAATTGCCTTATAACCGTTCGCAGCCATAGTTCGGCAAACCCAGCCAGCCTAGAGTGTCGAGCTACCATCGGCCCGCCAGCGAAACGCCATCAAGTATAATCGCGTTTCGCTAGCGGGCAGATAATGGTCCGCTTTCAGATGTTTACTGTGAAGCCATTTTCGCAGAGAATGTATTAAATCCAATCGATTGCATATTTCATTATTTTCATTTCTTATTCAGATATCCCATGGCATTTGAAAATGTAGCTGATCACGTGACAAAGATAAGGGAGTAAAGAAAACCAAGATGACCACGATGTCAGACGCCAATACCACCTTAGGGATGTCGGGAACACCAACCGTCTCCTCAAGTTTAATGCCATCAAACAGCACGGAAGCGGCGCCCCAAGACGAGCCCCGACCATGGCATGTGTATCTTGAGTTGGTCTTATTAGGAATTGTTACATTTTTCGGATTGATTGGCAACCTGTTAGTCTTGAGAACCACCTTTGTCGACCTGTCGAGATTTGCAAGACATTCAATCATCTTGTTCTTGAGTCTGACTGTCGCGGACTTAATTCTGAGCGCACTACGCGGACCTATTCTCATCTTTAACCTTACGCAGAAGGATGGAAGTACTCATGACGTCATCTGCCAGCTATGGCTGCTTTCGACAGTATTCGTCGGCATTGCTCTGTTTACAAGTACCACACTGGCTCTCCAGAGACTCTTGATAGTATTCAGTTACTTGAGATACAAGCGGTGGTTCACATTTCCTAAGACTTTCATCATTGTACTGACATTCTGGATATTTCTGCCAGTGGTCGGCGTTACCGTCTACAAAATCCTAGAAAATGGCGCCTTCTTTGAACTTCAACACCACGTATGCCAGCTGATTTACGACCAATCTAGCTTCTCTGAAGAATATTTCATCATAGTCAGGTCATTCTTTGTTGGCCTCTTTGTCTACGTCCCAATTTGCCTCTGTTTCGCCAGCTATTCTGCGATCAGCTTCACGATTAAGAGGTCAGGGGTTAAGAAACTGAACAAACTAATGGGAAACGTTGATTTTTCAAGGGTAATCATTCTCTCCTGCATTCGTGTCGCCCTGATGGTGTTTCTCCTCGCTCCTTTCTTTCTGATGGTCATTCTCTCGCCAAGATACCCGGATACATTCTTACCCATCATGCGATTCTTTGACTATCTTCTGATTCTGTATTCAGCGATCAGTCCAGTGATTACACTGAATGACTTTGACTTTCAGAATTCGAGAGGAAGACGGACCTGGTTGTCTATGCACTTTGGAGGGAACAATGGCGCTGCAAGCAAGAAGAACCAACGCGCATTCAGCATGAATATATCGTCTGCAGACCTTAAATGTGACCAAACACCGGATTAAACTTCATGGCTTACTTAAGCAGCTACTCAAAAATAGCCAAAACAAGTAAAGGGTCTTAAAGACAAATGGTAGCTTAATGAAGGTCGAAAGTATTGCAGAATGCTCCAATTAGAGCATTCTGCAATACTTTTGACCTGCATTAAGTGATGATTGGTCTGCAGACCTTAAATGTGACCAAACAACGGAGTAAGCGTCATGGCTTAGTGCAGAAATGAATGTAGACTTTGGCAGACTATGGCATCATAAGATTTAAACAGAGTTTGTGAACATATACCTAAAAAGAAAAAGAAACCCTTACTAAAATGCTAATTTTACCTTCTTTTATGAATAAAAATGAAAATGCGATCGCTAAGTCATGTTATCTGCCTTGCAAACACTATCAAATTCAGAACGTCACCGAGCTGCAACGAGGATTCTAAGGCAGCCCATAGTTTTAAAGACACAGAGTTACAAAATCTTACACTTTATGCGAAAACAAAGTTATGAACCAATATCTGTTTTCAAATGCAAAGGGGTAGGCAAAATCAAATCAGGTGATTTTATGTTTCTGTCAACGCTCATTTCGTCTTCGTGGTGTGTTTACTTATTCACGTAGTTGGCCGTTTTTATCCAAACGATTATAAAAGACTGAATATCTCAATAAAAATTCCAAAGGAAATTTAATCACACTAAAACACTATGTTTACTCTGTTTCAAATTTTCGGCCACTTGGCCTTTGTCAAGAACACAAAAACTGGATTAATGTTGTGAGCTACATCTCAATTTTCTAAGCCAACCAGCAAATATTTTACTGGTTGGCTTAGACAATGGAGATGTAGCTCACAAATATTTTTACTGGTAGCAATTATTTTTACTGGTTGGCTTAGACAATGGAGATGTTGCTCACAACATTAATCATTAATTGCTTGTGTAGATATGAATCATTTTAAATATAATACAGACGGACTTGGTGGCCATTATGGGTTGGCTTGCTCTCTAGAGCTGGGTGCAGCAAGAGGAGTAACCAAGCACAGGTTCCACCTACTGTTCCTTTCCATGATGGTAATGTGTATGGGTAGCCCGATGTCTCTCCAAATACCACTACATAGTCTGATTCTGAATATCCAAAGATCCAACGAGCTATACAAAAACATTAAATTTCCATATATCCGACGTCTTAAAATCCACCAAAACATTTTCTTCAGCAATTTACTAGTTCTAATTCTTCTTACATCAGACTTGATCTTATGGGGATCTATGTTGATTCTTCTAAGCGGTGATGTTGAGGTAAATCCTGGGCCAGACTCTGCTGAGGACACCAGTTTTACTAGTAATGATCAATCACTTACCTCCTTTGAAACTTTATCTAATCACCTAAGTGTTTTCCACCTTAATATCCAAAGCTTAGTACCAAAAATTGACATAGTTAGAAGTGAAGCCGATGCCTACGACATCCTCGTCTTCTCTGAAAATTGGCTAAATCCTAACATATCTAATGATACAATACATATTGAAAATTTTATGCCTCCCTTTAGGACAGATAGAGTCGATCGCATCAGCGGGGGTGTCGTCATATATGTACGAGATTGTATCACATGCAAGCGGCGTGCAGACTTGGAAATTCGCGGTGTAGAAGCAGTTTGGGTGGAGCTTTATGTAAAATGCAAAAAAATCTTAGTGGGTGTTTTTTATAAACCACCGAACTGCACGATAAATTACTTTGATCTTATGAAAGAAAGTATTGATCGAGCCTGCAACACGAATATATCAGACATAATCATAACTGGAGATTTTAATTTTAATATGGCCCAAAACGCTCTCAACAAAATGTCTGAACTCATTTTAGAGTATTATTTAACCCAACTGATTTCTGAACCCACGCATGTCACTGAACACTCTTCTTCCATTCTGGACCTAATACTGGTCCGCAACAAAAACAACGTCTTACTGAGTGGCATAGCAGACCCGTTCATACCAAATCAGATAAGATACCACAGCCCAGTAATAGTTTTACTTAAATTTACACGTCCGATAACTAAATCTTTCAAGAGACGGGTCTGGTACTATAAACTAGCAGACTATGAAAAATACAGACTCGAACTTTCTGAACGCAACATCCACGAAAAAGCACAATTAACTAGCAACATTGATCAAAATATCAAAGACATTACGGAAGCTATTATGCAGGCAGCAGACAAATCCATACCTAATAAAATAGTAACAATCAAACCTTCTGACCATCCTTGGATAACATGCCATATAAAAAACATGATTCGAAAACGTAAACGTACCTTTCGCCAGTTCAAGAAAACAAACATTAATCACTATTGGTTAAAATACAAAACCATCCGTAACAATGTTGTTAAGGAAATTAGACAGTCAAAACAACAATATTTTGACAAACTTGATCAGCTACTGTCTTCCGAAAATATTGATCCTAAATTATTCTGGAAAACATCTAAACAATTACTAAATCTAAATAAATCTTCTGGAAGTATTCCAACCCTTAAGCTGAATAGCAACATTGCTGAAAATGACAAACAAAAGGCAGAACTATTAAATCACTATTTTACCTCACAAACTATGGTCGATGACGCAAATAAAGAACTACCCCATATAGATCCATCAAACCATACCTTAGATTCCATAGTAATCTCATGTCAAGATGTTAAGGATGTCCTTCTTCACCTAAATGTGACTAAGGCAAGTGGACCTGACCTTATTAGTCCAAGACTTTTGAGAGAGGGGGCCGATATTCTTGCACTTCCTTATTCTATTATCTTCAATCGCTCACTTGATCAAGGATACTTTCCCTCTTCCTGGAAAGAAGCTAATGTCACTCCTATTTACAAAAAGGATGATAAATCTCTCCTGAGTCAATCTGCCAAAGTAATGGAGCGCTGTGTCCATAAATATCTTTATAACTATGTAATTAGTAATCATATTTTAACTCCGTTGCAATCAGGCTTCGTACACGGAGACTCAACCACTTATCAACTGCTACACACATACCACCAATTTTGTGAAGCCGTTGACAATGGTAAAGAGGTGCGAGCTGTTTTCTGTGACATTAGTAAGGCCTTCAACAGAGTCTGGCACAAGGGTTTGCTTCATAAGCTTCGGGGTATAGGCTGTTCAGAAAAAATATTACTGTGGTTTAGCAGCTATCTTTCAGACCGGAGGCAAAGAGTAGTTTTAAATGGCATATTTTCTGATTGGATGGCAGTTTTTGCAGGTGTCCCTCAAGGCTCAATTCTTGGTCCTTTACTATTTCTTATCTTTATTAATGATATCGTCAAATGTATAGGAGCATCCATCCGTCTATTTGCTGATGACACTGGCTTGTTTATTATAGTCGATCTACCAGATCAAGCGGCTATTATTCTCAATACTGATCTAAAAACAATTTCTGATTGGGCAAATTCTTGGCTTGTGGCATTCAATGGAAGCAAAACACTTTCAGTTATCTTCTCACGTAAATCAAACCCAGTTGTTCACCCTTCCCTCTTCATGCACGATACAATGATAAATGAAACCACAAACCATAAACACTTGGGTCTTATTCTCTCCAACAACTGTTCTTGGACAGAACATATCAATAGCATTTCTGATAAAGCATGGGCAAGACTCAATCTTATGCGAACTCTTAAATTCAGGGTAAGTAGAAGATCTTTGGAAAAAATGTATATATCTTATGTTCGCCCTTTGATTGAATACAGCAACTCTGTGTGGGATAATTGTTCCACGGAATCGAAAAATCAACTAGAATCGATCCATATAGAAGCTGCTAGAGTAATAACTGGAGCCACCAAACTCTGCAGCATCGAAAAACTTTTTGCTGACCTTGGATGGGAGTCCCTCCAAAAACGTCGCAATAAGCACAAACTTGTTATCTTCTACAAAATTCTTCATGGCATTGCCCCAACCTATCTATCGGACATTGTACCGCCTTTAATACAAGACACATCTACATATAACCTTCGGAATGCTGGAAATATTCAGAATTACAGAGTGCACACCAACTTATTCTCTAATTCCTTCTTCCCCTCCACAGTACGCGCCTGGAACGACCTACCAAACGACATAAAGAATGCACCATCTGTAGGTTCGTTCAAATACAAAATCAATAAGAACCTGAGATCTCCTCCGAAATTCTATAATGCCTGAACACGCAAAGGTCAAATACTACAGGCAAGACTACGAATGGAGTGTAGTTCCCTAAACTCTGACTTGCACCGGAAAAACATTGTACCTAGCCCCTTCTGTCGGTGCGGTGTCTTTGAGAGTCGTAATCATTTCTTTTTTACTTGCCCGCTTTACTCGCTCGATAGACTCAGATATCTGCCAGACAATCTTGATGATCTTACTAGCAATGACCTTTTGTTTGGATGCGAAAATCAATCAGATGAATTTAACGAATCCCTTTTCCTCAAGGTACAGGAGTTTTTGATAAGGTCTGGTAGGTTTGGTTGATCCCAGTCTCTAAAATGTTAACATTTTGATATGTCTACGTCTGGAGCCAGTCATTCTATAGCACTATGCTTTTGCCGCTAAACACTAAACAGGAGTCTTTCTCTCTCTCTCTCTCTCTCTCTCTCTCTCTCTCTCTCTCTCGTTATCATACTTGTGTGTTTAAACTTGTCCAAAACCATCATATAAAATGCAGATTTTATAACATGTCTAGGAGATGATCTAAATAAGCCACCGGCTTACTGTCAGATCCTACTATCTTAACATTGTATTTATGTATATCATGCACTTTATCTGAATAAATATTGTTTAAACCAACATTAATCCAGTCATATGTTTCTTAAATTGACAAAGGCCAAGTGGCCGAAAATTTGAAACAGAGTAAACATAGTGTTTTAGGATAATTAAAGAGACTAAGTCTGCAACTATGAACATTTTTCGATTTTTTTTATTTCCTTTTTAAATCGTTTGTAAAAGTAGAATTCAGTTTATTCTCACAATAAATCTGTTCACTATAGCTGAAAACTGCGCGGGAAAGTGAATTATCTTATAAAAACAGGTGTGTTGGTAATTATTTGCGTCCCTCCAATAATAATAGATAATTAATTTCAACATAAATGACGTTGTTTTGATACTGATAATTTGTTAAGATTTACGAAATTGGTAAAATGTATACATGAATTTTAGGTTTTTTACTGTGTTATTGAAAAAGAGAAACATTAGTCCTAAAATTAAAAGATCAAAAGTCACAGACTATGCAGCTTTAATAAATTGAAATCTTTCTTGTCACCATAGAGCCATTGCATATAATTCATAAGTATCGCGACATGACCGAACACAATGCATCTGTAATGACTGTTTGAAAAAAAGTAGGTTGACGTCATGAAAGAATCGCAGCGACTGGGAGTGTTAATAAACAATTATTTCCAAAGCTTTTAGTTCAGTAAAGACATCTGGCTATCGGATCAAACTGTTTGTTTTCAAATTGAATCAAACATCACTTTCTAGACGCTAATCGCTGAAATACATTGGCGACATTATAAAGTCAGAATGGAAACCGTGATCAAAACCCTTTTTTCGGCAAGCCAGGAACACAGGATATAAATAACCCTTAAAGCGCCACCTATAATTTGCAATAGACGACAACTAAAAACTTTGCCGCTTTTTCAAAAATAAAAAATAAGGCATGATACTTCATGAGAATCGTCGGCTGGCAGACGATTCTCATGTAATATCATGCCTCATCTTTTTTTGAAAATTGAGAAAGATGTCCCGCTGCAGTCGTGAATGGCGCTTTATAAGTTAAAAATTTATCCTCATGTATGGTCCATGTGGAATAAAAAGTGGATTTAAAAGTGTTGCGTTTTTATTACGTTTAAGTACGAGAAAACGCTGGGATTAGCAATCCAAGTTGGACAAATTTTGGACAACAGCAGAATCTAGAGGGAAGATTTGGTCAGGAAAAGGAATTTAAGCACCCGGATGATCTTCGGCTTATATCCGCTCTAAGGCGGTGGTTATGTTGCTGTTGCTCAATTGTTTAATGAGATTTTGTGTTTGTCTCTTGTTATGTTGTGCAGTAGGAGGCGGGAAGAGAGTTGGATGCTTTAATTTTTAACTGTCTTATCGGTATTATGTGGCTGTTATTGTTCTGTGGCTCTTCCTCATGGTGCTGTGGGTTGGTCTGAAGGATGTGATATGTGGCATTTCCTGGTCATACTCACTCACTATTTGCGACACGGTTATGTTTAATCCAACCTACCAAGCTATACAGTAAAACCTGTGTAAAACGGCCACTCAAAATAGACAAAACAAAGATCGCAATGACAAATGGTAGCTTAATGAAGGCCAAAAGTATTGCAGATTGCTCCCCTAGGAGCATTCTGCAATACTTTGGCCTGCATTAAGCAATACTTGGTCTTGAAAAACAATTTGCGGTCTTTTTGAGAGTGACCGTTTTACACAGGTTTTACTGTACTTCTTAGACAGCTAATGTTAAAGGAGCAGATGAGACTTTGAGGATGCGCATGCTGGTTTGTGCCTTTGTTATTAGCATGCAACAAAAAGGACGTTTCTGGTGGCGAGGCCAAAACTAAAATACGCAGCACTTATTTGAGATCAGGCCTAAGTCTAAAAGCAGGGATTATTTTCTGGGTACGCTCACATATCAGCGCTTACAATTTCCACTCTCGCTTCAATTTGTCTACGGAAGACATCAAGTTAGCAAAACCTCTGCAAAGGAGAGTATTTTCTGGGGAGCTTTGGAGAGATTAGCTCATTTTTGGCCAAAAATCTCAATGACTTTTGCTAAATGGGAGGAATAATCTCAATAAAAATGCTAATTTTGCGAAAGACTTTGCTTAAATTTCTCACTGGAAAGTCATAAATTCTCCCCAGTTTTTTGCTAAGTGAGCGACTTGTTCCCATGATATTCATCCTTGTCAGATATATACAGTCAGACATATGTTAAGCATCGCCTCAATAGTTTCCTAGAAAACGAAGGAAGCTTTCAAGTCATGAATATTTTCTTGTTTTATTTATGAAAATAGATTAAGTGGTGACAATTTACAGCAAATTTCGATTCGATTATCACAAAGGTAAACAACCAGGCATGGTAAATGCACACTTTCCCCTAAAATGTCCCTATTCTCTAACCCATTATGGTACTTTCAAAACACTTGGACATGTAAAGTGTTAATGTCATATTGTTAAAATATCAAAGACAAGTTCTGTCTGAAAAATTCAGATTCATATCTCTAAAAGAATAAAAGTTATGGATGTGTAAAGAATGTCATGTTATATAGTGATAATGCAAAAATTATAAACACGCGATTAGTTATCTCTATGATCCTCTATAACTGACATGAAACCTTGAGTTCGACAGAATCAGTTTGGCAATAGTTTGAAAAATATGTCTAGATATTTCTGCGTTTATTTGATTTCAAAGTAAGCACTTTAGGTTAAGCTGTGACACATTATTAAGGGTGCACCCAATAGGGGTTGGTGTATACAGGACACCGTAGAAGTTCAGCAAATTGACCAAATGACATTCTGATATGTTCAGCAGACCAAAGGAAGACTAGGGTAACAAAATATTGCAAACTGGTTGTTCTTCTGAAAAAAATTTGTACACGAAAAACGTCTCTGAAATAATGTTTGGGTGATGCTTAACTTATGTCTGACTGCATACTTTGCCCTTGGTCTGCTACAAAACAATGCATAAAAATATGTCTCCTGTTGCGTCTAGGTGCTAACATTACAAACTAATTTCAGCATACAGGCAAACAGTTTGGGCCTTGACCAGACTGCTCCGTCTGATCAAGGTTCAAAATGTTTGCTACAGAGATGTTAAAATCGACTAGCAGGCGATACAGCAGACGATATGTAATCGCGATTATCAGCAGATGAGTTTAATGGAGAAAGTAAGGAAGATGCCAATTCATTTAAATTTCAGATACAATTGGCGTTGCTCCCATTACGCAATTACGCATGCGCGTAATGGAAAAAGTAACATTCAAGGGAGGTCACCTAATTCGGTAAACGTGATTTTCCATACCATAAGGAACTGCTTTTAAAGGAAAGAATTCGCTCCATCAGGGAGACGCAATTGAAGTGAATCACTGTTGGACCAGGTAGTCTCCCTTAGATGTGCATAACTTTTTCAGCATTCTAGCTACTCTCTTGGATATTGTTTAGGAGATTGAGCGATCCCTGCTTCTCTCTTCTACAAGATTTAGTGTTGTGCTACACCCATCGATACGAGAGGACTATTGGGCCCCGTGTCGCTCACCTGATATTGACTGGGGAAAGCAACATGCAGTTTGAAGTTTGCATGATGATAGTAGTTTCAAAACGCTTCCGTGAGGTAGAATGAATTCCGTAAGGTGAAAATATCATTTCAACCAAGAATGAATCAATGGCTAAAGGGCCACAATTTGCTTAACCCTTAATGCGCCAATCGCAACAAAAGTCGTCTGCTTTTCTCGTCTGCTGAAATGTTTCAGAAGCGTCTATGGCAAACAGTGTGGACGCAGATCAGACTGCTCCTATAGGAGCAGTCTGTTCTGGGTTCACACTGTATGCTATCATACTTAATTTGTCAGTAATGTTAGGCAATTAATTGCAGCAGACGATTTCAGCAGACGACATTTTCAGATGCATTTTTTTCTTGGCGCTTTAAGGGTTAATAACAAAAAGACACATGAACAAACAGACATATGGGTGAGTTTGCATGATGATAGTAGTTTCAAAACGTTCCCGTAAGGTAGAATGTTTTGTTTTAAACATATTTTATTGCCACAAATAACAGCAATGTGGTTAGGTCACAAGTTCTCGCAACATTAGTCACGACCCTTCCCCTACATATACAGATCTAAATCTAAACTCTAAGCATATAAACATGGCCTTAAAGTATATTTTCAACAATAAATAAATAAATAAATAAACATTGAGTGAAAAATTAGAACAAATCGACATTGAATCTTCTCTTTAAGTTGCACTCAAAGTTCATGAATACTTAAGTTTGATGATCGAATACTCTATTTACATGTTTTCATAGTCAAGATTGACCCACCAGTTCCAAGGAGCAGATCGGCTATACAGGCAAAGGCGATATATAGAGGTATAGTTGAAAAGACAGCGGTGATATAGTAACATTTCAACGTTCTAATAAATGGGGAATGTGCTAATATATTGTCAAAACGTTTAGTGTTCTTCATATATTCATGTACTGCACTAAATAAATTTATATTGAGTTGAAAGTCCAATGTTATATTACTGTATAATACATGTAATATGTTGGATAGTTGTTGAAAGTCTCTAGCTATTACAAAAAGTTGGTGATGCTCGTTTCTGTATTTGTTGAAATCACCATCCTCTGTTACAAGTATTTCTAATTCTGGCATGAAATACAAACAGATACATTTCACCAAATGCGTAGTAGCTAGGTAATTGTATTTTTTGAAAAGTAGCGGTTTGTAAATTATGCTTGAAAGATGATATTGTTGGCTTGTTTTTAAGACCTTCGTCAAGGTTGTTCCATATTCTGATAGCTGATGGTATACATGGTCTTGTTGAAACATTTGTTCGAGTGAATGGTGTAGAAAAAATCTTATTATTTCTGAGGGGGTACCCTGAAATTTCACTTATTAATGGAGGAATTAAGTCAGCAATATATGCTGGATTCTAACAAGTATTTAGCTTAAAATACTTGAGGGATTTCGTTCGATCCAAACATCTATTTGTCTTGATCCACATCTGAAATAAGGATGAGGTTGGTACCATAAAACTAGTTTAAGCCCTCCAGTAACGTTCCAAGGCGGTGGTTCTTTTGTGGATCATTTTTGTTATTGATGTTTCGTGTTTGTCATGCTCTCTTGTCTTTTCAATGCAGCCTTATGGCCACCTGCTGGGAATTTTTAAGGGTTAACCTCTTGGCTCTCTTCTATGTGATGTTTTCTTGTGTTTTTGTCACTTTCCAATGTGGTGTCCTGGGTCAGGTGTGGGACTTGATTGTATCAATTCCTGATTATTGCCTTCTTACTTACTTTGAGAGAAAGAATTAGTTGTCTATTCTTAACTTCTAACAAAGAAAACAAACACAGTTTGCATTTTGGCGCGCTTTAATGTGAGCAAATACCCAGCGTGACATGGAAGGACGTTGTAGACCTTGATGAGATCTATTTAAGAAATGCTTGTAAAAGCCCAGTGCCAGTAACACAGTTTACTTAACCTTGCCGAAGTATCTGCCGTCCAGCCCACATGACACCAAACTTTTCTTTTTTGTTTGGCGAAAACTTGCTGTGATTTTATACAGTGCAGTATACCCCATAGCAATGACGACGTGCAAATCAACACGGCAAGATCTCTTGCTCGAATCTATACCAAAATTTTGTGTGTTGCTCACGTCTGTGAAGCCGCCTTAGAACTGATTTTATACGACACTTCGTTTGCTATTGCATTACCTGTTTATTCTCAGTCCATGCGTGACTGAGTAATAATATACTGCACAACCTTTGTTAATGCTAGTACCGACTAGACAAATATTCTGCTCTATTCGATGCAACGAGCGGAATGTTAATACTAAATTTAAGATACAAAGGAGAAGACGATGTAATGTTGTTAAAAATTTTGTCCAATCTCATTCCTATTTTATGCAATAAAATGTGTCTAATTTTAATAAATGGAGAAAAAATGTTAAACTATGAATATTTTAAGAGAAAATCACAGTCTGTGAATTAAACTTATGGTCAATTCCGACTTTAGCGACGAATGTATGCAGTATTGTAGCCTATAGATAAGTTAAAAGTGACGTAAAGGAGCGTACCAACACTTGAAGGTAATACAGGTTATACCGTTATTAACGGTAAAAAATTACATTAATACCTGACAAAGGTTTTCATAATACGGAAATATCATACCAAGCCGTCATAGCTCAGTCGGTTGAGCCGAGGCAAATATATGTATCTATATCTATTAACGAGAGATTTAAAACGGGGGAGGGTTCGAATCCCACACGATCGCTTTTTTTCATGATGGAGATATTTTAAATATCATTATTGCTTAAACAAGACTTTTTATCATATTTTTGTTATATTTTAAATGTTTTTACAATAGTATTCTTTGAGTGTTTTTTGTGTGTGTTTTTGTGAGTTTTTTTCTAGTTTTTTTAACATTCTTCACTGACCTTTTCGTAGGTAAAATGATTATCAATGTTGCTATGATTAATAGAAAACCAACTGCTGCAAAGCTCAAATTTGTAAGTGGGTGGTAAACGACAAGCCTTTTGTAAAACAGCTGTTTCTAAAATAATGTGTAAGGAGAGTAGACTTACATGTATTACAAAACATGTCATCAGGTAATCGCCTTCTTTCCGCTTTTCGTTTTCTGTCATATCCGATAAAAATGATAAAGGTCATCATTCACAAACATAAAATACAAAAAGCAAAGATAAAAAAATATGCCGTGATTGGGGTTCGAACCTTCAAATGCAAAACTTCGGGACAGAGGTCTACGATCTTACCACCGCGCCAGCCCAAATATGACAAATATTAATGATAAAAGAATATAATGTACAAAGTTAACGAAAACGTTTTACCTATTTACATCAATGGACAATGTCCAATTATCAAAACATGCTCTGACGTCACTTTGAACTTATCTAGTAAGGACAATAGCACGTGAAAGGTTAGTCAGACGTAACAGTTATCTCTAAATCAAATATCTTCTGTTTGTGCTATCGACGTTGAACTGAAAACATGTAAGACATTAAAACTGTTATTTCATCCAGATTTCCATATTTCGTGCTACACCATGGACTCGTCTTATCTTTGATCCTTCTAAGGTTGATTTTTAGCACAGTCACCAGCTATTTTGTTTGTGGTATGAGCCTTGGTGACAGAGAAAACGAGCCCGCCTTTGCTGCATGCGAACAACGTCAATGCGCATCCACACAGTTTGATCAGCGCCTGTTTAATTCGTTCTCTGGTAAATATACTCCTCAAAATAATTAAAGGACCAAGATTTTAGAATGCGAGTATAATTAGCTTAAACATCTAAATTCTGTAAAACTTGGCCCAAAGCTTTCTATTCTTTACACCTATAAGTCAAGAATCATTATTACTGATTTCCATGCCTGATTCTGCCATAAATGTGTCTAAAATGCACATACCCTAAAAACACACTTTCAAAAGGCAGTGGGTGGGGTAAAGAAATTCTTCTGTGGTCAATCGAGTAGAATGAAAGTGACATTAAATTAAACTTTGTTTAAAACAGTTCAGCTTACATGTAAAAAAATCTTCAAACAGTTTCAATATACTGGGAAGCAAGCATTTTCATCTCTGACAATAGAGTTTTGACATTGCTTTGTTTTCTGAAAACAATGTGTGTACTTGGCCATTAAATATCAGATTTTCAATCGTCATTCTTTGCCTTTGAGTGTTAGAAAGCTGTCCCGGCGAATTGTTTAAAGATTGTCACAGACAAACGCCAAAACCAGTTGTCTGAACTTATAGGCTTACCATTATGCCACAGCCAAAAGGGGCAATTTTCTCTCACAGGAAGAGGTGGATGGTATCGACGGGATTAAAACACCATACAATCATGTGAAAACAGAGATTTCATCATCTAAAAGCATTTTTCATTCATTACATGTAGTTCTGTGGTCCATGGATCACACACAAAAATGACATTCCAATGCATTTAGGTCAATGTTCAAAATGGCCAAAAAATCATTGTTAGTAACATTTTCTACCATTTTCTTTTTGCCGTTTCACTTGGCAATCGGGCGCCAAAGATGTCCGAAAAATTTAGGCTAGCTCGTAAAATTGGTTTTCAAAATACGTTCTATACAAAATGCCTCAATGTTATAATGGATAGCATTGGTCCTTCAATTATTTTGAGGAGTATATAAAATGGGCCTCGACGCGAGTAAACCTGTCTTCGGTGTTTACGAATCCGCGTAGTCTGATCAGTGCCTTATTGGAAAGTATCATAACTAAACTTGTGTGGCTCTTCCTCGCAGTGCCATGGGTTTGTCTGCAGTTTGTGATTGCACTCACTTACTATTTTGGTACAAGCAATTTTTCAATTTTCCAGCCAGTCTCAGTAACTGAGGAGACTGGTTTTAGTCTCGCTTTGTAGGAAACCCCGAAGACAGGTTTTACTGCGTCGAGGCCCATATATAAACTGACTACAGTCGAACTTTGGTCGCTCGAACTCGCCTGTCTCGAACACCAGGGATTGCCCGAACTCATTCGTCGGTCCCAGCAATTTCCCTATACATTTCATGTTAAAATACACATCAGGCTCGAACAGCGATGGCTCGAACTCTCGAACTCAAAGCACGGTCCGCAGGGCGATTTTTCAAGTAAAAAACGCGGCTCGAACCAAATATTACTTTACATGATTCAGTCACACGCTCGATTTAAGTTCATTATTATTTTCATAAGCGCTCCGTGACAATGTGGGCTACCTAACTGACGAGAAGAAGCAATAAGCGGCAAGGACCTCGGACAGTCTCCTATTCAATCTGCCCAAATTTTGACAGCCTGTGGCTAGGATAATGCATATTTGACAACTAAATTTTTGTGCTTAAATCAAACCCTTACATTTAGTGTACCAAGCAAAATAAAAATATTTTGAAAATATTGCATGATTATGCCGGGACATTAGGGTTTAGGGGGTGGGGGTATTTTTTGTGACCAAATTTTGTTTCACAGAAAGTCAAAGTTTCGCCAGTATTCACCTAAATACATGAAAATATAATGTTTGGGGAATAAAACTTGAGACGAAAGTGATGCGTTTGCATAAAATTTAGGTTGAGAATATTTCATCGCTTCTTCTAAATAAGTATGATGTCCATAACTTTTGATAATTACCTGTTGTATATCAAGTTCAGTCAGTTTGACATTATGTTCACTGAGGTGTATCATACCTGCGTACTGTATATATCAGAGTCTAGATAAACACAGTTTTTGAGCTTAATTTTTTTAAATATTTTTCAATTATCAGTTTTAGCCTATGATTTTGTGATTAGAAGAACCGTCTCATTTCGACGGTTATTTTGAGTACCCACAACATTTGTTTTGGTTGAGAAATAAGACAATAAATTACAGGGTTCGCAATCATAACTAAATCCCTGGATATATGCCATTGTAAATTGACATTTACCTACAGGTCTGCACAAAATAACTTCCTAATTCGTTTTTATAATAAAATGTTTTTGAGCATTTTGACATCGTTCCCCCCCCGTGACCAATCATGCCGTTTCTATATGATGTGTGAAATGTAAAACTACAACAGTATGCAAAAGGATTAGTTTGGTCACGGGGGGGGGAAAGCACTTCAGTAAAACTTTTTCTATTTTCTTTATGTTGAATAGCAAAAACAGGGCTTTCAATCCATATTTTTGAATAGGTACTTGTCCAATGAGAAAAACACTTTTGCGGATAATTTGAGAGTTGAACATACAATCTTTTTGGTGGAAAAACTATTGTTTTCTTTGAAACTTTTTTCTGGCCAATTTTATGGGCAATCTTTCATTGAGACTGTCCGAGGTCCCTTATCAGATCAAAGATTTGAGTAAGCTCTCACTTCTCACCACTTAGTAGGGCGGCCGAAAAATGATTAAAGACAATTAATGAGATGTTTTGTAATCAAGAATTCGCGTGTCAAATGAGTAAAACATGCCCTGACTGGATAAAGAAAGCATCAGATTTTGCGGCAGTACAGTCTGATCCGAGTCTTTGTTGTAAACATACTGGGGAGTTTGTCATTTTTTCATGTTTTTATTTGTTGTCATTAATTGAAACTTTCACACTGTGAATAAATAATAAGAAACAAACTTGTGTTTTTTTTTTTACTTTTATTGTTCTAAAGGAAACGATAAACAACCGAGCATAAACTGTAGCGACACTTAAACAGGAACATTCACCAACAATAAGACAAACGGTATTGCTTAGTCGATAGCCAAAGCATCGATCAGCTTGCGCATATGGCATTATGCGCATGCTGACAAATGTATTTACTTTAAACAGGCTCATATGCTAACACATGTGTCTTATCATTTTAACTCTAGCGTGCAAAGGGTTATTGATCAGTGACAGGTGTCACGTGCGCTTTGCAACTTTGGTCGAAAAAAAACGTGGTGTCCGTGATGACATAAAGTACACATGAACCAACTTGAAAATTGTCAGGCTAGGTTTCCCTCGAGCACATGGATGGGTCGAACTCGCACCGACGGTCCCGAAGAGTTCGAGCCATTGAAGTTCGACTGTACTTGCAAGGTTTCAATATCCAAGCCAGTCTCTGTAGCTGAGTGGGCTGGTTTGAGCATTTACTTATTCTGAAACCCTGGAGTATATGGTTTCTTTCGAAGCGCGTCTGTATTATATACCTGGTCCGTCTCACATTTTAAACTCACTAAGTAAATATTCAGTTTAATCTAGAGAGGTCATGGCCAATATATGCTACGATATGGTCACTTCATACGAATAGTGTTAATTAGATAAACGTTGACACAAGTTTTAGTTTGTCGTGATAATTCTAGATCTCCTAGTGATGGCTTTTGACTTCACAGGAAAGAAAATTCTCGTCACTGGCGCCGGAAGGGGAATAGGGCGTGCCTTATCACAAGCAATCATTGAAAGAGGTGGAGAAGTATATGCTTTAAGTAGAACGAAAGAAACGCTTGACTCGCTCGCTACCGAATCAGATAGAGTTCATCCAATCGTAGCAGATTTAAGTGACTGGGATAGAACAAGAGTTGTATTGGACGAACTGGAAACCATGGATGGAGTAGTGAATAACGCAGCTGAAACTTTAAAGTCACTTGTAGATGCTCTTGAATGTCCAAAAGAGACTCTTGAAAAAGCTCTCAGTGTGAACGTAATGGGAGCCATTAATGTGATACAGGCCACTGGAAAGAAGATGGTAGCGGCAGGGAAAGGCGGATCCATCGTAAATGTTTCAAGGTTGGTACATACATATGTGATTGATTTAGAAATGTTTCAGTTTGATTGGAAACGGTTCTTTCATGAATATTCCATTGTACATTGGGGGTAAGATCTTTATTTTATCAAACGACTTCGCGTCTGTGAGTTATATTACGCCACGTATGAAAATAGATAAACCTCTAGTACTTTACATTATTTTCATAATAATGCAATGGCGTCCATAATAACATCGCGTATATATGCACTATAATGACAAAATAGCATTTAAACGCAAAAACGTGATTTTGTTATTTATGTTTCATGTTTGTCTTTGTTATGCTGTCTGCAGCTTTATGATCACCTGCTGGGAAAGGGCTGACCTCTTGGCACCTTATGTGTTGTGTTTTCTTGTATTTTGTCACTTTCCGATATGGTGTCCCGGGTCAGGTGTGGTACTTGAGTGTATCAATCCCTGATCTTTGCCTTCCTCTTTACTTCCAAAATAATTTGTGCCATATGATAAATAGAATTTAACATTTGTGCTCCTGTATTGTTCAATTTATTACAGGTTAACTCGTGCGAAAAGGCAATAAAATTGTATCGCTTTTCCTCGACTTGTTTAATAATTTTGTATAATTATACATGAGCACTCCGGTAAGATCCTCTCTGACATCCGGATTGCCAGTCAAAGATTGACGATACATGTACGTACATACGGATTTGATGATAGTTTACAGCTATGAACCAATGACATCACATTTTGAAGAGATGGAAAGAAACGTCTTAATTCCACTGCGAAATGTTCTGGAACTTTTCTAAAAAAATTCTAGAATTTTCTAGAACTATGTACTAGAACTGCTCTGAAACGGTTCTAAAAATGTGCTAGAATGTTTATGGGACATATGTAGAACATATGTTCTACAATTGTTCTAGCGAAGGTCATAAGATTTGTTCTAGAAAAGTTCCAGAAAAATTCTAAAGGTTTTTTCTAGAACAATTTTGGAACAAATCTTAAGAACTTTACTGGAACAATTGTAGAACAACCCTCTAAAATGTCCCATATAACGTTCTATAAATGTCCCTGAATTATTTCAGAAAATGTTCCGAACAATTCCAGAAAAGTTATTGTGGTTTGTTCCACAATTGTCCAAAAAAACTCGACTTTCCTGGATCAATTGTTGAACATCCCCCTAAAATGTCCATAAAACGTTCTATAAAGGTCCCTGATTTATTCTAGTAAACATTAAGAATGGTTGAAGATCAATTCCATATACATGTATATTCTAATGGTTTGTTATAGAATTGTTCTAGAACTTTTCTAGAGCTGTTCCAGAAAAAGATTTGTTTCAGAACATTTCTAGAACAAACCATATCAACGTTTCAGATACTGTTCTGAAACCTGATCTGTTCCAACCAGGTGGTCCCGTTGCAATGGTAATGGCCGTGGTCAAAATGTCATTGAGCAAGGCACATTTTCCATAGGTCAAGTTGATCACCCAGGAATTATGATTCCATGAAATGTCACCTTTATATATCTGAAATACTGTTGACATGACGTTGAACCCCAAAAAGTAATTCCAAAATGTGTCTGTCATGCTCACGAAGGTGACAAAATAGATAAACAAACATTAACTGAGGAAGAATTATTATTGGAGAAACATGGCAGAGACCCTAAGTGGGCCATTATGCTTTCAGTTATTGTCACCCTGTTACCCCACCCATTTCAAAACCTTGTCTTGCATTTGCTTGAAAAAAAACCCACAGCAACCCCAGCAACAATTAACATTAAAAACATTAGAAACTGTGTCTCAGGCCTAACTCACTGTCTCAGACAATAATACTATCGTATTTGCCATCTAGAAACTGCCACACATTTTTGGAGGAGAGGGGGGGGGGGCTTCATAATCCCTCCAATACTGGCAGCCATGTTTTTCTCCACCATCCATCTGGTTTATGACATGCTTGTTCTTAAAATGTTCTAAAAATGTTCTAGAGTATTTTTGAACATTTGTAGAACTTGCTGGTTCTATAAAAGTAGTAAATAAACTCTATGAACTTAATTTGAATAGTAAATGTAAAAAATTCTTGAACTTAATTTGCCTTTGAAAAGTTCAAAAAATGAATTGCTCCAATTTCTAGTGCATTCTTTGCTTCCAGTGGATAACCTTTTTAAGAACATATTTGACTTCACTACAGCTGGTGATTGGGCCTGTGTGGCGGCCGGAGAAGGTCTCCCTGCCCTTCACTATAGTGTAGATTTTATTTTCTTATCCTTTGGGATCATGGGTTTCATTGTTGAACTATGAAACTATTAGAGGGTCACTGATGAGGCCTGAATGGCCGTAACTAGCTAGTCTGGCCAAGAAAATTTGCACACTCTAGTTTCAGTTCTTTAGTGCATTCTTTGCTTCCAAAGGATAACATTTTTAAGAACATATTCTAGAACAAAATTTGGCAGGGGAATCCGAACAACTTTTTAATGCTTAAAGGTATTCATGCTGCTGTTTGATTCGCGTCAGGAAGTAGAAAAGTCTCATACTAGATAACGTTTAAACTAGGTTGTGTATATTTATATATATTAAGTGTTAAGATTTTGCTTTGAAGGGTTGTAGGTTTCATATGTAACACTGTCCTGTCTTATTTCCCCCTCATTCAGTTCCCAATGAGATCCCCTGTATGTCTTTATCTTAGGGAATTCTTGTCTCCTTATAAATTTACATTTTTTGCATGCTTCCTTGTGAAGTACTGATGGCATAAGTGTAATATGATTATAGGCCTGTTTCCCCTCCCCCTGGACTGTGGGTGGTACAGACATCCTGTCTTTACTGCCGTTGGACCATTCCTCTTTGACCCGAGTTGTCCTGGCGGGCCATTATCAGCTGCTGATCCTGGTCGACCATTGGGCCCCCGTCCTGTCCTATTTGGTCCAGTGCTGGGTGATCCAGGTAGGTATTGGTCCTGTGTCCTCTGAGTTTCACTGTCCTCTGGGAGGTCCTATTGAGGAGCTGGTTAGTCTGTGGTGGTTGTGATGGTCCCCAGGGATCATCATTTCCTAGATATCCGCAACACTGTTTAAATTACTGCCGATCTGGATTCCTTTTGTTTTCTTGAAGTTATCTACAGGAATTCATGTATCCTTCACCTTAATGATTGGTACTTTTAGAATTATATTTTAGAGTATGAATCAGGTCTCTTAACCTGGCGGTCCATTGAACATTTCCTGATAAGGGGTTCAGCCACTGTTGCAGTGCAGTTCTAGGAGTATGAAACAGAAGCCACTGCTGTCCTGGGGGATTTTACGGTGAAACTTCTGAACAGTTTTCATGTCAGACTTTTCTGTAAACTTGGGACTTAGCTATGATTTAGTCAAGTAGAAGAAATGACTTTGGGTTTATGCCTAGTATTGCTTATGGGGATATCTTCTAAGATGATACAGACGTATTCCATGTTCATGTGTCTGGGTGCTTCAACTATACTATACAGGACATGATATGTTTAACCTGATAAAACAGTATTATCATGTTCGATTTCATAGTGCTTTCGGTTGGTCACATGCGAATCCTCTCATGCGGACTAGACAGTTCTAAGAAGCAAGAGATGATTCGAATGAGTAGTTGAGTAGATGAATAAGGGAGAAAGCTTCTTTTTTGAAATTTAACACTACATATTTAAAAAGCTCTTCACACACGGTAAAAGCATGAAATACCAAAGCACTAGTTTGAGTAGATCAAGAGTTATTGCCATCATTCAATTTTGTTGTACACACACACACACACACACACACACACACACACACACACACACACACACACACACACACTATGCCCATGTGATCTTTGATACCGTTGGTGTGTGCATGTTCATGTGTGTGGGGGGGTATAAAATCAAAATAGCAATTACTCAATGAAATATTAATTTGGTATATGTACGAGGGTCATTTGGAAAGTTCTTAGCATGGCATCATAACTCCACAATGCGTTGATAAAATGCTATCAAATAATACATTTTTAGAAACTAGAATTCAACAGCTACTTGATGGTTTGATTTTTGTCTAAAAAAGACTTGGAGTACACGTGCAGCGCATACTCAAAATGGGTAGGGGTTTATATACTGGCGGAAATTTTAAGTAAAATACTTTGAAAAAAGCGAAGGAAAATTGGGGACCTTATTTGCGATCATGATTTGACATATTAACGATTTAGTGCCAACTTATTTTTTACTAGAATATGTTATGCGATCACTGCTTGCACGACTTCCACACTTACATTCGAAAAATGGTGACTAATAGAGAAATGATAAACTTTCAAAAATGGGACTTTTTTCGAATGTTCTTTATACTTTTACTATAAATTGTGTCACTACAGGAGCACGAAAAATGCCTATTGAGTATATGTTTTGATTTATTTGTAGCGAACAATGCATAAAAATCATTTCGTCGCGCAAAAAGTGTGGCTTGTTTAGTTCTGTATTCAAGAAAATTATTCCTAATAACACTACCCCTACTTTTACAGAAGTGGGTGGGGTAACTTAACCCCTCACATTTTGTCGATGGCATAAGAACTTCTCATAGTATCACGTGAACCATCACAAAATTAAATGGTTGCTACCCTCAAGGTGTTTTTACTTTTTGTTTGCCACGGTTTTCAATTGAAATGAACCAGAACGTCAACTTATAGCTAAATGTACTCTGTCCTATGGAAATATTATACGAGTTATCCTCCCTATTTTCTGGTTTACGAAATTTATTTTTGTTTCAATACTAAGAGCATGAATTGTGCTTGACAAAAATACCAACGCACGGCATTTTCAAACTACTGTCGGTTATACATTTTAAAAATATGTGCATTGTGACATGCACTTTTAGTCGAAAAAGTAAGCGCACTGCTTTGCTTTCTAGACGGTTTAGGTATTGCTTTTCCGGTATTTAGTTATTAGAAACATCCTACTCGGTCATCAATTGTACAATAACTGTACCAGATTGTGGCCTACCAAATGGTACAAAATAATCTAATTTCACGAACTATTGTTTATGTTCTGCACACTTTTCAAAAGGTAAAATGTTATACTATCCACTGATTTTTTTCTTTTTTCAGTATACAAACAGTACATGTATTCACAATAATATTTTTCACGTCTGCACTAAAATATCCTCGTGAAATTTATTCCATAACATAGAAGAAAATTAGCTCTTTAAAATGATACCAAACATGATAGGGTTTGTAAATCGGTTACTGAGATAAAAGACCATGCTAAGAACTTTCCAAATGCCCCTCGTATTTAGATTGGTCGTGAGCGCAATCTAGTCCTGAGGTTATAAAACCTGCTTCATGCCTTACTCAACTAAGCATGAAATTCGTCCTGCTCTTAAATGTTAAAGCGCCAACAATTGTTGTCATCTTAACATTTTCAGCTAGATAAATGCAACATCTGATAGTTTTTTAGCAATACGAGTAAATATTGAAATTTTCAGCATTTTAATTTATGAGTAACTGATATTTCATGCCAAGTTGAGTTGAGCATGAAAAGGTTTTTTATAACATTGGGACCGGTTTTGAACTATTTTTCAGCATAGTCAGCAACAGTGCATTCAAGGGGGCCATATACACCGATGTCTCTAAAGCAGCTCTAGATATGGTTACCAAGCAGTTCGCTCTTGAACTTGGACCTCACCAGATTCGAGTGAATTCCGTCAACCCAACAGTTGTATTAACAGACTCAAAACTCAATGACTATGTAGATGATGACTTTACGACAAAAATGAAAGTGATCACACCTATGGGAAGGTTCTGTAGCATGGCAGAAGTGACTGAGCCAATCATGTATCTTCTAAGTGATCACTCGACCATGGTCAGTGGGACTACTCACGTAATTGATGGAGGATTGTTGTCACACATACCTGTCTAATTATTTGAGCCGTGACATGTAATTTCCAACAATGTGGCATTTTGACAATTGTAGACTCAGACGAGCATATGCAGCCTCCTTTTCAGCTTAGAAACTCCAAATTATGTCCGGTCAATAGCTAAACACTTATAGTATATTCAAGCGACAAGCAATGGCTCTGATCAGACTGCGCGTATGCGCAGGCTGATCTGAGGCTTTGCTGGTCGCACATACCACATTGTTGGAAATCTCATGTAGTGGCTCATTTGTAAACTGATATCATTTATTTCATTGTTCTTCTTCATCAAACTTTGCAAGAACTTTTTTCATATATCCTGCTGACGAAAACGTGCATCCCCAAACAAAGGAGACTGTCGCTATATAAGCATTATGTGGACTAGGACACCAATAAAGGGGTGATTAAGGGGCGGGAAATTTTAGCTATAATAATGCATGCCCAAACTTCACTTCTACATGTCAAACTCATATCTCATAAAATGGATTCATCTTTACTCAAAGGTTTTCTGGATTTTACAGAAAGCATTCACGAAAATGCTAGGGAACAGATTGACATCAGTAGTTTAAAGGATGCTTCTTTACACAATTTTTTTCTGGATTTTACAGAAAGCATTCTCGAAAATGCTAAGGAACAGACTGACATCAATACCAGTAATATGCAGGCGAGGGTAAATGCTTTAGAAATAAATAAAGCCCTCCAGTGTTTTTTCGCTGATCGTTCTTTTGTGGATCCTTTTTGTTATTTGTTTCATTTTTGTCTTCGTTATGCTGTCTTGTCTGTTTTTTCAGCCTTGTGGTCACATGCTTGGAAAGGGCTGACCCATTATCTCTCTTGTGAGTCGTGTTTTTGTCACTTTCCCATATACTTTCCCGTCAGGTACGGTACATGATTGTTTGCCCTCCTCTCTACTTACAACTCCTTTAGGAAATTTAAAACGGCCTGTTTCATGCTCCCCATCCATGTTTTTCTTGAAACTATGCTGAGTTTCTTGATATCACATGGTCTTTGCATGTGGTTTAAGATTTTCGATTGAAACAATATGGACAGAGTTACAGCCTCTTGGACTTAAAATTTCCCACATGAAAAGCTTTATGTATATAAATTTAAACGAATTGTTGGAAAACCTAATTTTAGTGATCAATTCAAAAAGATAGTAAAACGCTATATAAGGGTTGGATATGACTTGGATATCATGCGACAGTCTGCATGCCTAGTTTTAAACCCAATCACGGTTTATAGCTATGGTTTCCTCTTTAATTGCACGACGGTGGGTCAGGCCTTAGACTCTATGACGGCTCTGACGTAAAGCTTTAATCGTTGGGTTGGTGCCTGATCCTTATCTGTAGCTGGACCCACCGTGGCTCAACTTGAGGTTTTCTTTAGTTCTGACTATCTGCGAGTCATGAGCCCTTTTCTTTGTTTCATCATTGTGTGTTAATTTGATTAGAGTGTTTCCCCATGATGATACATTGCAATAGTTAGATGGCCTCCATGCGAGCTGAACATTTCTTTTACTTCAACAACAGCAGAATCTAGGGCGAAGATTTGGTACCAGTAAAATGCATTTAAGCCCCCGGTGTCCTAGGCTGCTGTCCGTTCTAAGGCGGTGGTTCTGTTGTTGTTGACGTTGTGGGAGTCTGTAATTGTTCTATGTTTTGTTGTGCGTTACTGTATGTCCATTCTAGTATTGCAATCATCTTGATGGGGAAGAGAGAGCTGGTTGCTTTACTTAATTTGTCTTCCTGGTGTCTCGTGATGGTTGAGCGGCTCTTCCTCGCGGTGCCACGGGGTTGTCTGCAGTTTGTGATTGTGGTATTTCCTGATCATACTCACTTACTATTTTTGGGGGCTTGATGCTGTGTCTGTTGTCAGGCCCACCGGGTTTAACTGTTGGATTTCTTTTGCACCAGTTGTATTTACTGTTGGGTCCTTATCCTCGTTTTATCACCCTTTAATATTTCATTTGTATGTACTAGGAGATGATACATCGGCAAGTTAGGGATCTTTCATTCGAAACAAACATCTATGTGTCTTGGTCCACATCAGAAATAAGGATGAGGTTGGTACCATCAAGCATGTTTAAGCCCTCCAGTAATTTTCCCTTCTCACTGACCGTTCCAAGACAGTGCTTCCTTTGTATGTCCTTTTTGTTACTTGTGTTTCGTGTGTATTTTAATTTTATCATACTTTCTTGTCTGTCCCTTGGGAAAAGGTCGAGCTCTTAGCTCTCTTGTGTGTGACGTTTGTGATATTTTCTTGTGTTTTGTTTCTATCCCATGTGGTGTCCTGGGTCGGGTGTTGTACTTGAAAGTATAGATTCCTGATCTTTGCCTTCTTCCATACCTCGATTGTAAAATTTCCAGCTCCATACATCATAAGGCACCAAAATTAAGGCCATCAATATTAAAGCTCCCTCCCCTAGTGGCTACAACTGCTGTCCATTCTAGCAACTCGATTCTACTGCTGTCAGACCATCTGGTGTTTGTTTTTTTTATATTTTTTTGGAGGGGGGGGGGGGTTGTTTCTTGGTTTTGTCTTTGATCCTGGTTCCGTAAGGATATTTCTGTCCTTTCTAGTTTTGCAGCCATTTAGCTGAGAGAGAGAGAGAGAGAGAGAGAGAGAGAGAGAGAGAGAGAGAGAGAGCTGATTGCTCAACTTGCATTTGTTCATGTGTTTGTGTGTCTTCACTTGTCTGTGTTCTAATGTCTTCGTCAAGATGCCATTGGTTAATCTGTGATTATGGTTATGTCATTTTCTGACATTTCTAACCTGTTTTAATCACTTTTCAGTAATTAATGAAGGTTATTAATCACTGATCATCAAAATCTTCCTGATCATGACCCTTAGCGGAAGAAGAGAGGGCATTTTGCCGTGTAATTGTAGTCTTGCTTTTTTGTGGTTGCACAGGTTTAGAGAGAAAAAAATCAGCGTAAAATTGTAAATATTTCCTTACCCATAATTTCACCATATGTTTTGGTTGCTCAGAAGAACCGTCTCATTGAGACAGTTCTTTTGAGTACCCACAACATATGTTTTGGTTGAGAAATGAGAAAATTACTGTTCTGTTGCTCTCTTAACTATATATATAAAGTCACCTGGTCGTCTTAGTCTGTGTTCTAGTGTATGCTTCTCTTGGTGTCGTAGATAAGTATATGATCAAAAGAGCTGCCATTTTTATTCACTTGGTATTTCGCTGTTTCATCTTTGACTGAAAGCTGACACTTATTTTCACTTATATATAGTATTTATTCCAAGTCAGATCTATGATAAGGGTTGCTAGTTCGAATCTATGTACGTATGTGAGTGGTGAAGGCTTATGTGAGACTGCACAGATGCGCTGGTTTGATTGACGCTGGTCGCCAGTGCGTAAAGGACAAAATCTAATGTGTCAATTCAGATATCCTATGTAGTACTAAGTGTCATTTCTAGTTTTGCAATTATCTCGCTGTGGAAGACAATCAGAGCATATTGCTTTACTTTCGCTTTCTTCTTTCTGTCATGTGACTGTTAGTGTTTTGTGTCTCTTCCTCGTGGTGACATGGGTTGGTCTGCAGTGTGTGATTGTGATAGTTCCTAAGCATAATTTCACTTACTCGATAGAATGGAAAATAAATCTGAGGAGAGGGACAGGGAAATAATGTCCCATAAATGAAATAACTCTTTATATAATACAGTAAAACCTGTGTAAAACAGCCACTCAAAAATAGACAAAACAAAGGTCTTTATGACAATTGGTAGCTTTATGAAGGTCAACAGTATTGCAGCATGCTCTCTTGGAGCATTCTGCAATACTTTTGACCTGCATTAAGTGATAATTGGTCTTGAAATCAATTTTCGGTCTTTTTGAGATTCCGTTTTACACAGGTTTTATTGCAAAGCTCTTTTTATTTCTCATCATAATGTAACACAGTATAAAATCATCACAATATAACAAAATCATACTTAAACTGCAATCAAAAGAATTTTAGCAGATAACAATGTCAACATTTTATGCCTGCTTTTATAAAACCAAATATGACTTGGTATTTCATGCGAACCCTCTGCTGGCCAACGAGTCACATGAATTCCAAGCTTTATTTATCCCCAAAACAAGAGAGATATCATAAAATGTGTCATCTTCAGCAGCCAGGATTGTTGCTTAAAGGTTTAAAAATGTTCCAAACAAGTAGACATATGTCATCTCCTGTAACCAGAATTGTTGCTTCAAGGCTATAAATGTTCCAAACAAGCAGTTTGTTATCTTCTGCAGCCAGGATTGCTGCTTTAAGGTTTAAAAATGTTCCAAACAAGTAGAAATTTGTCATCTGCAGCCAGGAGTGTTGATTTAAGGTTTAAAAATGTTCCAAACAAGTAGAAATATGTCATCTTCTGCAGCCACGATTGTTGCTTTAAGGTTTAAAATTGTTCCAAACAAGTAGAAATTTGTCATCTTCTGCAGCCAGGGTTGTTGCTCTAAGGTTTAATATGTTCCAAACAAGTAGAAATGTGTCATCTTTTGCAGCCAGGGTTGTTGCTTTAAGGTTTAAAATGTTCCAAACAAGTAGAAATTTATCATCTTCTGCAGCCAGGATTGTTGCTTTAAGATTTAAAAATGTTCAAAACAAGCAGAAATCTATCATCTGCAGCCAGGATTGTTGCTTTAACCCTTAAAGTGCCACCTATAATTTGCAGCAGATGACAATTTCATATTTTGCCGCTTTTTCAAAAATAACCAATTAGGCATGATATTTCATAAGAATCGTCTGCTTGCAGACGATTCTCTTGAAATATCATACCTTATTTTTGTCGAAAATTGGGGAAAAAGTCGCAAAATTTGTCTTCTGCTGCAGTCGTGATTGGCGCTTTAAGGGTTAAGGTTTAAAAATGTTCCAAACAAGCAGATAAGATTAAAATGACACTCCAAATCCACATTGTTTTCACCTGTATAGTGTTACTGGAACTAACTGCAGGTACAGGCCTACACGTTGGTTGACCTGATATTTGTCCCTCTTTTACAGATGTTATCCAGTTATTTACGATCTTCTCAAGAACGTCTAGTGGCACTGGCCCATTGCTTAAGATGGCATGATGGAAGTCACGAATATCAAATAAATCACCTGGAAGTAAATATGAAATATATAATATACAATTCATGTGTAGATCTTAACCATAAAGTGGGTGAATATGACTGGGAAATATCACAATTACACACTGTATCAGGCCTCCAGATAAGAGTGTGTATTGGAAAACTATTTTCTTAATTTCTCATCCAAAACATATATTGTGGGTTACTCAAAAGATCCATCTCAATGAGACGGTTCTTTTGAGCATCCAAAACACATGTTTAAATTGATGGGTGAGAAAAAATAACAATTTTACACTTGTAAAGTTTCCATATCTGGATCTATGCTGTATTTTGTAACTTTTCTATCACAAGTGGCAATTTCTTAGTTTCTGGTACAAGTGTAATTGTGGAGAATTTAATTTGTTATACTGTGATAACCAAACCGAAACGTCATGTAGACAATCTTTGGAATTTGACTCATAGTGTAAATGTATTGTATTCAATAGAAAGTTATGACTTTTAAGGCAGTTGTTCTGTTGTTGTTAATCTATTGTTTAATGTACTTTCCATTGTTTGTGAGAGTTCTGTGTTTGTCTTTGTTTTGTTATGCATTACTTTGTGTCCATTCTAGTTTGCAATCATCTTGAAGAGAATGAGAAAGCTGGTTGCTATGCTATTATTGTCTTACAGATGTATTGTAACTATAAATGTTCTGTGGCTCTTCCTCACGGTGCCCTGGGTTGGTCTGCAGTGTGTGATTGTGGTATTATCTGATCATTCTCACTTACTATTTAACTGATTATAAAAGGAAATTTATTCAAACTTAAAAAAACCCTCTTTCTCGTATGTCAAGGAACCAAGTATGATTTTATACAGTCAATTTTATCTTTTTGTGTCTGTTACCCAATAATTCTTGATGAGGAGCACTGCTCAGTGCTACAGGGTCCTATTCTTTGAATCCATTATTTCCCAAATTTAATTCGAATTTCGAGTATTTTAGAACAATTAGAGTTTGAATTTTCAATGTTTTACTGTAAGTTAACTTACCCAGAGTTGTCTCCGCTTGTTTCCTTAACTCTTTTATCTTGATCGCTCCCATTTTATATGCACAAACCTGTCCAGACCACGTGGCATACCAGTCTTTTTCTATTACTGTAAGTGAACTTACCCAGAGTTGTCTCCACTTACTTCATTAACTCTTTGATCTTGATCTCTACCATTTTTTATGCACAAGCCTGTCTAGGTGACGTGGCATACCAGTCTTTTTCTATAACTGTAAGTGAACTTACTCAGAGTTGCCTCCGCTTGTTTCCTTAATTATTTTCTCTTAATATCTCCCATTTTATGTGCACGCGCCTGTCGAAGCACGTGGTATACCTGTCTATTTATATTACAATTAGTTAACTTACCCAGAGTTGTCTCCGCTTGTTTCCTTAACTCTTTGATCTTAATCTCTCCCATTTTATATGCACACGCCTGTCCAGGCCACGTGGCATACCTGTCTATTTCTATT
This sequence comes from Loripinus fragilis, assembly GCA_964019695.1. NCBI lineage: Eukaryota > Metazoa > Mollusca > Bivalvia > Lucinida > Lucinidae > Loripinus > Loripinus fragilis. The sequence continues at coordinate 73,992,337 of OZ026524.1, forward strand.
TCCGCCATTGATCGAGTCACAGCTGTGTACTGCAACAGGTAATTAATTGACTGTTCTCTGGTCCAACTAAATAAGATATAACAAGAAATGAGCAATGCTCACATACCCCAGCGGTAGCCATCAGAGGTTGTAACACTTTCAGAGAAAAGAAAATAAATGTTAAAGATTTCATAATCCTAAAAATAAATGTTAAAGATTTCATAATCCTAAATCTAGTAGTTGCTGAGAAAACTTTGGTGAAGAATGTCCATATGTGTTATATAAGAGTGGCAGAAGGGAAAATTGAAAATTTGAAAAAGAAGGCAAAATGAGGATTAACATTTTAACTTTCATTTACACAATACACTTTGTCTGTCTGAAGGTGTACAGAAAATTTAATACTCCTAAATCAAGTAGTTGCTGAGAAAACTCTGACGAAAAATGCCCATGCGTTTTAAAGGAGTGACACAAGGAAAAATTGAAAATTTGAAAAAGAAGGCAAAATGAGATTTAGCATCATAATTTTCATTTACACAATACAATAAGCCTATCTAAAGGTGTACAAAAAATTTGAAAACACTGGCTCCAATACAAGCTGAGAAATTTGCAACAGAAATTTTCATTGGAGAGAAAGAATAATGAACAATTAAAGGGACTGATATGCAGTACGTGGCTGTTTTGTTTTGTTACACATCACTACTCATCAATATCAAGCTTTGTACCAAATTTCAGAATCCTAAGTCAAGTAGAGTTGCTGAGAAATCTTTGACAAAAAAATCATTGGAGAGAAATAAAAATGAAGATATAAAGGGACTAAAAAGCAATATGTGGCTGTTTTTGTTATACCATACAACTCATCACTATCAAGCTTTGTGCCATATTGCAGAATCCTAAGTCTAGTAGTTGCTTAAAAATCTTTGACAGAAAAAAAAGTTCATTGGAGAGAAAGAAAAATGAACAAATAAAGAAACTGAAAAGCATGATGTGTCTGTTTTTGCTACACAATACAACTGATCACTATCAAGCTTTGTGCCAGATTTCAGAATCCTAAGTCAAGAAGTTGCAGAGAAATCTTTGACAGAAAAAGTTCATTTGAGAGAAAGAAAAATGAACAAATAAATGGATTGATTAGCAATATGTGGCTGTTTTTGCTACACAATACAACTGATCACTATCAAGCTTTGTGACAGATTTCCGAATCCTAAGTCAAGTAGTTGCAGAGAAATCTTTGACAGAAAAAAGTTCATTGGAGAGAAAGAAAAATGAACAATAAAGGGACTGATAAGCAATATGTGGCTGTTTTTGTTACACAATACATCATTATCAAGCTTTGTACCAAATTTCAGAATCCTAAGTCTAGTAGTTGCTAAGAAATCTTTGACAGAAAAAAGTTAAAATTTTCATTGGAGAGATAGAAAAATGAACATACAGGGACTGATAAGCAATAAGTAGCTGTTTTTTGTTACAAAATGCAACTCATCACTATCAAGCTGTGTACCAAATATCAGAGTCCTAAGTCAAGTAGTTACTGAGAAATCGTTGGCAGAAAAAAAGTTTACGGACAGAAAAACAAAATAATTACAGGAAAGGCAAAAACTATATACCTCATATATACTTTGTACCAGGGGTATAAACAGTGTTCAAAGCTAATCTCATTTAGAATTTTATTTGGGCTGCATAAATATATTTTTGTAGAAGCTATTGTGAGCTACTAAATGGATAGTATAGCATTCAATATTGCATCTCATAAATTCAATACCTTCTAAAGCTTTTAAAACAAATAAAAGTGTAGTATTGAATGGTGAGAAAGAAAGAATCCATCCCAAACAAAAAAATTGAACCAATGCACAAATGCTACGCTATCAATACGCTATTGCTACACAATTCTGTGCATCGTTAAAGCATATGGCATCATAACACTTAATGCTACACTATCAATGCGCTACCAAGAAAATGTATTGGTTGCATATGGTTTCACTTGAAGTGTAGCATTGGTATATTGGTAGACTTTGATAAATTGTGAAACGTATTGGTAGAGTATGACTTAACTTACCTAGCTTCAAGCGAGGTGACCTCTGGGTCAAGCGTATTGGTAGAGTATGGTTTCAAGAAAACTTCCTAGAGTTTAATATAACGATCTAAATTACTAATTTCCTGTTTTCAAATACTTGAGGGAAGAGCTTTAGGGTGTTATGATGATTTTTGTGCGTTTTCAGTGATTTTTTTTGTTTTATAAATATGAACAATTTATTATTATCGACGATATTGATTTTCTTTAAACATTCCAGCATAGGTAAGTTTTTGAAAACTTTTTACCATTAATAAACTTTGCAGTTCAATCGGCTGAATTATTCTATTTGAAAATAGAAATGGAACCTGCAAAGCATATATTTGATAGCATTCTTTCAGCCACTATATGTATATATGAATTCTGCAGTGTTCCCAAAATTTAATGCATATCTATCACATGAACCATTGGTAATAAAAGCAAAGGAATTTAAAACCATCTTTACACAGTTCAAGAAAATATGCATACATATAGCATATGGATCGATATATTGGTAAAGTATTGTATAACGTATTGGTAACGTATGGTAAAAGCGTATTGGTAACGTATGGTTAAAACGTATTGGTAATGTATGGTTAAAGCGTATTGGTTATGTATGGTTCAAGTGTATTAGTAATGTATGGTTAAAGCATATTGGTAGCTCATTTGTATGTGAAAAATATTGCTTTAACCATACACAACGAATACGCGTAGCATTTATATATTGGTAAAGCGTAGCACTCCACTGTTATTTTTTCATATGGGATTATTTGCCTCGGGATGGAATTTTCTATCCTATTCTCGTACTTGCGATGCATTTTTACTGTCTGCACTATCGAAATATTTTTGTGTAATAGTTAAAAAACTGTATATATCATATGAGCATGGTATCCTGTGTTTGGTATATGTGAAAACTACGAACCAAGATCACATGCCACAAAATATGATGTATATTCAGGATTCCCACAGTTTTCAGGATTTTCAGTTCAAAATGAACCAGAAAAGAATAAAATTTGACACCCCTTAAGAAAATGGACTATCCAATCCATTATGTTTGAGAGCTACATTTAACTAGAATATGAGCCGTGACATGAGATTTTCAAAAATATGGTTTGTGCGACCAGCAAAGCCTCAGATCAGCCTGCGCATATGCGCAGTCTGATCAGAGCCTTTGCTTTTCGCTTGAATATTCTGTGAGTAACATGTTAGTTACTGAATATCAGTTGGAACTCTGACCTCAAAGGGAGGCTACACATGCTTGTCTGAGTCCACACTTGTCAAAATACCACATCGTTGGAAATTACATATCTCTTTTTCAGTTTTACTTACTTGTAGTAATGAATGCCAGTGTCAATAACCAACCTACAAGCACGCCACATTTCTCCACTGTATCGCCCCATCCTGTAAATATATAAGAATCGTTCATGAGCATGAGAGTAGGATAGAAAAATCAGTCCCAAGGATCACCTTTTGCCATCACAAGGCATGCCAAGAGATGAAAAACGAACCGCGAGCTTGAATGAGTTAAATTGTCCAACAATAAATCAGAAGCGTGTACAAGCAATTTTTAAGATCGATGTAAAAATAGAGCTGCTTATAATCTCTATGTACCTTAAATAAAACTAGCACAGAATACGAACCAAATTATTAGGTTAATGTGAGAGAACTTTATTTTATCATCAATTACTTATTATGTGAAGGACACATTTTAAGGGCTTAGTCCAGGTTTTTTCATGGTGCAGAATATCGCCCCCGTAGTACCAGCTAGCATTTTTTATATTGTTTTTGTTTTGCTTGAACAAAGGGGTGGGTGCAATGATATTAAAGATATTGAATGAAACGTTTTCTGATTCTGCATTTTTTATTGCAAAACTGATTGTTCTACTAAAATACCTAAAATTTTACATCCTTAAAGCCTTTGCTATGAAAAATCGGCTTGAATATCATAAAGTTCTTAAGTCAGCATAACTTGGCTGTACAGAAAAGGGCGGCTGTCAAACATCATCTAACTGAAAACCAAAGATATTTACCAACAGCAGGCGTCAAAGATCTTTAAAAACTTATGTCTGGGACAATATTTAGATAAAAAAAAGTTACATTTCATAGTCATCTTCATAAATGCCCATTTCCTCTCCGAGATATTCTGAATAGAGTGCCCAGCCCTGAAATAAATATTTAGTCACACATATTTGAACTGCGACATGTGATTTCCAACAATGTGGTATTTTGACATGTGTAGACTCAGATGAGTCTGTGCAGCATCCTTTTAAGCTTAGGATCTCAAAATAATGCTCAGTCAATGGCTTTACTCTCATAGAATATTGAAGCGAGTAGCAAATGCTCTGATCAGACTGCCAATATGTGCAGGCTTGTCTGAGCCTTTGGTGGTCGCACATACCACATTGTTGGAAATCTCATGTCACGGCTCATTTGTTTAAATAAGACCAGACATAGCATAACATTACATATTCTTTATTTCTCTAATGTCAGTATAATGACATATGAGGAATATAACGCAACAGTTTCAGGTTTAGTAGTCTTAGGCATTTAACTTTTTCTTAGAAACATTTGTAGTTTAATTAATGGACACTATAGAAAAATTGTAATTGAAACAGAACCCCCAACGTCTTATCAGGATCGCCCCAACGTCAGTCCAGCTTTGGTTTACCTGACGGGGCCTGGTTAATGCTGCCATGGACATTATTTTTAACCCATAACCTGCTAATGTGTTTTTTGTCCTGAATATTCCTCCTGCTAATTACATGTACATCTGCTGCATAATTTGAAATGCACTCCAGAACTCTTTTTCGTCAGACGTAAACACTATGAAAAAGTAAGTGAGTATGGTCAGGATATACCACGATTACAAACTGCAGACCAGCCCACGGCACCGTGAGGAAGAGCCACAGAACATTTACAGTAACAATAAATCTATAAGACAATAAAAGCTAAGCATTCAGCTTTCTCTACCTCTTCAGGATGATTGCAAAACTAGAATGGACACAAACAAAGTAATGCATAACAAAACAAAAACAAACACAGAAAAAACAATTGGAAGTGCATTAAACAGTAGAACAACAACAACAGGATCGCCACCTTAGAACGGGACCCTGATTAGACTACTTCTAGGTCCACATTGTTTGCATTTGCCATGAATGACGGAAAAGGAGTTAAACTAGTGGTTAAAAGGATGTACCTATGCCTATGCTATGCCTATTTGCAGAATGTCATATAGTCATGCTTTATAAATGCACCCTGAGTATTTTATATAGAGTATCTTACATGAGTGCTCCTCTTGTTGAAAATATAGAGGATCTTACATGTGTGCTCCTCTTGTTGCAGATATAGAGGATCTTATATGAGTTCTCCTCTAGTTGCAGATATATAGGATCTTACGTGAGTGCTCCTCTTGTTGCAGATAAAGAGATATTACATGAGTTCTCCTCTTGTTGCAGATATAAAGGATCATACATGAGTGTCCTCTTGTTGCAGATATAGAGGATCTAACATGATTGTCCTCTTGTTGCAGATATAGAGGAGATTACATGAGTGCTCTTCTTGTTGCAGATATAGAAGATCTTACATAAGTGCTCATGTTTTATTGAATTTATTTAATGAGTTGAGGGAAAGAGATAAAATGCGACGCTTGTCGAGCATTTTTATCTCTTTTTCACAACAATTTTAATAAATTCAATAATACTGAAGCAGGAATGTTTGATTCTATTTATCATATGACATTTAAAATACTTAAAATTGCATTTTTGGTGTGAATACATCAATATTTTTCCTTATTTTACTTATTTTTATAATGGAGGTCATACGGTTTCCCATAAGCACGTAAACCACCAGTTGTTTATCGATTTATTGCATTACATTATATCACTCTCAGACGCGAAGTCATATGATAAAGGTTGTTTACACTATATGAATTTTTAAGATTCATTTAATCCAGTAATGATATTTGTGATCAATATCTATTAATTGTATGCATAAAAAAATGATAAAAAATCAATTGATTAATTGATCTAGTGTTTAATGCACTTCGCATTGTTTGTGGGGGTTCTGTGTTTGTCTTTATTTTGTTATGCATAACTGTGTCCTTTCTAGTTTTGCAATCATTATGAAGAGAAAGAGAGAGCTGGTTGCTCTGCTTTTATTGTCTGACGGCTGTTTTGTTTCTCTAAATGTTCTGTGGCTCTTTTGCACGGTGCCATGGGTTGGTCTGCAGTGTGAGATTGTGGTGTTTCCTGATCATACTCACTTACTTTTTTAGTGATGATTCGCAACAGCTTGATTCATCAGTAAACAACAGATCTGCAATTTTGCAGTTCTTAAATGAGACTATAGAATTTTGAAAAAATGTTATATGCTCCGTGAACTTTTAAGGTCAAATATGGGGGGTTTGTATCATGCGCGGATCCAGAAAGTTCTCTCATAAGGGTTCCAACTCAGAAAACTTTTTTTAGTTGAATGGGGGAGAGAGGATCCAAATACCACTATAAGCAGTGCATTATTGGCCCGCCAGAGAAACACAATTTAAATGGCGTTTCTTTGGCGTGCCAATGTCGGCTCAGCATTGAATCTGGCTTGGTAGCTTTAGGGGGGTCCAGATCCCCTGTCCCGCCCTCTGAATCCGTGCATGTGTAATTTGTTATTGTGTTTTTATATACTTATTAGCATCCTTTCTAGTTTTGAAATCACCTCGGAGAGAAAGTGAAAGCTGGTTGCTTACTTTAAATGCCTTCTTGCTGTCATGTGCCTGATAGCGTTCTTTGTCTCTTCCTCATGGTGCCATGGATTGATCTGTACTGCTTGATTATGGCATTTCCTGGTCATAGTCATGGAACTAACAGAATGACAGTCCTAATCTTTATCGGAACCGGGTGACACTTTGATACTGTTACTGTAAGATGTTTTTGAAAAAGTCAGAGGACAACAATAAAAGCATGAAAAACTACCCAGCATACAAAGTGTTATGTCTCGTCTTATGATCACACTGGCTAGTCTATATCTTGCAAGATTCTATGAGACGAGCATGAGGCCATATGCAATTTCAAGCTATAGTTTTTTTGTTTCAATTTGATGCTTAACGTCTCAATCAAATTTATAGTCTTGTTAAGACGTTGTTCTGGGTTGAGCCAATGCTAATTAATGAGAATGGCATGTCTTCCTCAAGGAGGCAACACTGTACCAAGAATGGAACTAGAAACTTTCTGGCCCCAAGACTTGCGATATGCATACTTTGATGCAGTGTTCCCACAAGTTATTATTGTATATAAAACATTATGTCTTACCAACAAAATTTTTCATCGAAGAACTCACCTCACTATAGGAACTGAAAAGTGGGAATAAAAATGGAATACTGTAACCCTTCCATGAGTTATATTTCCGGAAGTCAGGTAGTTCAGAAGTCATGTCATAGCTATGCTGAAAAAAGATATTTAATATTCTAGTATCATTTCAAAAATATTACATGCAAGAAAGTTAAAGGTAGAAGCTTGATAACAGTTTGCTATCAGACAGACAGAAGAAGACCACAACATCTCAGACGCCAGAGATCAATCTTTTTTTCTTCCATCTGTCTGTACATCTATCCATTTGTCTGTTTTAATATCTCCTCCACAATTGTTCAACAAATTAAACTAAAGTAAAGATGAAGTTAAAGGTCAAAAATCGATAAAATCAAGTACTACACGATATGGAAAAGTGACAAAATACAAAAAAAAATCACAAAAGAGCCAAGAGTTCAACACTGCAGAAGAGTTTTTAAGCCAAAGTTGTATTTAACAATTGACTCTGAGTGTCTGTGGTTTCTGATGTTGAAGTCATCAACATTATAACACACTCTCGCAAATACGAGTAAGCTGTGAAATATATATACACCATAGGATGGGTAGCAAGGATCATCTCCATCAAGAAAAGGGAAATTTACTATTTCAAAATTAAAACCATCCTTTTTATCTTAAATCTTAGATGAAACTATGCCATTCCAAGTCCAAGTCCAAAAACGGGGCCTCAGTATCAGAAGAATTTGCATTATTTAACTGGCGTTCAGTGGGATATATCTGACTTAGTATTTCTTCAAAATAAGGACTATCAATATCTAGTAAGTCATCTAAATATCTGGAGGTGGAGTTTTAAGATTCAATAATATCAGTTTGATTATTGTCTGACGAAGACAACATGAAGTCTCTCTCAAAACAAAATAAAAACAAATCTGCACAAGAGGAGCACAATTAGTACCCATTGGATTTGTTTATATAATTTCCAGCCAAATCTTATAAATATATTATCCAAAATATGATGGAGTGTAATGTCCCTCAAGGTCTCACATACAGGGTTTACTGAGCATATAATGATAAAGGGGGAAGGTTGTGATTGTAGATTCCCGGTCTTTTGGGCTATATATGGGGGGTTATTCTGGACCAACAATGGGGAGTGAAATAACGACTAAGAGCCTGTCTGCTGCTTAGATTTACCCACGTATTCACCTAACAGTCAATTTTGCATCGTATGATATTAACTAAATCAGGCTTAACTATGGTAGCGTATTTACTAAATGTCTCAGTTCACAAAGAACTTATCAGAATGTGAACGTATGAAGTTAGCCTACATTTAATGAATGGGCACACACTAAGGAACAAGTTAAAACATGTATGCGATTGTGCAAGTGCTTAATAAATGCTATGATAATACAGTTTAATATGTAAGTGCTGCTGTGCCTAGCCTTTTACAGTGAGCCATTGATAGGGGGAACTTGTGGACAGGGGTGAGTTGTGAGATGGGTATGACGCTCAGTCTAAAGGCGAGAATTGCAATAGAAACCTTTCACTAGCAGGTCAACATTTGGCCACATATATTAACCTCACAAAAAAACTATAGAACTTTTAGCCAACAGTGGGAACTGCCATGGTTTGGTGTATAGCGCAGGAATATGCGGTGCAGTCTGTGGCCACAGACGAAGAGTACTTGTATCACAGAGGCACTCTACCTAGCTCAACCCAGGAAGTTCCCACAGTAAAAATGATACAATAAAAACGGAGCGCAACTCCTTCGTTTTAGGTCCTTTTAAGATCACCAAGCTGGGCACCTTACGTCCCGACCTCCATGGAACGAATTCCCGGCGCCTATGAGGTACTAACAACAAGTTCTGTACAGATACCTTTCCTTAACACGAAGTTGCAATTCTCTCCTCTACACTTAAGTGGATTGTTTCAAAGTTAGCAAAAGCTACCCACTACTGTAGTTGAAGAGATTGAGTACGAAAATGTACACAATAATTTCTGGTAATTTTTGACGTGAGTTTGTTTACACCTGATCCCGAGACAGATTCCAGGCATTTGTCAAACGCTTGTCATTTAAATAGGCCGCCTATGACAATAATGACAACAAATGACAAAATCGTGACATCATCACTGCTCAGCTTACCAGAGAGCCTTGTCACAGTTTCAGGCCCGCTGATGGGCTGCTGGCAGTGACGTGATGTCACAACATGTGACATAAAGGTGTATAGCGACGAGAGCCGAAGCCCTCAAACTAACAATCGAAGATGGCTTCCCACATGTTGTGAACATCGACAAATGATGCTTTCTCGCTAACTACAGCTTTAGGGTTGTCATCCCATTCATTTCCAAGTATGGGGACAAAGGTCACCTAAGGTATGATAAACCCAGGCCTGATTTACGGCACAGCACTGGCTGAATTGCTGACAACAGCGCATATAAGCACTAGATTTCCTCATGGGGACAGGCTTCGTGACGAACCAGAATTTGTACATCTTCAAGGCAGGTCCGTTTCAGGAGAGCATCACACGATTTCCGACATGGCCACAACGATATGCAGACTCTTCTGAGCCTTGGCTGCTCGCTGATTCAATACTGTAAATTCAGAAATTTTTGCTAGATTTTTTTTTGGTGAATAGCTTTAAAAGACACATTTCCCATGTTAAAAATCGTGACAAGGGCATGATTTACTGCATCAGTAAATGACAGAGGGATTCCGGCATGCGCGTAGTTTCGTGAAAATAAAACCCTGCCAAAAATTCTAAATGTACAGTTATCACCAAAATCTTGTGTATTGGCCAAATAATTTAAGAAATGAATTCGATTTTTGGAAGGTTCATGGCATCATGAATACTTCGGGTCTTTCGCAAAGTAAGTGAAGCCCTTCAGGCTTAACGTCAACTTTGCAAGAGACCCAAAGTATTTATGATTCCATTAACCTTCCAAAAGTGAATTTATTGCTAATATATATTTTATTATAAATAACTAATATATAGAGATTATTTATAATTTAGGAGATAAAACAATTTTGTATTTAATATTTAATTGTATTAGCACTTTTGTTGGAGTGCAAAACGGAAAAGCACAACAGCCAGTGGGAACACGACAGCCAATGGAGCAAACAAGAAGCTTGTTTTGCACAAGCAACTAAGGTTTGGCTCGCTGTCAATCACAACGCCAGTGTCACATCTGGCAAATGAGTTCGATTTTTGAAGCTAATTGCACAGGCAAGTGAGCTGGGAAGTTGTTGTATACTTCATGAGGCTATGAACGGTTGCAAAATTCTAAAGATTCATTAAATGCTTGCAGTGAAAATGAAAATACAGTTGATTACCTGTAGGTGATGGCCAGGTATTGCCTCATGCAAGCTCAGTGAAACAATTCCATATGTTGGGCTGAAAAATAAGTAACACGTCATTTGTTAATACCCTAACAATGTTTGCTTGGGACGTAAAGCAACAAAAAAAATGTTTGTGTATTTCAGACAAATTTACTTCCTTTCATAAGAAGCTCAATTATAATTAACAATGTATAATAACCAATGTAAAATAATATAACAATTTAAATTCTCCAAGATATCTGTATTGAATGAAAAAAGTCAATAAGCAATGCTTATGAGATACCCACCGCACAGTAAGATTCAGTGAAAAACCCTGCACAGTAAGATTCAGAGGGCACCATCTATGCATATTCAAAAAACTTATTAGGGAAAAATTGTCTAAGTTCTCATAGCTGTAATTTTGTCAAAAATTATTTTTTTGAACCCAACTCCTTCATGCATATGTTCAATGTGTCTACATTGTATAGGCAAAGTATCAAATTGTTCCATCAAAAGCTGTGGTAGGAGTTGATTGGCCCATGAAGGCACCATCTATGCATATACAAAATCCCATTTAGGGAAAAATTGTCTAAGTTCTCACAGCTGTCATTTTGTCAAAAATTATTTTTTCAAAACCAAACTCCTTCATGCATATGTTCAATTTGTCTACATTGTATAGGCAAAGCATCAAATTGTTCCATCAAAAGCTGTGGTAGGAGTTGATCAGCCCGTGTATGGCCTATAATAGCATAAGCATAAAACCCTATATTAAAAGCCATTTAGAATTACAAAGGAAAATAACTCTAATAGAATTGGCCCCTAGCCAAACGTTACGGACGGACGGACACACAGACGCACGGACGCACGCACGGACAACGTGAAAACAGTATACCCCACCACAAACATAGTTTGCGGGGGGTATAAATAAAGGTCTGGTACACGGGATATGTGTGAGATTTATATAAAAGAGATAGAATTGGTAGTTTCATAATTTATTCATTTACTTTACTTATTTTACTGTACTTTATATAACTTATTCAAAAATCATTAAGTACTAAAGAGCCCTCAAATCAGCTTAGCTAAACGTGACTATTCTTTCCATTGTCACATGCGCTGTGTCATGTGAAAGCCTGTCTTGTATTATTTCTCACAATGCCCCTAGATGAATGTGGGTAATTGAAAATAATTTTCTTATAGCTTAACCAAAACATATGTTGTGGGTATTCAAAAGAACCATCTTTAAAAGATGGTTCTTTTGTGCCGCTAAAACAAATGTTACAACTTATGGATACAAAAATTTTGAAATTTTGATGTTAAAATTCTTTATCTAGACCTTTAGTTGGGCCTCCTCACGAGAAAATCTGTCTTCTGGGGCTTGTGAACAACAAAGGCGCAGACCAGCCTGCGCATCTGCGCAGTCTGATCAGCACCTTTGTTATTTATTTATTGGAAGGTATCATATCTAGACTTGCTACGAGCGAAATTTCATATTTCTAGCTAGTCTCTGTAGCTGAGCAGGCTGGTTTGAATCTTACTTTGTAGGAAACCCAAAAACAGGTTTTCTAGCGACACGGACCAATTAATATACATACTTGTCCTTTGATCTTCTAACATTGATATAGAAAACTCCTGGTCTTGACCCATCTTCAGAACCAGAGGAATATGAACCACTTATACCATCAGTTGGTGCTGGCCAGACTCTAGAATAAAATATGTCCCTGAGAAAAATCTTGATCATAATATACCTTCCACGAAGTCATACACTCAGCCTTCACACCCCCATATAGTATAAGATCCATCATCAGTGTAAGAGTTTTATAGAAAAATCTGTCCCAAGGATCACCGTTTGGCATCACAAGTCTTAACAAGTGATGAGAGATTTTTCTATCCCATCCTCACATGACTAATGGATTCTTTTTCTTGCTCACCATTAAATACCACATTTTATGTTTGAACAAGGGCTATTAGAAGTTCCTGAATATGCTGAGATCTGACATGACATGATTACATCACATTAACATAACAATTACGTCACTTGACGACCATGTGCGAGAGTTTCAATACAACCAATGTACAGTCCTCAAGTGACGGACTGGGTAAGATAACATGGGTAAGATAAGGCGTGAAGTAACGAAAAAATTACGCCATTCCTCTGTTTTACTTACATGCTTTTACGTCAAACGTGTTAAAATAGTGAAATGGAATATGTGATAAACAGATTATAACATGGGGCTTTGGTTATTGCCATCAGTATCAACCCTCGACCATTATCAGCCCTTGAGCTACAGCTCTTGGGTTGATAATGGGGTCTCGGGTTGATACTTCGGGCAATAATCAAACTGCCATGAGATAATCTCTAAATATATCGGTAATATCTTATCATATTCTGGTCCTTTAGGAATATTTGGTTCTAGAATTAAGCAGGACACCACTGCAGCAGGTGATAGGGGTGTGGGAGTTGTAGAAATTATCTATTAATCCTCATGATCAAACTCAATGTTGTCAAATAATGTAGGTCCACTCTAGCTCCAAAGGATTCGGTAATCCAGATTATTTTGAATTTTGTCTTATATGTGTAGCTAAGAGGAAGGTGTTTGAATGAATCCTGGTCGTTAACACAGAACTTGATCTATACTTATAGAAATGAAATGAAGCTTGATATATTTTTCATAATCTGGTCATTCAGGAATATTTGGTTACCTGTAGTTAAGCCTCCATGCGAGCTAAAGAAATTATGTGTTTTGACAACAACAGAACTTTGGCGAAAACTTGGCCAATGAATTAAATCATTCATGTCAACCTGCATATTGAGTTATTTCCAATAATGTACCATGACGTAACATATATTACATGTAGGTCATTTATATCCGTAAACCATGTGTAACACATTTACAAAGTAACACTTGGTTTCTCTGACATGGCTGTACACTGAGTACAATGTAAACGGAATGCGCAGGTAACTATGCCTCCATTATGCCATGCAACCTGACTCAGTTCATTTATTTTCATATCTTTATAACAACAACGCAACCGTACTTACATATACCAGTCTGTCTTGCCAATCACAACTGAAGTCTACATAAATTAGAGTCTCTGGCCAGTAAGCATTGTCATTCACTGTCAGTTTAGACCAGTCTACAGTAAATTACATATACAAGCATAGGTACGCTTTAATCATGCAAAACAACTGAACTTAATAAGTGTTATATCCCTGGTAAACGTTTGCAATGAAATCTGAACAGATAGCTTACAGACACACATAAGACTTTCTGTAAGGCTATCTGTTCAGATTTGAACAGACGAAACTTATAAAGTTGGTCACCTTGGAAGCCTGTTGTTAAGTGGTTTTGCATGATTAAAGTGTGCCTATGCTGTTATAGGCAATTTACTGTAGACCAGTCTAAATTGACAGTGAATGACAGTGCTCTGTCTGACACACCCATCGTCTGTTACCTAGTTGCACTATATGTAATGGTAATTTTGCAATAGCTCCTAGTCAATCAAGGTCAAAATGAAGTTACTTCTAATTTAGTATAAGTGATGACAAAAATCTTACAAAGAGATGTCAAAATAAAATAAGTCTTACACAAGAGGAAGATCTGGAATATTTTTGAAGTATTGTGGAAGTTTCGGCTTTATTCTGTCAAAAATAATCTGTATATACCGGTTTATTGTCTCTTCCTGAAAATGTAAATACATGTTTGTGATGATAAATGAAAATCTTGTTGAATAATCATGCAAACACCAATTTACCATTTCTTTACAATAAAATATCTCTAGATATGCCAACAAATGTATGTGGTAATATGGCTCTACTCAATATACAACATCACTAGTACAGATATAGCATTTCATGTCAAACATTTATAGATAGGCTGTCAATAACACAAATTAGTCTATTACTTATTATATTATTATTATTAGTTTTATTATCATTATTATTATTATTATCATTATTATTATTATTATTATTATTATTATTATTATCATTATTATCATTATCATTATTATCATTATTATTATTATTATTATTATTATCTTCTCACACACCACAGATTACCCAACGTCACGAAAGCCTTCTGAACAATCTAGGATGAAGATTTGATCATTATAATACAGTGGCTTTGGCTGATGTCCATACTTAGCCTTGGATTCTGTTGTTGTTGGTTCATTACTGGAGTCTGTTGTTGTTGGTTCATTACTGTGGATTCTATTGTGTTTTTGTGTTTAGTCCTGGTTTTATGATATAAATGTGTCCTTTCTGGTTTGGCAATCATTTCGCTGAATGAGAATGAGAGTTTAATGAATGGAGATTTACTTACACCTTTTGCCATTAAACAAAGTAGAAAATCAAGTATATTTAGCCCAGTCCATCAACATGTACATGTTATTATTTGAATTTTTACAGCAGCTACTGCTGTTCTTGTGAGGAAAAAAAGATAAAGCAGCATATGAGATTTTGGAACGTATGCATCAGCAAGCAGTGAGGGCCTAGATGATGATGGTGTTACATTCACCATTGCAGAAACTGCAAGAAATGAATTCATTAATTAATCACATGGACACATTAATCAAAGTAGTATACGTCTGGGCCACCATTATGAGGGTCTAGATGGGGTATAATGATTAGTGAATAATGGCCGTTTTAATAATGAATAGTGAATAATGAGCCAAAAAATAATGAATAGTGAATAATGAGAGCCTAAATAATAATGAATAATCCTATTTTTTTTAATGAATTGAAGAAAAAAAATTGAATAGTGAATAATCAAATTTCTTTGCCACCTTTCTTACTTTTAATGAATATTGGTCTTATTTTAATGAATAACCCAAAATTTTAATGAGATGAATAATGGGCTAAATTTTTAATGAATAGTGAGTACCAGACCCCCTCATCCAGACCCTCAATTATAAACATACTTTCTCATATATGCATTTTGTTAAGAGTGAATCCTTGAGTAGCCAAAAGATATACAACAACAAGAACAGCAACAATAGCAACGTCAACAAGAAACGTTGAAAAATTAGAAATACAATAATTTTTTAAATTAAAAGCAGGACACCAGCCTGACAAATACTTACACCACCCTGAATAAAGAACTTGCTATCATTTGCCATGGCAGCATAAGCTTGCTTTATAGTGGTGTTCTGTGGAAAATTCAAACGTCCCATAGTCTGTTAAAAAAGAGAAATAAAGAATATAGGGTAAATTTGGGTAAATTCGGACTGTTGGCTAAATTTGGACAGCGATCTTGTTTGTTTCATATTTTAACTATTGGAATAAAAAACAAATTAACTAAACAAATTGTAAAAATCCTGATGAGACGGCTCATAAGGATCTTGATTTCCACTGTTTGCAAATGTATGTCCTATTTTACCCGCTGCCGGAAGTTACCTGACTTTAGCGCCTAACATTGAAGATATAGCTTTTTATATGGCCGAATGATACCATTAAATTTAGAAAAAAATGTTGGAAAATTTAATTAGTACAAGTATGTAATAATTAAATACGGAAAATAGAGAGAACTAACAATTTTTGAAAACAGTAAACTTTGTTTGGTGTGGTACTTTATTGTATCGATTCCTGATCTTTGCCTTCTTCCTTACTTTTGTTGAGTTTGTTCATGAGAGTCAATAGAAAATGCAACAGCATTCACTGCCCCTGTTTTTGTAATGTGTCGTAGTTATGAAAATAATATAAGGCTTAAGTCTTAATTTCACCATGTAACACTCAAGTGTACACACTCTTTAGTGAAATAAGGGTATTGTGTACCTATTTTTGTAATTTTATAACATTTTGCAAACAAAACGAAAATGGTGTAGATACAAATCAACTGGCTTCTTATGAAGCAAGTCGACCAGGATCTACAACGTGTTAATCAACAAGACATATTCATATTAATGATGAAATAGCAAAGCTTAACCAGCTAGGACATTGGAACTGCTAAAGCATTCTTAATTTAAAAAAAACAAATTTAGTTTTACTACACTAATAGGCGAATGTGCCCTTATTTAATAAAATACAGTCCATTTAAATTGACTTGCTGCATGGTTTTTTTAATAACGCTAATCTTGTTATCTGTTCAAGTCTTTACTAATTATAAAGCATTTGTATCTTCGCATAATCTATCAAAAGAAGGTAGGGGATACCCACTGTTTTAATTTCTTTTGAAATTCGACCAACTTCGTCAAGTCCTTTCTGATGAACCTCTTCTGGTGTGATGTCAAGAGAAGTGTGCCACTTTAAACAAGCTTTATAATATTCTGTGCCATTGGTAAAATGTCCAATACCAAGACCTTTTCTTGTGCTTGGCATATATTCCTACAAGAAAATTTACAGAAGTTATTAGATTTGGACGACGATACTATTTCTAGGGAAGAATTGTTATGTACTTGACAAGTTTGATAGTCAAGGCCAACAAAACCATGATATCACCAAAATCAATCACAATTAACATCCAATAACCTGACATATTATACTATTTCAGTATTTATTTATTTTAATACTATCTTTAGTATTTTCATTAAAATCATCACATTTTGACATTATAATTTCAATGTTTTCAGTTTGTAATATAGTCACACCATAATATAAACGTGGCATTTGCAATCATCTTGAAGAGGAAGAGGGAGCTAGTTGCTTCGGTTTTATTGTCTTACGGACGTCTTGTTACTGTAAATTTTTGTGGCTCTTCCTCACGGTGACATGGGCTGGTCTGTAGTGTGTGCTTGTGGTATTTCCTGATCATACTCACTTACTTTTTCACAGCAACGAGTAAACAATCGTCCTGTACACCAAATATACTCAGAAAAACAATGGAAGGATATTAAAATTATTTTGACTAAATAACATTTGGGAATATAATTTTCAAACAAAGTAAGTTTGTATCTGATAGAACTATCCCTAGGCAATTCACCAAAATGCTAAATGAAATTTACAGGTCATTGGTTACAATACAGCTCCACACCAAATGTACTTTCCCTCTCTACTCAAAGTTCACAAGCAATAAATTTAGCAATTAAATTTTTGTCGCAACCTTAACCAGGTCATTGCTTATGTTCTAATTCCGACCACAGACAAATGTCCACACCCATTCTTCAGTCATTGTCACTAATAATGGGACAAGTTCTTCATCAAAAATGCACAGATATGGCATACCCTGGCACATTTTACCACAAATTGGCAGTAAAACACTAACAACAGCTACAAAATTAGGTCTCATTTTTTTGAGGATAAGCCAGCAATGGTTTGGAGTCAGTTATTATGCAAAAAGATGATAAAAATGCGTATTAATCATTGTTGAACGTGTGTGACTTTTGAGTATTGAGGATTGCACAATTTGGATATGTACTGTACTTAAACCATTATAGCATGACTGAAGTAAAGCTTCCATTTTGATTGCAGATATCTGAAACTATGAAATGCATGTATAATTAGTTGAGTTTTTATTGTATTGAATGTTTGATATGGGGCTGAAACAAATTATCCTTCAATTGTTTTTTTGTGTATAGTTGACGATTTTGAGCTTGGTATGAATTTGAATAAAACCAAAGAATATTTCGTTATTTGATGTTCCTTTTATTGTACACCCAATCTTTCTTGGTGATATGTTGGCTAAATAATATGTTAAAGTCTAAAATCACAACACAATGTCAACAAGAAGCTGATTAAGTTTTGCAAGCTCCTGGGTGAGTTCTATCTGTAGCAGCAGTACAACTCAATCATTTTGCTATTATTTGATTTGATTTGATTTATATTTTATAGGGTCATATTTACATATTTGTGATCCTAGCTCTCTGTTAGAAAAAAATGAAAGAGATATTGTAACACTTACTGCTGGTGTAACACATTATCTATTACTTTAGTTGTGGCTTAAAATGAGAAAATCATTTATCACATGATAACAATGAAGGTGCAAAGAATCTGCACAGTATGTACAGCAGTTTTGTTATCAATTGTATTGAAAGCATACTTGCCAAACAGTAACATCCTTTAGAATCTAGTTAGTCTCTGAAGCTGAATAAAAATACATTCAGGCTTTAACTTTGCATCAATCTTAAAAGATTGATTAACTAGCATGAATACCTGAATTACATGTAAAACTCACTGTGATGATGAAGGTCTTTAATTCTTTCAGTTTCAAAATAAAATTCTGTATTGCTGTTTTTAATCTAACTTCCATATTTGGTCTGAAAAGAATAAAGACATTGTATTATAAAATCACTGGTTCATATTTTCTCTGATAATGATTAAGGATACTGTGTACTTGAATACAGTACCATCCTTCTTTTCAATACAGTAAATGCCCATGCAATTTACTTTTTTGTTTACCATATAAATAGATAGCGTTTCATTTGTCAAGTTGTCCTATTAATGTAATAAAAGCTTTTTATATACCCATTATTGTCAAATGGTAAATTCTATTGAAAATAAAGGAACATACACACACACACACACACACACACACACACACACACACACACACACACACACACACACACACACACACACACACACACACACAGCCAAGCTTGTACAAGCAGGCATGAGAATTGTTGCACTGATCTTGAAGTCTCACAACACGATAAAACCGAATCTGCTAATTTCCAATTTTTCGACCCTCTCTCTATATGGGCCTCATTGCGAGAAACCCTGTCTTCGGGGTTTCCGTCGAAGCGAATTTAAAAACAGTCTCAGCAGCTACAGAGACTAGCTAGAATATCAAAATGTCCCTAGTAGCATGTTTAGAGATTATTCTTTCCGAAACGCGAATATTAAAGGCACTGATCAGACTGCACGGATGCGCAGGCTGGTCTGCGCCTGTTTTGTTCGCAAATCCCCGAAGACAGGTTTTCTAGCGACGAGGCCCATATCTGAATTGTCCATTTGTTCCATATTGTCATAGGGTCACAACAGCTGCCGTTGCGCCATGTGGTGTTGGTAAAACTTATCCTTGTGTATATTGATATAGTGTTGATATTTTTTTTCATATGTCCTTTTAGCAATACTAGGTTCTGGCAGAAAGCAGAATATCTCTTACGCCAGTGCTAGGAGGCGTGAGAGTTTCTGCACACATGCTTAAATGGTGTCTTTACTTCACTCAAAACGCAATAAGTTGATTTGGTCTAAATATGGAATTTAAAGCTGACAATTTTCGTAATGTGATATGGCGCCTGAAAATCCATGCTGACCATAGATTAAGCCTTGATCTGTATATTTTTCTCTCAAAATTATATTGTTTAGTTTTTACTGAATTATCTGCATGTCAATACCGCTCAATCAGACATTCTACTTATCAAACTATTTGTAAAGGATGATTATCATGTGATGTCGCGTCTGGGAGTGAAAATACACCATGCAATAAAATCGATAAACCACTAGTGGTTTACAGATTTTTCGGGAAACGTTTTGACGTCCATGACAACTTTACGTACATAATGACAAAATTGTAATATTTTATAGCAGAAATGAGATTTAAAGTAATCTTAATGTCATATGATAAATAGAATCTAACATTATGTTCTTATTTTATTGAATTTATAAAAACTCGTTGCAAAAAAGAGATAAAATGCTTGAAAAGCCTTGCATTTTATCTCTTTTATCCAAACGGTTTAATAAATTCAATAAAGCATGAGCACAAAAGTTAGATCCTTTATTTACAGAATATATCTGTGCAATACTATGCAATATTACTGGTAAGTAGGATTTTATAATGAATGATATAGAGGATCTAACATGGGTGCTCATGTTTTATTGAATTTATTAAATGAGTTAGGGAAAAGGGACAAAATTTGAGGCTTGCCCAGCATTTTATATCCTTTTCACAGCGAGTTTAATCAATTCAATGCTACAGGAGCACAAATGTTAGATCCTATATATCATATTGCAGTGAGATAACTCTGAAATCTCATTTCTGCCATAAATGTTTTAATTTGGTCATTATGTACGCAATGTTGTTATGGACGTCATAACGTTTCCCTAAAATCTGTAAACCACTAGTGGTTTATCAATTTTATTGCATGGCATTATTGCACTCCCGGACGCAACGTCATATGATAAAAGTTGTTAAGAACTTACTTTTCATCTCCAAAGACTTCAGCACCTTTTTGTTTGAAAGGCTGGTACATGATAAACTTGGTAGGATCATCCACTATAATATTATCAATTTCCAAGGGAACCCGACTCTGAAATAATTGTAATTAAAATTATAAAATGGTATTTATATTCTTGATGTTTTTCAAAGTGTAAAAACATGAGGTCGCTTGCAAAGGAAAGCGATGTGAATGTTAAATTATCTAGGGAACCCTATGTAAATTTAAATGGACAAATATAAAAAGGTTCATTTCATTTACCCATATTCTTTATGTGTCTATTTTTGCCAAAAACTTTGCATCAGTTTTTATATTGTAACCTGAACACAGCAATACCAACGACTGCAACAAATGACGGAACTGTAGGAAATAATGTCATAAACCTATCGATATCAATCAAATTTATTGAAGTAAATGCTTGTTTTAAGTAAACAACATTGCAATCAACCATTGGAAACTGCTGCCAATTCTATAGACTCAGACCTCGATTGTACCTCGTAAGACAACATCGACACCATGATAAAGACGTCATAGAAACCATGCCAACACAATAACAAGATCAAATCCATTTTCTGCTCCCCACAAGTGAATTACATTTGAAACGCTACACATCTGATTGGATAACGTCAAAAATTTGCGACAGTATATCCTGCAGGAAACATTTTGACATCATTACATACATCAGATTTCGTTGGATGGCGTGCACCATTATGCGGCTTGCAACGCTCAAATCTGAGACAAAACTCCAGAGTAACAGTAAATTTACCTTCAAATAAAGGCTGACAAAAATGAGACCTTTCGAATATGTTTGCTTTGAGATTGCATCGTCTAGTTAACAACCTCTTTGTTGTTTTACCAAAACAGAGATAAAGTCAGATTTTAAATGCGTTTTTTACAGTTATATTTGAAAAAATGTCAATTACGGTTTAATCATATTTATACGGTTTTGTCATTGATTAATTATCCATGATGACAAAACCGTAATTAGTTATTTCATGTCTAGACATCAAACGTTAAAGTTTTCATATAACTTTAAAGATAAGAGATACAATGTGAATTTGATGAACAAAAATCAATCGGAACCCAAGCATTTTGGGACATGTATCTGTGATTAAATGAAGGAATTGAACATGATAAGAAAGTTACCTTAACATCGGAATAAGTGACAAGACCCAAATTGCCGTAGAGGTATGACTACAGTGCTATCGTCAGATATACGTTCGGAAATCACCTTTTAGGGCTCTGCTCATGCATCGCCATAAAACTAAATTTCGGACTGTATATTTGACAATATATTTCTCCAAATGAAAATTTTGAATACAGTTATCCCTTAATTCTATACCGCTCTTCCACTTAAATTCTGGTTTCCTTGCTTTTTCTTGAAATTATAACAACTTACAACAATCCTTTAACACATATAACACCTTTATGCACCTAGGCTTAAGTTCCTGCATTTAGGATTTGTAACCAGATTATAATCAAATGGGCGTAGACGCGACAAAACCTGTCTTCCGGGCTTCTGAAAAAGCGAGACTCAAATCAGTCTCTACAGCTACAGAGACAAGCCAGAAAATTGAAAATTCGCAAGTAGCAAATCTAGATATGGTACTTTCTAAAAAGCGAAAAATTAAAGTGCTGATCAGTCTGCGGGGATGCGCAGGCTGGTCTGCACATTTGTTGTTTACAAACCCAAAAGACATGTTTTCTCAGGTTGAGGCCCAAATTAGTCCTCTGAATGGCACAAACTACTGTAAACCATTCATAATGCAATTACTGGTACATCAAAGTTCTTTCTATCTTGATCAGCCAATAGGGTATAATTATGAACTATAGTTACTCAGAAAAAATTGAAGGATACTCAGACTCAGTGCCATCTCTCACATATAATACATTAAAAGCTAAACTAATTATGCATGCATTTCATAGTTTCAGATATCTGCAACCACAATGTGCAATGTTTGATTCAAGTCACACTTCAATGATTAGAGTACAGCACATGTCCAAATGATGTACCCTCTATACTGAAAAGTAACAGGCATTCAAAAATGATTGTATTCCATAATGACTGGCTCCAAAACCATTGCTGGCTTTCATAAAAAGTATGACACCTAATTTTGTAGTTGTTGTCAGTGTTTTACTTCCAATTTGTTGTCATATTGGCTGGAGCATGCCATATCTGTGGAGTTTTGTTTAGGAAGTTGTCATGTTATTTGGTGCAATTACTGATAATTAAGTATAAACACTTGTCTGTGGTCAGAATAAGAACATAAGTAATGACCAGGTAAAGGTTGCAGCAAAAATATAAACACTTAAATTCTTGCTTGTGAACTTTGGGTAAAGAGGGTTGGTAGGTGCAGTGAGCCCGGTTTGGGCCCTCCAGTGCGATATTTTACTGACCGTTTCGGGGTGATGCTTCTTTTGTGGATCTTTCATGTTTTTGCTGTCTTGGATGTGCTATGCCTTTGTGTGTGTATGTTTTTATGTGCCTTGTGGTCACCTGCTGGGAAAGGGCTGACCTCCTGGCTCTCGTTTGTGGTGTCTTACTGTGAGTTTGTCACTTTCCCATTGGTATCCTGGGTCAGGTGCCGTACTTGATTGTATTGATTCCTGATCTTTGTACCAATACTTACCTTGGTAAATTTGGTGTGGTACTATACCATAACCAATGACCTGTAAATTTTATTTTGCATTCTGCTGATTTCATATTTGTATACCTTGAAAATATTAACCTAATCCTGGCCTTTATCATTAACATAATTTCAACCAATTGAGCATCTAAATATATCTTCGGCGTCCATCATATAACTAATACCGAAATGCACGTGGTACTTTTTAATACAATAGATGTATATACCGCTATAATGCTCAATTGGCTAACAGTTGCCTGGGTGGCTCAGTGGGTAGGATACATGAATATTGCACACTTATATTTTTAAGCTCTGCATTGTAAGTTCGAATCCCGTACGCGACATTTATTATTGTAACTATTGAAAAGACTTTTGTTTTTATTTTTATTAAATTTTCACCTTTTGTAGTATCGTTTCTCCATTTTGATTAATTTGATCTCCCTGGTGACAATTCTCTTGTAGAATCCGTAACACTGTACTTCAACTATCGCCTGTCACCTCTTCAGTTTTTAAGATACGAGCTGCGTAATGAGATTTCAAACAATGTAGCATTTAGGCACGAATAGGCGCAGGTGAGCCTGTGCAACCCATTTTTAGAATTGAAACTAAATGCTGTTCATTCATTAGCTTACCAGGCGTGACTAGCAAAGGTTCTGATCAAACTGTGCGTATGTGCATACTGGTCTAAGCCTGTGCTTGTCGCACATACCACATTGTTGGAAATCTCATGTCGTGGCTCATATATGGACGTCCTTGCTGCTCTTTAGAGAAATGCTTCGACGAGCTATAACTGTTTTATACTGCTTTGGAGCCAGACCTATTCACAAGCTAAATTCTAACTCCAAGCATTAAGAAGTTGTCAGTCATTACATTTTCAAAGAAAGCGTGAACTTACATTTTTTTGTGTTTATGTGCATTTCTTTGACGCGAAAACAAAGAAAATGGAATAAAAAAAGTTGGCTCAACCAGTATATGAACCCATAATGTACGTGTCTGGAGCTTTGCTGACTATCCACACGACTACTGTGGAAAGTACAACTTCTTTGAGTTATCAACGGATCCAATTGCAACTGTACCAACACGTTTATTTCCGTAATTGCTCCAAACATACAGATTGCACACGATCCATCACGAAAAAATATATATTCAGTGTTAATACTGTAATAATTTATTCATGCATAAAGGTCAGGATCAGGTTAATATTGTAAAGGTAAAGTTCTATCAGATACGAAAATACCTAGTATGGAAATTATTTTCTCAAATGTTATAAAGTCAAATGAATTTTAATATCCTTCAATTGTTTTTCTGAGTATATTTCTAATTTTGTCCTATTAACTCAAATGTGCTGGCTGCTTAAAAGAAATTTCTCACTAACTGAGAAGTTTCTTTTATCCATCCAAAACATTTCTTTTGAAATGGTAAGCTGACTATAATCATGTCTGGCTATACATTACACTTGACTTACTCCATTTGAATCAAAATACTGATAAATTGAATTAATTTATCTGTATGTAGTTATTATACTATCAAAAACCTACTCAAATTGACACTGGTCATGCTACTGAGATACACAGGATCTTTAGAAAATAAAAGATTCTTAAAATAACAGATTTGGCTTGATTAATTCTCTACCTGATAGATAATTGAAAATGCTATCATCCATGACAATTCAGAAAAACTGATACACATTTTTTATTTATAATATTTCATACTTACCACAGAAACATTGTTATATGTATGTCCAAGACTAATTGCCATTTTTGAGAGTTCAATCATCTCAGTAAACTGAAATACAAAGTCAGATCTCCAGATAAGATTTTAAATTCTCAACCAAAACAGTCGGGTGACTCAGAAAAACCATATCAATGAGAAGGTACATTTGAACATAAAAATTAAATGTTTTTAAATGACAAATGTGAAAATACTCAGGAAATGTGACGCTGTCTGGTCCTATGAATTAAATTGAGAAATTGCATTATATAAAACATAATAACATGTTTTCTCATCAGAGGATCATATTTGCTCAGTCTGACCAGACCTTTTACTGTTCCCATGAAGAAACTATGAGCCCTTTACTGAGTGCAGTCTTCAGAGATCGATTTGACTAGATTGAGTCACATCTTATCATCTATTATGTCTTTAAAGACCTATATTCCTGTATAATATAGATCATTTAAATATTAACTGATAAGGGCCAGCTTCAGTATCTCACAGGATGTAAGGGGCCTCAAGGGAACTTTTTTTAAATTTTAAAACATGCTCCCAGAAATTCCTGATTACTCTGAGATCCGTCATAATAAGATGGCATCAATTTGACAAAGCAATGACATCCCTTGACAGCTATGTGTTTTCTTCGAATGCAGTCCCATGGGTTTACTATCTTTTCTCATATAGGTAAATGAGAGAAGTTTTGTTAATAAAGGCAAATGATCTAGAAAACTATATCTTGTATGCAAGAATATACTACACAAGGTATCAATATGACACTCAACTTGACACAACAGTATTTCTGTTTGTCATCTTATGTCAACAGAAAAATGGACGATGATATCAAACAATATTTGATAAATACCTGCTTTGGAAGCAATTCTAATCGTCGTATAAAGTTCACAAAGTCGCCTTGTGTGTCAAAAGGAGTACGCATAAGCAAGCTACTAGGGTTTCTAAGAAACCCTTCTAGAAAGTTGAAGGGACTGAGAGTACCATAGCTAGAAAGGAAAGGTAAACAACAACATAAATGCACTCATAAATAGTATAACCACGTATCATACTTTAAACCATTTCATTATGAATATGGTAACTTAGCAGACAGTAAAGACCTAGATAAAATGCCTGAAAAGGTGGTATTTCACCAGGGACTGCACAGTTTGCTAAAATAAAATAATAATCATGGATCATCCTATAGAAATTTGTCAGATAACCCTAAAAATACATAATGGGCCATTCCATAATTATTCTAACAACATAAATTGAAAAAGCCTACAGAACGAAAAGGGTTATTAACCAACAGAAATAAAACTGGAGATAGATCTAGATAAATCTTATATAGCATAAGGGCACCAATGATTGATCAAAAATAGGGTAAAGTCGGGTAGCTTCGGACATCAGATAAATCCGGACAGCGACCTTGATTGTTTCATATTTTAATTATTGGATTTTAAAAATAGATTTACAAAGCAAATAGTAAAAATCCTGATGATATGGCTCATAAGGAGCCGTCTCATCTGGATTTCCACTGTTTGCAAATGTATGTCTGAATTTACCCGATGTCCGAAAATACCCTATACGTGCTTGATAAATTTCCTGATCAGACATGCATTTGAGCTTGTGAAGTTGAATACCCTTTGCAAGCTTGAACCCTCGTTGTGCTTTACAACATGTCAGTTTTTGACATCATCATGTCATGTCCTGATGATATCAGTTTAACATGTACCAGCTATCCATGTAGTGTGGATAAGGGTCTGGGTTACTAGTTATCGATCACCCTCTTTTCTGGTACAAACATTGCATATCTTGAAAAGTTTTTGATTTTTTTTACAAAGAATAAATATTGTATATCATTTTTCATGAATCACAGATTGGAAATATTTGCAGGATAAAAGAAATAAAGCTAAAAACAAAATGTTTGAAAATGCATAAAAACGTAAAAATAATAAAAAAAAAATATAAGAAAATCACATTGAATTCATGGAAATTGTTCATCAGTAGCAGCGGTCTTGTTAACAAGTATGAATACGCCTTGTATTTGTTGTGTCAAGAGTCTAAATGAATGTAAATCGTTTCATCTTAGATAACTAGGGTTAAGTCATGTAACTTTGGACATCAGGTAAATTCGGACACACTTTTGCAAACAGTGGAAATCCAGATGAGACGGCTCTTTATGAGCCGTTTCATCAGGATCTACACTGTTTGCTCCTTGAATTAATTTCTTTATTCCAATGATAAGAATGTGAAACAAACAAGGTCACTGTCCGAATTTACCTGATGTCCGAAGTTACCTGACTTTATCCTAATTGAATTGTCATGGTAGGTACGCTGTCAAACTGAGACCCCTCTTCACCAAGGGCTAGAAAATGCAAAATAGAAATCATGGGCGGATCCAGAGGGGGGGGGACAGGGGTCCAGACATCTTAAAATATAGGGTTTCTTAGCAATACTGGTCAGAATCCCCTGAAAATCACAAAACTACCAGGCCAGCATTCAATTTTGGGCCACCATCGGCCCCCAGCGAAAGGCCGTTTAAATGACGTGTTGCTGGCAGGCTGATGATGACCCGCTAATAGTGCTATTTGGATCCTCCCTCCCTCAAACTAAAAAAAACGTTGTCAAAGTTGGACCCCCTCTGATGAAACTCTCTGGATCCGCGCATGGAAATGCTGTTGAAATATGTTTTTATTTGTGATGTATTACTATATACCTAAAGTCTAGACAAACAAATTACTTGCTTCAGATCTCTTAAATAATAAAGAGTTGATAACCAGATGGTACCTGAGAGATCGTAAGTTCCCTTATTTTAGGTGATCAATTAACCCATTTAAGCCTAATGGAATTTCTGGCTCTTATCAATTGGACCAGTCCATTTCCATTTTAAGGGTTGATTGGTGGTATTTTTCATTTTTTTCAAAGTTTAATAGGATAATCAGTAAGCAAACAGTGGAGAACCTGATCAGACGCCCTAGCTTACGGCGTCTCATCTGGTTTTGCACTGTTTGCTAATGACCCACAAATATAATGCTAGGCTTATATGGGTTAATAGAAAATAAAAAAAATGATTTTTGAGAGTTTCACAAGTTCCAATTAAAAATGACCATTGCGCAAGAATGGGTTGATCATAGGACATTTTAATCAGAAGATAAGACTTTAAAAAATAGTTATTGCAATAGAAAATGAGGCGTTGTCATGGAGGTCACCATGGCATAAAATGTACATTGAAAATGGTATTAGACTTGTGGTCATCCACTGAACAATAGCAACGTTATATTTGCTTATTTATCAATGTAAAACTTGTCTTGTGAACATTCATTTTGTTTTACATATGTATGTGAAATGTAAATTTGTATATATCAGGGCCCGGAATTACAACGCCTCCTTAGAGTTAAGGAAGACTTAAGTTAAGTATTGATTTTTCAGGATGCAAAAAATAATGTTTAAAACTGACTAAAAATCTAAATAGTGTTAATTTTTCTGAAGATCATAATGGTATCTTTGACAACAAATACCACATTGATCCAGCTAATTTATTTAGCATTTAATAAAGCATGTTGAAATATCAATACTTTAATTAAGTCTTGCTTAACTCTAAGGAGGCATTGTAATTCCAGGCCCAGATTGTTAAAATCAATACTTAGCTAAATAAAATCTCTGTATCATTATGCACTGGGACATATATTACAACTGCCATGCTATCAAATACTATCTGTCAAGCTCTAAAATATTACACAAAACAAAAAAATGTGCTGTGTCATGTACTTGTGGATATAGTAAAACCTGTGTAAAACGGCCAATCTAAAAAAGACCAAAAATTGGTTTCAAGACCAATTATCGCTTAATGCAGGTCAAAAGTATTGCAGAATGCTCTAAAGGGAGCATTCTGCAATACATTCGACCTTCATTAAACTATCACTTGTTATTGAGATCTTTGTTGTGTCTATTTGAGTGGCCGCTTTACGCAGGTTTAACTGTACTTACTTTATCCAAGAAAAGCCATCTGTATATGTGTTGAGCATATTCTTTAAAACGTCGTAAGAAATACTTTCCTTTAGTGAGAGTTTCGAGTTGTCCATATCTATAAGCTGGCCTAGAAATGTATATGCCTGAACCTGAAAATGGAATTTGTTTAAATCCACACCTTTGAAATAAATACAATGACTAATTCGCATTAAGCTCACTTGCTAAGTTTATTGTAGAGCAAACACTATTTGCCTGATTACTAGCTAAAACATAGAGGATCTTACATGAGTGCTCATGCTTTATTGAATTTATTAAACGAGTTGGGGAAAAGAGATAAAATGCGAGGCTTGCCGAGCATTACATCTCTTTTTCGAAACGAGTTTAATAAATTCAATAATACAAGAGCACGAATGTTAGATTCTATTTATCATATGACAAATACTTTGAAATCTCATTTCTGCCGTAAAAACGTTATAATTTTGTCATTATGTACGCAACGTTGTTATGGACGTCATAACGTTTCCCGTAAATGGATAAACCACTAGTGGTTTACAGATTTTATTGCATGGCGTTATTTCACTCCCAGACGCGACGTCATATGATAAAATGAATTCTAACGCACTTGCTATTAAGACAGTGTCTGATTTGATAACATTGGAAAATTGATACAGCATATCCCTAATATACTGTTGGAAATAGTTAAACGTCATTTATTACGTCATATTTCGATGGATGGAGTGCATGCGGCTTTATACACCTTGCAATGTTCAAGTTTGAGACGAATCAAATATTTTAATGGTAAATAACTGCAGATGTACATTAGAATGGGGATAGTCATATTTAAAATGATCATTTGGGGAGGTATATTATTGGGATACATTATTTCTTGCATACCGGATAAGGATATCTGAGATTTTTTCCTGGGGTAGAAAATCTTATCTTACCCATGCTATCATACCCAGGATGTTAAGTAACGTCATCTTGCGAAATTGTATCTAAGCGTATTCAGAGACTTCTGGGAGCTTATTTTAAAATAAATAAATAAATAAAAACAGTGGTGAGCAAGAAAAAGAATCCATTATTCATGTGAGGGTAGAATAGAAAAATCCGTCCCTCAGGATCACCATTTGTCATCACTCGACAAGCCTTGTGATGCCAAACGGCGATCCTTGGGACGGATTTTTCTATCCTACCCTCAAACTCATGATAGTTTTTTTTATAATTCGTCCCCTGGGATCACTGTTTGTCATCACTCAGCAAGCCTTATGATGCCAAACGGCAATCCTCAGGACGAATTTTTGTATCCTACCCTCACACTCATAATAGATTCTTACGCCTCCTTAAAACTATATTCTGACAATATACCTCCCCAAATGAAAACTTTAAATACAGGTGTCCCCTTATGTAGAGGAGTCAGGGTTCATGCAGGATATAAACACTTGATGGGAGGTGGTTTAAGACTATAAGAATCTATCAAAAGTGTGAGGGTGGGATAGAAAAATACTGTACCATGGATCACCGTTTGGCATCACGAGGCTTCCCAAGATAAAATCTAAGATGTCCTTGTCTGGTGTACAAGAAATTTCAATATGGCTTAATTTTGCTTAAAACTTGCATATGTGTCATTCATATGTTATAATCTATGAACCTGTTGTCACTTTAAGGATTAACAATGCTTTCATGCCATAGACAAACGCAGCCAGAAACCTGTCTGGTTGCTGATGCAGGGGCTGTGAGACTGATCCCCTTCCAGGCTGTATCCTTTCCCAGAGATTGATCATGAAATTATTTTTACGTCAATTCTCCTTCCTTCCGTTCATCCAAGAAGGGTTGTTGTCAGTATCTAGCGAAAGTATGTGCACAAGGTACTGGTTAACTCCTTAGTCAAGCCTGCCTAGAAAAAGTGTGGTAAGTGACTGACCGTCCCAACATGACCATAGCTGTTGACTGGGATGAAAAGCATCAAACCAAACAAACATGCCATAGATAATACAGAGTTCTGAATGATGATACATTGCATAAGTTAGATTGCCTCCATGCGAGCTGAACATTTCTTGTACTTCAACAACAGCAGAATCTAGGGCGAAAATTTGGTACCAGTAAATTGCATTTAAGGCCCCCCCCCCCCCCGGTGGCTTAGGCCCCGCAGTGGCTTAGGCTGCTGACCGTTCTAAGGCGGTGGTTATGTTGTTGTTGACTTTTTGTGTATTGTTACTCCCATTGTGGGAGTCTGTAACTGTTCTATGTTTTGTTGTACTTTACTTTATGTCCATTCTAGTATTGCATTCATCTTGATGGGGCAGAGAGAGCTGGTTGCTTTGCTTAATTTGTCTTCCTGGTGTCTCTTGATGGTTGAGCGGCTCTTCCTCGCGGTGCCTTTGGGTTGTCTGCGGTTTGTGATTGTGGTATTTCCTGATCATACTCACTTACTATTTTTAAAGAATGATTAAGTCCTTGCTGTTTGCGGATATTCATATATGTATATTTTTCTGAATAACATTTTTGTCAATTTTGGGCGTTTGGTCAGTCCTGATATGAATTCCAACTGCTTGTATGCTTTTCAGCAGTAGACCAATGTCACACTTCGTGGGAAAAGGGTTGATGGTCTTTAATGGCAATCAAATATGTACAGTAAGACCTGTCTTAAGTGGTCATTCAAAAAGAAGACCAAAATTGGTTTTCAAGACCGATTATAACTTAATGTAGGTCAAAAGTATTG